>CM072335.1:645000-1270000 GCA_036874045.1 Cymodocea nodosa
AATACACATCTTTTGTGTTCATGCACACTTCTTGTCATCCCATTGATTGATTCACATTCTTCCATGATTCCAAACATCAATGATTCATTGCCTAAGTAGGACGGTTGCTGCACTGGTGCTGCTGCCATATTAAAGTTGTTCTTCTGGTACCCTATGCCTTACGAATCTGTTTCTTGAACCACATTCCTAGGCATAGAACAGCTAATTAATTGCCGTTTGGGGAATCATATAATAAAATAACTTTTAGGTTCCGATTGGATGTGGTCTTGATGATCGTCTCATTTTTTCTTGACTTTTATGAAAATTTTCCATTTTTTTATAATGGTGTCAATTGAATTATTGCAATTGATTCCTGTATGAAAATTTTCTGTAATAGACAGAAGTTCAATATTCAAGTGCAATTTATGTTTTGTTTCAGGTGTACACAAGCTTTGGATTAAAACCCCTAATCACTCATCAAATATGAAAAGAGGAGATAATTGAGGCATATCAGCATGGTTCTCAATGGCACATCCAAGTATGGAATCCCATCAGGCCTTGTTCCCTCTTTTCCTTTTTCTTAGTCCCAAGAAATCATGCCCACAGGGACTGCCTGCCCCCACTTCTTTGCCTTTTTTCCACAATCCTCAAGGGTACAACAGAGATGATGGAATTCAGTATGCATTCCCATGCTGATCAACAGAGAATGTTTTTAAAAAAATGATAAATGCAGAACAGTAAATAATAGCATCTGTTCCTTTATCTCCTGATGTTGCAGAGTGTCAATAACTTATAACCACAAGGGGAAAAAAAAAATGATTACAACGTACATGAGCATTGGGTTATGTTCATCCTCTCACACCTCGATGCAAATGCAACAGTCCCCAATCAGTTGTTTCAAAAGAATCATCACATTTCTCTACCCGCATGGACATTTTGCTTTGGTCACTTCATCCTCTGATATTTCAATGTGGAACTCTGAATTCAAAGAAAGAGCTGAAGTTCCCATGGGAAATTACTTATGCAAGAGCAGAGGCCAACTCAAATGCAGTAGATAAGAATTTCTTAGCCCTATAAACAAAACAAACAAAAAAATTATAATTCAAGTCATAATCCTTCTACTGGAACTTAACCCTACACACAAGGAGAAAATTAAGCCTATATTTCTACTTATAAAGTACAACGAAAGAACCTGACGATAAAATGGATAGGTTGTGTGTTCCTTCCATGGAGGCTCCCGTGAGTCACTATAGACAATGGAAAATCATCGAATCTGGTAGCAGAATTTGCAGATTCTTGAGTGGTAGGGCTCCATGGAAATGTAGGGAGCTTGCAAAGTTGGTTATTAAGTGATTGCAAAATTTCAGTTTGCTGTGTAGGAATCAGGGAGGTAGAATCAGACCAACCAATTAACTATATATTACAAGAAGCACAAGGGAAGAAGAGATAGGGAAGATTATATTAACCTTTGGATCAGTGGTGTAGTTTTGATGATCGTCTTCTTATGGTATCTGCATAGTCAAGGATAAATCTACTTAGTGTATATCGATAGGGACAAGAGGATATGGAATTGGCGGACACCATGATTGGCATTTCTAAATAAAGTAAAAGAAAAACGAAGATTTATAAAGCTGGTTAAATAGATTGAATTTCCATGGACGAAATATATGTATATTACCTGTTAGTTCACGTCCTGATTACTGTATCCATGAAAGTTTCAAGCTCATCTGCTACAATTAAATAGTTGGACAAAACCCAGTTCAATTAATCATAGAAAACAAAGTTAACTCAAGAAGGGAAAAAATACTTGACAAGATGCCATGTCATAACACTCTGGTGCATACCGATGGAGAAATGAATCAGGAACTTTGTTCACCAAATCTATCTGTAAGTAGTAAAAGCACTGTAACTCCCGGACTAATGCCTCCGTAGCCCAGCACAAAAAAACGTAAAGGGAGAGAAAGAACAGGTAGCAAGCTATGCT
Source organism: Cymodocea nodosa (assembly GCA_036874045.1). Classification (NCBI taxonomy): domain Eukaryota; kingdom Viridiplantae; phylum Streptophyta; class Magnoliopsida; order Alismatales; family Cymodoceaceae; genus Cymodocea; species Cymodocea nodosa. Next base: position 646,964 of record CM072335.1, read on the forward strand.
TGGACTGCAGTTTGAAAGCACAGTCAAAATGTCAAAAGCACTTCTCTTTAATCAAAGGGAGATCAAACCTTTGATTTGATTCAATATTTTGCTTCCTTCAAAAGAAATTGAGCTCTGTGTATCCATGGGAGGGTGGTAGAAGTTCCTCCACCTCAATTCTGGCACTAGAACAACTCAAATTTTTCCTGATCCTTCCATGGTTGATGGACTCAACCTCAGCTTTGAACATGCTAAACACAGGCCTATGATCTGAAAATCTAGACTCGCCACGAACATATGATAACTGACTAAGACCTCTTCCATACCATAGAATGCGATCACACCTAAACAAAATAACGAAAATGCTAAGATTCACATCATAAATGATATGGATATATGGTAAGAATATAAAGACAAAATTCAAGTTGTGCAATAGTTCAAATACTTGCCATGCAGGTGTCCTTTTCTCCTTTGGATGCAAGCCATCCCCAGCATAGCAGTCTGAATTATTTAAATATTTATAAGTGGGTGGAAAGTAGATCCTTCCCTCAAGCCAACCCCCAAATATATGTCCACGTCTTTGTTCAATTCGTAACTGTAACAAAGTAATTATTTCAGATCCATAAGTTTCGGTACTAACAAAATGTATAAAAGAAAGAGTAGAAACACTTTTCTATAATACACAAGCTCGAAGAGAGGGAAGTAATCTAAAGAAAACAAAAGTAGTTTCCCCAAGTCCACATGAAATCTCCATTGCATAGATTGTCACCTGAAAAACAATGATGTATCACACTTCCTTTATGTAAAAGGGATAGGAGGGTTACCTGATCATTTTCAAGCAATGCCTTCCAATTGTGCATTTCAACTAGTGCTTTTGCTGTGCGATAGGAAAGAGCAATTCGGTAATTTAAATCTCCAAGCCATATTATTCGACTGTAACAGGAAACAAACATGTTAAAGGAAAAATTGGATAAACATTCTATTTACCACCTAGTAGAGAGGACAAGCTCAGATAAACAAAGGAATATTTGCAAACTTACTCGTGCTCAAGAATTGTCTGAGGTGACCTTTCCTGTCCATACACATGAACACGTGGAAATCTGGTTTTCCTAAGAATCTCCATAACATCAGAATTCCTCCGTAGCTCATCTCCTTCTTTCTGCCCGGATGTTAAATGACTACATATGAAGCAGAAGTTCGTCTGGTGTAACTGCATGCTGATAGAGATGGAACCCTAGAGTATTGAAGTTGTAGGTCACATACGATAAGTCCACACAAAGAAAGGATAAACCATATGCATCCCAAGAAGAAGTTAACCAAACAGAGATACTAGTCAAGAAATTGATGAATAAAAAGCAAAGAAATATACACAAATATGATTTATGATGGAAATTCTAAAATATCTAGTATTTACCTTGTTTCCAAGATACCCCATCAACCCTCTTCCAACACAAGAAACCTTTAGGTTTTTCACATCATCTTTGATTTCACGCCGCACCCAAACAGTCAAAAATATCCCAACCATTTGCTTACTTGCAACCAAACAGTACCTGCAGTAACGTGGAATCCATTTTTACACCATTCAAATGAAAAATGATCTCATACAAAAAAAAACAAGCAAGCTATGTGTCTTAATCATGCAAGAATTACCTTGAATGCCCGGATGACCTCACCCGGTCCTCAATAGATGAGGAAGCAGCATACCCATAAGATATAGGTGAGTAATATGTAGTACTTGGTGATTCTTCAACCGTGTTTTCGTCGTCAGAGAAACAATCCCATCTGTAATTTGGATCATAAGTGCTTGGCCTGTTTTCAAACATAAATCTTTCGCAGACACTGAACCGTCTCTCAAGCCGAGGTTCGGGAGCCATGAAATCTTGATCAATTCTTAAACTTCGGCTCGATTGAAATGAATGACGATGAAAGAATGAAGATGTCCGCTGCCTCACTGACCCCTCAAAATCTGCATCAAGCTCAAAGACTGGATTGGGAACAGGGGATGGTGTATGGAAACTGCCACTGGTAACAGGGAGATTGTTCAGTGTCTTCCTGATTAGAGCCACCCATTTCCTTGCCGGGGCATTATCTTCTGTGCCAAGAACATTTCCTGCATTCAGTGGAACGATTTCCTGAAACCTGGATGGAAAAGTTAGAATGGTAAATAAAAGCTGAGCAGAAGCAAATGAAGTACATAAGCTGTTTTTATGACCAAAAATCCTTGGAGAGTGAATTCATGGACATACCCCAAAACATAAATGTCAGGAGGGGGTGATGTATGAAGCCATTCCTCTAAACTGAGATAGCTAGGGGGAGATTTGCCACCCACATTCCATGTTGCAACAAAAACCCTACTCAATAATAATGATGGAAGCAACTAGAAATAAACAAAATTTCCCATCTGTTGAAAAAGAAAGCTAACAATAGCAAAGGCGTATGAAAATTACCTGTAATCCTGAATATCTGTAACTTGGGAAGCATCGAGATCAATCTTTCCTTGAAGAACCTGATCAGAATTTCTCTTCGATGATCTCCCTGAGTAATTCCAAAAAAACATCAGATATGAGGATCTCAAACACAAGAGCATTTAAGAAATGTTCCAAAAAAAGAAATTCAAATACGCAATGATTTGGTCCAAAGCAACCATGTTTGAAAGCCATTGATATCAGTAACCTGTCTTGCTTCTCTTCGCTGTGCATGATTCTCTCTCAGGGAAGCTGTTCCTCAACTGGGTATTATTTCCACCTGAGAAAAAACTCGAAAGATTGAAGAAGAAAAATAAGGCTCTGATCTGAGTCCTAAAATACGGTATGACAGAAACTAATGAGATTAAGCAACAACAACAATAAGCTTTTAAACTAATGAGATTAAGCAACAAAAACAAGAAGCTTTTTCCTCCTCATCTAATATATCTATATATAATAACAGCAGTAAAAATGGGCAAATCAATTGAGGGCCCAGAAGAAATAAGTAGAAGATATCCATAGAGGTGTAAAAAGAATAGGTAGTTGAAAGACATAATAAAATCTAACACTTTGTCTTGGGAGGACAACAAGGGAATCTCTAGGCCATTTTAACAGGAGAATGAGAGTGGGATTACCATCCCCCAACCCGAGAAGGGAGTAGTAGCAGAGCCACATGTAGAACAGAAACCCAAATCAATGAAAGAAACAAGAGGAAAGAGGTACCTCTGCTCATAACATCATCATCTGCATGGAAGTCGTGTGCCTTGCTCCTGATGTTGAACCATTTTCTGACCAAACTCTTGGACCATGAAAGCTTAAATAAGAAAACCGACACGAATCAGCAAATCACCACTACCACCACAGGCACACTAAAGTATAAGCAGCCGAAAATTGTGATTCAGATGAACCGAAAAACCTTGCTTTTCTTTGTATCGTCATTTCTCATTGTTTCAATTCTTCTTCATACAAGCTCCAACTATGGGCGGTTGGGCACCCCCTCTCGCGCTATTCCCTTTCTGAGTTCTCCGACGGTCCCCTGCCGGGATGTGAGCGGATGGAGGAACTCGGTGACCCAAAAACCCAGAAAAATTGGATCTTTGCTCCACGACAAAATAGGAAAGAACCACTTTCTCCTTCTTCCTCTAGTCCTTCTTACCTTCTTTTTCTCACATCAAAAGGAAGAACAAGGAAGAGAACTGTCTCTCTCAAGCACTCTAGTGCAGAGAACGGCACACCCTATGAGCCTACTCGTGGAAGAAGAAGATTGGATTTTCCCCCCAGTATTCCCAAATGGGTTTTCTCAAAAACGACCGGGCATTGCCAGCAGAAGGTCGGAAGCTCGCGAGTTCAGGAGAGGACAGGAGAGGAGGCAAAGTTATAATATGGAAGAGAGAGAAAAGACGAGAGATTTGGACTGACCACAGCAATGTGGTGATGGATGAGAGATGGTTAAAGCTTCAGAAACTGAAAGAAGGAGATATGACCCTCGTCTCCGATCTCCGTAACCTCGTCGTTCTTGGCAGGACAGCAAAGTATCGAATTTGTAGAGAATAAAGTGTGCGGTAGAAGCTCAAATTTCCAACACAGTCACGCTCACCCATTACCCTGTCTCCATCTTTCTCTATCTACACACTCTCTCTCCTGTCGTAGAGGCTGCCTTCCCACCGAGACCAACCCAAAGCTGGAAAATGACAAATTAAGTTGAAAAATGACTGGAATTTGAATATATCATATGATTACGTCGATGATTAAAAATACCCATCGCAGATTCCCTACACAATTACATTTCAAGTACCACACTTTCTTCTTTCTACCTATGGTCTTCCCATGGGATAGGGAGAAAAAGCAATCAATAAAGGAAAAAGATAAAGATGTAAAAGACCTATAAATAACGAATGAGTACCAATATCAGATAAATAGATAGATGGACAGATATCAATACTAGAGATGTATACACCATAGGGAGATCTTTTCTTTTTTTCTTCTTTTTTTGCACCATTCTAAAAATTGGGTGGTTTCCATGGGGCATGTGATGTGGTGTGTGAAACATTTCGAACCATGTGGAGACCGCAGACTGTTTTGATGGACCAAGCCATTGTCTTGGGGTACGTTTGGTGGACTTGTTTTGTGTTTTCAATGCTTCCCAGCAATGACATGGACACCATCCATATATATACATATATCTATATTGTGATCTATGATTAAGCACATGCTTACAGCAATACAAAGCAAGATGTTCCAGTACTTAAAACTGGTAATGGATCTTGCTGGTTCTGTTCTTTATTTTAGGAGGAATTTCAATTATTTATTTCATCTCCGGAAAAGTTTCTGTTTGGATTTAATCCAGATCTTCTTCCTTCTTAGCAGAATATAATTAATTATACCAGCCACCATATCAAGTAGTAGTAGTTCATCTTCCACTCCTGCCTAATTCACAGAACACAAGTAAATGTAAATAATAATGTGTGGGCATGTATTTATGTTGAAAGAAAAGAAAGCTCTAGAAGTCATGTCCGTCCATCACAGGAAAGGAGAAGACGATTCCTCCTCCTCCTCCTCCACTGCTAGCCCTAGTGAAGGTTCCACTACCATTGGAGGGCCAAGGTGTAGGACCCCCCACCCCATTCTTGGAGGAGTCTTGCATCCACTGCACCTGATAAACACAAATGCCAGGTGGTTGACGAAACGACATGCCAAGCGGACAGGACATGGACATATTAACCTCTCAACGTACCTTGAGATCATGTTTGGCATCCACCTTAGGTTCTTTCAAGATTCTACTTTATTATAAAATCGAAACAACATCATTATTTTACAAGATTTTAATCTTCAGAATGGTATCTACAGAAATCAACATCGTCCTTCCCCACCAGCCTTCTCTTTTCTTACATGGTTTTGAACCCAAAAAAAAAAAGTGCATGAGATCACTGCCAGGAGGAGACCAGTTGATCCAAATCAGTAGAAGTGGTGGGGAAGAGAGATCTGCATCCCCGCCACCACTACCACCCTCCAGAACAGAACTGACATTGAAGAGCAGCACTTCTTCTGATCCATCTCCACCACAACCATTTATGGAACCGAGGTGTTCCCAACTTTTGGATTCATTCAGGTTAATAAAAGGAAAAGAAATGATAACTTCATAGAATCCAATAAAACCGATTGCTTAAGCCTGGCCAAATCTGAATTAAAGACATTCTGCTTTTTTTTATTCAAAAAACCATAAGTAACAGTCCAGAAATGATATTTGAGATGTGATGAGTTCATTATATGACTACAATGTCTGGAAAAGATCGCATATCACAAATCAAAATTTGAAGAATTCCTATGGGCAATATATATAATACAAACTCATCCAAAGGGACAGAAAAAATTTCAGTGCAGGTTTAAGGTCACGTAAAATTAACAAGAACAGAAGAAGAAGAAGAAGAAGAAGAAGAAGAGGAAAGGAAAGAAGGTGTGCCAATTGAGCACATGCAGGGAAGCAATTAACACGGCATCCATAAAGAAGAATACGCACGCCATGAGCTTATGGACCACGAGCACGGCGGAAGCAGAAACACCCAGTCATCATCTGATCCTCTGGTATCATACCACCTCCCTTGCTCGTGTCGATGGCTTCCAGAAGCCTCACAACCTCGTCCATCTCCGGTCGCTTGCTGGCGTTCGCATCCCAGCATCTACGCATGATGTTCGCCAAGGAATGCGGGCAGCAGCGAGGTATGTCCGGCCTCAAGTTCTGCATGCGGCACGGGAACGTCAAAATCAATGTGCCAACATCATATATATATATATATATATAAACCGATCTAAAATCCAATGACCAGAACCTGACGAGCAACGGCGGCGGAGACTTGGGCGAAGCTTAGATGAGGATAAGGCATGTCGCAGCAATACATCTCCCACAAACAAATGCCGAAGCTGTACACGTCGCATTTCCTGTTGTAAGGCCTGCCCTCGATGACCTGCGTGTGTATGGTGGGCATAACGTGTAACAAAACACCATATTGTGTATGTGAAGGGAAAAACTTTCAAGTAATAAATAAAAGCAGTGGTAACAACGGTTACAAAGTGGTAAGCAATTGGTTTGTGAATGAGAAGCACCTCTGGAGCCATGTACCCAAGGGTACCAGTTTCTCCAGTCATATCCTTGGCGTTCTCCGCTTCAACCCTTGCAACGCCAAAGTCGGCAATTTTCAGGGTTCTTTGTTTACCAATCAACATATTCTCAGTTTTGACGTCACGATGGACAATCCTCTTGGAGTGTAGATAGCTCAATCTGTAATTCGTTGATAAAGTTAAGCACAAAGATTTCCTTGTGAATATGATGAATGAAACTTTCTAGGAATCAACAGAGATGAAGATAGAGGAGTATATCTATCTAACCATCCCAGATTCAAGCACATCTTACCCTCTGGCAAGGTCCAATGCTAGCTGGATTACAACCTTGAAGGCAAGCTTCTTCTGCTTGTTTTTTATCAAGTAATTTTTCAGGGTCCCGCCACCAACATACTCCACAACAACACAACAAGCTCTTGTGTGGAGGGAGCCAGATCTACCGTTTGAGGAGATTTCTCCTGGAATTTTGAGATCTGAGGTGCCCATGGAAGCTCCCACAAACTGTACAGAGCAGCTAAAAATTTTCAATGTGTTGTAGCTATAATATTAATGTCGAATACGATAAAAACTAGCTGCCAACATTGTATCCTGAGATCGCATGGCTCAACATGAAAAAATGATTTAACTACGGCTTAAGCCAATACAATGATCGCATAGCACCTTTGTGACATTTGGGTGATCAAGTTTATGCCACACCGCAACTTCCTTCTGAAATGATGCCCGTGCATCGGCAGCTATGCCAGTTTCTCCCCAATCCAATATCTTGACTATAACACGGTAAACAAAATTGTGTTTGAAGGAAAATAGGAATATTTTAACTAGATATTATTACTTGTAGTATCTAAGCTTCAAATCGATAGGTTGATTGCAAGCACGAAAAGTTTTATCTCATGGTCTTTGGAAAGACCATATATATGACGAATTCTCTGTCTGTTGTTCACTGAAAATTAGGTACTGGAAAAGAATAATATATCGTGTGAAATAGGAAGGACAGAGTAAAAGCTTCACCATCAAGATTATCCATTGACGAAGGATAAAGCAAGACTTGTCAATACTTAAAACTTGATGCTGTTGCAACTTGGCAATCTCAACTGGAATGACCAAGGCATGACATTAAATGCTGGTCAATATTCGATAATGGCAATTTGCAGGGATGATTATGAGAATCAAACAACCAAAAGCTGTGGCCCAAAATATCAATTCGAGGTCAAAGCTTTCCATGCAGATAAGAAAAGGCAAAACCATCTAATAGTTATTGGCGTTGTTGAGGATGTGATTGGGGGTGAACGAAAATGTTCATCGAGAAGATTTATAATCGACGGTGAGGAGAACTGAATGCCCAGTCCATTAAGCTAAAGGTTAAGTACCTGCAACATGGTTTCCATCGTACGAGGCACGGTACACGGTGCCATAGGTACCACGGGCGATGAGAAACTCTAGCTCGAGCATGGAGAGATCAATTTCCCATTCTTCCTTGGGCTTCTGAACATTTTTACTGTTGTTCCTGGACCACACTCTGCTGTAATGCTTTTCCAATTGAAGGTCCAAGCTTTTGAGGTCGATCTTGTCAGCCCTAACGTAGGAATCCTTGTCGAGGTTTTGGCTGGACCTTGGATTTGGATTCGAATTTGATCCCTTTCCTCCTACATCCGCAACCGCTGCACCGCTACCACCTCCATTGTTCTCCCGATCCATGCCGATCTCTACCAACCAAAAGAAAAAATAGAAAGAAAATTAAATGGCCGCTGCAGCGAATTCGACCATCACACGATCGTCTGCGGCGTTCGAAAGAAGTACAGTTTCGACAAGGAAAATGCCCTAAGGAGACGCGGAACCCACCTTTGAAACGAAGGGCGGATCAGAAACGAGGATTCCAATGGAAAAGTAATGGGATTTAGATCGGAATCGTGAATCGAGATGCGAATTTTGAAAGGAGAGGAGGTAGGGAGAGAACAGTCAGAAGGTCCTTCCCTACCGAAATCAATCGAAACCCATGGACAGCGATTTTGAACGGGAGACGGCAAACGAACCAAAATCTAGCACCCAAAACAGAACCAGAGAAAATCGGAACTAGGAATAGCACATAAAACAGAAACACCACCAAGACGGCATTTTTTTTTTGTTTTTTGAAATAGAACAAGGGAAACCCAAGAACAACAAACCAGAGGTGATGATGATGATGGTAAATGATCGCAGCAACAACAATGATGGTGGTGGGCACGAAGGGCACCAAAGAAGCCTGCTCTGTGAAGGCGACGGCAATGTGGTTGGTAGCAATGGATGGGTCAAGGGAGAAAGGGGGTCGCTTTCAGGAACACGGGGAAAGCAAAAGGTGTGTTGTGGACATACCCAGATTATAAAATCAAGATATCTCACACAGAACAGAATGATTTTCAGACAAGTGGCAACTTTCTTACTTTCCTATTCAAAATCTCCCATGAAGACCGATCATCGATGAGGAGGAAAAGGAAAGATTCAAAATGTTGAATCCGAAATGGTGGCGGTGGCGAAGGAGGAGGGCGGAACGACCGTGCGAATCGACCGATGTGGGGAAGAGAAGGACGAAAGAAAGAACTCTTCCTCCTCCTCCTCCGCGTCCTGCGGTCACGAACAGAGGAAGGAAGGAAGGATCGCTTTTGAATGAGCTTTTCTGTATTTATTTTTAAATATGATGATTCTCTTCTAAATAATTTAATAAAACAAGAAGAGATATATATATATATAGAGAGAGAGAGAGAGAGAGAGAGAGAGAGAGAGAGAGAGAAGAATATAATAAACACGTTGACTCTAGAACGAAGCCGGAACAAATTTTAACGTACGAGTTGGAAGCGGTCAGTTGGCATGGACGACACTGCACGTGCACGAACCGTTCCCATCCTTCGGATGACCTTCGTACTCTCTCTTTTTTTTCTTTTTTTTTTCTTTTTTAAAGTAGGTGACATTTTATTTTTTTCACATATACCTATGTCCAGACGATACGAAGACATTTAAATAAGTAAACAAAATGATGGAGTCAGATAAAACAACCCAAAAGAAAATCATAGTAACGATTTATTGTCAATAGTTGAAATGGTCGGATCGGTGGTGAGCTGTCGGAAAGTTGCGGAAGAACGACTTTGATTCGTTCAACACGCCGAAACCGACTGTTTTGAAAATGTCATTTCTGAAAAACAAATCATTCAAACGTTAAAAAAACAATATTTTTGAAACGCCGGCGTCATTTTTTGAACTGAAAACATCAGTTCAAAAAACTACGGTAGGAAATTTTTTGAAAACCGCTTCCCAAAATTTTGGTTTTTTTTAATCAGGCAAAAATAACAACCACGTAAATCATCATTTACAACCCAGGCCATTAAGAAAAAATCTTTTTCTTCTTCCATTTTCCCATTCTCTTCTAAATTAATACGAATTTGTATTTATTTAAAATATAAATTATACCATTTTTGGTTATATTATTTTTATTAAGATTCGTACAGGAGTTTATAATATTATTTTGAAAGGATTATAAAATCAATTGATTTAAGTAAATAAATAGAATAGAATAGTGATGGTAGTCGATGATTGAGAGGGATGGTGGTAGACGACAATGGCACAAGATGATTGTGATGGTTGACGACAACCTTGGTAGTGGCACAGTGATTATGGCTGTGATCCTCAAACAAATGGTATAGTGATGAACAATATTAATGATGATGGTAGCAAATGATAAGTAAGGACAATGGTAGTAAATGACGACAGCATGGCAATCGAAGGTGGCTTATCATTGTCACGATGTAGTAGTCTACATCAATAGTGTTTGTGACGGGTGATGAGAGAACTAATTAGCAATGGTGGTATTTGACAGCAACAGTGGTGAATTAATAATGATAGACAAAGTGATAGCCAATGAATGACCACAGTGGTTGGCGAAGCTTATTGTCAAATTCCTATCAAAAGAATCAAATTCTGACCTTGAAAGAGAATATGTCAATTTGATCCCCAATGGAATGTAAATTCTCACACATTATTGTATCAAACATATGGAAATGACTTTGATTCCTTCCCATCTGTCGGTTTGGATGCACTTTCTCTTGGTAAATTAATAATGAAAGGGAGAACATCTTAACCTGGAATGAGCAAGCATGTTCATGTTAACAACATGCATCTGATTTTTGTCATAGACATGCTTCCTCTGGGTCAAAGACAAAATCTGTCAATAAACGACAGCTTTCAATGATTAAACTGCAGAGTTGAAAGATGCATGGAACCACTGCAGGATAAATGGTGTCCTGTCATGATTGCATACCCAACTTTGTTTGTGAGGCATCTTTAGTCAATCAAAAGATAAGGAAATTAACTATAAATTGTCTAGCAATAAACTCTGATAAAAATTTTATATTTTTCTTGGATCCTCGTGAAGTACATATAAAATGAGTAAAGTTATTCCTCTCCTACACAAGTATTGAATCCTTGGTGGGAAGAAGAGGCATAAGCTGGTCAAAGATCCATACTGTCCTTTTTCTTTTCCAGCTTTGGAGTACTGCTACTTCACTCTTCTTACGGTACCAGTGAACAGCATACAAGCTGTCTTTCATTACTTCCGAAAGAACCCAGGCAGGACCCTCAAATGGATCGAATTGGATCAACCTGTTTACCAAATAGGTCTCGAGAAGATCAACCCAAATCCATCCTAAACCCAATATTGCAGTTCATCTTCACTTATCTCATGAAACCATCAAGGAAAGAAGGTTCTAAAATAAAATTTATGTAAAAATATTACTAATATAAAAATAAAAATGAAGTCTAGACCAAAGCTTTATGTTTTAAATGGATCGAATCTGGTCAAGATAATAAATGGATTCAATTGCTACATTCGTGTAATATTCTTCAAGTTTTAACATCCTTCATACAAATTTTGATGTACAAAGAGAACGAAAGTATTGTTGGCAAGATAGTTCTGACTCAATTATTGTGGAGAAAAAGGGTATGGGTTTGAAGCGAATCATCCACCTATTTTTAGAGTAACAAGACTTTTAAGGAAGAGCCTTTTTTTAAAAAGTTATATAACATTTAAATAGATCTATTGGGTTTAAACGGTCTAAAATCCATACCCAAATCAATCATGGAATTCAACTGAGGTGGAAACCAACCCTTTTGGTGATGCTTTGATGCCATGCTTGTCTTAAATGAGATTCAACACCCAGTAGTTAACCACTAACCAAAATATTCAAAGACATGGCTTTACCATAAGAAGGCGTTGTCCATGCTTTCTCCTATAACTAATATCTCTGCCCCATGGTTCAAAGTAAGCTTATCAACCACTTATGATTTACGTGTGATACCTCAGAGAAGGTGTGCATTCCCATGTTAAGGCCTGCCACCAGAGCCGCAACCCCAGATCCACACTCAAAACATCAGAGGGTCTTCTGCTGGCGCAAGTTGTGGCAACCTGGAAAGGACAAGCGACATCTATAATGCATTAGTAACTACTATGATATGGTGTTGCTGCAGCTAGAAAAGACACTTCACCTTAATACAAAGCATATTGGTCCTCGTAAGTGGCATTTTTCTTCATGGTCCCAGATATTTGCGATGACCACAGGTGTCAACCAACACAGATGACAGATTCCACAAAAGAAAAGAAAGATACTGCAAGACATGCAATCACCTTGATACGATGCCTCACAATTACATTAATGTATCATACATCCGGTGAAAGGTGCACAAGGACGTGTGCAAGTTAATAAGACAACATATAGCACAAATGGAGAACAAATGTTCAACTACAAAAAAGGGACATCATACAGATTAAACAAAACAACCGTTTGACGGAAATTTTTCCATTTGACAGCTATGTTGAAATCCTTTTGAACTGCCGTTTTTTCCCACTTTTGAAAACACCATGGAGTAAGGAGTCATGTCAACTAAAGCCACCTTTTTTGTCATGAAATAGTATGCACGAAAAAGACTAGATAGAAGAGTAATTGGATTAGTCTACCCTGCTCATCCAACCATGGTTCGTTTCCGACCTCTTTGTCTAACTGCAGAATGGAAATGATAGTGGTAATGAGAACACTAATTGAAAGGGTATGTGGCTTCCATGATATTCTGCACTGTTTACCTTGAGCAAGCTTGTTCAAAGTTGCAGACCAATGCCTAGAAGATTTCCTGTAAGAAGAGAGTATCCTAGACATCTGTTTCACAAAATTGAATCAGGTTAGATTTGCTATTTATTTGGGAAGAATTCACTTATCTATTGTTTCTCTCTACCAGAATTTGCAGGCAAAGTGGTGACATAGTTACAAACTGTCAAAATTGCATTTGCAATATAATAATATATATATATGTCAGAGTATTAAGATATTATAAGTGTATGTTGTACGTTAATTTAATTCTGCATTACTTAATTTATGTTTATCTTCTTTATTTAACTTTTATATATAGAAGTCTTTATGTTTGCTAATGCATTATTTAGCGTCCATCTATTTCTTATGTCTACAAATGACATCAAAGTTTAAATTTTAAGAGTTCAAAAATGTGAAAGATATGAGGAAGGAAACCTTAGCCATTATCCTCTCCCAACCACCAATAGCCCAACTTCCAAGCCACTGATGATACCATAGCCAAGGTTCAACCCCTAGGGTGATCACCAACTACCACCTCTCTCCCACCCCACCCGCCAATCCTACCACTACAAACAAAACAAAGGAAAGAACCCTACCTCCCATCACCACCAACAGGGGTTCTGTAACGCTCTCACCCTGTCACTACCATCAACAGGGGTCTAGGACTCCCTCCCCACTACCACCAACTCCTTCCTCAAGCCCCCTACCATTGTCAAGCCCTCTTGCTGTTATGTCATCCCTCCTTTCAACTGTTGCTACAACCACCACCATCGTCACAACCACAAGAATGCATTCCATTCCACTCCCTCACCACCCTATGGTCATCTCATCCTGACCATGTTGAAACTCTTGCAAGATTGCAATCTTATCCCTGAGAGGTGACCTCCTTTGCAACCACCTCCACCTCTAACTCGACATCATCCTCTCTCAGTTTCATCTTCACACAAAAACGAAGGGGAACATGAAGAGGGGACAAACAAAAAAGGAAAAAAGGAGAAGGGAAAAGACAATGAGGATATGGCAACACAAATCATGGGTGGAGCAATGGCAGAGAGAGGGGTTGAAGGCCTTGGCGATGCTGATGGATATAGTAGGGTGAATTGAGAGTGGGGCTGTAGTGGCAGGTTGGCAATAATGACCTAGGACTAGTAGTAGTTGAGAGAAAGGTGGTGGTTAGGATTTTCCTCCTCTCTATCTAGATTTCTCATCCTTTTGAACTCTCAAAACCTATTCTTTGATATTATATGAGAATACAAAAGACAGGTGCAAGTTAATTCATTCAACAACAAAACACAATGCCTCTATATATAGAGGCTACAAGAATACGATAATCATAACATCAGTAACGCAGCACTAAATCCACTGCACATGTAAGCCTAATACATTATTTACTATAACAATATAGTTGCATTGCAATATGAAATTTTTGATGGGTCTAAAATCTAATATCAAACTGTCAAAAATGCATGCAAAACTCAAGAGTGTGCGACTTAATGGATGATAAAATGGAGAAAGCCAATGGAGTAGAGCTAAACAACTACAATAAAATTATTAATCAAATATTTGGAAAAATATAATGAAACAGATATCATGGGCATATGCATGATTAACTAATGTTTAATGACGCTCACAGCCAAAACTAGTATACTATTCTTATGCCTAGTTGGGAAAATACTGTTCTTGTGCCTTTAGAACCTACCATTGATTGTAGCATAAATATGATTAATCAATGGAATGCATTAGAAATGGCCAACCCCATATAGTGGGATTATGACAGGACTGTTGTTGGAATGCATTAGAAAATATTTTTTGACCATACAACCAACGAAAAGACAAGGCAAGTCTTGACACAATGGTAAAATTGTTCCATTGTGATTTGTAGGTTACAGGATTGATTTTTAAGAAACAACTTATGAATCATGGAAATTAGACTACAAACAATTGAACCCTTCCCATACACCCACATTGATAGGAACATTGCATATTAGATTTGTCCTTTTTTATACAACCAATGAGAAGTCAATTGATTCCCAAAAGGTAAAATAAAGGGTTCTGAGCTTACTACATCACCACATGAGGAATGCATGGACAGCAGTGCTCTCTCCAGCACATATAAGTCAACAGCTTTATCTTCAGGAAGGGTAGAAATGAAGCTTAGGCCAAAATCAATAAGGACCTGAGAGGCTTACAGATATGAGATACAATTTCTGGCAAGTAATGAACAAAAATAAACAAAGAGAAAACAAGAAAGAAATGTTTTACATCACTCTAGTTCTCAGTGGATAGATAATCGACACAAAGAGAAAGATGTCTCACTAGTTGATTGGTTCCCTTCTGAATTATCATATTGGAAGTGGTCAAATCACCATGAACAAGGCCTCCATCATGGAGCTTCCCAATTGCATCGCCAACCTGGGTGGCTATATCTGCAAGTAACTCCTCCACAACACCAGATGCCCCAAATCCTAGAAGCACTTCTTTTACAGAAGGACCTTCAATATATTCAAAGGTTAAGGTATGCAATATCTGGTCTACAGCAAATAACGCAGGTGTACGGACGCCCAGCTTTCTTGCTTTTGTCATGCATCTAGATTCCTGTACAATTGCAAAAAAGGCATCAACTGGTATAATTACAACAATCACTTAAATAGAAAAATGCTTTCTTGCTTTTATGAATGTAATCCTTCATCACAACAATCACTTAAAGAATGATAAGAAAATCAAACGTGCAACCTTTCCTTCAGGCAATAAAATCAAGTACACAACTGGCAATAGAAAAATGCATGCACATTTTTTGAGAAGCTGATAAACACCTACATCTTACAAAAGAGCAGTTTCATGTATTCCCGCAAATCAACAAAAGTAGTACAGTTGAATTAAATGAGATTAAATAAAACCAGATTTGACAGTAAAGAATCAAATCAAAGAATTGATTTATACATCAATGTTGTATGATTAAAGAAAAAAGTACAATGAGAAAGAATATAGCTTCAACAGCCATTTACTTTTAGAAAATTTTACCGCATTCAAACGCTTGAGCGTCAATTTTGAGTCAAGTGATGGATGCCTGTACTTTTTTGAGAAACGCTCTTTCACAATAGACCTTCTTCCCACAAAATTTGACTCAAAAACTCTCTGTGTAAATAAGTAAAACATCACAACCATGAAAATTTCCAAGTGAAGACAAATGTGCATGTAAGAAAATATTCTCACAGCTTCTGCACCCTGCTTGAGTAGGACACCAAAATTTTCTTCTTGTTCCATATTGATCTCCATAGAGAGACAGAAACCGTTTGATTTCCTGCAAGACTCGTTTTATCAAATGGTGGCATAAAGAAACAACTGAGAATTTTTATTCAGTAGTGATGACAAATTTATTTCTAAGAAATTACTTGAATAATATTTTTTAATGCATATGAACCAGTTCAAATTGGGTCTGCTTCGTTATAATTTAGCAAATTGACTGTGATGATTATATGTGTTACTCCACCTATATGTTGTCTTTCTTACATGGACGCATACAACAGATAATTTCTTTAAAAAATATAAAAATTCAGGAATACTCATCAGGTCATCAAGGCACCTAGGAGCTGGCCAAGGGTATCTAGGCATCATTTGCTAATAATATTAACAAGAACAAAATGAAGATTTATGTATATACATACAATTCAGGTATGTGTGTGCACTTATATTAAACATATATTTAAGATAGAGAAATAATATAAAGTACGCTAAATATATGTACAACACCACAGAATTGGATATTAATTGCTTTAAATTCATAGATTTTGTTAATGAAACAGATAATGAGCACCATGACGGTGTTGTAGAATATGCTAAATATATGTAAAAGTTAGCAAGTAAATACTGAAAATGAACCACAAGATCATATAGACACAATCACATGAGGCTGCAGAGGCTAGAGGACGTCAGAAGAGACAAGCATGCCAGAGATGGTGGCCGGATCCACTGAACGTGCTACCAGCCAATGTTTTTGGAACCAAACCGGACATCAACCCAGTGGACTGAAGGGGTGACAGGTTAGCTGGCAGTGCTCTAAAAATGGGGAAAATGCCATTAAATGGCCATTTAAATGGATCTCAAAATGAAACAATCTGCTGCAAAATGACAGTTTAACAGCCGTTCAATTTCTTCCCAGTCAATTCTACAATGTGATTTGTTTTTGTTTTTGAAGAACTGACTGTGAATGGTCATTTTTTTCCCTTTAATGACTATTTTCTATTTTTTGGAACACTGACTGTATAATGGTCATTTTCCATTTTTCCAAACCATATAATGTCCATCTTTCATTATTCAAATAATAGGAATTGGGATGTCGGTCATGAACTCTCGATACATTTAGCTCTTTTGAAGCCATGCACCTGTAATATATTCAAAGTTTGACTTACTTAAAAGATGGAAACTGGATTTGGACAAACACACAGTCAAGAATGGCAGATTTTGCTATCGTTAGTAGAAGTACTTGTTTCTTATCGTACTTCATATTTTGCCCAACACTACGCAGTCCCATCAAATACCAGTAGTTCAGACAAACACAGGAATCATCACATAAGTAGAATTCTGATTGTGGACCTAACTAATGATAAGCCAGAGTTGAGATTGTAGTTACATCCACTCGATGCCCCGTCAAAGAATTATAGATTATGACTAAATATAATTTCCAAATTACGCTGACGTCGCCGACTCGACCCGTTTTACTCGGGTAAAATAATAAAAACATTTCATGATTTAGCACAGCAGTAAAATTGCATGGAATAAAATCCAAAAAAATCGCAAATACCATAAAGACAAAAACGATTAAAATTTGACACAGCAGTAAAATTGCATGGAACTAGAGAAGTCGAGATAAATGAAATAAAATCCAAAAACAAAAGTACCTGTCGAAGAAGGCCGCGGACGACAAGAAGTGGAGATGGGAGGCCGACGACCGTAGACAAGGGAGGGTAATTCCGACGGAAACGAGGGGGGACGGATGCGCGCGGAGTGTTCCAGATGAGGCGGCAGTTACGTCAGGAGATAGCGGCGACGCCTCCAGGAGGCGCTCGGAAAGGGCGGAAACCTGGGAGAGGTGGCGGCTACCGACGCTGGGCTGGGAGGGGCTGTGTTTTCATCTCTTCGGTTTTTGAAAGCCAGCGGTTATAAATGGATAATCGACACAAGTGTCAAATGGATCGAGCCGTGCTTTGCTTGCGGCCCAATACGTTAAAAGACACGGTCCAAGTATGGGCTATAGTTTAATTTGAATTTGTGTTAAATTCAATTTTTTAAAAAATATTTATTAAATTATCAAAAATGATATATTGATAATATTTATATTATTTTTCACAATATATCATTTTCCAAAATGATATATTGAATTTTTATGTAAGGCTGACCCACGAATTCCTATCAAACTATGTTAGTATAACTTAATTCCACCGAAACACTAACTAATATAACCTAAAAATTTGTGTTGTGTGGACCGAGGACACAGTTGGGCCTAACAATGATATCTGGTGGCCGCAGTTGAGAGTTAGATTTTTTTTTTTTTTTTTTCAACTTCTTTAAATTTAAACACCTATGTAAACATCTAAATATAAAATTTTCACATTTTTCAATAAGTGTAAAAATATATAAAAAAATTCATTATTTATATTTTCATAAATTTCAAATTTATTCGTCATTAATCTTTACATAAGTCTTTGGATAAAAATAAACAAAAATGCACAACGGTGTGTGCAGGAAATACGTCTGTACGTATGTGGCAGCCTACCCGCTTTAGAAGCTGAATCCAAGGGGCGGTAAAGAGCAACCACCAACGCTCCCCATCTCTCTCTTCCTCTCTCTCTCCTGTGATAAAGAAAGAACAAAGAAAAGAAGAGAGGAGGAGGAGAAGGAGGAAGGACGAGTTTTCAAGGAATCCAGGAGTCACTCCGATAGATGACCCAGCTCTGTCGAGGGAGAGCACAACAAGAACAACGATCGAGGTGGAGGTGGTGGTGCTGGTACAGGTGGTGGTAATTAATACATACATATATATATATAGATGCCATCAACTGCCTCTGTGGAATTGGAGAAATGGAGAGAAGACGGAGATCGCCTTCGCTTCTATTGCCATACGTATGGCCGCAGCCAGTCCTACAGCGGCGGTACATGGAAGGATTCGTTCGACGACGACAGGAACTCGTCGGACGACGCCGCCGCCGCCGCTACCTCCTGCTGCAATGTCCAACTCCGTAACAGCCTGTCCTACCACCGCCTGCCCGAGCACCTCATCAAGCTCTCCATCCTCAAGCTGGACGGCTCTTCCTTTGGTACGTACGTACGACATGCATCGATCGATCTCTACCTATCTGCTGACTAGTTGCTGTCGATCGGTTCTTTTTTCGATTAATATATAAGTAATTACCAGATGTTAACATTAATTAATGTGGGTAATTAGAGATTCAAGTAGCGAGGTCGGCCACGGTGGAGGAGCTCAGGCTGGCGGTGGAGGAGGTTTTCAGTCGCCTGCCAAAGGAAGGAGATGATCAGCGCGACATTTCATGGTGAATTTGAAGTTTTCTTATAATAAATGACAATTTAAGAGAATGAATGATCAGACGTCTGTTTTCGGAATACATCAATTAACGTCTAAATCCAAACTTAATTACGAGCTTCTGTTAATTAAATTCAACATGACGTTCTTTTTAAAACTGTGGTACATGCATATATTTACATACATATGCTTAATTAGCGCGCACTTGTCCATATATATATATATCTATGATTTGTATCGAGAATTAATATATGCTAATGTGTATATATATTTGATTAACGTCGTTCGATCAGGTCTCACGTCTGGGGAGGTTTCTGCTTGTGCTATGGCAATTACAAACTAGTTGACGACAAGGCATCTCTTCGAAGCTTCGGCATCAAGGACGGAGATCAGGTCGTGCAAAGTTGCTGGCATTTAATTTACGTCCTAATGCAAACATGCTTATTGTGCCATTTTGGTAAACCTTCATTTCGTTTTAATCTTATGATCATATATATACATATAAATATGTGCAGCTTCGCTTCATCAGACACTCCTCCATGAACTTCTACAGTCCCACAAGGAGAGGTCTGATCAGAAAACGTGCAAGTACTATTTCCGATCGGCACAATAGCACGTACGTAAGCCTTCAGAAATTAACGTAATTAGTTGTTAAATTGTCTCGATCCCTTGATGAATTTCTGGCTACTCGAGCTCTCCTTTGCGTGGGTTCGCTCTCATCAGACAAACGGTAGAACCCGAGGTACCGCTGCAGGACGGCGAACGTGCCAAGTGTGGTGGTGGTGCGGAAGAATGCTGTCACGGTGGCGACGATGAGGATCTGATCCTTGGGCACCACGAGTGCAGGTTGGCCCAGCTTCTGAGAGGATGGCTTTCATACACCGGGTTATCGGGTGCGACGGCGGTGGGGCGGCCGTTGAGAATGCCCGAAGCCAAGGCTCCGACGTCGAGACTCGCTAGTTACTGCCACAGAATCCGCAAGACCCACAAGTTCCAAGATTAGGCAGTGATGAATCGACCTCGAGTATAGGTTTAATTAGCAAGTCGATGAATGGAATTCCTCACCACAAGTATATTCTTTACTGGGTCCATGCACATACACCTATCGTATGATTAGAATAAGGAAGCTTATCATTTGACATCAAGGCATATATATGTCTAGTTTATCACTTATAAATTGTGAATCTGTATATATATGTCACTCCTATGGTTAGGCTAATCCCAACAGTGTGCTTCATTCACGTACCAAACATAATTACAACCATATATTCTGAATGTACTTGATGCTCCTGTGTTGGTCAGCTACTACCACAGATCAAGCGAAGTTTTCACACATCTTCTACATAGCACAATTTAAATATCTCATTCCCTATGCATACTTCTCCTTTGAAATTGTAACACAACATAATATTCTAGAAAGGGTCTTGAATGGCAACCGGAAAAAAGAAAAAGCTCGATAGGTGTCGATGTATATACAACGTAGACAACACAAACAAAAGAAATGGATCACAAATTGGGGTTAAGAGTTACACAGATCGATGCGTTTCCGCTTGTGCGTCATGGGAGCTCGCGATTGGAATCTAGATCGAGGACAAGCATGCGTCTAAATCGAAAAGGACAAGGGCGTAAGCCTTACGAGCAGTGATTCTGGCCGACAGTCAAGCACAGATAAGTGGAACGGGAAGCAGCATCGACGGGCTTTGAGACGAGCGAAACTAACGGAAGAGCAACTTGCGGAACCAGCGGGTGAGCAGATGGTGGGAACTCACGAAAGAGCGACGCATGGAAGCAACGGGCGAGCGAAACACGAAACCATTGAGGTCACGATCGACGAAGTTCCAGAGTGGGTGAGCTCACGTGAGTTGCGATTGACAAACCTCCGAAGGTCGCAACTTGTGTTTCCACGAAGATTTCACCCGAAGCTGGCAATGGTGTTTCTGGTGTTTCGAAAGGACGACGGAAAATAAGGAGACGTAGAATTTACATATAACGGACATGATGATAAATCATTTCTCATAATTTCTGTTTGTATAAAATTATTTCCCATCATTTCTTTTTCCCTTCTTTACATAGGCATAAACTCCCACTTAATATTCCAATGTTACGTACGTGACGGTACGCCTTGAAATGATCTTAAATTCACCGTACCGACAGAGTAAAATATACTTTTGACTGTGTTTAATTAATCTTGAAATTAAATTCAGGCTCAAAAGAATAGCGTTTGTCAGTGGTGATTTTCTTAACAGAAAGTAAAATTTCTTTGCCTCGTGAATCTTGAATAATTGCTGATATATAATCTAAACCAGAATACTTAATCGATCTAAGAATAGACCACACACAACATGCGTAAAATGCTTTCCTCAAGTGACTAGGTATTCCCTGAAAATAAACAAGTGAATAATAAGATGAAATGTTCATATCCTTACCAGCAATGCATTAAATGGGATGAACTATACTAATGATACAATAAACTAGAAAGGTTTAAGGAAAAGTTTCTCATTAATTTTACCAGCCATTGAAATACTAAATGAACTCCTTAGCATACAATATTATATGGTGACTGATCATGCATTAATCATTATTTTCTCGTTTTTACAGAAGAATTGATGAAACACGAAAGTGCCTAAAACAGATGTTATTTACAGCCAATAAAGTGCCAAATGCTGATGGTGATCAAAAGCTATTCATTCTCCTGCAAAAGACATAGAAGCATCAGCTGTTAAGCACTCCAGGCAGGTAGAAAAAATAACAAGGGAACATATACAGGTAGTTAACAACCGGTAAAAATTGCTCGAAAAAATACACCATCCGGTATCTTTTTAACATCTGACGGGAGCTTTTCTACTTGCAGAGTCACAGGTATATAATTTCCTAGGTTCATTATGGCAACCATTGATATGTTTTGGCAAAAATCATCCATGGCGATATTCATACAGTGGTCAGTTGTACTCTCTCTCTATTCACAAAGCTATATATATATCGAGAGAGAGAGAGAGATAAATCTTTTATGGGTGACAATTAGGAACTTAGGCTACTCTTTCTTTAGCTTCCAAAGGTCTATTACTACAAAACAAAGAAAACTTCCGCCGCAACACAAGTTTTTATACAAATAAGTTCCGTAGCATTCGCCAATAAGCCTTCACGTGATCACTTTATTTACAGTAAGGGTTTATTAAAAGCGATAGAACAATAACTTTGAGATGTGGTGAACTGATGAAGAACAAACCTTTACACTGAAGAGTACGGTGGTATCAAAAACTTGTTGACCAGCAGCAATTTGTAGCCCATTGATATATCCGGACATAGGTGCTTGGACAACATGCTGAAAGCATGTGATGCAAGTAATAAGAATGCAGCATCTATTATACCTAATTTATCAGCAAAAGAAGAAAAATATTCATATTGTGCAAACCTCCATCTTCATTGATTCTAGAACCAGAACAGATTGCCCTTTCTGAACAAGTGCACCATCATCCACCAGGACCTTTACTACTAAACCTGCCATTGGTGCTAAAACACTTCCCTTTGGATGTGAAGATGTTGCGGAGCTAGGTTGGTGAGAGGCACCATCATCAATGGACTGGTCGATCATCATTTTCTGGCTGAAATGATGATAGTACTTGCCATGCCATACATGCAGGTGTTTTGTATGGTCCTAATAAATTAATCATTAACCAATTAAAGAAAATATATGGAACAAGTTAACACTGAGTTTAAAACATCCAACACAAATAGTAAGAGTTGGTTGAAGCCCTTGAACCTAGATAGGGTGAAGGGCATGATATGGAGGAGGCTCACCTTCAAATAATGTGCCACTGTGACATCCATGCTCCTGCCATTGGCTTCCACTCTAAAGTCAAAGTCCTTCAAATGCACAACTCTGATGTCCATCCCATGTTGATCACCATCACCAATCTAGCGGCATCAATTTCAATTAGGTATGTAAGAGAATTCTGAACAATTGGGAAAGGAAACCTGAAGCCATAAAGACAGTCTAGCATTGTGAAAATGCCTAGATCATAAGCATAATTCATCATGTTGACAAAATAAAGCACAATCGATTGCTACTTTGAAGAGATTCCACAGGCATGCACTCTCGTGGACCATAAACAATGGCTACTGTGAAGAAATTCCAAAGGAATGCACTCTCATATTCGGGGCTGCTAGTTCCCTCTCTTTCCTATGGACTATAATTGGACCTTTTAAATTGTCTACGGTGAATTTCCCTAAAAGACTTCCATAGATGGGTTGTTCAGAAAGTCCTAATCCTGTGTCAAAATGGTTGACAGTGCCAGTGCAAGAACAGTAAGAAAAGAAATTCAAGTAAAAATACCTTGGTATATGATATTCGTCAATAATATAGTTTTAATTGACAAAAGCAAGGTAGGAATTAATTTTAAATTAGAATTACAGAGAGATAATTTAGAGTTCAAAAATTTAAATTGAGTTGATCAAAAACTAAATATGTAGAGCGTAGGTTCCACAAAAATAGAAATAATGATAAAGATATGTAATTAGATGACCAAGAAATTTATAAAAATAAGACTTTTAAATATTTAAAATTTATAACAAATAGCAATGGTCCAAAAAATTAGCATTGCAAATATACGAATGTTTAGATAGATGGATGACAATGCTATAAGGGATAAGTTAAAAAATGATGAGTTACATCAATCAAAGATAAGATTAAAAAATTGGCTTAAGTGATTTAGTTATATCTTTAGGATGCTGAAGGATGTATCAATTAAGAGAGGAGAATTAATTAATATGGAAGAAAATAAAGTTAGAGAAAGACCTAAAACTACTAGATTATGAATTACAAGAAAAAATTTAAATTTATGTAATTTAACTGAAGATTTGACAATAGATAAACATTTATAAAGAAAAGAATTCATACGGCCAACCCTATATAGTTGGACTATAGTTTAGATTATTGTACAATATGGCCCCATATGCTATATACTTCTTCCATCTGCTAAGTTTCCATTCAACCTTGTCCAGCCACCGCTGAAGTCTAGTACCATTTATCAATAAATGGAGGAGGAATGCTTCTAAAATGAATCCCCACCCAATATGCCTCAACCCCATGAAAAACTTGATACATCTTTGGCAGCCGAATCATTTTGTTTCATGGATCCACCTTTACCACAGCCACTTCAAGATCAAGCCCTATCATGGTTTCTTGTTTAAGTTCCATCAATGTTCCGAGTGGTTTCACCATGTTTTGAAAATTTTGTGCACCCTAAAGATCCACCGGCACCCCCAACATGTGCACCCACATTGACTTCCCATATCTCACTAATCAAACAATCGTCCTCCTTTGCCATACCCTCCAGATCACCAAACAGCGGTCAAGGTACAAGTGACTATCTTGAAGGAGATTCTCACGCCACATAAATTTGGAGAATCTAACCAAAAAATCACCTCCATGGTGACTCAAGCAGTATAAATACCTCGCCTATGATCCAACCAAATCTCAATGGCCATTGGCTGCAACACTGATGCATTGTGCACTAAGTAGGTTCCCAATCTCTTCTTCAGCTGATGTCACATGGTTCATAGGATACATTCATGTGATAAACACTCGTGTAAAAATAGAACAAGCAGCAAACCACGTGATAAGCAAGCATACCTTTTATGCCTACCTTGTGATAGAACAGGCAGCAAACCAGATCCCTGCAGGCCACCACATGATGACCAAGGCCTAGGCAACAAAGGCATTCCAATCTCCACCATCTATTCCATCTTCCTTTCTTCCACATTCTCCATATCTGTTCACATTCTGCTGGTCACCACTGCTGGATATTTATTTCATCTAGTTGACAGCCAACTTTCATAACCATATCCTAAGCTCCAGCCCATTTTCTGAACGGGCCTGGATTGTTTTTGGGTGTGGGAATACAAAGAATTTAAAGATGAAATAATCACCATTTAGCTATCTTAATTAGATGTTAGAATAATGAATTGTAATAGTTATACCTCTATTAAATAACTTCCATCTGATTGATAAGTGATATCAAGCCTCACGTCCAAAGTGCTTCCTTCATACCCACTATCCCACTCAAGTTCCACAGTATGCTTGGCACAGTGATGCATCCGAAAAGGTGGATTGGCATACCATAAGGAGAGTAAGTTGTTACCTACGACATTTGTTAAAACTTAAGAATTTGTACAATCTTCACTAGCCATAAATTGTATGAAAAGAAATGGACTCTTTACCAGAAATATTTTTCTTTGAAGTGATCTGCTCTTGTTTGCAAATGCACGCAGCAACCAAAGTAGCACTTAGCTTATAAGCAGTTTCCGTGTCAACTGAGTGAGCAAAAAGCTCATCGTTGAAATGTTCAATGAAGTGTGTTTCAACCAAGCCTTTCTCAAAAGCCCAATGGTTAGCAAGTCTTTGAAGAAAACTGATATTTGTTGGCAAACCTGCAACCTGCAATTTTGAAGTTGTACCATATCAGAAAATCTGAGTAAAGACTTCAGTAGAGGTGGCTTTAGCAAGTCAGTTGAAAAAAGGAAGAAAACTGTGGACTTTGTAGTCAAACAAAAGAAAATAGCATACCTGGAATTTAAGCAAACAGTCCTTCAACTTAACTAATGCTGCAGTACGATTTTCTTCCCATACTACAAGTTTAGCTATCATTGGATCATAATACATACTGACAGTGTCCCCTTGCTTTACCCCAGTTTCAACTCGCACTGCTCAATGATGAGAATAGCATGCTGTAGTCACAAGATATAAGTATCTTGTTTGGTACTTCTTTTGCAAGCATTACCTGATGGTGATTCAGAACAAGGACGGCAATGATGCAGTACTCCAGTTGCAGGAAGAAATCCTTTGGGAACATTTTCTGCATATATACGAGCTTCAAAAGCATGTCCTGCAATTTAGTTTAGAAGCAGTCTCAGAAGTGCCAATACAGCTAGAAGAAATGCAATGCACTACATGTAGTAGGATTTTCAGCAAAGGATGATTTTGAATTCTGATGCATGGAACATGAACCTTAAAATCTAAATACCTAAAAATTACCAATAAAATGAAATGGTGAAATTAGCTTCCATGCATTGACTTCTGCTATATGTCTAAAGTTAAAAAAACAAACCTAGTATATGAGGTTTCCACTTCAATTGTTCAGTCTTATCCCTATAAATGGAGATGCTATAAATCCAAGTACTTAATAAAATACTTGTGTGCAAACTTGTTTCTATACATGCCAAAATACAACATAAAAAAAATGGGAGACCCAATGTGCAAGGCTTACACAAATGTGGGATCTAAGAATGGTCCAATCATACACAATCTTACCTCTATAAATAGAGTGACTATTTCCTAAGACTCAAATAAGGTCACAATGGAACAACACTAGCATTACGTCAAAGCTCATCCTCTACATACTTAAATGCAATATACAAAATATAAATTAACAGAAGTCTCTACCCACTTGCCATTGTTTCTTGTGAGGTTCCTTCAAGATATCTCATACATTTTAAGGGGAATTTACTTACGAGTCACAGCAAAATTAACATTTTACTTACAAGCCACTAAACATTATTTATATGTCATCAAAAAAAAAATTTAGTGGCATGTAAGTAAACATTCAGTAGCATACAAGTAATTCGATGATATTTTGATGGTATGCAGATACAAATTTCTACTTTTAATAAGAAACAACCTATTCACCTTACAGAAAAATATTTTTAGTGGCAACACAATTTGACAATTTTCAGAACCCAAAAAATTTAGGATACCTGGTCTGAACACCCTCTATTTTAAGTAAACATGAAGTACAAAATGATGCCAAATATTTAATCAGATGATCAAAAATTAAGAATATTAGAAACTCCAATTTTAAAGTTACAGTATGGATCATAAATATTAGTAGTACATCTGAACACATTAGCCACTATGAGTAGCCCTTGAAGCTTGATTGCTTAGATAGAATGGAAACAAATTATTTCAGATGGCACACCAAATCCTGAAAATTACAATGCAGAATCAAAATAGCAATAATTTGAGATGGATGAAAAGGTAAAAATCTTGAAACATATGAATCTGCAAATTAGTAGCTGGCTAACAATTAGATCATTTTATTAAATAAATTTACCTCTGAAAGGAACTTGAGACTGAGATAAGGGAAGAGGTTCTCCATTTGAAACACGAATTTGCCACTCAACAAGATCTTGGCCAATAATCATCTCTGTCACTGGGTGTTCAACCTTCAAAAGATATACCCCAAATCAGGAATGACCATTGCTATAATTAATAATAACATAATATGCATGCACGTCATGATAAGGGCGTATCTTTATATTTCTTGACAATATTTTCAATCATTATTGTGGATATAAAAAGGTACCTGAAGACGGGTATTCATCTCCATGAAGTAAAATTTGCCTGATGCAATATCCATGATGAATTCCACGGTTCCAGCACTGTGATATGAAACGGCCTTCTCAGATAGTCAACATCAAAACACAAGCTACCAATTAGTAAGAATGTAGTTAGAATAGTGGAATCTTAAACTTAATATAAATGAGATGGATAATATATATTGAGCAGATAGATAAACAATAAATGAATATAAAAAAGAATAAACATGCATGATTACAGAACATTTTTGGGTGTGAACATGGCATATGTATATTTTTGCCAGCGTATATATGTCTTACAAGATTGTTCACAGTATTCTGATTTGTAAATTGGCATTGGCGATATGTAACCTCATTTAGTCAAGTATACCACCCAGTTTGCTTTAGAAAATAAGAGGTCCATTCTCCCCATTATTTATTTGAATAATTCATTTTATGTGAAACAAATGAGATCATTTGCTTATATGGATTTTGTTGAGATTTAACACATTTTCTATCATCTTCTTTATTTCTCTTTTTAAATAAAAATGACAATTTTTCTGAATCTCCACCTTTTTCTTTTTCCCTACTCAACAAACCACATTAAATAGGACCCAAAGCTTGGCTGGCACTTAACATAAAACTTATGTCACTTCCATGTCCCTTTTGTTTTTCTTTCCTCCTACACCTTCTCCTCTCTTTTTTGCCCTTTCTGTTTCTTTCCTCAACCATACAACTCCTTCCTTTCTTTTCAACCTTTATCTCCTACTTTCAAAACAGCCAGCTTTCTTTCCTTTTTTCTTACTTTTTTATTTCTCCTCTCATCTGTCTTCCTCTTTTTTTTGAAAAGCACCCAACAGGACACGTGAACCCATCCATTTCATTACTGTTCTTCCTCTTTTTCTCGTTTTGTTTTTTTTTTCTGTTGGACAACAAGAAACACATACCTAAGAAACATTCAACTCTTTGTTGCTTATTCTTGTTCTACTTCCTGGTTCTTTTTTCTTAACAGCAATGAAACATGCAACACATTGCTGCTCACATCTTACCGCTCCTCTTTTTTGTTTTCAACTAAATAATAGAACAACCATAAAACAAAAAAAAATGTTGGACATGGCTGGATTTTGGTGATCAGAAGAGAAGGAAGGGGTGCAAGATATTATAGATGGCCGGTGGAGACCTATAAAGACCTTCCTACACCAAACTAAACCAATTTGTGACGGTGGTAGAAGCCACTACTGGGACCAACGAACAGCATAGGGAGCAGCAGCAGCTTAAACTAGCCCTGCCTGCAGCAACAGCAGGTGTGTTCAAGCCACTATGTGGCCTGGATAGAGAACATAAGAAGAGGAAATGGGATTGTTGAGAATGGGAAGGTGGTTTGCAACTAGGGTTTCCTTTCCCCTTTCTCTCACTTTATCTTTCTCTAGTCTTTGATATGACGTTAAAGACAAGAGTAAGTGGAAAATTGATATTCTTATTCACTATTGCTATACTTCTATAAACAGAGCTTACATCATGAACCCATTGCATAATTTCCAATGTCGAATTACTACCCAATTATAAGTACATAACTCCATGAATGATGAAACTCTTGTTCCAAATGCCAACATCTACTAGAGGATGTTATGTGGTTTGCTTATAGTCCTTGATAGAATCATACCAAGAGAATCTACAGAAGAAAATACCTATACTAACATATAATAAAGGAAGCATTACCTGTAGTATTACCATTGGCCTTGAGAAAACACCAAGGAATAGGTGTACACCACTTGCTTTGTGTGGCATGAAACAATAGCATGAAGTAATATGCAGATTATAGTTCTAGAATACTAACAAAATCAAACCCTAATGTTTTACCTTTGCTGCAGCAACAGCTGCACCACCCAAGTGAGAACGGAAATCATCAGAAACATTTGGCTGCATAAATTAAGTTGTTAAAGACATTCCTTTATGTCCCTAGAAATGACATAAAACAACAGATGGTATGTGAGCTTCACTGCTGGTGCTTCTTCAATTATCTTTTGGTGCCTTCTTTGCAAGCTGCAATCCCTTTCATACAAATGCACGACATTGCCATGCTTGTCTCCAAATACCTTTGACCACATAAAGTAAAAATGCATTACCAATACAAGAGTCAAATTATTCTTGTTCAAATATAGAGGCTACATAGAGAAGATAAAAATACAATAAATAATGTAAAACTAAACTCACGTACAAAATAATACTAAATGAACTTATATACTCTAACACTCTATCTCAAATTGAAGCATCCTTGCAATAGACTAATACATAAATACATTAGAACAAAATAAACAAGAAGATACATGACAAATAGACATAATAAAAAATAGAAACAATATTGTGCAAACAAGAAAAATGATCAAACTTTAGTTGACCACACTAAAATAAGTGAAAATATTAATACATTGTTAACATCATTGGATTAAGTCAACATTTGTACACCTACACATCCTTAAAAGGTTTGCATATATATACAAACATTATCAATCATCCAATAAAAATGTAGATTATTAACTTGAGGTATTTCATAAACTCCAATGAATTGTTACTTTGAGGTATTCCATGAACCTTAAATCTCATAGAGGACACTAAAATTTTGACAAAGTAACATTGCTACAACGTTGAGACACACAAGAAGAATATAACTAATTTAATAAGAGATTGATAATGCAATATTAAACCCTTTTCTCCTTTCTCCTTGTTTTTTTTCCTTTTTTTCCTTTCCTTTTCTTTTTTTCTTCTTCTTTCTTTCCTCCTTCCTTTTCTTCACTCTCTTCTTCATCCATCCCTCTATGCTTTTACAAACCTAATGGGTGTAGGCAACGAGGAAGATGGCAAAATGAACAAGGAGGAAGGAGGGAAGAGGGTTCTCTATTGGTGGAAAGTGTTGATGACCTTAGCAAAGATTTGATCAAGCATTGATGGAAGATTTGGCAATGAGTAGATGAGAGCAAATTGTAATTGTTGTTCTTCTGTAGCAATGGACAGGAATAGGAGAAGAAAGAGATCAAAGCAAAGATGGGAATCAAGATCATCATCATTGTCGAGAAGGGTTTCAATGGTAGCAGAGAAGAGGAGGATGACAACAATGACAAGCAGGAAGGTCATTCTTCTCCTTGGTTGCTCCATTGCACTAGGGTTTGAAGGGTAGAACTCCAAGGGCTTTGGGTCTGAGAAAAATAAAAAAGGGTTGGAGTGGAGTGCAAAGTGATAACATGAGGGAAAATTCCTTGACACAAGGAATGGTAGCAGCTTCAACAAGGGCCATTGGCATTAGTGGTTGGGAGGGAGAAGGATGACAACCAGAGTTTTTCTCCCAAAACTTTTACACTTTTGAACTCTCAAAATTTAGAATATAAGAATATATTAGAATATAAGAAATGGGTAAAAGTTATTTTATATTCATAAGCAAACGAAAACCTCTATATATTGAGACTATATATAGAAGACAAACATAATAAGCAACATGGGACTAAAACCACTTATAACAAAATGCTAGATTAACTCATATACTCTAACAATTTTGATTATCAAGACAAAAACATCATATTTTTTTAGTAGAGAAAAAATATGACTAGGGAAGAGACACATTAATGCAACATGTGATCAGAATACAACTAAGAATTTAAGAATCAGGGAGGGATGTCATAGATACTTAAGAGCAAGGTTCTAAAAATAAATCATGAATGGGAAGAAATATTTTTTTAAGAATAAATGGCAAGAATTTACCTTGAAAACATAGTACAGAAAGTCAACATCTTCAATGAAAATTTGCCGAAATGTGTCATATTTTTAATTTGTCAACATAAAACAAACATGGATGTTCTAGAATATACTTTTCATTGTGTTTTTAACTGACACATCCATATTTCACCATACAATAGAAATGCAGAACTTTGCTTTTTGATTATATCTTCTGAATTTAAGGTAGCATTTGAAGTGAGAAAATAGAGATGTTTACCTGCACTTCAACATGTCTTGGTTGGGTGATGTACTTTTCTAACAAGATGGTGCTCACACCAAAAGATGTCGCAGCCTCACGTTGTGCCCCTAGGAGTGATTCAACAAATTTATCAGGCTCAAAGACAATTCTCATGCCCTGAAAATTGCAAAAAATATATCAGTTAAGACCATTGTTGAAAAAAAGAGACATTTAAATGCCATTTAATATTTTTTGTCTTAATCCACTCTCTTATTTGGGGAAAATTGGTTTGAAAAAGTGACCATTTCCCCCTTTTAATGGTCTTTTTTTCCCCATTTTTCTGAGAAAAATGGCTGCATTTTCCATTTTCAACTATTTAAATGGTAGGTAGTTCCTTAAATTTTTAGATTTAAGCTTTTGAATTCTTTGCATTGATATATTTCCACTATTTTGTTACTTATTTTATTGTTTATAACTTTGATTGTACCTTTTGTATATTTATTTATGTTTTGAGTTAAGTATTTATTCTTGAGTGATATATTTATACACAATAAAAATATGTTTTTGAAATTGTATTAGATGTAATTTGAATTATAATTTATTTTATTAAATTATTTTGTGATTGTGATGCTAGTATATTTGTAAATATATTTATATTTATATATTTATTATTTATTCCCTTTCAAATACTCCAATTCAAACCCTTTTTTAAAAAAATAATTATTTAATTTTCAATCTATATAATTTCCATTTTCCATTTTTACAAAATTGGTTAGAACTTCCAAAACATAATAGCATCAAGAATTCATTTATATGCAACAATTTCACGATATAACCAAATTTCCAAGTTACATATGAATTTTGTAAGTTGAACCAGAAGATTATACCACAGCTATCTTTGAAAACTAACAAGTATCAAACAAAATCAGTGGACGCTGGCAATCTTCTATAAAAGTTATGGTTTGCTACTTTACTAATTAAATTTTGTTCTGAATCTATAGTCACTGTAGATAATAAATTTACCAATATACGTGTGAAAACAAATAAACCTTTGCCTAAATTCTACCAAACTAGCCGCATTTTATTTCTGATTTTCATGTAAAGATTTTTTTTTTGGACAAATTTATGTGAAGATTTCATTCTAGGGTTAATGAACTAATGTCCTGGAAATCTCATGAGCTTTCACCATTTCCATGCAATGCAGCAATTTTCTGTTGCCATGAAAGAAAATGCCAAGTGAACATAAATTTTTCCTCTTGTAATGACCGTGTCACAAATCAAATACTATATTAGAAATAAATGCTTGATGTTCATACTTGTTGGCAAAATATTCAAGGTCATTTAACATCATGGCATTGAATTTAACAACTACATTTCAAATTTAAGAATCAACAATACAAAAGGAGGTTAAAATGTTGAAGCTCAAGAATATTTTGACATTTCTGGAAAATGTGAAAATTGAACCAGTTAAACAAATACAACCTTGAAATAATTACTTCGTACCAATAAGAATCAGATGTAAGGATATAATGTTTGACCAAAGAATAAGCAATAACAGGCAAACTGCCCTCCCTCCCTCTCTCCCCTCTCCCTCTTTATTTTCAAACAATAGCATACTCATAAAATGGATCCTCAAATATTATTACCTTTCCTCCACCACCATGTGTAGGCTTTATTAAGATAGGATATCCAATCTTGTCAGCTTCAATTTTTAAGAACTCAATATCTTGTTCGTTTCCATGATATCCAGGTACAAGAGGCACACCTGCTGCACCCATTATCCTCTTTGATGCACTATCAAAACATCACATTTGGGGAGAGGGGCAGAATGAGTGAGAAGGAGAGAGATGGTGTTGCTAAATTACCCACAAATATTGACATTATAAAGGATATCTGAAAGAATGTTTCTGCCACAGAAGGGAACCACAAATAAGCCAATAGAAATGATGAAAAGATAAAAGAAAACATACCTCTTATCACCCATGTCACGAATAGCTGATGCAGGAGGTCCAATAAATTGAAGTCCTTTCTCTTCACAGACTTCAGCGAAGCTTGCATTTTCTGACAGGAAACCATAGCCAGGATGGATGGCCTGAATTCACATGATAAGAGAACATACAAGCACAATCTTCAGGAATCCTTTTTTGAGAAGTCATGCTTCAGGAATATAAATTATTTTAACCAGTACTATTGAACATATGTCAGCAGGACACTTCAGAAGAACTATGAGGAAAAAAGTGAATAATGAAAGAAGAGCAAAAGGTATCAAAACAAAAAGGAAGCAACAATAGCCCAAGCAGCTAAGTTCCTGCAAGATATCTGCAAGGGAGACATTAACAGCCTTAAAGATAACTTCGTTCCCCACAAGCCAAATACTCCAACAGATAGCATAGATCAGCACAAGGACTTTCTTCCCCTTATTTCATTTTGTACAGCCTCCTTGAAAGAATAACATAATGACACACTTTTCAAGCCCTAAATTAAAGTTCAAGCACCATACGCATGCAAATGGTTAACAAAAACAAATGATTGGCCTGCTGGAATGGCACAATTACATGACCAAGTTAATTTTTCATGTTAATAACATTATTTAACTATATGGATTACCATGATATTATTTGGAAAGCATATTTATTCAGAAAATTCTGACCATATTTAAATTATTATTTAATGGTAGAAAACTAAGATAGTAAGACAGAACTACCAAATTAATGTATTCATACCCCTCAGAATATCAAATAAAAGGGCATTTCTACCTTGTAGTGTGCACAAACCTGTAAATGGATATTTAAAATCAAAAACTTCAATGAATCCAAATATTTTTGACAGGAAAATAATCTGAATCCAGTATCCAATTAAATGAATTCGGATTCTAAAATTGATATTCAGAAAATCAAACCAAATTCAAATTTGCATCCTATTCTCCAATTAAAACTCAATCCAAAATCATTTAGCTATTATTTGGATATCTTATCATTATCAATCCAAATTTGTTTAGCTATTATCTAGATATCCTCCAATCTGAATATATTTAGCTACTGTTCAGATATCCACCACTCTAATTTCATTGGGTATTATTTGGATATCTGCCAATTTGAATAATATATATTTATGTAGAATTTACTATAAGATCCTTCATATAAAAATAAAAATGGAACAAAACTAATATTGGTTTAAAAGACCATGTTTAAAATAAAATTCACATTTAACATATTACACTACTCAATTTATAATTGTGTTTGCTTCATGGAATTAAATATCAAAACAAGTTGGAGAAATTTCACCAACATGTGTTGGTTTTTGAATTCTCGTAACAACATTAAAATTGATGTTGATATTATAATTTGTGAACACCAACCTTCCCCCAAGTGCCTTTAAGTAGAGAAAAAACAAGCACACAAACACCTAGTTATCATCACCTAATAAGTGAACTAAAGTAAGAAAATGTTACATACGGAGGGACGTAGTGCAGTATTCACTAAACTCGTTGCAGTTAATGAAACTAAATTTTAAGCATGAAACTAGTTGGAACATATAATGGTCAACAATGATTTTCACTGATCATGGCAACCATAGCGTGTCGAATAGAAACCGGTGATCTGGACTCCCCGACCATTGCAGCTGCACAACCTTGGCACACTTGCTTGTAGCCACCACGAAGGGGGGTATCACATCTACATTTCAATTCTCGATTACTCCTCAATCCACCGCAGACGTGTATTCACTTAGTAGCATCAATCCAGAAAAGAGTCGAAACTCCAATCAACCGAACTTAACATTACAACACTTAGAAGATATTAACAGATACGCTGCGATACCTGAGCTCCGGTTCGCAGCGCGGCCTCGACTATGGCGGACGAGTCGAGGTAGCTAAGCCTCGGCGGCGGTGGCCCTATCCGCACGGCCTCGTCAGCAAACCTCACGTGCATACTATCACGATCAGCATCGCTGTATACCGCGACGGTGCGGATCCCGAGCCTCCTGGCCGTCCGCATGATCCGCATCGCGATCTCCCCCCTGTTCGCCACCAGAATCTTCTCGATCGCCGCCGCCGCCACCGCCGACGAGGAGGAGGATGAGAACATCCTCCTCCAAGGGCTGGTATTACGGTTGATGGATGGGAATCGGCGGCGACGGAGGAGGAACAGCATCTCCATTGTGGGCACCACTCCGCTTGTTCTGGCGCTCCCCTCGCTTTTTTTATAGCACTAGATTTCCTTCCCGCAATGAATGGAGGAAGATGATCACGGGTGGAGTACATCGATCCGACGGCGTGGAGAGAAAAACTGCTGATCCGACGGATCCCAACGCTTGTGTTTAGGGAATGTTACGTGTTGGACTCCCTTTTGGAGTGTGGATAAGAGTTGTTTGGCACCACGTGCTTACGTGGAGCGTAGATGCTGTTTTTTAATATCATTATCCATGTCGTAGTAGAGAAGAACACAAGTGTTTTATTTGAACGTCGATGCTGTTGTTATTCTTTAGTTTAACTTTATACTTGGCATGATAAGGACAGTGATTTATGTCGAATTTAAGATCAATGATTTAAGCTTTTTTTTTTTTAAAAAGGGCAAAATACTTTCCACGTCACCCTTTCTTCCTCCGCCGCTCTTTTCCGACAGGGCGGCGGCACGGTGTTCCGCTCGCGGGCGGAGGGGGCGAACGCGCCGCGTCTGCGAGTTGCTCGGGGGCTGTGACCCGCAGGCTATCGCGACGGATGGGGGAATGTGTGGCGGAGGGCGACGCGGACGACGAGCGACTGCTCGCAGGGCTCGCGGGATCTGTTCGCTGGTCAGGTGACTGCGCGCAGGTGCGGCGGTGGAAGCGACGGTTGAGGCACCAGCTAGAAAATGGAAGAAACGGGTTGGGGGAAGGTGATCGCAAGTCAGGAGCCTTGCTCTAATACCACCTGTTGGTGTCGGAACCGGAGCACCGGGTCGCTAGGATCCGGCGGGTGGCGAAGAGAGGCTCCGGAGGTAGGGAGCTCGGGTTTTCTTTCCGGTTTTCTTTTTCCGTATCTTGTAGGGAGGAAAAGTATCATTGCTAACGACTCCGTCCTCAACAGCTCCCGCATTTTCCGGTGAAGTTGGCGGCAGTCGTGGCGAACGTTCAGATCCAGCGACCGTGTTGACCGTTGGCGTGTGTGCATTTGGATGGACTTCGCCGACCACCTATCAACAAGGCTCGCATAGTTTCCCCTCAGCATATATTTGCTATACAAATCGTCTCTGGTGTTTACGTACACCAAGTCCAATAGCACTTGCTTCAATCCTCTTCTTTCCGGTGGTGGCACCGTCGTAGCCGTGACCGATTTGCTGAGGGATGGATACGCCGAGCAGGAACGATCAGCAGCAGGAAATGCAGCCGGGGGCACAGCAGCAGAGCGGCACTCCGAACAGTGTCCAGGGACAGGTGGGTCGTGGTTGCTATCGAGGGAAGGAGTTGATGAATAAAAATTTTCCAATGGTTCCTGGTGTGGGAGGAGTTGATGAATAAAAATTTTCCAATGGTTCCTGGTGTGGGAGGAGTTGATGAATAAAAATTTTCCAATGGTTCCTGGTGTGGGAGGAGTTGATGAGGGAAGAAGATGTCGGTTAGGAGTTGACGTGGGTTCTTGTTGGTTTTTCCTCTTGCTGTGCGTGATTTCTTACACTCCCTCACGGTCACTGTGAAGGATGTGCCATGTTTGATTTACCTCCGAAATTTCTATTTTTATGGCCTCTCTTCTTTCTACGTTCTACGTACTTTCTTCCATCATTGATGCCATGTTTGCTAGATCACGTACAGCTGCGTCATCTATTTTTCTTG
The DNA here is from genome assembly GCA_036874045.1 of Cymodocea nodosa. NCBI lineage: Eukaryota > Viridiplantae > Streptophyta > Magnoliopsida > Alismatales > Cymodoceaceae > Cymodocea > Cymodocea nodosa. Next base: position 684,272 of record CM072335.1, read on the forward strand.
GGGCCATACCGTGTGCTTGCAAAAAATCTGACATGTTGCCGTTTGCATGCCATCTTATGCATATAAGTGAGAGAAGTGATCCTGACGTGCACATCATCTCTTTGTTACTTTCCACCATCCATTTTCCATTACGTGTGACTTTGTCTTTAAAACGACAATTGGCTTTTCATTTCCGATAATACTCATAATCTTATAACTTTTGATAACTGATTGTATCTGAGTTGCAAACTTTTGAATCATTGCTTTGGGACATGAAGATATACACACAGTGAACTTTTTATTTCATTTTTTGATTCTTATTTTCCCAATTCTTGCCTTTACACCACCTTCCATAATGCTAATATTCTTACGATCTGATCTCTGCTAAAATGGTCTTATGTTGTAAAATCACCGATCTTTGTTATTTTGAGGATCTTCTTGTTTAAATTTCTATTGTTAAGTGCCTTCATTTTGCATGCAGGATTCACCATTCTACCGTTTCCTTGAGAACCTGTCTCCAATACAAACTTTTCAACCTGTACATTACGTGCATTCTCTTAGTTTCCCTTCAGTTAATAGTCCTGTCTTCAAAACACCTCGCTTCATAGTGAAGAAGGAAACAAAACCCATCAATAGGTAAGTTGCTTTGCATCCCTAGCAAACATCTATAAGAATCTTTTTGCCTTTATACATGAGGCTTCCTGGAGACATTACCATGGATATAAACTTTGGCTCACTTTTTTTTGTAGTTATCCCCTTCCAGATCTAACCAAATCTGAGTCTCCGTGCAAAGATGAAGATGAAAAAAAGGGGCATGTCGGAGACAAAAACATCATCAAGATCACAGATCATCCTTGTGACATGCAGGTGGATGACCTCATGAACATTCTCAACGAGGACGTTATTCTCTCTCCTGATAAGAGTTCAGATCAACCTACCAAAGATGCAGAATCCTTTCAGCATAATAGTTGTAGTCCAAACCACAGAAATTCCTTATCCAATGCAAGAGAATCAGATATTGTTATGGCAAGAAAATCTACAATGGAGGTCGCTCATGTCTTGGAAGGACATGATGGATCTTTACATGAGCCTGAATTGGGAGATGCAAAGGAAAACAAAAAACTGAGGGAAATTGATACATGGGGATGGATGGATCTTCTCTGTAATGCAGATATAGGCGTGTTGTTCCGGGATTCTTCAGATAACAGACAACATGATCCTGGTTGTACTTCACTCTCATCCGGGAAATGTCAATGCACCAGAGATAATGCAACTCCAACAGATGAATATTTTGGGGTGTGCCATCAAAATGCATCTCAGGAATTGTTTGAGGAAGACAACAGAGAATTTACGGATGGAAAACAAGCAGTGTGCACCTCGCACATTTTATCCATTCTCGAAGACAAGTTGATGAATGGTGAGCCAATTGAGAAATTGGTTGCTGGTAGTGATAACAACTTTGACACTTCAGGCAGTGAGGTAATCTTCATCAACATTTTGCATGTTCATTCCTTCTTATTACTTACCTCTGGGGATTAATGAAATCATTGCACTTCATTATTCTTCACTTCTATTCATTCTTAATTTATCTTCAAATGTCTCTTTAGGTGTTTTATATGACATTGTTTATGTAGTGAGTCCAGTCCTTTGCGCGCAAGTATTTGTTGAAAAGGAGAATACTTTTGAGAACAGAAAGATTTCCGATCTTTTTCTGTTTGTTCACTTAAACTGCCAACTGCACATGCTCACTGCATTGATCGTCGTTTTGTTGCTGTAACCATTTCCACAAATAGTTCCTGCTCGACATGGCAATTTAAGAAGGTGTGCAAGATGTCCACACATAGAACTGTAAGCAATTGTTCCTGTTTGATGTGTGATATTCTAACAAACCATCTGTCAGATGGCCCAGGTGGAAAGAGTGGAATCCTCTGATTATTATTTGAAAAAATCTCTCTCTTTTGTGCTTATAAAAGTATAAGCCATCTTCCTCTTCCTCCTCCCATAGGGAGGGGGTTATTTTACTTGAAATCCTTACAGAAAAGTGAGGGATGCCCCTGGATCTTTCTCCATGTACTTGACTTTCATATGATGATTCTTTGTCTACTTGTGTCATCTATGCTAATCTCTGAATTACTTAATGGTTTTTAATTCATTCCTTTCCATTGTCTTTGCAAACAATTTTGATTTATTGGAGCCACATAACTTCCTTTTCCCTTAACCCTCTGAACTTCTGTTTTTAAGAACACGAAGCCTGACATTTTCCTTCACCATGATGGACGTCTGATTCATCCATTTGATGCTTATTTCGGTCCTTAATTTTTGTATTATATATATATATTAGGTTGGCCTGTGTTTTCCATGTTCACGTTGTTTTGTGTATCTTGTCCCCCTCCCCTTTTACATTGCTTTTCACTTTTGCATTACTTTATGATTTCATTGAGAATCATCTCGAGTTCATATGGAAATGTGTATTGGTTTACATTATCTTCAATATTACATCACTTAGCGATTTCATTATCATTTCTGGATCATATGGAAAAGTGTATCGGTCCCTACACTTTTTGTAAGTTCTCCCTTGCGATGCTTTATCTCCTATTACGGTGTTGGTTTGTGATTTCAATGAGTTATTTCTCCTTCACTTAAAAAATGCATTTTTTGCTCTATCTGTGTTTTTCTATTTTTTGCTTTGTGGAACTTATCAACACCCTTGTTCAAAATGCCCTTTCATTGCTTGTGTTGCTTCATGATTTAAATGAAATGGTTTCCTGTTTGTTCAGAAAGACACAAACATAACCTTCGGTTAAATGTTCAGTCTAACCATTCACAAATGTTGAATTATTTATGAGTCCACTACATCTCCTGCAAGTTCACCTCTTTGCAGATTGCCATTCAGCAACAGTTGGTTACGAGAAGACGCTGTCTGACTTATGAGATTGCTGGAGCTCATAAAATGGGCAGCGTTGGGCTACATTTGAATACCCACGCTCAAGATCAGCTTCCTTCCAAGGTGCCAACAAATGTGCCTTTTCCTCTTAGTTCGTCTCCATCTCTTCCGAGGGAGGAGAAAAGTGCACAATCTCCATTTTCCGCCAAAAGGGACAATCCAGAACTCAAAACCCACGGTACTCCCAAGAACAAGAAGTAAGTTCCTTGTAACATTTTAAGACTTTATTTTGTTTCAACCATCCATCGCTGCTGCTCATTCGTTGTGTGTTATGATGCACAGACGGCGAACAGGAAAGAGCGGAAATGGTGATTTTTGCGGACGGTGCAATTGTAAGAAATCGAAATGCTTGAAACTGTAAGTTTCTGCCTCGTTCAAGTCATTTCTGCTTCAACAATTTATCATCATATACCAATGTATGTCTACCGAGAATAGCATATTGGAATTGTTTTAGCCTTTCATCTGCACGTACAACTTTTAAAAACTTTAGTCACAAAGTTCCGTCGAAGTTACTTTTGATGATTTTTGGATCTTCCAAATTCCACGTTGTCGTAGTGAGGAGCTATGGTCTGTTCCCACTCTCTATGCCCATGTTAAATTGCAATTCTCCTGATTTGATTTTTATTAAGATCTGCTTTCTCCTTCCATTCTGTGCTGTAGATACTGTGAATGCTTTGCAGCAGGAGTCTATTGTGTTGGGCAATGTTCATGTCAGGGTTGTCTTAACAAGTCCGACCAGGATGACAAGATTACGCAAACCCGTAAACAAATAGAATCTCGCAATCCTCTTGCATTTGCTCCTAAAGTCGTGACTACTTCAGAACACCCACTGGACACTGCGGTTGGTTTCTTTTTGTTCTTATTCTCCAGGGCATTCATTAGTAGTCTTTTCTTTCCCTAACGAGCACGCTCGCTTAACATTACATAGGACGATGCTAGGAAGACGCCAGCGCCTGCACGGCATAGGAGAGGGTGTAACTGCAAGAAATCAAGCTGCTTAAAGAAATACTGTGAATGCTATCAGGTATTATGGGTATGGTGCTTGCATTCCGTGTCCAACCTGCATAGACTGCGTAATACATGTTGTCTCATGTATGGTGTGCTCGTATCAGGTTGGCGTTGGATGCTCAGCCAGCTGCAGATGTGAAGCATGTAAGAACACCTTCGGTAGAAGAGATGGTGAGTTTTAATTACAAGTTTTGCGGTCACATTTGGTGTGCTTGTTTGAGTACTGTTTTAGTGATAGATGCAAGTGGGTTTTCATATCATCATGTTCTTCCATCATACCTGACATGTATTGGCAGTGTTTTTGTACTTATTCTTAACCAATAATGATTCATTAAATAAACAGACAAGCAGTGTTTTCTGTAATGGCATGTCTTTTAAACATGTGATTATCTTTCTCTTGAAAGGTACCATGCGAGAGGGCGAGGAGGCAGCATCGGATCAGAAGGGTTTGAAAAAACCAAAAACGGAGAAGACTACAGATGCCCGAGATGATAAACAAGCTACGTCTGAGTGCATACCAAGAACACCATCATCCTCCACTTTACCCTCTTAGGATTTATTTCTTATGCTCTCTTTTCTAAAGTTATGTTTGTTTCGTAAAATGGTACTACTGTCTATATATTTTTCAAATTTGTCTTTCTTTTGATTTAACTTTTTAAAATATAATATAATTAGCAAAGCAGGAAGAGGATTTCACCTCCACATCTTTTTGAAAGGTGTGATGTATCAAAAGCTGATACTGAATTCCAACCCTTCTTCCCAATCTCTTCTCGGCTCTGACTAAACCGATCAGTTTTTCTTATGGTCTAAAGTTTTAAGTACCTTATAAGCCGATTCCACCTCTTGTTAATCTCTTCTTACCTCTTGACACCTTAATAATCTCTTATTATTTTGTTAAATGATCTTTTTTATGGTGATGGCCGTGCGAATGAGCAAATTTTATTTTCAAAAAACTCAATCCGTAAGTCAAACTCATTTTCTATTTTCATACGCCATCTTCAAAGATATAATCATCTTAATTAAAAATGTTAATTACTTTCATGCCGTTTCCATCGAAGGTGAGGAAACTTACTTTTGAATTTCAAACTTACCTGTACATTTGAAATTGAATCTAATAGATAAATTTAAATTCTACGAAATTTGATAGAAATAAAATTCAAAATTCAAATATGATAAAAATTAAATTTCAAATGTTTATGTACATAAAAAAATTAAACAAAATTAATTTTTAATAAAATTCTTAATTAATGAATTAAAATAATTAATCAATGAATTAATTACTTACATTAATCAATTAACATATTATCAAATTAAATTTTTATATATCATTTATCAAAACCAAATATATGCAAAAATATAATTACATATCTATCTATTCTATGATTATTCTTAAGATCAAAAAATTCAAAAGTAAAATATCTTAATTAAAATTGTAAAATAAGATCATCATATCACCACGACAAAATAAAATCTTAATTAAAATCATTACTATATATTTGAATTTTGAAGAATTCTAAATTTGGAAAAAAAATTTCCCAGAGTTCGACTCGAAACGGAATTCATTCTCAATTTGTGCACAAACAAGCCCCAAACAAAACTGACAGAAAATAAATTCCTTTCCGTCAGATTTCGATTGCACATCCCCCTTTAAGGTGCATTTAAAAACACTCAAATCAAAAATTGCAATGAAACCAAAATTCCGAAGGTTTATTAGAAGGTACAGTAACAACCGGTTTAAATTTCAACTTACATCTACCATCAATAAATGTTGGAACCATCTGATAAAACTATTATCATATCTACGGCGGACTTTACTTCCTACGTGTTACAAAGGGCTAAGTTTATGACTGACAATCAGCATAAACCACAAAAATAAATATCGAAAACTCCCATCCGATTACAAAAATTAGAGGCAACGTACATGATGTTTTTTTCTTCTTCTTCGTGAGTTCAAGCATTGGATTGATTGATCTCACTGTAATCCAAACTAAAAAGAATAAAAAAATGTGCAAAACAAAGTCCAATCTCCTACCAACACAATACAGTAGTTCGTCTACTTCCTTGTGAAGGGTGATGTATTAAATTTCAGATTGGACATAAACATTATCATTATTAAAAAAAACAATGTTGATTTTCCTTGTATGAAATGCAGCAATGTGGTGTGACTTACGGAGCAGAGGATCCAGGGAAGAGAAAATGGCATCAAGCTTGTGGTATGACCTATATATAATTCAGCGTTCAAGAGCATCAAGGATTTCACACGTACGAAGTGTGGCAGAACATTTACCAATGGGTGGTCAGTCGATTGGCTCTCTTTTACGTTTTATAGAACCAACATTTGATGGACCCGGATCTTCAACAGGTGCATACTGACAAGGATTTTCACGTTTAGGAGACGGCAATTTGTTGTCCTCCAATTCGGCAGATTCAAAAGATACTTCCTTCATTCGCTCTTTGAAATATGTAAACAAGACACTGCCTGCCAAAAGTCGGACATCCACAAAAATCAGTTAGTGCATCCTACGTTCATAGCATTATCTAGTTCTACATAGGAATGAAAGTCAGCAAAGTGGATACCAGCAGATTGGCACAAACAAAACTACAATTTCTGTGGAACAAACACTAAACAGTGAAGTTAGAGCCAAGGCTTAAAAGGAGGAATCATCAGAAATGCAGTAATGAGGACGTCTTTGTGATTGACTACCCCAAACAAAAACTGTATGATATGAAAATCCATCTTTCAATTTTTTGCTCCATCCGTCGGTTCAATCCCTTGGAAAAGAGTTGTGATTAGACTTCCATTTAGACATGTAAATCCTTTTTAAAAAAGTTTATAAATAAGCCTACCATTCAGACAAAGGCAAAAACCATACAGGGGGCATGGTTAGGTGGTGTTCATTAGTTGGAAGGTTCACTTTTTAAAAAACAGAAGGGAATTCCGCAGAAAAAAGATTTCCAAATTGTGGAATCAAAAGTCTGAAAAGTTTTGTCACAAAGGTCTGAAAAGTTGTACACCATACAGGGCAAGAAATCCAGCAGTCACAGGGGGGGCATACTCTTCACCATCAATTACGTCCTTTGGTAATCTCTTACATTGCATCCACTGTTATTTTATGCAAATAAATTGAAGAACCTTATAAACATAGTGTTCTTGACAAACGAATATAACAATATCTCACTTTTATTGTTATTTTATTAAGGTTGTTAACCTATGCAATGTTCATCCATACATGGTGATTTATGATATATGTTAGATGTAAAAATTACAAGGGAATATACTCATTAAATGGTGGTGGGTAGTCGACAAAAGAGAAAACATGCAATGAACAGGAGATAAATCTTCTCCGGTAGTTAAGGTCACCGTAAGAATAGAGAGAAAATGCGTGTGGTGATTGTGCATTGCAGCTTTTGTTGGGACTATTTCTGGAAAAATGCAATATTCTATCTTTTGTTGTCTGAAATAGTAGAGGATATGCTGTTGGCAGTGGTAGTATGTAGGACAGCCTTTTCCTAATCTAATAATCAACAAAAATCTATTTAGAATATTATTTGTAATCAAATACAAACTAAATTTCAAAAAAGAAAAGAAAAGTACTTTCACTGAGACAAGTTTAATTTTAAGTGAGAGCACGCTATTATTATATCATATGAAAATAATATGATAATAATATCTATGATTTATTAATTGTCTAAAAATGCAGAGAAAAATTTTGGTTGGAAGATGTTCCATGCTATAAATCAATTAAATATTTCATCATTACAAACATATCCAAACAAATATAAAAATCACAAAAAATATATTCATGTTCCATTTTTATACAAAGGATATGATGATGAAGTTTCCTTTATATATGCACTAGACTAATGTGAAAATTTTCACGATGACAAGAAAACTAGACAACCACAAACTTTCATTCCTAAATATTACCATATCATTTGATTACACGAAAACTGGAGTCTCAGAAAAATAGTTAGAAAGATTTAGAGCCTTAGAGGATGTTCATACCAAGACATCGGATCATCTTGCCATCAAACTCTTCAAGAAGATCTTCATGGCCTGTGTTTTGAACTTGCTTGATGACAAGCTCTTTTAAATAAACAAGCATGTCCTGCAGAAGGAAACATTACTCCTACCGAAAAAGTAACATATGGAATAATAAAAATAGGGCATGTGGGCCTTATTCTCACTTAGATTGCTTTGTACAATTATATGTATATAGTTAACATATTACCCAATTTTTCAGTGACATCTACCACAACGAAGCAACAAATATAGGAATAAATAGAAAAAACTAATGGGATGTTCACACTTACAAGCTGAGCTTCTGAAAGAGACGAAAACCAACTGGAACTAAGGAAGGCATCCTCTTCAGGTTTCTCGCTTTGGACTTTGCTTTTATGTGATTCATTTTCTTCTGTTAGTCCAGGAGACTTCTCTTTACTGGCAATATGAGACATAACCAGAGCTCAACACCACGGTCAGGAAGACTCATACGAAAATAGGGTCTGGCAAAGGCATGTAACGCATAGTTAATCCATAAATACATAGCAGAATAATAAAGACAAAAGGCAACCAATTTAATAACAAAGAAAAAAGATGCAAATTTTCCTTAAGAAAGAGGAAAAAATGTCTTTTCCAGAATAATATCCACAAGTAAAAATTGTAGACTGCAATCAAATGTACAGAATGCAGGTGATTGTTTTGCATTTTTTGGTGGGGTATTGCTTCTTGAGTCAACTTTTTTGATTATTATATCATTCAACTTGCTGAGAAGGTTTACGATCTTCATTACGATTTCAACCTGCTGCATAAACTGAGGACTAAAAAAAATACCTAGAAATATATCATATTGATATCAACCATATATCAAATACAAAAGAAATATGATGCATCTAAAAGACAAAGAAAATAAAATATAATAACTTAATAAATGTCATATCTTGAAAAAAAAAAGGATGACAATCATCGTAATATTAAAAAGAAAAAAATCATACATAAAATATAAAATAGCACATGAAAAACTTCCCCCTCTAATATTATAAGGCTAGATACTTGTTTAAGGAGGTTTAACCTGTTAATCAAAAAAATAGTAAAACATACAAAAACTACAAACCATATCTCAACCTCTTGATAGTTATACAATCAATAGTTCAACACTATTACAAGTTATACAAGTCTAACATAAAAATATCAATATTCCACTAGTCTATAAATCACATCACAAAAAAGCTACCACAACCTAACAACGACAGCTAGGGCATCCTCTCCTGCTTACGCCCTGCTTGGAAGCATATCGGATAACTTAAAAAGAGTAAACCACAAATAATGAACTAATGTTCAGTAAGTAAATCCACTATCAGCCATAAATAGCAAAATCATGCCAATGCATGGCATAGAAAGCCAATACATCAATATTCATTATACAAGTAAAGAAATACAGTCACTAATACACATAAACGCCACTATCCATGTTGCATTACATGCCACAGCTCCTTTACACCTGTCAAGGTATACAACATATGATCATGACCACACTTTACCCCTATAGTAAGGTTCACAGGCCAAATCATTACGTAACCATATCATAACCATCAGCCCATGTGTAAAACGCAAATGCATGCCACCAACCAACATGGATGTGCATAGCCACAATAAACACGTTTCACAAATAATAGTCACATGGATGCACATAACCACAAATAAAAACATTTCTAACACTACATGCTAGAAGTGCAACATCCACTATCAATCACAATAATCATCAATGTCATGCAATTCTCATAACCATACTCTTCACATGATATAACTAAATAAGGCAAGGTCAAACACAAATAATTGCATTTCTAACACTATATGCCAGAAATGCAATAATCACTACTAGTCACAACAATCATGTCATGTTTAGCATCAATCAACCATATCATGCCACATTCAACAATTAGTAACACACAAATCAACAATATTATGCAATAATCTCCAAATAATAAGCATCAACAATAAATACGCAATAATCAACATGACATAGTGCATAAATCAGCTATATTATACACAAACAATAGTGATATGCAATAATCAAGACTACTATGTAATACCCATCAATACCATACAATAAACAATGAAAATGCTAATTTAGGATGACATAGTAGAAATACTTACTATAGGGCTTATTTGCAATTTTCACACCCCCCCACCCAAATCCTGTCCTTCCTCCTCCTCTGCAATAACCAAGGAAACCCACTATATCAAGCACGGCCGGCCTCCTTTCCACGCCTCCCACTCTCCTTCAACGCGCGACCTCACCACCACCGGCGCTTCACCACGTCGACGCACCTGCAACCGAGGGTCAACGGACGACACTCCCACGCGTCAACCCACACAGAGCGAACAACCTGCTACACGAAGTGAGGTGACAGCGACAGCACTCGCGGACGGGTCGCCCAACACTCCACTGGTCCTCCAGCAGCCGACGACGACGGAAGCTCCACGCGCCTAGGGCTCCTTGAACCGCCCGGAAATGGACGGGAAGGGGTTTCGATCGAGGAGCTGTAAAAGGGAGGATAAATAACCCATAACCACGTTAAATAAAAGAAGATTTTACCAAAATACCCTTGTTGCCTCACAATAAAACTACGTTAGTAATCGAATGTAAAAGAAGTATAAACCAAAGATTAGTATCGTGATTGTTTACCATGGGAATTGATGATTTAGTAATTGGAACATTTTCCTCCATATTTCCGGAAATGATTTCAGCAAGACAAGTGTGAATACCCTGTTACATCTCACCAATGAACCAAACGAAAGCCATACAAATAGTTTAGCTTTTCTATGGCAATGAAAAAATTATCAATTTCGTTGTGTACCATCATATTTACGAATCCTTGTTTCCTCTCACTTCACTCCACATTGCCATAAAATTTCTTCAAAGTCGGAAAATTGATTACAACTTAGAATTTGTTGGTTGCTCCTGTTGCAAAAGGTACGGAAAAACACCTTATTCAACACCACCGGAGCCCCAACCAACCTTGTCGGAAGGTTCGCCAGAACCTTAGCTGCCGTCGCCGAGTCGAACTCCTGTTAGAGCTTTCGTTCGCCGCGTCCGTCCGTCCATCCACGCACGGTCGCCCGATACTGCGACATCAGCCGGTGCGTCGCCCAACGTCCTTCTCCGCCGTGTTTGTGTGTCGTCCGCCCGTGAACAGGGTAACGCGCCCGCGCCTCTGCGGACAAAAGTTAATAAAATTTTACCTTTTCTTATTAATTAGAGATAAAAGACTAAAAGTAATGTTATAAATTTTAAAATTAAATGATTATATATGTATATATAATACATTTTTATTTAAATGAAAATATAAATTATTGATCTAAACTTTTAAATTTTTATTTTTTTATTTTTAAATTAAATTATAATAATGAATAGAATTCAAATTAATACGAAAATCTAATATGTAGTAAATGTAATATAGATTGATTAATTAATTATATAGTTACATTTAATTTTTTAAATAAAATATTTTTTTAAAAAAAAGAAGCACCACGAGAAAAGTTTTGCACCGACGCTAAGAACATTTTCATATTTTAATAATAATTGCATTTTTACGTTGATTTGAATGTAAGATTTCATGACAAATATTTAAGTTGTTGGTTTCACCCATTTATGGCTGACGTTTAAGTTCTGTTAAATTATTGAATGGCCTTTTTTAATTTTTAATATTTAATATTTTGCTCTGTAAAAGAAACATTTTTGCATCTGCGGTTTTGTGAACGATGGTTCGACTAGATTTATTTCGGTATTATTCTTCTGATATGCATTAGTTCAACAATTAGGGTACTAATTTTTTAGCTTTTAGAACACATTTTTCTTTAAGAAATGCGATTTTAATTGAGGAGCATATTTTTATAGGAATAATTTAAGTTATTTGAACGTAAACTCTATTTGAAAGCTACATTTAAAGTTAACAATGTGATTTGAGAAAAAAAAGGTTCTACCTCTCTCATTTCAAAAATATAATAATAATAAATTTTGTATTCATATTTCTTCAACTTTTCGTTTTTTTTTTTTTCCAGCACCCTTTGAATCTAAACACTTGTTAGCAGAAATTTAGCATAATCTTCAAGGATTCTAAGATATTTCTATTAGAATTTAAGGGTAAACTAAAAATTACTGTTATCATTTAAAAAATATATAATTCGGAAAGGACTTTTTAGAAATTTAGTCGTCTCCGACCGCTGACATGGTAAATCTTACATGCGGACACGCCACCTCATGTCCGTCGACGTCAACGACGCCGTAGAAGAACAATACCGGAAACAATTAAGAGAGGCAGAGGAGCATAGGATTGACGGTGGCGGTGTTGATGGAGGAAGAAGGCATCTCGGCGGCGTCCGAGAAGCTGTCGCCCGACAACCGGATTCCGCGTATGCTTGCGGAGGACCTGCTCGTGGAGGTGAGGGGGTTTTCTTTTGCTTGCATTTTTTTTTTTTCCAGAATGTTCCGTGATGTTGGTCGTCGCTGGATTGTTAGTTTCTTTGTTTTTTGAAGTCTGCATGGGAAAAATCCCGTGGTGCACCAAGCAAAAATGTGCACTCCTTGGGCTTCTGTCATTTGGGTAGGAATCGATTTGTTTGTTACTTTTGGAAAACATGAGTTCCAATTTGGAGATTGTACTGAATACCACTGGTTTTTGCTATTTCCTTGGTCTCCATTCGAACAGAATTTGCCATTGATCTCAACTGCTCGAAGGTGTTGCTTTAATGTATAATTCCCAGTCAGAACGTGATTGCTATATCGATGGTTGGTGTTTTTATCTGTCTTGATTTGTGGGTGGGAGCAGTGTCAGGTACAGACAGAAAGGGGTCAACAATCTGAGTTACTTAGAGGTCCTACTGCAGTAAGTTTTTCTTTTAATGTTGCACGGTGAAAACTGATAATTGCTTGCATTAGCGACATTGTGTTCGTGGAGACCAACTGCAGATGGTGCAGTTTGTCTTTCCTTAACTTATAGCATTTTCAGGAAAGTGTGCTTATGTTGAAGTTCGGGCAAAAACATCATCAATGTCAAAAACATTGTATTCGATGTACAGGGTTAAATTTCATTCGTGGATAATGGGATGTTGTATATTGGATCTGAAAATGCAGTAACATCCAAAATATATTGCTTTCTTTATGAAGTGCTGATATGAGACATGACTGATAGAAGCGACATGTTTGGACTTTTCCATCTTCTCTGTCATGTTTTCCTAGCTTAAACTGGGGGTCTTTATTCATTGTTGTTAGAATGCCTAATGTCATTTCTAATCCACTGATGATATGGGACAGAGTACATTTTTTTCGGATGTTTGCTGAATGAGAGAAAATGGATTTTAAGATGGTATTATGTGCTCAACTCAGGTAGACGTGCACCGGAAGGAGGACAACTTATTGCATTTATAGGTAACACTTCTTAGATTTGTAAGGTAAAAGAATCCATCTAATTGTCTATCCCAATTCTATTAACGTATTGAGCTTCATGTCACAGCATAGCCAATGTCCAAGATGATAAATCTTTCATCCTATTTTATCATTATGTAGTCTAGTCATGGAAACCATACCATCCCACCAAGATTTTAAAGCCCAAGCATTGGAAACAAGGGCAATATTTCATTGAGGTTAATACATACATTTGGTTATGCAATTGTTTTCATACTAAAAAATTTCAAATCAATTTTCTAATGCTACTAGTGTGTAATTCTACCCTGATCATTCCAGGAATTGATCGGTGTCTCGAATTAGTTAGAATCACTAAAGACAGGATTTCAGATTCCCCATTGCTCAACTTAACTCTGATGTTGTTGGTCCAAAAAAATGGGATTTGATTGCCGCTCATTCAAAAATCCCAAGTTCCAATGAAATACACCACATGTTTGATGAGAAACTGGTATTCAAGATACTTCTGCTTTTCTATTGAATTCAAATTTTCATTGAGTTTTTTTCCATTGAACAAATGGCTTCCTAGATGGTTTTTCATCACTTCAAATATTAATCATCATCCAGTTTGCCATTCTGACTGTTTACTCTATTTCTAACATTGCATTTGATTATCCTTTTGCTTTATTTCTTCATGAAATTTAATTAATATTTCTCAGTCTTTTTCATCTACAGCCAACAATCCCTAGTGAAGGTCAGTCTTCAGGGCAGGAAGATGATGAGCATAACGAAGTTATATCCAGTCATAACTCTGAAAATTGCAGGTTAGAAACCCTAAGTATGTTTTTATGGATTTATTGTTTATTTGATTTAATGATACTCTGAATTGGAGGTCTACAAGTCATTGCTCCCAATTCATTGATTAGTTGTTTGAGACATAATTGAAGTATCAATGGATTTTTAAAAGATTTCTATGTTAACAGTGAGGTTTAGTTCTCATCACATTTCTTTATGAAACATGGAGCACCTCATTTTTTCTCAAAAAATAATGGAAATAACCTATATCTTCACCTAAAAGTATTCTATGAAAATGAAACACCAGTACATCTAGGCATGCATATAGTCATATATTTTTATAGCAAGTTGAGTTGCCCCTTACTAGGATTGTAACTTTCTAATAATAAAGATCTTTTTTATATTTAACAAATCAAAAGGTATATTCTTAGGCCTCATTCATTTCAGCTTATGAGGTCCCAATGTTTTTTCAATACTCTACTTTTCAAGAAAATTTGCACCCAACATTTTTGGAAGACGTAGCTTTTTTCAATAACTAGTTTGGTAACCACTCCAAATGAACGTTGTTTTTAAAATAAAATGTAAATATTTCCTTCTTTCCTCCTCCTCCTCATCATGAGTAGATTATTTTATGCATTCATATGGTTAAAATGAAATGGAAATAAGGTCTAGACATTTTGTAAGGCAATTCAAAGGAAGCAAACTATTGGTATGAAAGAGAAGTAGAGTTTTGGGATTTGACAGGTTTATTTTCTTAGATGGAAATATGTGCGAATAAGTATTGGTTTTCTTGTAGTTTCAACCAGGAAAGAGGTATGCATTGGAAACAAAGCCAGCATTTTTGAAAAATCTGACTAAAGGTGGATTATCGGTCCCAACATTTTTAGTAGTTTTAAAGCATTCGACAATGCAGCACTTTTGGAAGAATCTATTTTTTGATGTTGTTTGATTTAGCATATTTGCCCAGCCCAGTGTTTTTTGGCAAAGAACATTGCTTTTCTGCTGAAACATGCACAACATAAATTTTATTTCTATAACCAAGCTAAGTAGAGTATTTTGCAAAATTATGCAGCATCTTGGGCCTTTTTTATAATTAAGATAAAAACATCGATCACTTTATTGTTGTCTACCACAATTTCCTTTAAGAAAAATTGATTTATCAGTATGAAGACAACAATTTCCTAGTTAATCCATTCTTAAGGGGTGTTTGTGCACCTAGAAAACGACGGAAAGAAAATGACGAAAAACTACGGAAAACATCAGAAAGGAAAATAACAAAAAGTAACGAAAAATTTATAGAAAATCAGAGTGTTTGTGCACGTAACAGAAAATGACGGAATTTGAAAAACGTATGTTTGTGCATGTAATAGAAAATGAAGGAAAATTATAGAATGTAAATTATGTATGCTTGTTCACAAATTATAAAATATTGAAGACTAACTCAATTCAATATTTATTGTTCAAGTTTAGAAGATAGAGAATAAGAAAATTTGTCATAAATAATACAAGATAGTTACAACATAAAATACATATCACATCTCTCTATTGTTCCACATTTCTCTCATAATATTGGCACGTATTGTATCAACAATTTTCTTTCTATAATCCTGACTTGATTCAATAGTAGCAGATGTAGCTTCTTCTGTAAAAGTTTGTTGAACATTATCAGTTGGCATTCCTTGTAATTCTTCTTGCTCATCTTTAAGTAAATCTGTTTTGTCTGCTTTCCGAATAAAATTGTGAACTAAAAAACATGCCAATACAATCTTTCCTTGTGTTTTAAAAGGAAATGGCATATAACCTCGTAAAATTGAGAATCGATGTTTGATTATTCCAAATGTACGTTCAATTACTGTCCTTAACTGTGAATGCCTATAATTGAAATTTTCAATTGCATTCATTGGAAGTCTATTAGCATTATAATCATTCAAGTGATATCTTGCACCTCGAAATGGTACAATAAATTCTAGCCTATTAGGAAAACCAGCATCTCTCAAGTAATATTTACCTGTAATTTATATAGAAGTTTAGAATATAATGTTAGAAACATTAATTCTACAATTTCTACTATACATAAGTATTCACATTATTTTTATTAGTATCATACCTGATGGAATCTTAAAAGCATTACGTCGAGAAAGTGCATCATGAAGAATACGAGCATCAGCTGCTGATCCTTCCCATCCACTAAGAACATAAACAATTTCCATATCAAAATTACATGCTACTAATACATTTTGTGATAATTTACCTTTTCTATTCCTCCAATGTGCAGTTTCTTCACCATAAATTGTAACTTTGACATGAGTACCATCAATTGCTCCAATGCAATCCTAAAAGAAAAAAGAGTATACATAATAAAGACCACTACATAGTAAAGAAGATATTGAAATATAACATTAACTCACCTTGAAATAAGGATAAATATGCCGATCATTTTGAATTCGTGCTGGTGTTGATGATTCTTGCTTAGCTAATAGTTTATATCCTACTTTTAAAATTCCATTCAACATTTCATCAAAGTATGTACTAATTGTCCAACCAAATCGACGAAAGCGTTCAATACTTACATCATATCTTTGATTTTGTCCAATTGTAACTAAAAATATTGCCACCTTTTCTTCCACATTCATACATCTACTATCTTGCACTACCCCTTCACGTCTCAAAAAACTACAAAAGTGGAAGAATACATGTTGATTCATTCTATAAATTTTCCTGCAATTATATACTTGATTAGGTAAAGATGGATTTAATAACGTAGTAATGTATTCTTGTCTTTCTTTGCTATATATTCTAGAAGTACTCCTTGCAACATAATTCGCACCACTTGCAAAAGTGGTTATGAATTTCCATGCTTTCATCAGATATATGAGTATTTGTTCTTGTTCTACCTCTTCCTCTTCCATAAGCACTTTCAGAAGTTTCATGTTTGCATTTGTGTCCATTTATTTTTAGTAAAAATACCTACAAAAAAAAACGAGATAGACAATAATATTTACATCAGATGATGACAATAATAATCTACATTAGAACATAATAAAAATATCTGGTACATCATCAACATACATAACATTAAATAACATGAAACATTATCTTGTACATCAAAAATATCAACAACATACATAACATTCAACAACATAATACCACCAACAACATTCATAATAATATCAAGGCCTTAATAACAATGTTTACTGTCTAACATCAACAACATTCTTCATTTCATATTATGTCTTAACCAAGTTAGTCTCATGTCCTGCGGTAAACCTAAAAATATTCTTCGTTTTTGATGATTTTCTAATAATGTCATTGCATTATATACTTCATCTTCATTTAGCTCACTTAGTTCAAGCAATGATGGAATAATGTCTAATTCATTTCTTTCTTCATTATGTTGGAGTCTTAAGAATCCATTTCTTTCTTCCTCAGCTTTGGCTATACGCTTCATTATCTACATTCTAGTTCTATTACACTCTTTATATTCCTATAAAAAAATTTTCATGTCTATTTCCATATCCCTAACTGATTCTGTCATCTTCTTAGATGATTCTACATGAGGACGAGCTCGCGAGCGCTTCTTTTTAGAATCCAATTTTTATGAAGGTGGTGTTGACATATCATCACTAAATGGTATTGGACATGTGATGTTATTGAAGTTACTGGATAGAGATATGTCATCATTTAAGTTAACATCTTCAGACTCATAGAAGTCCATAGGTACTACGCTTGTTCCTCCTCCAGCAACACTTATTTGAAAAATTAACTTCAACTGCTCATATATTGTACATGACTTTCCTTTCAAGGTGGCACATTCAGGATGACTCTACAAATGAAAAAGAAATATAATGAGTACAAAATAAAGTATATAAAAAATAAGAGAAACATATGCATCATAATAATTAAAGTCACCTTCATAAATTCTTCTTAGATTTCATCAGGTACAGATGTATGACCACTTATATAGTCTCATCCCCATCCACTTTGATTGACAATTTTACTATAATTTTTATACATTTGCCGCTAGGTCCTTAGACGACTATCAATATTTTTTTTCTCCAACCCAACATTAGTTTTCTCATTGTAAGCTTTGATTACTTCAATCCATGTGTTCGCTCTAATCTTGCCATCAGGTGTTTTGGCGTTTCCTTGATTAATAGTATCACAAAGAAGATTTAAGATCATTTCATCATCTTTCTGATTCCATGTGAAATTTTTCCTTGATGTAGTCTTCTTTCCATGACCATTGCTTTCTGTCATTGTCTACAAATGTATTATTTGCATAATTAAAATACCTCACAAGTAATTAAGATTGATAAAGAAACATAATGTCAAGCATTCAAGTGAAATAGATTAACAGAAAAGAACAAATAACAAATGATTCTAGAGTTGTAATATTAACATGCAAAAGCAAATATTTGGCAACTCCAATATTAACAAGACTCCCCATCCATGCATAGATACCACAATGCAATACTGTAATTCCTTCATAAAAAAGAAATATTCTACTCTATTACTGGAATGATCAAAAACAACACCATAGTCAATAAGATAATTAGTTGTCAACATTACCATCATAAAAAACTAAATATAATTACATTAACATGTAAAAATATTGAATTACTTGCATGTCTGATATTGAAAAATCACTTTTAAGTGGTGTATAAGGATGTAGACAAAATGACCTGTGAAAAATTGCAAATGTTGAAAGATATATAAGTAAAAGAATCCATTGGAATTTTACCGATTACCTGTGTAAGGCAGCTTTCAGAAATTAGGAGAACTGGAATATTTCAAATTTACAAAAAAACAGCACCATCAATTGCTCATGCACGTATTGTATTTTGTCATAAGCATGATATCCATACTTTACTGGATATTATAATGTCCATGAAATGTGTGTATTGGATTTGTCAAACAGTTAAGAGTACAAGTACAATAAGATAAATAATGTCTATAGCATGTGCCTCAATTGTTCACACCTACGACAAATTCAACATTGCAATGACTAAAGAGAATCAAATGCACATGTTTATAATCTTTATTCTTTGAGATGTATCTGAGTTCAAATCCAAATGTACAAGTTCTTGTGGATGATCCAACTATTATTCACGAGCATACTCAACTTTTGTCCACCTATGAAAAATTGTGTTAGAAAACTATAACATTCTAAGTTAAATCAACTTTATTTTCTGAATAGGTTTATTTAGGTTTAACTGTGTTACAAGTACAACTGTTATTCCGAGATGATTCCACCCAACTTTATCGTCTGATCTGTTCCATTGTAGCAACGAACAATGGTCCGCAAACACAAGTTGCCTCACATAAGCACCCACCTAAAGTAACAACCTTCGTCCATGGCATCACAAAAGAGCAAGTTTAATATTATCCTGAAGGTGGGTTTATTTCCTTCATGGACTAAACAATCAACTCAAACAACGGGCAAGTTCATTTGAATGAACACTAAAAACATCGCATGCTAATTATGATAGAAGCAGGAAATTTCTTTATGCATACAGATGTATTCCAAAATGGCAGATATTATTGATCATGTATATCCCAAGTGAGTTTACCCTTGTTCAATATCCACGCGTGTATGAAATAAGTTGATCTACTGAAGGAGAAAGGAAATGATGTGTATGAAATAAGTTGATCTATCGATTACCTGTGCAAGGAGATGACGACGAGGATGCGTGACGACAATGCAAGAAGATGCGCAAGGAGGGCGACCTATTCGCGAGGAGGGCGACGACGATGCATTTTCCGTTGTTTTCACCCTCGAGTGTCTTGAGAAAACGACGGAAAAAAGTTTTCACTGTTTGCCAAGTGAGGGGAAAAATGTCGGAAAATATTCTGCATGCACAAACACCTGAAAAATGGCAGAATTTTCCGCCATTTTCCTTTCCGACATTTTCCATCGAAATCTAGGTGCACAAACACCCCCTTAATACTGATGGATCATTTTGTTAGTTATGAATATTACCATGACAACAGTTTAAGGCCAGCTGCCAATCATTTTCGCTTATTTTTTTTACCTTGATTTAATATTGGAAATCATTTCATTGTTTATTTGCAATCTTATCAGCAATGAGAAAGTTGAAGAGCAAGAATCATTTTCACCATCTGTTGATGTCCAAAGCTTGAAGCAATCATCAAGATCTAATGATTCTGAGCTGCACAGGGAGGAGATTTTGTCAGAAGATGTGCAAACGGTGTGCTGGATTGTTGAAATTGTTTGGCTATTTAGTTATTGTTGAAACTTTTCATTTTGCAGGGGGAAGTCAGAGTTAATGATAGCATATGTGCTCAATTGCAACATGCGATTGCAGACATTGCAATTTTGAAGCAAGAAGCTTGCAAGGAATATTATCAACGTTTAAAAGCTGAGAGAGAGGCACTAAGGGCTTCTCGTGGTGTATGTATAGACTTTTTTTATCCCACTTAAGCAATTGTATTACTTTTTTAATGGTTGTACAAGAGATTAGTACATGAGATGTCAACTAATGGCATAATCACAAGCTGTCTACTTCTTTTAAACATTTTCTTCTCAAACAACGATGACTTTGTAAAGCTTTCTTCCAATAGGAAATCGCATCAGAAAGATTGTATGCAAAAGAAAAGAAACAAAGGATCAGGGCTAATGAAGATCTACTAGACCTTGTGCTCAAATTCAAGACAATAAGAAATGAACGAGATGTGATACTTGAAGAGCTCCATGAGATCCAGAAGCAGAAGGAAAGTCTGGAAACAGAGGCTGCTGTTTTCCAGGAGAGACTTACGGCATCTGAACACCTTATCAATTCTGTCGAAAAGGACCATGCACTTCAAACAGCTGAAGGCTTGAGAACAGGAAAGCTGACTGCCAACATACCCAAGGCACGAAATGTCATTGAATTCTCCTTTTTAGAGCTCGAGCATGCAACTCGTGGCTTTGACAATTCATTGAAGATTGGAGAAAATTCCTACAGAAGTGTATATGGAGGTTTCCTTCGTCACACAATGGTGGCCATAAAAATATGCTTCCAATTGATGTCAAGTCAACAAGAGTTCCTTCAAGAGGTAGATTCAATTTCTGAAGAGATGTCTAGTCAATACAGTAGAGATTTACTTGCACATGCACATGTTTATGTTCCTCAAAGTTAGGCACTGCCTGTTCTACACTCTAAGTCTTGTCAACTTATTTCATGAAATTTAGATATAAAGGCTTAGGTTCCAAAATTTGCCTTCTCCTTCCGTACTCAGCAGGTCACTGGCAGGAGTTTGTATCTAACAAAAGAAATGCATGCATCACAAGGGCATGCTTCTATTTCCTTAGAATTTAGTGCTGTCAGCTTTCCAAGTTTTAGGCAATAAACGATATTTTCCAGTTGCAGAAATCACAAGAAAGAAGCATTTAATTCATTCCATGTTACAGGAGGTAGCCTCTCATGGTTCAAAAATGTAAATTGATCTAAAATAACAAAATTGACATCTATTTACTTGTGCAATTTCAGGTTGATACTCTTGGTAGACTGCGACACCCAAACCTGGTCGACCTTATAGGAATTTGTACAGAAACTCAATCTCTGGTTTTTGAATTCCTACCAAAGGGAAGCCTGGAAGACTATCTGGATAGACCAGGAAATTCCAAACATCTCGGTTGGAAGGCTCGTATCTCCACTGTAATCGACATATGCTCAACTCTCATTTTTCTCCATTCCTGCAAGCCTGTTGGCATCATACATGGCAATCTTAAACCTTCCAACATCCTCTTTGATGCTCACTTCAAGAGCAAGCTGTGCGACTTCCACATAAACCATGGAAGCCCTGCAGCTATCGAAGACGGGGTGTATGTGGATCCTGAGTTCCTGTCCACCGGAAAATTAACTACGAAGTCTGACATCTACTCCTTTGGTGTCATAGTCCTACGCCTCTTGACAGGGAGACCTGCTTTTGGAATCATTGAAGAAGTGACCATTGCCATGGAAAAGGAAAACTTGCAAGACATTCTTGACAAATCGGCGGGACAATGGCCTTTTGTTCAGGCAAAACAGTTGCTACACCTGGCTCTGAGATGCTGCCAGTTGAATTCCCATGACCGGCCAGACCTTGCTGATGATGTGTGGAGAGTGCTTGAGCCAATGAAGGGAGCTGCCACACCACCAGGAACACCGTTTTTGCTGCCAAATTTGGAGGTGGATGATGTACCATCCTACTTCTTATGCCCCATCCTTCAGGTACCATGAGATTTCAGCTTACAAAAGATTTCCTTGTACATCGACAGTTTAAACGCTTCTTGTCCACTCTTTTTTATCTCGTCCCATAGATAAGAGTCAAGTGCTTCCTGTCGTACCATTTACTGGAGATTTCGGACTTTTCTTTTCCATGCTCACAATGCTGCCACCGGCATGTTACCTGTCCAGTGAATTGAATCTTGAAATTCAAATACTTCCGTAGTCATTACTTCTTTGATTAAATCACAGGATGTCATGAATGATCCTCACGTTGCGGCTGATGGATTCACATACGAAGCCGAGGCTATAAGAGCGTGGTTTGGAGCTGGCCACAACACATCTCCGATGACAAACGTGAAGCTTCATCACCAAGAACTTCTCCCCAACCATGCTCTTAGGTCTGTCATCCAGGAATGGCTACAGCAAAAATGTGAGCAACATTGACTTGTACCTTAAAGTTTTGTTCAATCAGTTAATTGTAAATTTTTCTGTAAATGCTACAGAAAAAATGCATCTAGAAACTTGCAGCAGATACTGCCTGCAATAGAATTAAAAGAAAATTCATAATTTTTTACTTGTAAGAACGTTCTGTTCCTTTGTGATGAATTCTACTCAACTGATTCTTTCTCGTTAATGACAATGCTGTCCTTTTCATTTTTATAAAAGGGGTAAATCCTGATGATGTACAACGCTTCCAGAATTTGGAAGTGGTCTAATTCTACAAAGCCCTAACTTCGTAACGAAGAAATTGCTTTCTAAGATTTGAATCTGACCTCTGAGCTACGATAGTATAACGTTAACATTTTAACAATGCCCATCCTCTTCTTTCAATCTTTATAATAAAGTAAAAATTATTTCTTGATTTGTGGCCTTTTAAACGAGTATGACGGAGATTGCGTTACAGGTTTCATATATTACTCCTAATTCTCTATAAGTTTGGATTACTTAATTCGAATTACAAATAAACTTTGTAATTTTTTTGGATATATCGATTTTAAAGAAATAAAATCGTGTTCAAACCACTAAATGTCGGCTCAACACACCTGAAAAATCATATCGGACTGATTAACGCCACAGCTTAACCTTATTGGACTGGACCCAGTTGTACCAACCCGGCCCAATTAACTATCACAAAAGGGCCGTTAGCTGCCATTTCGCAGCCGTCGGATCATACCTTGATGGGATGATTCAACGGTCGAGACCAAGTCGTCCGTGTTCCTCGCGGGACGTTACATTCTCGTAACGCACGACGAAGAAAGAGCGCTGCTTTGAATATGTTCGTCAATTAAATTATTATGATTGATTTATATTCTTACGTTATGTAATGATCCGCTGATGAAACTTTTATGTAATAATCTGCTTTCATTTTTTAATTCAAGTAAATATGTCTCGGCTTGCCTGTCACGAAGCATCGAGGATGATAATAAATAGCAAATTAATTAGGGAGATGGCATTTGAATTTGTTTTTCATTGAAATTTCCTGAAATGCGACTTTTTCTTATAATTGTAGCGTTCTTGCTTAAATTTAATTTACAGATCTCTTTCTCAGTAAAAGATCGATTATATTATCTTTTTTATTTAATTAAAATCGTTAAATAATAACGATAATATCCGAATCGATAACATGGATTTGCTACAAAGAAGGAACCATTCGTAATTTTCTCAATCTGATATCGAGATGATATATCCCTTCCAGTTTGGCATTTTCTATCATAAACATTTCTAATAATAGTAGTCGTTTACTTCATGCATGCATCGATCTTATTGCTTCTTCTTTTTTACGATAGTAATGTTCTTTATTTAAATTTGAATTTAAAATTTATTTTTTAGCAGAAAAACAGAGGTTTAATGATGTGACACATTCTTGTTGATATTATATGATAAGTATATTTTCTTCGTAAATATAATATTTATTAAGTTGATGTATTTAAATTATAAAACGAATACTTGTAACATCTTGACAATTCTTTTTTTTCAATTTATGTATTATTTATGTACCGATCCATCCAACTGTACGGCTGTCGCATATGCGAAAATATTATACACATCGTTAATTTAATCGAGGCATTCGTTTCATTTCTAGCTGTGAACCCACGGGCACGGAAAAAATAATTTTGCATGTCAACGTTATCAAAGATAAAGGTTTAATTTCAATGTGGTCGTCACGCTCGATCGAGTTTTACACGTACGGATCCAACGCGTATTCCTTTTTTTTTTCATTGACAGACGATCATCTATAATTAATATTCGGTCCTCCGATCTTCATACGATTTTAATGAATTTTTTTTTGTCTTGAATTTTGATATTATTATCTTATATATATATTAAAACGAAAAAATCATATACAGTTGCACGAGAGATGTATTATATCGAACCACTGTTTTGTTTTCCTAAAGATATCTAAGACAAAATTATGATTTTATTTCCAAATATTCTAGGGGTGTCTGAGAAAAAGAAAAATCTTATTTCAAATGTTATTAATTCTACAAGAGAAAAAGTTCACCGGTCAAATCAATTATTTATTATATGAGGCCAAGTCAAAAGTTGTGAATCATCAGATACGATTTGGTCAAACTTTCAATTATGGTCGTTCATTCTCAAGACCATTACAGACTTATTCAGTGTAATAAAGCTTTTAAATCATAATTTTCAACCTAACGTAAAAAATAAAAATATTTAAAGGTGTTCGAAAAATGCAGCTCATCGAGAAAAGAGAAGTTATGCCTCGAGAAAAAAATTCTGATTTAATGGGATGTCCAAGTAAGTCCTACACCAATCTATATTTTTAAAAGTAAATAATAGTTAAGGGTATCAAAATAATTTCGTAGCAATTGAAAAAATTAATCATGCAATAATTTGAAGCACTGAGATTTTAATATTTTATTATGGTATGTCGTGGCCTGCATGTCTTATATATATATATATATATATTCCCTTAAAAAAGAGCGGCAGGAAAGGAATGACAGGTGGATGCTTTTCCTACATTCTTAATATTTTCGCCTTTTTATCGAGTTTTATTTATAACGTAAACTTTATTAAAAATACGAAATACACGTGCGTCTAAACTAAGCATTAAATATAATCCATCCACGTGGATTTCGGATCTGAACGAAACGACGAACCCGGACGATTCGGTGCAACGTGTAATAAATTGGGCGGCGCCACTTTCCCGTACCCTTTTTTTCTGAACGAATCACGTGAGCAAACCTTTTCAACGACCCAAACACGTGATCGTCGAGGAAAGAGAACAATCCAGACAAATGGACGGGAGGTCGTGTACTTATGATTGACGACTTTTTCACGATCTTTTTAAATTGCAAGAAATCGAGACTTGAAATACGTAGAGAAATCTTAATTTTACGGAAAAAATAATAATCCAGATAAAGAGGTAAGTCGAAAGAGAAAAACAGTTAAATCCATGAATCGAATTGAATGGATTAATATATATTGGTTCAACTAAAATTTTAATATTTTTAAATCAATATATTGTTTAATTTTTATTTAAGTAAAGATATGATAGAATTAAATTGAAATTGATTTATAATAAAGTATAATATTATATAATTCTAACTCAAAATTAATTAATAGTAAGTAAAGAAAATAAGCATGAAAGTTCATGCAGACACACACACACACACATATACAAGTATAAGTTCGATCTTTACTTAAATGATGTAAAACCGTTTCTAATATTTCTCTTTATCTGTGGCTTATTTTATATGTCTACAAGTATCTATAGGTAAATGCACACAGATTTACCTTAATGTTAGGTAAAATTTTAATTTAAGATTAATTGATAACGAGCAAAGAAAATTAACGTACGTAAATTCTGGTTAGGTCCTTGCTCAAATGATGTGGAATTATTTTCAATAAATATTATTAAAATTCTGAATAATCTAATTTTGTAAATTACAATTAATTTAATCTTAAACATTCAAACTCAAAGAAACAGACAGACTAAAACGTAAAATAGATAAATGATAAGTCCAAACCTTAAACTAACAAGAACGTCAATTTTCAACGATAAGTTTAATTCTTCTGTTGTATTTCCTGCTTTTCTCCTTCGGCATCGTTCGTTCCAAGATCAATCGACATTTTTTATTTCCGTATCTTTGACCGATGTAGAATGCCATCAACATCACGTCAAACATGCACGCAACTCATTGAAACAAAGAGATTTCTAGGAGTAGTCTGGTATTTCTTTTCTTCTATGCCGGGAAAAGAAGAAAAGTGATGTGGAGCTGCAACTTGCAGGAAGCCGATTCTGCAAATTGCCAGCAAAAGACAAGCGGGCGACCCCCCCAAGTGGGTGGGAGTGTCAAGGCCGGTCCACGTATGTTAAAGGAGAATTTAATTTCATGATGGAGTTTGAATTAGGATGGTTGAATTTCACTGTAGCAATCTTTAAAGAGAAATTAGTTCACTTAGGATTTTGCCACCGTTCAAGGTGTGCCTGATGAATTAGATCCGGGAATGTATGACTTCTCTGGTTGTGGTGAATTGAAGGGCATCTTGATCAGATATACATGGGTAGATTTCAGCACCAAAGACAAGGAACATGTGCAAAATCTCTGCTCCAAACCAGACAGACCAGAAAATCCTCTGGGATGGTTGGTTGTTGATTGCCTTGAAAATGTACAACAGCCAGTCAAGGCCCTTTTTGGTAACTTCCAACATTTGTTTAGTCGGCTTGATGTTTAAAGACAATGACCTCCTTTATTTTTACGAAGGGCCAGACCGAAGACAGGAAGAATATAAAATCCTATAAAAATCAGACAACCCCAACAAACAATTCAGTCCTAATCATCCCGTGGGGACTGACACGAATAAACGAATTAATCAAGTAGCGCCCAACAATCTGATACTGGCAATTGATTGGATCTGGGTCAGTGAAACCGACAATTATACCCCCCATTTGTCTCTTACCCCTTTCGGTTCTCTCTCACGGTGCTCCGCTGCAAATTGGTTTCCTTTTGATTACAGTGGAAACTTAATTAGAAAGAGGATAAGATGGTACAGATGTGAACTCCAGACACACGACAGAGAGAAAAAGAGAGAGAAGGGGGGTGGGGGGCGGGGGGGATACAGGCGGAGGAGGCAACAATTGTTGCAGGATGGGGTGAGAGGGGAGGAAAGCAGCTGGAAGGGGATTTCTCGGACACAGCTGCTTGCACATCAAGTTCCATCTCCCCAGCTCTTGCTTTTTGCTTTGGTACACCATCTGCTCCCACAAGATAGATTGTTTTTTTGGCTTTTGCTTTCCTTTCTTCAACTTCATCTGTTGGATGTGACCCACTTGGCAAAATCTCATATTGTGTTATTTTCCTTGGTCCAGGCTCCACTGTTTTTTTCTCTTTGGCATTTTTTCCCTATCTAAGAAGATTATTTTATCTTTTGGTTTTCTTTCAAGCTCATCTCTTGATTACGATGATCATGGAAAAGTTCTATCTTGTAGTCGTAGAATTGATTCAATGGGATTTTGCGATTTATTAGTGTTTGAGTTCTCTACTTCATCTTAAAGATTCCGTCTTTAGGACTTAAGTCCAGCTTCTAACACAAACCTGTTTGTTTGAAAACTTGTTCTTGTGATTTTCTCGGAAACAGATTTCCTCCGTTTAACGCTTTTTTCTTTTCTGATACGGAGGTTATTGGTGCTGAAGTGCCCAGTTCTACGGTTTTAATTCCTCGTTGTTTTGCTTGTCAGGTGTTTTTTTTTTTTTTTTTTTTTTTTTAACAGCTTCGCAATAAAGGACTCTAATATATACATTTCCAATCGAGTAGCCTATTCAACCTTGCAAGTTCCACCGATATTTTTCTGCGGGTAAGTGATTTTTCTATCAGAAAATTCAGATTTTGATGTCTGATTCAATTTCTCAGTTTGCAGATCCGTGTTTCTGTTGGTTCTAATATTTATATAATCCTTTTTTCTTCTGGGTATTACTAATCAGGTGGTTTGGCTGCTTCATTTTGTTTTCTCCGGTTTCTTCTCAAAGTTGTAGCCGACTAGTTCATTTTACTAATATTATCATTTAACAGGTAAAGAAAATCATTTCCCTTCCCAATCTTGATTTTATCACTTAAGTTATTCCGGTCTGTCTTCTGAAAAAGGTTGGAAAAAAAAAAAATCAATGCCAAGAGCTTGTCCTAAAAGCGTTTGCTAGAATTTCTGGGAATCCTTTTAGTTCTGGATATATTGTTACATTCCTCCGGTGAATGCTGTCCTTGAGCCACGGTTCTTATCCAGATGTCTTTTCATTCCTTCAGGTTGCTTTGGCTTGTGTTTAGAGTAGTTAAGAATTGAGAATTTTGGTTGGCCGGTAGAACCAGTTTGATTGTTGCCATGACGACTATATCGAAAGCTGAATCAAAGCGCATGTATTCGTGGTGGTGGGATAGCCATATCAGCCCGAAGAATTCCAAATGGCTTCAGGACAATCTTACAGGTGCATAATTTTTTCCCATTTCTCCCTTTTTTTGTTCTTTCTCAATATATCTATCGGTAAGCCTTGCTTCACCAAAGAAATTTCATGAAGTTGATATTTCACAGTTACGTAATTCTTTGTCTGTAACTATATACATCCTACAATTTCCTAGGCAATAGTACTTTCAACAAGCTTTTGTACGGCCCAAGTTTTTATGTAGAGGTTTCCATAATCTAACACTCTATCTGGTCTTAAATAAATCCTCCTTGTGTTAAAAGCAATTTCAGTGCATTATCTGTCATCAGCTAACTAATATATTGAATGAGCTCTCTTTCTCTCTCTAATAGCATAATAGAATTAACATGATGTGTGTTGTTAGTGTTCAGTTCAGGGTGAACCCACGGCCAAAAGGAAAGGATCCAAGTCCTTGACTCGGCTCATTTGTATGTTCTTCAGTTCATCGGTTTGTCATCCCAACTCTTCACATGCATGAAATTCCTTCTATTCCACGATGGCCAACCTTCAGTGCATGGGTCTTGTGTTACTTGACTAATTGGTCTATGACTGCTTCGTGGTTGCTAAATGGACCTAACTTGTGAGATAAGCAATGTGTTCGTGGTTTCATACCAGGGGATTGAAAGTATTTTACTTTGGATTATTTTCACCCACAAAGAGAAACAGGGCGATGATGATCATCCTTTCATGATCTGGTACTGCAAGAGCTGAGCACAGAAATAGGGTCACTTTGAAAAATTAAGTAGGCTGAATATAAAAACAGGAGTAATGAAATTACTCATTTGCCAATGCGCTATTAGGGACCTAGGAGGGACTTAGTTGTCGAGGGAGTATACAGAACAAACAGCAAAATAGTGTAAGGTATATATGGAGGCCAATTGTTGTTGCAGTTGTCATCAGAAGAAACGGATTGGAGTTTTCACCTGGCATACAATCTTAGGAGCATTAATTTCAGAACTTTGTATGCTTTATGAATATCTCCTTCTAAAAATAAAAGGACTACATTTATGTATCTCATATATTTTTTGATAGTCAAATATAAGTTGTGTTGGCAATCTATCTGCCTCTTCTTGTTTTTAATATGATTAGTCATCCCTGTGGTTGCTGCTTGTTCATATATTTTATTTTGTTTTTTTATCCAGTGGGTGCTGCTTGTTCACATTAGAACACAAGGAGATTCAGCATATAAGCTCTGTTTATGGTAGTGTACCATTTATTTCCTAATAATGCTGCCTCATAGAGGACAATCATTATCTTAGTTCCATAAACCCAAAAATTTACCCAAATCATTACAGCAAACCTTCCTACTTCAGTCAAGTTCACAAAAGGAGAGATGGTGCCATAGTCAAGGTCTGAATTTTGAAATATTTTTCTACCTGCCAAAAAGATGGCGTCTCTGGAATTAGTTCAATCAAATTCTTAAAGAGATCTTGATATGATGTGTGGTGGACTTGTTGGAACTGACATTTGAACTAACTTTCAAGGAGTTCCTGACTTGATTGACTTGACAAGGCCATGCCCTTTTTTTTTTCAAGACACACTCTACCCTTAATGGCCATGAATAAATAAAAGCCTAAACCAAGCCTAACAACAATGACAGTTACTATCTTCTTCGTACTATGTGGTGTTGACAACATGGATCCTTCTGAACACTAACAACATATAACCTTTTATGACCAATGGGTGAAAAAAGAAAAAGAAAACTAGGTCCAATTCACAAAATATGATGATATATAAGGGGTTCCACACTTTTGGAACTCTCTGAATTGCTGACTTTTAAAGACAATGGGCACCACATATAAAAAATTATACTGTGCTTATACTGCTTAAAAAGAAGAAATTTTTACAGTTTGCTAGCTGCATTAGTCAGGTCGTTAGGCAAACTTTTGTTTTTAAAAGGGATTGTGTACCATAATTAAGAAGATCAGTCTAATATACTTAAGGCTCTGGAGAAAAACTCATAATTAATTCTATATAATTGATAGGATAGTAATTTTTATGTATTTGTTTCATTTGATGTAATTGTAAATTGCAATGTCGGCTCTCCATGGTCAGTCAACTTGTCAACATCTTAAAAGATATCAAATTGTCAATATTTTGTCTATAAACATTCCTGCTGCTTTTTCCTTGAACCCAAATATCATTCATGCAATAGTTGAAAACACTATGGTAATTGATTGCCACTTCATATTAATGAGCCTCAGATTATGAATTATGATATGCAAGTTTTTTAAATCTTTCAGTTCTGCTGCATTTGGGGAAGACAGTGTTGACTTAATTGTTAACAACCAAATAAAGAATTTCTGCACCATTGTCTTCGGCAACTTCCACAATAATCTGCCACAGCTACTTAATATATTTTTATCATTTGAATAGGTTTTACTCACCTGTATACTTTATTAGCTATGTAGAAATCACTTCGATTTTAATTATCTTTGTGCTTAAGACCCTGCAAAATTATGTTTTGAGTTTATTCAGTCTTCCATTTTTTGTAATAATGCAGGGCATGTTATTGGTACATCTCCATTTTTCCTTTTAAATGTGTAAGAAAGATTTGCCAACTTCATTTTGGTGGCACAATATCTTGGCTTTTGTTTGATACCCAACTTTTCTAATCATGCAACTTTCAATACCTAATGCTTCTGCAATCGTCCTAAGAATTAGCTTTGCCCAATTTTCTTGTGATTTGAATTTGCACCTGGTTGAAAATATAATTCCACATGGATTAATGAAAAAGTTAAATGAGTTAATATAAAAAGGATCTCTCCACTTATTACCAATTGATTTTGAATTAATGTAATTGGTTCCAACACATTAAAATCAATATGTTTGAGGCAACAAAATGAAGGTAGTTCATTTGTTCGTAATTCTATCATCCACTTCAGCCTTTTAGACCCCCTTGAGATCGAAGGGTTGCATTAGGAGTTAACATTATGATATGAAATATGCACTTTAAAATATTGTTTACTAAATTGCCAAAAATCATTGACAATATTGTACCTCGCTATAATTTCTTAATGATGTTTTTTATATATGGTCACAGTGTTGTGGGGCCCATCCCAACACATGTATCAAGTGATTCATTTCTAAAAGAGAAAATAATGAAAATACAAAATAATAGAAAAGTGATTTTTGTTTGACTTTGGTTGTGAGATCCAACCAAAGTTAGGACCATAATCCTATTGGAAGAGTTGCCAATTTTTATGTGCATCCTTTAGTAGAGCAATAAAAGGAGATTCATGTTGATAACTGTATATTAATATTAAATGTATGGACATCTTTTCATATAGGCCTATTCATTACACCTCACAGACATTGTAGGTCTAAATAGTATATGCAGTAGTTATAATTGTTCTTTGTCTACCAATGTTGTTCTACTCTCCTTTCCGATTGTTTTGTTACAATTAGAATATTCTTTAATGAATAATGTAGCAATTTCCCCTTTTATTGTTATTAAATATCCTTCTGTCTTCTGATGTTCTGCTTTTCCTTAAGGTTTTGTTATAATTTAAATATTCTTTAATAAATGATGTAGCAGTTTCCTTTGTTATTGTTACTAGCTAGCCAAACTGAGCTATCAAGTTTTTACTACTGTATCCATGTCACTTCTTTCTTAAATTTATTAACACCTTTAATTTCTGATCACAACAGATATGGATTCCAAGGTAAAATCCATGATTAAGCTTATAGAGGAAGATGCTGATTCTTTTGCAAGGAGAGCGGAGATGTACTATAAGAAACGGCCTGAACTTATGAAACTTGTAGAGGAGTTCTATAGGGCATACCGTGCTTTAGCAGAAAGATATGACCATGCAACAGGGGCCCTTCAACAGGCACAGAAAACAATGTCTGAAGCATTTCCCAATCAAATTCCATTTGCATTAAGTGATGAATCATCTTCTGCATCTACATCTGCAGACATGGAACCTTCTACTCCTGTTAAACCTCCCATGAGCTTTGCTTCTGGTTCTGATGAGTTACCGAAAGATTTTTCAAGTCCATCTCCATTTCATGCTAAAAGGAATGGGACCTATTCTGTTGATGCTGATCCAGTAATTGGTAAAAAGGGATTGAAAGAACTTACTGATTTTTTTTCTGACAATCATACAAGGAAGAGCTCGAAGTTTCAAGAGGAAGAAAGCAAAGAGTCTGCAAATGAGGACCGTAAAGAATTGAAAGGCTTCCGAAAGAATGGCATGCATGCTGAAGTATCTCAGAAGGTTAAAAAGTTGCAAGAAGAAATTTCTCAGTTATCAGAAGAAAATCAGGGTCTCAAGATGCAGATCAAGTCAGAATCTAGGAATCAGAGCAGGGCTGAAAGTGAACTTCAGTGGTTAGCAAAATCTCATTCTCAATTGAAATCTGAGAGGGAAGAAGCTGTTCAGAATTTCCAGCTGTCACTTAGAAGGATAACAGCTTTGGAAGCTGAAATTGAAAACTTTAAAACCCAGAGTTCTGAGATGCTAGAAAATATTGCTAATCTGGAAAGCACAGAAGAGAAGTCTATGCTATCGGAGAAGGAAAAGATTTCTCTGCAGTTGCAGGTAGAAACAATGGAGCAGAAGTTAAACAAACAGGAAGAAGCACTTGTACACAAGGAAGAAGAGCTGGAGAAGCTGAAGATTGCCATAAAAGATGAGCACATGAGATGTGTGCATGCTGAAGCTTCTCTCGAATCTTTGCAAACTTTGCATACTCAGTCTGTTGAAGCACTGGAAATTTCAGCTTTGGAGATTCAGAATGGAGTTCAGCTGTTAAAGGAAACAGAAACAAAGAAAGAGTCTTTAGAGAAAGAGCTCCAGAATGCCAAAATGGAAATTCAAAATTTGAATGATGAAAATGTTTGTTCGCAGCAGTTGATAAAGACTCTCCAAGATGATATCTCAGTCTTGAAAGATGCACAAAAAAAACTTGAAAATGAAGTTGAACTTGAATCAAATGTCAAGAAGTGTCTTGATCAAGAGCTTTACCATTTAAAAGAAGAAATAAGTGATGTACTGCAGAACCATAAATCCATCACTGACCAAATAGAAGCAGTTGGCTTGAATAAAGAATCTCTTCAGTCATCAGTAAAAGCATTGCAGGATGCCAATCTTGAGCTGAAAGATTTATTTAAGAAAAAAGAAGATGAAAATGTGCTTCTTTTACAGAAGTTGGAAAAAATGCAAGAGATTTCTGAAAGGAATGCTCTATTGGAGAATTCTCTTTCAGTTGCTAATATCGAATTAGATGTGTTGAGAGCAAACATAAAAGCACTACAAGAATCTTATGAGCTTCTTAATGAGAAAAACTCGTTTCTTGAATCTGAGAAGGCTGCACAAGTTTCCAAGGTCGAGGCTGTCATGGCCAGGATTACAGAGCTGTCAGAGAGAGACACCCTTTTGGAAAGATCTTTATCTGATGCAGTTGTTGAACTTGAAGAATTGGGAGGAAGAATGAAAAGCTTAGAAGAATATTGCCAGTCACTTGAAGAAGATAAAGCTAATCTGCAGATTGAAAACAAGACCTTAGTTTCTCAGGTACTTTTCAGACAATTGTACCAATAAGTTTGCTGATTTGATTTCTACCTTCTGACGTTGGGTTAATTTGCTTAGCTATCATTACCTCCTCTGCCTTATGCATTATGCTGCCACTGAAAATGGCAAACCCGATGCATGAAGTTCTCACTAATGGAGGATCCAATTGTATTATAGGCAATGTTACCTTTATAAATGGAAAGGTTGCTTCTTGGGATACTTTTATATTACAATCAATCAAATTTAGATTGCCACTAACCTAATGGAGTTGAGAGTTTATATCAAAATTCAGCTATCAATCATTACTGGCTTGTTAAATTGCTTGGTATGATTGTTTTTATTAATACTTGCTAATTTGGTTGATATGAATATACATTTTCTTTTTCTCTACTAGTTCCCTCAAAATTAACAAGTTATAAATGATTACATCAAAGGCTCAGGGAAATCCTTTGTAAAATTTATCAAATGATGTAGTGATATCTGATTAATAGAACATATATTGTTCAAATGCTTTATGCTCTACTGGTTTCTAGCTGACTAGCATATAATAAAGAGGATTTTTTTTTTCAAATTTTTTAGCATTCAAGTTCTTTAGATTTCCATTTATATTTGTATCACCGTCATAATGATAAAATCTGTTCCAAAGATTTGGTTAAAAGATCATTGCTTGAATTTGGCCTCTGAAATTGATGAAGGGAACTTGCATACTTATTTAGATCATGTGTTTTTCACCTTTCATTTGTTTTCTGTTAACAATAAGATCTCGAAAATTCCATTAGTCAATTATTTTTTATAGCACTGGTTTTTCATTTAATGATGAGTGGCTTTAGAAACTTAAAATGCTATATAATCCCTTCTTCTAAGTTTAATTTCTACATCAAATTAATTTCTTTTTGGCCTTTAGTTAACTTATTTCATTTCTGCTGATTCCTTTGTTTACCCCATTGTTTTGGTAATTCCAGGTTGAGTCATTGGGAAATAATTTGGAAGATCTGAGGAAAATGTTTAAGGAGTTACATAACAAAAACTCACATCTAGAGAAGGAGAAGAAAATCAAAGAAAATGAATCAACTGAGCTCCAGACTCTCTTTGATATTAAAAGGCAACAATATGAAGCTTACATGGATGCTAGCAATGTTAGGTTGTCTGCCTTGGAGAGTGAGATCTGTAGATTACAACAAGATAACAGTAACAGGGAGGAAGAATTTATGGAGGAACAACATAAATTCATTGCCGCTCAGCTTGAGATCTTTATCTTCCAGAAAAGTATACATGATTTGAAAGAAAGAAATTTCATCCTTTCAAAAGAATGGCAGAAAATGGAGAATTACATTCTTGGACAACAGGAAAAGGAAATAACCTTGTTGGACCGTATTGAAAGATTGAAAAAAGTGATACATATGATTTGGCGGGCCATTAGTACCAATGAAG
The DNA here is from genome assembly GCA_036874045.1 of Cymodocea nodosa. Classification (NCBI taxonomy): domain Eukaryota; kingdom Viridiplantae; phylum Streptophyta; class Magnoliopsida; order Alismatales; family Cymodoceaceae; genus Cymodocea; species Cymodocea nodosa. The sequence continues at coordinate 719,996 of CM072335.1, forward strand.
ATTGCATACTGATGGATGGATCAGAAGAATTGTCTTTGCAATTTATCCTTGATAAAATCAAAGGGATGCAGAATACTGCTCGTGTTGCTGAGGATGAAAGGCAAAGCCTATGTTTGGAAAAGTCAGTTTACGTTGCTCTTCTGCAGCAACTTGGTCAACACATCATGGACTTAAGATTGGAAAAGAAAGATCTATATCAAGAATGTAAAAAGAAGACTGATGAATTATTAATTTTGGAGAATGAGAAGCGTGATCTTATGGAATTGAATAGTCAATTAAAGTATGAGTCTGAGGCTGGATGGAAAAGGGTGGAAACACTGGAGGAGGAAATGAAGATTCTTGACAAACAGACGTTGGATTTGAAAGAGGCTCACAGTATGTCGCAAGATGAAAATCAGAAATTGCTTGAGAAAAATGGGTTTCTATATTCCAAGTTTTCCAACTTGAGGGAGGAGATGCACTTGCTGGAAGAGGAATATAGTGCTATTTTTGAAAGAGCTGCAGTTCTGGATTCACTTTCTCTGGTTTTTGAGCAGTTAAGTTCTGATAACATTGCAGATTTGAAGGCACTTAATAAGGATTTGACTTTCTCTCATAAGATCAGTGATGATCTTGAGGGCAAGGTTATGAAATTGGCTGAAAAATCAGAGTTGGTTGAAACAGAAAATATGCATCTCAAGAATTTGGCGTCAAGGTTTGAGGAGTGCAGAGAACGTTTGACAATTCTGGCAGTGGATATGGGCTTGGCCAAAACTGTCAATGAAGAATTGAGTAGTCAAATTGAACAGCTAGATCAGCTGACTGAAAGTAGAAATTCTTTGTTAAATCAGAAAGACATGGCACTCTCAGAAACAGACCTGAACCTTCAAAACTTGCAGAAGCAAAACATCAGGCTTAATGGAAATCTAGAAGATATTAAGTTGGAATTGGGGGAAATTAGGGTTGTGAGAAATGGATTGGAGAGAAATATAGAGACCTTCTTGAAGAACATGGCCAAAAAGGAAAAAGAGATCGCATGTGCTCTTGAAGCAAATGAGATTTTGGGTAAGAAATTGCAGAGGTTGAGCAAAGAAAATGGAGATCTTAGAATGAAGAAGAGGGAATCAACAACGGTGTTGCTCAATGAGGTCAAATGTTGCGAGGAAGAGTTTGCTGGTTTATGCAAAGACATTCAAGTAGCTAATGTTCATGCTGCCTTATTTGAAGGGAAGGTATTGGAGCTTTTGAGAGAATGTGAGAGCCTTGAAACAAGAAACCTGGTTGAAAGGGAAGCTTCCAATGAGGAAGTCCTCTCAAAAAGTGCACAGATTGAGGAATTACATGCTAGACTTGAATCGTTGGAAGGAGAAAAAAGAGTTATGAAGGCTGAGTTAAATGAGTATATCTCCATTGTATCATCTTTGGGAAATAGTATATCCTCTTTAGAGAAACTTATTATCTCTCCAAAGAAGCATCATACATCAAATAATCTCAAAAAGCAGGTAAGTTCTTTATATCAATTAAGCTGACTTCTAAGGTCATGATCATGTGAGTTATGTAACTTTGTCGTATCTATGTAACTCGTAAGTGCAGCTCATGTGCACACTAGAACTACCTGCTAAGGAAAAATCAGATATCTTCTTATTAGGATATTCCAAGTTAGGAAGTTATCCAAAATTTGCTGGTCCTACAACTCTTATGAGTCTTACTCCCAAATTCAAGCACCTCAAATATTACTCAACATTTCTTCTATTGTTAGTTATAAACTTATAATATGCTGTTGTATATTGGTTTTCTTTATGCACAGATAACTGAACTGGTGATTCTCTTTGTCTATTGCCTTATTTGGCATATTCCAGGATGATTGTGCAAAAAGTCTTGCTCAAGGTACAGACCGTGTAGAACCAAGTAATGATCAGCAAAGAGAAGTTCCCCAAGGAGTTCTGGAATTACAAAAGCTTTTGGATAAGGTTGAAACACTTCGGGAAGTTGTAGTCAAATCTGGAGGTCATTTGACATTGAGCGAATCTGCTGGTGGTGCAAGTAAGATGGTGGACACAAATTTTTATGATAGTGGTGCCACCTCAAGAAAAAAGCACGCTTCAATGTCTGATTCAAGGGCATCTACCAGCAAAGATGAGTTGATGATGAAAGACATTCAACTTGATCATTTATCTAGTTCATCCAAATACGACTTTGATGATGATGCATGTGAGATTGGCAACACGAAAAATATTGAAAAAGATGATAAAATGCTCAGACTTTGGGAGACAACTGAGAGAGATTCCAGCCAGAACCAGAACCCTCCATCTACTACTTCCATGGATGATGCTAACCATCATCTTGGGATCAAAGCACTGGAGGAAAAAGAGAGTGACTATTATCCATCTTCTGAGCTGGCAGCAGAGAAAGAGCTAGGCATTGATAAATTGGAGGTGCCTAAGAAAGGCAAGGATTTCCGTCATTCTTGGAACAAGGAGGTTGTTGAAAGACTTTCGTCTGATTCTGAGAGACTTACTGCTCTCCAAAAGGATGCTGAGGAACTGAAAATGAAGATGGAGAGGTCTGAAGAGCAAAACATTCCAAAGAGCTTTGAGTTTGACACCATCAAGATGCAGCTACAAGATGCTGAAGCAACCATCGTGAAGCTGGTGGAAACAAATAGGAAATTGATCAAGAAAGCCCAAGATTGCTCTTTGTCATCATGTTCCAGCATTGAGGAAATGGATGAAACAAAAGACATGAAGAAAATAAAAGTATCTGAACGAGCACGAAGAGGCTCTGATAAGATAGGAAGGGTGGAGTTGGAGCTGCGGAAATTGCAGTATATCTCGCTTAAACTTGAAGAAGAATATCAGAATGATAGGCGCCGGGCCACCGACAGAAGTTCAAAAGTTCTTCTGAAAGACTATCTCTATGGAAAGAAAGAGAAGAGGAGGAAGAGGAGCCTGCTTAGTTGTGTGGGCTTGCCAATGTGACTAACTTTTCCATGCAGGCTTCTACATAATATTTCCATTGAGGGGAAGGAGTAATTACGCATATCACATGTAACCATGTATGCAAGAATATCATGGTTCATCATCTTCCTATTTATTTTAGGTCTTGCTTCTTGGCCGGGACTTTTCTTGCTTAATTGTATATGTCAGATCAGGCTGTATCTAACCGAGACGCGTCATTTTACTGGGTTTGTCCATATCGCACATTTCATTTAATCTTTTTCTATTTCTTTTTCATGTCCGGGGGGGTATCTGCAGTTTTGTGGTGATAATATCTCAAACGTTGCTTCTTACATTATCTTGGTTGTATTGAAACTAGTCTACATTTGATTGCTTGGAATTTTTCATATCTTTATTCTTCTGATTATTTTGCCTTGTGAGATCTGATCTGATGGTTGTTCGTACACGAATTGAGTACATCTGAACTCTATGCACATGAAAAGTTAACTACCGGATCTGCACTTTATTTACCAACCTGATGGTAGAACGAACAAAGTGTGGAACACATCTCCTGCCTCTTTATATGAGATCCAGTCTCATTTTGGATCGTAATCCTGTTAGATGAGGTCAATTAATGCGTTTGATCTCATCCATTGGATATAAATGATCGTAAAGTGTTTTTAACAGTTCTACCAACTTTTTTTTAAAAAAATATATATATACGAAATTGATCGACTTTTTTGTTGTTGTTTTTAGTTCATCGACTTGGAATTTTTGTGAACGCCAATGGATTTGTTACCAGCCAGATGTTCTTCGAAAGGAGAGCGAACTTGCAGTAAAATGTTATATATCGTCATCCGCCATTTGACTTACGAACCGTTTTCTTTATCTACGCTCTTGGTTGGGTGTTTGAAAAAATGCTTCAGGTTTTATAGAATATTTCCGTATAACTGGAAGATGTTTATATATCTGTAAAGCTTTATTATAATTACAACATAGAAGACATTATAATAAAAATGCACCATTTGATGAATGCCGGGTGTATGAAAAGGACTTGGTAACGAACACCTTCGGTATCATTTCTCAGTGCATGCGTGTCATCCTACTTGTACAGCAGTTATGTTACCCTCCTTCTCTTCCTTGTTGCCTTTTTCGGATTCTTGCAAGAAAAAAAACACTTGGTAGGACAATTCGGAAGCATGGCTAAATGGGAGCCACCTCTTCCCTTTACTTAAAATGACGTGACCTTGTCATCTCTCCAAATGGGACACATTCATGCAAGTTTGTCGTTCATGAGCAACCATATATAACCGCAAACATCGACCCATGGAGCTTTGGTTTACCGCAGAGTTCTTAATTAGCAGCGGCCGAGTCCCTGTTTGAGGCAGATTGATCAATGATTAGAAATCAATATTCTTCTGGTATGTGTTGATAATATATTAAATTAAATTAGGATGAGGCATATATGATTGAGACTTGAGAGGAAAAGTAGATAGCAACATTGTCCATCAATTCCAACGATTGAGATGCTGGGTATTGTCTCTGATATTATTTTCTGTAAGCAGAAATTTTACCCTACAAATTAATTAAAAGGAGATGGTTTCGTCATTCTGGAGACATGTTATTTTTCAAAATTCAAATCTTAGTAAATATTATTTTGATGAATCAAACTGTTATCATTATAATTGATTGCTACATGTCATGTTCCCTGCATTGCCTTGCTTCCTGCATGCAAGCGAAATTTAAAAAATATAATTGATTGCATTGATTTTTTTTTTACTTGAAAGATCTTTCTACTAGGTGTGCAAACATTGATAAATTCAATGAGCTTCGATTTATTTAGGATCAATAAGTGGTAAATTTATAAGGCCTTTCAAAGAATACTTAAAATGCTAATCAACGATGAGTTTTTGCTTTGACTGCTTTAACTCTTTTATATTAATTGTGATATCATGATTAAAGTTTTTAATGTTATCTTTGTTACCTTTGAGAAAAAAGAAGAAGAGACCGAAGAGAGTGGAATAGCAAGAAAATACCCAAGAGTAAAAGAAGAGAGAGAAGCCGCCAGTGGTAGGTTGTTTTCATAATGTACATATTTTAAAGAAATATATATTCAAGTAGACGATCTGACTAATAAAAAAATAATTATCATTTTTTTTTGGTAATGACCAAAGTGAACTTTGATCTTCTTATCCAGGTCGAAACTTACGAATCTCTAGGCCATCGTCTACGGAATTACATCCTCTTCACAACCCTGCCACTGGTTTACTCTTCTCTCGAAGAAATTACCGAGAATTCCGGTCAAAAGCTACAACAAAAACAAAAGGCCACTCCATCCTTATTGTTTCCTGTGCTTCATGAACCGAGCGATTCATGTGAGATCTTTATGTTTTGTCAGGTGCGCTTGATTTTATTTTTTTACCCAAGGCACTTTAGTTGAGATTATTCTCCTAGAAGAACTCCAGTGAAAAAGTGAAGAACATGATGAACAAGCCATGCCGTGGAGCTTTTTTTACTTGATATGTATATATGTTTCTACGAAGAGACGTGACGGGCATTTGTGTGCCGTCGGATTAAGAAGAGCCCAAGGTCCTCCCCCCCCCCCGTGACCAGCCGGTGGTCGGACGACGTACGACATCAGTCGTCGATGGCCGCCCGCTTTATGGTCGGCGCTGGCAAATTTCACACGCCGACAATTTGTAAAAAAGGAAATCACACACGCCGACAAACGCCTTTTGCGTCCGAGCCCCGGAAAAACTTGTGATTAAATTCTTGATCCGCCCTTAGTTGCCCCTCTTCTACGTTTTTGGTTCTCATTTCCACTATATGTATTTAAACAAAAATAAAATTTTACTGTACTTTTTTACTTGAACATGACAATTAGCAGAATCAAATTGTTGTTAGACAATAGAAATTTCTGGTTAGATCTTGCCGATGGTATAAGTGACAATTTCAAATATTTTCTTCTTAAATAAAAGCTAAATCATTTTAGACTTTTTCATCGGTGCATTTTCTGCGTACGATAAAATATTTATTTATCGGTGCATTAAAAGCACTACACTCTGCATTCAATTGAACTACATGCTCCACCACTTGTAACGGCGGAAATCCCAATTCCTCTGACATTTATGCCTGCAGATGTACTTAATCGTTTAGGCAGCATACTTAACTCCGTTAGCTACAACACCAAACAGATTTATACGCCTATCAATCATTTATGGCTAAGGACTACTGAGATGTCCAATCTCATTAATAACTCTCCTAGACGAATGCTTCTGCCAAAACAATAATATGCATCTAATACTCCACAGACAATGATTCCAGTAATCGCGTCTCTATTATATTAACTTTTTAGTGGTGTTTGTGCTTTGGAATTATCTTATCCGTAAAGTATAAAAAGCAAACGAGTATCTTGTAGACTTTCCAAAATTTAAATAAGATTAACTGAGGGAAATAATGACCGGAATATCAGAAAAACCAAAATCCACGAAAATATTAATTAAAGAAAGATTTTTGGGCGTAACAATGGGAATTTTTTTTTTTTTAAAAAAAAGTGGTAAGCGCAACACTCCACTCAAAAAAGGATTATGGAAAAAAAAACACACACGCACACGCACGCTCAAACACACCACTCAAAAAAAGGTCATGATTTCTCACGAACGAGGGTGTCAGTCAGTGTGACACGACGATGGAAAATTTAAATTTTAGGCAATAAAAATAAGAAAAACAAATAAAATTAAAATTTTATGAATAGAAAAAAATATAAAAGAGACAAGAAGACTGCAAAGTCCACACTCTCACTGACCTAGTCGGCCTCTTTTCCTCCTCCTCCTCCTCCGCTTTCTCCCTCTCCCTCCTCTTCGCTCTCCACTGCTCTCCGCTTTATTCAAATCCACACTTCCTCCACCTTTTCTCTTCCCACATTGCCGCCTTTCTCTCTCTAGCTTTTTCCCATGGATGAAGAAGAGGAAGCGACTGCCCCGCTACATATGCTCGCAACCTCCACTCTTTGAGGAGGAAGGAGGAAAGATCCGGCGTCGATGCCCGCAGGTCCGTGTTGAATCCGATGATTCTCCTTCCTTTTGTTATTCTCGTTGATATTGTTGTTTTTGTTGTCGTTGTTTTTCTGGCTCGCTGTCGAAGATTGCATTCCGTGCTCTGAAGCTTCGATTTCTGGTTCGTGTGTATTCTCTCTCTAGATTTCGTTTTTCAGAGTTCGTCGAAGTCTGCAAGCTACGCGTTCTATGATGTTTATATCTGGATTTTAAGATTTTCGGAGACCATGTATGTATTGTGTGATCTGTCGATGTTTACATCTGGTGCCTTTTTTCTGCATAATGCTCTTTCTCTCTAGATTTGATATTTTGTTGTGGTTTCTTGTAGTATTTTCAGGGAATATATTTGCAAACTTTTAGCAAGCACTGCGATTATTGGTGGATTCTACATATCTTTCTCTCTCTTCAATTTTTTATTGCCCCCGCGTTTCACTGTTTTGACGGTGCTCTCTCTCAACTCTCTCTCTCTCTCTCTCTCTCTCTCTCTCTCTCTCTCTGTTTAGGTTGGGGCAGTTTCTTCACAGCCGCGCCTCTCTCTCTGCGTAGATTTGCCAGCAGATGCATTTTGTTCTGTTCTCTTTCTCGCTTATTCTCTCTTGATTCCGTGCGTAAATTTTGAAGTCTTTTGGTTACTTACTAGTTTTTCCCCCTCCCTCATTCTATAGTTCCGTCTTGAATGGCACTTCCTCTCTGATTGCTCTCTCTTAATGTCTTTCTGTAGATTTTGCAGTTAGTTCAGGTTCAGTTTCTCGTTCTGCTTTGTTGATATTGTCATTTTACTCTTCTGGCGGTTCCGTCTCATACTCTAGATACCTGCATATCATTATCGAATGTTAAGGCATTTTTGTTGACATGTTGACTATTTTGTAGCTTCCCGGTCTTCAATGGAGTCTTCAGGGTAGCCTTTCCCATATTTCCGTTGTAGGATATTTTTAAAATTTTTTGGTTTCTTTTGTTTCATTTCTAGATTTGTTCTACTTTTTTTGGTGTTCTACTTTTTTATGAGATTTAGGAAACACTTTTATTTTCCTTTTATTTTGTTAAACGTTAACCTTTTTCCGTTTCATGAAAATTTTAATCCCTTTAATCCCATGTGCATTTTCTTTTAAACGCAGCTGGGTCCTGATATTTTCACTTTTAATGTTATATTTGCTGTTAGTTGGAAATAACTAGACCAGTGGAATTTGATTCATTCGGGAATTAGTTGGACAGTACACTTTTTTTCATTTGTATTGTTATATAGATCTTAATTTCCATCTCTGAATATAAATTTAACCATAAAAACTGTCGCTTAATACTCTGTGTTCTTTATTTTGCAGGCTTTTCGTTGGTTTCCAGGTTTTAGTTTTTATTGCCTTGTTGACGAACCGGAGTGCATTATTGTGGTCTAGCAGACATCAACTTCTTGTGAAATTTGGTGGTGGAAAATGGAACAGTATGAGGTGCTAGAACAGATAGGAAAAGGAGCCTTTGGATCGGCTCTTCTTGTTAGGCACAAACACGAAAAGAAAAAGTGAGATAGCTGCTGGCTACTTCTTTACTTTCTTTGATTGAATATTTACTTAGTTGATTATGTCTGATATTACATTGTTTGCTTGTTTTGGTATTGGTAATGTTGTTTGGAATCCATGTTTTCTTCCCCTATTTATAATAGAGTGAAACATCAGCTGTGATATCCATTATCAGTTTAGTATGATATTGTTTGTTCTCTTCCTTGATTGTTAAAGGTATGTCTTGAAGAAGATCCGTCTTGCTCGTCAGACAGATAGGTGTCGCAGATCTGCTCACCAAGAGGTACTATTACTTACATATTTAATTCATTCCTAGGCACCTTTTTGATGGACTTCATAGGCTACATATGTCATGTACTTGAAAAATAAATAGGATGAATCAGATTTAATAGATCACATATGTGAGAATAAATTGGATTTCATCATTAGATTTGAACAAGGAGCTCAGATTTCATTGTTTGATTTCAGTGTTGTGAGATGAGGTTTTCCTTTGCCTGTAATTTGACTTCTTTTTCTGATCAGCTATCATACAAATTTTATTTCCAGCATTCAATGTAGTAGATGCCTGTTTGTTTCATAGATGAGCTTTTTTTGTTTCTAGCGAGAAAAAAAAACTGTGTTGAAAGAAAGCTGTTGAATTGAATTTGAATTCTATTTCAGATGGGCCATTGCAAGATTTTTATTTCCTGCATTCAATGTAGTACATGTCTATTTGTTTCAATCTTAGAATCGTCAATGCAGGAGTTTCCTTCGTTGAAAACTCTCTATTTAAACTGAGGAAAAAATGTATGATGACAGAAAGATGTTGCATTGAATTTGATTTCTATTTCAGATCATCTGACAGCCTGACAGCTTTATTTCCAGCATTCAATGCAGTAGACGTCTGTTTGTCTTGATCATAGAATCAACTATGCAGGGATTTGCTTCATAGACAAAGATTTTCTATTTATAGTGAGCCAAAAAACTGTATGATGAAAGAAAGCTATTGCATTGAATTTGACTTCTATTTCTGATCAGCTGGCATAATTTTTATTTCCAGCATTCCATGTGGTAGGCATTTTAATGGACTTCCTAAAGTTTTTTAACAGTCAAAAAATATACCAGAAAATTCCTGCATCATAATGAGCTTATATTTTAACAGTATGGAATTCTTTCAATCTTGGAATTCAAAAGCTAAGAAGAGTGGAATTCTTCATGGTAGCCATTTCGTTTTTTTCTTTGGGACAAAAATGTCATCCTATGATTTGAAATATAATGGAAAAACTTTAACATCTTATATAAGAATTTGTATTTGTGGAATCTTTATTCTTCAAATTTCTGCTAAAAACTAGAATGCCAAGAATCTCTATGATCTAAAAGCTCATTCAAACTCCACTTATTTTTTTTTTTAATAATTTAAATCATCCTTTTTGTTCTTAATCTTTTCTTGTTGAATATCCTAAATATTTTCCTTGTCGTGTTACAGATGGAGCTTATTTCTTCAATTCAAAACCCTTTTATCGTGGAATATAAAGAATCTTGGGTGGAAAAGGTCTGCATTTCGAACTTTTGGTCCCCTTTTTATCATTTCTTTTGGTAAATTAGCTTATTTTTATAATTTATGTAGCATAATCTTGGAGAAGGTCTTGGGTATTTTTTGTCATCAAGAATGACAATTTATACATTATTCAGACATACAGAAGTTGCATTTAGTGTCTTTTTTTGAAAAGAAATGAATACAGGATTATCACCAAATCTTCCAATCCTTTTTGATAATCCATCTGGAATACTGTTTTAGTACCACCTTGCTCAAGCCTTAAGTTTAGTGTTTAGCTTCCCACTCTCTATAACTCTGAATTATCTAATTTATATTGTTCAAGATTTTTTAAACAAATATGATTTTAACCTCTATGTACAGTTATCTTCATCCAACAATGTGGACTGAGTTGATTCGCCCTGCCTGGGTTGTTCTCCATTTCAGAATGAGTGACATGGAAAGCTCAGTCTGCAAAAGAATAGAAGAGGTTTGACCATTGTGTGAGGGTAGTCAGAGATGCTTCAATGTATAAATCAGACAAGACAACAAGTATCAAGTTTTGAGCGTGCATCATGTACTTGTAGAGGGGCATTTACTTATTTATGACTACATTTTTCGGTAGGTGGTGACAAGCAAAGAGAAGCAAATTGTAGAGCACCATGTAGGCCTAAAAGTCTTAGTCAACTGTATTTACTTGATCTTTGCATATTGTGCTTGGTACAGTTGAGTCATTCAGCTAAATACAATAATCTAGGCCATGGTCCTAGTTGGCATGCTATTTGACCAAGAGTTGGGACAAACCGAATGGTCTGATTGAATGTTCTCCATTAGGAGTGTCCTCTTTTGGCTGGCGAGTGAAGCATGTTCTTATTCTGGCCATTGCTTTGTGGTGATGTAGGGATGCATTGCTTAACCCTTTAGGTGTCACTTCCAAGTTTTGTGATGCAACTTCATTGTTGTGTAACTAAGTTAATGAGTCCTGCACTTCTTATTGAGTTCCTTTGTTGAGGGGTTCAAGGGTGTCAATATTAGTGACTCTGGAGGTAAGAGGCGTGGCATAGATGACACAGAAACGTAGATGGCCACTACAGTTGAGGAGTATTTGAATGTGCAATTGACTGATGACCATGGCAAATCAAGTGGCCAGGTGGATCAATTGTAAGGGTGAGGTTCAGGTGGGATAGGTGTGAATTTTTGCAACTAATATGACAAGCATTCCAACTCCCTGAAGGACTTCGACCTTATTATCTTTTCAGAAACTTTAAGTATTGGCTATGTTGATTGATCAAGGATGACTGGTGTGCCTCTGAAATGGATACATTACCTGGTTTCCCTTGAAGTTACCAAAGAACTTGGAGTGGACATTTGTTGGTCGTAGCTAAGCTAGGTTAGTTCCTTGAACAAGAGCTGAGATGAATCAGGCAAGATGTGAGATGAATTGGACCATTTGCTTTGGGAAGTCCTTTTAGTATTGCTTTAGTACTTTATATTACCACATGTATTTTTGTTTTGATCCTTCAGAAAGTAGTTTAATAACATCATTTTGTATTTTTATTAAACATTATATTTAAAAATTGCTTATTTTTGTCCCAGGGATCCTATGTATGCATAGTTATTGGTTATTGTGAAGGAGGAGATATGTAAGTTATTTTTGATGCTTCTATACAATAATGGATTTTTTTTAAAGGTTGCAGATACCAAAAGTTTAAGCACTAATCGGTATTACTGATACAGGGCTGATGCCATAAAGAAGGCTAACGGACATCTCTTCCCTGAAGAGGTGTTTTGCAGATTAATTTGTATTTACCATGTCTTGTAAGCATCGGTTTGTTTGAAGAGTTTCTAACATATAATTTTCCTTCATATCATGTGTACAGAAGTTGTGCAAGTGGCTTGTACAACTCTTAATGGCTCTTGATTACTTGCATACCCACCATGTTCTTCATCGTGATGTGAAGGTATCACATGTAATTTCAGTTTTATTTTATTGGCCTGAGTTGTGTTTTATTTGCTGTTGTAAAGTATTTTCTACGTGTCTTTCATGTTTGTTTCTTCAGTGCTCGAATATATTCCTGACAAAAAGTCAAGACATCAGGCTTGGTGGGACATCTGCTTTAAGAATCGCTTATAAGCCCTGCCATATTTAGCATATCACTTCCAATATTTTTTATCTCACAATTGTTAAGCATGCATGCTCTTCAGGTGACTTTGGGCTTGCGAAAATAATGACTTCAGATGATCTTGCATCCTCCGTGAGTATTACTATTATAAATTTTGGTAGTTTCTTTTTGGTATTAGTCTATTGACTGTTTGCATTGTAGGTTGTAGGAACTCCGAGTTATATGTGCCCCGAACTTCTTGCTGATATTCCATATGGTGCTAAATCGGACATTTGGTCTTTGGGTAAATTCAACGTCATGAAACAAGAACTTAAGTATGTTATTACAAGAAAGATCTTTCAATCTTGCTTTTATATTGCATAGGATGTTGTGTATACGAAATGGCTGCTCTGAGACCTGCCTTCAAAGCCCTTGTGAGTTTCACAAATTCTTTAAGAATTTATTATAATTATTAATGACAATCTTATTACAGAAGCACATTGACTTTTTCCTTTTTTCCTTAATGTATCTTGAGTAGGTCTATATATGCCATTTGCATACCCGGTCCTATACTTATGTATATAATAATTGCTTTATTCACGTTGATTGGAGGGTGTTATTGTGCAGAATATTCTATAGTTTCATATGTAATGATATATTATCATTATCACTGAAGATCGTTAATTTTTTCATGATTCTCATTTCTGATATTGAATTTCTGTGCGATATGACAAGGATATGCAAGCGTTGATTAACAAAATCAACAGATCAATTGTTGCACCACTTCCAACAACATATTCGGGTGCATTGTAAGCCATATCCTTTTCATTTTGGATTTTAAGGTGGATCTGGACAGCATTTCCAGTTGAAGGCTGATGTACCGTTTTATCTCTCCTCTTTGCAGTAGGGGGCTCATCAAAAGTATGTTGAGAAAGAAACCAGAATTCAGGCCAAGTGTATGAACTTCAAAACTTTTAGTAAATGTTTTGTGCACCTGTATTTTTTGATATTGGGTGAATTTATATATAGATAGGTGCGTGGACTCACACCTCCATACGTATAGGGTTCATCACGGCCTTTCTGAACATCTTTTCAGGCTGCGGAACTGCTGAGGCATCCCCTTCTTCAGCCATTTGTTTTAAAAGTTCATCTCAAGAATAATCCCATTCGCAAATCACTTCCTGCTCGATTACCCGCAACCAATTTTATTAAGAAACTCAGATTTCCAGAGGATGAGGATGCTCAGTCACATCTGAATATGGAAAGAAGATCCTCGGACGGTAGTCAGGAGACTGTGAAGCTGACAAAGGCAGTTACTTGCCCGAATTCCATCTCTTCATCGCAAAGCATTCATGGATTTGCAAGTTCAATGAACAAAAAGGTGACAGAAACGTCGTTTGATAGCAACCATGTTCGACAAGCCATTTCCAAGCAAACACGTGCATGGAATTCCAATGTTGCAAAAACCCCCAAACACTCCACAGAGAAGGATTTTGCAACCCCAAACAGACAAACTGATACAGTGAAAGTAATTCAAACCGGTACATTTCGTAGGAAGGTACTTTTGAAGAATTTTTGTTTGGATATGAGTTATAAATATAAATTATTTCCTTATCACGTAGGCTGTATTTTGTTAGAAATATGTTATGGCAATTTGCAAACGGGTCATAATTTTATGTTTGGCTCATGCGTCTCCTAGAATCCATCTGAATCCAGTTTCCACAATCCTAACTAAAACTTTAGATATTTGTTGAATTTTAGAGTGACATCAAGAATGGATTTTTGTTTGAACGAAAAATTTCATCAAGTGTTTCTCTGATTTTATCTGCAGCTTCAACCATCACTTACTCCAGCTGACAGGTCTGCTCGTCCTAATAGAAGAGTATCTCTGCCAATGCCTACATACGAAACACCTCGCAAGCCAAAGCTTAGCTTTCTTAGTGACATCTATTCCCCGGATGTTTCAGTTAATGCTCCTCGTATAGATAGAATAGCGGAATTTCCACTGGCGTCATCAGAGGACCCTTTTTTCTCCCTTGGAAGAACTCCATCTGCTCCTGGATCTTCATCTACCACTCCACACTGTGGTGACCGTTCCCTGACCAAAGACAAATGCACTATCCAGATATTCAGAACAGAAGTGGAGAATGTTGGTAGCAGCGAAGGCTCGGACAGAAATCCAACAAATGCTGATGGTTCCAGCAGGGGATCGTCAGAATCACGAAGACGATTTGATACGTCTTCGTACCAGCAGCGAGCTGAGGCATTGGAGGGTTTGCTCGAGTTCAGTGCACGTTTATTACATCAGGAGAGGTTTGAAGAGTTGGGGGTGCTGCTTAAACCCTTCGGACCCACAAAGGCTTCCCCACGAGAGACTGCGATTTGGTTGAGCAAGAGTTTCAAGGAGACGGTTGCAAAGCCAGAATAGGCAGCAGGGCTTAGAAAACTGCAGGTTCAGGTGTAGGCTTTTTCTTTGTTAAATCTATCATCCATTCTCCACTTACCATGAACAGGTTTGACTTCAGTCTTTTGGCTTTACTTTCACTAACTACTCATATAATCTTTGTATTCTAAGTAGAATAGATGACTTGGAAGTAGCGTTGCCTGCTGGGAAGAGGAACATTAAAGCTTTTCTCGTCAGGCTTGTTTTATTGCCAGGCTTGTTCATTGTAGAGTGCAGACCGCCGTCGTCTTGTTTCAGATTTACACTTGAATGCCCTTTTTAACTCTCTTTTTTGGTGCAACCGGAAGGTTTTTTGAACGTGTTGGTAGGATCTTGTTTGTAGCTTGTTCCATCAATAGCGGATTTGGGACATGATATGGCCAAGAATATGGATCTTGTTATCTTTCCATGCCATTTGAATTGCATTAGTTACGTTTTTATGATGGGGAAATCTTAATATGAATCTTATATTTATATCGACGTACGTTTCAATCGATTGTTCTGTAATGGAGGAATGATTTAAAATATCACGGCGAACTAAGAATAGCCTGCAGGATTCTCATTCAAGTGGCAGCAGTTATCAACAGAATTCGCAGGAGTCATTCATTTATGCTTTGAGCAGATTTTTCTCCGAATCGATTCTCCGATGGTTATAAAAATTACGATCTTTGTCATAAAGTAATTTCGTTTTCATTAGCACGAAAAAAGGCACTCCTTCGAATATCGGTGAAATGAAGATGAACGGAACGTCTCCGTGGAAGTCCCTGGTTCTTATCTATCTCTGAATTTTTTATTTATACATATGTTATTTTATGTATCATATTATGTAACATATTATATTTTTAGAAATTTTTATTTTATAGACTTGATGGGCTGAATCGGCCCAGTCAGTCTGGTCCAAGTCAGTCAAACTGACGGGCCGAATACTGTCTCGATGTGGCCCACATGGTCCACTCGGGCTAAGGCCCATTTAACCTCTGAAATCCCATCGGCCGGGCTAAGTCGGACCGAAACCCAAGTCGGCCGATCAGGTTTGGTTTTGCATTCTTTTCGCTAACCTTAAATGCTAAACGATCTGAGCATATTTCTCATGCTTTCCTGTCAAACCAACCATGCACTGCAATCCGCAGAAGCGGCAAGTATGCGTTCGGCCTCACTACTTTTGGATGGACGGCGGAACAGTTCATTTTTTAACGATGAAGTTAGTGTTTTTTTCGGAAGGAACATCTGGATCGAATCTTTTATATAATATGTTAAATGGAGCCGTTTAATTAGATGGTTGAAACCATAATTACGTGTTTCATCTGCGTCATCTCCCCCACAATTAAGAAACTAACAAACAGTTGGTACGTAAGTTAACACGCATTCTGAAGCCAGAGCGTTTGTGCATACATGCATATCTAATATCTGCTTGCATTAAAATGGTTAGAAGGAGCATGCGATTTTCGTGGGAATGCAAGCCCAACTGATTAATCCGTAAGAAATATACATGGATCGGTAATATATCACGCATGATGCACGTGGAATAGATACACACACGTGTGAGTGAGTGGGTGTGCGATGATACACAGGAGGAGTAACAATGATAACAACAGCAGAGTAATGCCTTCTAGCTATACGCTGCCAGATTACAGGTTCAGCGAAGAATACCTGATCAACACATGGCTCCGCACGAAGCTGGACAACCCCAACGCTCGCCTGCCCTTGATCAGTGAACTCCAGTTCTTCAACCACTTCCCTTGGGTCCTCTACGGTACGTACCCACGATTAATTAACATACATACATACATACATATATATATATATACACATATGTCAAGATCTCTGGAGATGGATATGGCTTAATTACTTAATTGCAGGAGAGTATCGACGGGAATGGACGGCGGTGACGGAATACGCCCACTTCCTGTCGCGTCCCTACGACTGCATGCCCAACAACCCCTTCTGCCGGAACGCGTGGAAGTTGGACGATGGTCACGCACAGCAACACCGAGGGCAGGGAGCTTCAACTTGGGATGAGGCGGTTGATGGAATACCACGGGCAATATGAGGTGGTTGCCGGTGGACGTCCGGTGGGGAAGAAGGCGAACACGACCCGATGTTTTGCGGAGGAGTACATGTTGGTTCGCCCAGGAGATGATCGTATGGGTTCGTACGTACCTTTTTAATGTCTCACTTCTTCTTTTTTTAACAAATAAAGTAGATAATCTTTACAAAAACTAAATCAAATCAATGTCCGACAAAACTAACTGTATTTGTAACTTTTACAAAATTTAAACTGTAGTTGTGGTTTGCATGTGCCAGGTCTCTCAGGTTGAAGACGGGCCTGGGCCGGGTTTGGATCGCAACACATGATCAATTCACGAGGAATTAATTAAGTCTCTCAATTTGATTATCTTGCTTACTTGCATCGATCTTGTAATTAATCGAAGTCCTACCGTACGTAGTAAATATTTACACGTCAGAATGAATGAATATTTCCATCAAGTTAGTTAATTTCAAAACGAAGCACTCGAATTAATTATTTGAGTGTCTATATATATATATATTAAGTTATTAACGGTCATTGTTCCTAATTTTTAAGTTATTAGCCTAATTTTAGTATTTTATACTATCTTCTTTGCCCATATCTGTATATTAAGATTAGCATCACTTACCTCTATTAAGAAAAAAATAAAATAAAATAAACCACAAAAAAAGTCAAAATCGAATCTAACGTAGTCTATTCTCTTCTGGCCACCGTCAAGAAAAAACATGCACTGAGTATTCTACTCGAAGGGAAGAAAAAGAAAAGAATAGATGGAAAGCCACGGTAAAAAGAAACTCGGTCCTAAAAAAAAAAGAAAACAAACTTCGTTTTCACAAGCATGAAAAAAAAAGCATTCCATCGAAGATCGGTGAAATGAAGATGCGCATCTCTATTGAAATCCATGCTTCTTTTCCATCTTTGGGAATTTATTTTACATATTATAATTTTAATAGCTTGTTTATTTTACAGACTTGATGGGCTGATTAAGCCCAGTCAGTCTGCTTCGAAGTCAATCGTACTTGCGGGCCTAAAGCTCGGTCTCCATACGGCCCACGGTCCACTCCAGCTAAGGCCCACGTAGCCTCTGAACTCTACTAGCTCATCGGCCTGGCTAAGTCGGACCGAAACCCGACTGGCCCACCCGGCCCGGTTTGCACTTCTCTTCTTCACGCAATCCTGAACCCTAAACGATCAGAGCATATTTCTCAAGCTTTGCCGCCAAACTAATCATGTGAGCCAAAACATGCGCTTTAATCTGCAGGAGCTGCATGTTTGCGTTCGTTCGGTCTCACTACTATTGGATGGACGGCGGAACGGTTCATTTTTTAATGACGATGGTAGTGTTTTTTTTCGAAAGAACATCTGGATACGTTAAATCGAACCGTTTAATTAGATAGTTGGTTGAAACAGTGAGAAATGATGAAAAATATGAGACCCTAATTACATGTTTCATCTGCAGAAACTCCCCGCAACTAAGAAACTAACCAACAGTTGGTACGTAAGTTCACACACATTCTGAAGCCAGAGCGTTTGGTGCATGTATGCATATCTGCTTGCATTAAAATGGTTGGAGGAGCATGCGATTTCCGTGGAAATGAAAGCCCAACAGATTAATCTGGATGAAATATACATGGATCGGATTCATTCAACACGTACGTTTATGCAGTGGCCGATAGTAATATCGTTCACTGGCTAGCTGGTAATATATATATCACGCATGATGCAAGTGAAATAGATATATACACACACACAGACACATGTGAGCGAGTGTGTGGTGATACATAGCAATAATAACAACAACAGCAGAGTAATGCCTTCTAGCTATACGCTGCCGGATTACTGGTTCGGCGAAGAATACCTGCTCAACACATGGCTCCGCACGAAGCTGGACAACCCCAACGCTCGCCTGCCACTGATCAATGAAGTCGTGTTCTACGACGACTTCCCTTGGGTACTCTACGGTACGTACGCACCCACCATTCATTAACATATACATATGTATGTACGTGTGTTCACGCCGTACTTACGTGATGATCTCTGGAGATGGCTTATTTAATTAATTGCAGAAGAGTATCGACGGGAATGGACGGCGGCGACGGAATACGCCTACTTCCTGTCGCGTCCCTGCGGCTACAAGCCCTACAACTCCTTCGGCCGGGACGTCGGATCCGGGGGGCATTGGAAGCCCCTTCTTTGGACGGTCAGCCCGTACGTCCACGGCAATGTCTGGGATTTTCAGATTGGGTTGAGGGGCTTCTTGGAGTACCGCGAGCAAGATGAGGCGGTGGGCGGTGGACGTCCGGCGAAGACCACCCAATGGTTTGCGGAGGAGTTCCTATTTGTCGACCCACTCGATCATATGGTTCGTACATAATGTCTCACTTCCTTTCTTTTCCTCTAATTGAGAGATGTATTATTAATCAAATAATTAGCCATCTGTATCTGTAATCTTTACAAAATTTAAACTGTATTTGTGGTTTGCATGTGCCGGGTGTTTCAGGTTGGGGAGTGGGCTATATACAGGCTGCGGCCGAGGGGTTGAAGACGGCCGGGCCGGGTTCGGATCGCAGCACATGATTTACCGTTTACGTGAGAGGAACCAGTGAAGTCCGGATTTGATTCGCTGCTTGCTTGCATTGATCTTGTAATTAATCGTAGTCCTACGATCCCTACGTAGTCAACATATATTTACAACTCTCAAGTAATGAATATTATTTCCATCAAGTTAGTTTCAAGAACGAAGCATTGGTATTATTTGAGTATATGTGTACGAAATCACTGCAAAAACTATATATTTCCAATGTAGTAATAACCGATGCTAATTGTTTTTATATTTTAGTTTGCAGCGTGCGCTTTTAATTTGCGTGAGATTTTGGATTTAAATTCAAACAGCAATATAACAATTAGCAATACATCATGTAACAAGGTACAATTTGAACCATAATTCCATTACATATGGAGGATCGATCACGTGAATTTTGTTTCTTTTAGATATTTTTTAAACTAATGTCAAATTACATAAATTTAAATATTTCCTTACATTTCTCGTTCAATTAATTTTAAACTTACCACTATTTTATTTTATTTTATTTTATTTTATTTTATTTTTGAACTAACTTTTTCGTACTTATACCTATTACGGGGGAAAAACCATAAAAATGTCAAAACCACCGAATCTATCGTGGTCTCGTTCGTCTGTGGCCACCGTCGAGCGTAGGGTGATTATGGAAAGACACAGCAAAAGGAAAAAAAACGTATTTTCCTCCAAGGAAAGAAAAAAGAAAGGGAGAAAGCAAGCAAAACATAGCGAAAGGAAAGCCCAGCACAGTAGGAAGCACTTGGGAGATCAAATCGATTCATTCCATGCTTGAGCCGGCAAAAGGACGACCATCGACGTTCAAGCAAGCAGCATGATTAATGCCATCTTCAGCAGCCATGCCCCACTCCCCAATTTCTTGGTTACCCAGAGGATCAATCTGCAAAGGTCAGTATCTGGACCTGTTGAATCCCCCCACGGAGCAGTATATTATTTGGATTCTGAGAAAGAATGGTGACCAATGTCCATCCATCCATACTGCTGGTCCGATTACTGGTCGCCCAAATCACCACTACATCTGCCTCCTCTGCAATGTGCAGGAAACTTCTGCCTGCGTAACCATTTCAAATTGGCCATCCGAAGCTTGGATTAAAGAAGTATCATTAGCTGAGCAAGCTTTATTCCTGAAGATCCTGATGTTTCTTGCGATCGTAGCTAATGCTAGAGTATGTCAATGGTTGAACAGTTTAATTTTCAGTGGGGAAAGGTAGCTTTTTTTAATTTTTATTTTTTTTACAGAGGAATGAGAGGGTGCAATCCAGGTATTAGACCAGTTCCAATCATTGATATCCTCTCTTCTTCTGAGAGATTAAGGTTATCTAGGAGGACTTTTTCTTCTTCCTTTTTCTTTTCGGATTTGAGATACCATTCATTAAGAAATTCAGATTAAGTTGAGCACGCCGTCAAATCTGGTATTTTCCGGAAGCTGACCATCTTGGAGGAAAAGATTTATTTTCTACCCTTGGGTAAATCTTATAAAACTATCTGTTTCTGTATAACGATAGCTTTTTTACATTTACTAAAGACTCGGACTTTTATAACCAAGTGAGAATATAGTTGATGGCAGAAATAATATCATCACCAAAGAACGATTGATTCTTACCAGTGGCAAACTTGTGATAATCTGCAACAATAGGACGTTTACATGTATTATGTGTCTTTCCTGCTCAGACCCCATTTAACCTGCAGCTCTCCAGCTGTTCTCGTCCTCCACCACCGTCCCCTCCTCTCTCTCTCTCTCTCTCTCTCTCTCACCTTCCTTTGACTTTGCTTTTCTTTCTTGCCTCTGCTCCTCGTTGGCTGCGTTCCCCACCCACCTCTCTAGGCCATCTCGGGTTGTCAAATTGTGATGTGTGTATTTGAGCACTCTTGAAGACTGGAAGGCAATGGGAGTTCATTGCCGGAGAGTCTCGGCTTCTGCCGCCGCCGCCGCTGCACTCATCATCTTTTGTTTTGCGCCGGCTCTTGGTAAGAACATGCCACAACCCATCAATCAAGATGTCATCTTTTCTTTTCTTTTTCCCAGTTCTCACTTTTCCTACCGTGAGCAACAAGCGTAATAAATGCTCGAAAGAGGATCTTCTCGGTCGCCGTCACAAATTTCAGGACAGCTGAGCTTCCTTCCTCCGCCGTCTCTTCCTGTCTTCGATTGTTGTAACTTGTTTTGTTGGTGCTAAGATGACAGCCGTTCAGTTGACTGGATCCTTTTTCCCATTACTCAAAATTTGATCTTTCTCAGAAATCCTAGTTATCGTTCGGTGCAGCAAAGGAATCTGGTCTTCTTCTCTCATTTACAGTGAGAAATGTTGGAAAATTTGGGACCCAATTCGTGTTCTTCTTAGGCCACCAGAATCCAGTTCTCATCACTTTGCAGCTTTTTCGTTCGCGGTGATTAGCTCATGAGTCCTTTTCAGGCATCCAATACTTCCGTCTTCTCATCCTTGTCGATATGTCCTGACCCATTAATCGTAAATGGCCATCACCAGATCACCATTGTCCAATGCAACCGATCATATCTCCTGTTCGGTACAACTAATAAATCACCTCTCTCTCCTTCTTTACATTTCTGAAGAAACCAGCAGCACTCATTGAACGAAAATCTCAGATTTCCATCTTTTTTTTTAATATATATTTTTTGGGTTTCTGAAATCAGAACCTCTTACATGTTGGTAAGTGGTAATTCAAGAAATCTGATCCAAGATTCCAGGTGCCTTTCTTTTCTTGCAACAATCTGCCTAACTCCGAAACATTGCGATTTTCAAACATTTGATCTCTTTTTGCTGCTCCTTCTGCCAACACTTGCTTTCTTTTTCTCTCTCCGATATGTTGGATGAAAGACATCTTTCCCCCTTACGGTGCCAATCAGTACAGGTCGCACAAGAGCTCGTCTTTGCTCCCTTTTAAGCAGTTCCGGTCCTCTTCCCTGCTAGTCAAGTAGGAAGTGGTATCCAATGACTCCTATTCATGGTTCCAGCTTTCCTTTTCTATTTCTGTTTCTCTTGCAGTCTTTGCCATATTCTGAGAACTTACAAAATATCTATAATTAATGTCAACAAAACACTTCTTTTTTTTCCTTTTCTATCTCCATCTGTCCCACTCTTGTTCTTGGTAATTGCTAATGTAAAAGACCAGTAATTTTTTTTTACAGCACACAATCTTTTGTGAGGAACCATCATCTCGCTAATTCTTTTTTTATAGTTCCTTTCTCTAGTTTTTTTCTCTCTCTCGTTGTTTGCCACTGGTGTCAAGTCCGGGTCCTACTGTTTGACCGCTCATCAATGTTACATGCCTAAAAGGCTGAAATCCTCAGTTTTGTATTGCCCCCAGGCACGAATGAACCGCTACAAGAGCAGTGAAAACAAGTAAACCACCTCCTCCCAACATCTTAACTTGGTACTTGGAAAAAATACCCATCACCCTTTATTTAAGGCAAATGCATATTTCTCTGCTGTCACTAATTGCGTTTTCTTTCTTAATCCAGACCAAGTACTTTGCGTCTTCTTCCTTCTTCCCAGCCCTTCTTCATTTTGAACGACCATCACTCGTGCTGTGCTTAAGATCTCACTTGCGCATCGTTCATTGTTCAATACACATCTCAGTTTCATTCTGATTCACCAGGGAATGTTGCGGTTGGAGTCGTACATGTAGATTTGGAGGAGACTAACCAAAGACAGCAACAATGTCGCCACAATCACAATTGTCGTCATCTTGGGTCGGTGGAGAAGGCAATGCTGGCCGTGAGGCGACCATCTGGGCCGGGGTCGTCGCCTCCGACCTGTCGATCCAAGTGTGGCAGGTGTCACCCCTGCGTTGCAGTGCATGTGTCCATCCGGCCAGGTGTGAGCAGACCACTTGATTACTACCCCGAGGCCTGGCGTTGCAGGTGTGGAAGCAAGTACTTCATGCCCTGAATGGAATAAAAAATGGTAGGAGAAAACCCAAGAAGAAGAAGAAGAAGAAAAATGTCCTGGAACAATGGCGACGAGGAACAAAAGGCATATAAATAATTCCTTGATTTGAACATGATGGCGAAGAAAAACCAGGGAAGAGAAGGGAGGGTTATCTCATTCTGATTTGGAAGAGTGACGAGGATGATGGTAGCAGCTAGTATGTATGGTACATGTGTGGAATGGGGGTGAGAAAAGAGATGAGCCCAGATTCTTGTGAGCTTTGATGATGAAGATTGAAGAAAAGTAAGCAGTCTAGTCTAAGCTACATACCTTGTTGTTATGTGCTGTGTGCTGTATATATATTTATATATGAAATCCGATTCTTGTGTCAACTATTTCATAAGCAAGTTTTTGTTAATATTTTCCTCTAAGGATCAAGGTATTATGTGGTTTCGTTGGGACTACTGTTATTCCAAAAACTTTTAGAATTACCTTCCACCGTTGAGGAAATCAAATCTGCCATGTTTTCTCTCTGTTGGGATAAATCTCTTAAGGCCATAAACCTTAGTTATGCAACTTCTAAGACCCTTAGCTTGCTTGATTCGTCAACCTACTATGATGGCATAGATTCTATCTCATGGAATGCTTCTTCTTCTTCTTCTTCTGGTGAGTCCTTAGTAAAATCTTGTTACAAAGTTTTCATAGATTGGGGTTTAAGATTCAAATACTATAAACAAATATGGAAATCCAAAACACCTTTAAAAGTTAAAATTATTTTTTTGACTTCATAGTCATGATAAGTTACTTACAAAAGAAAATCTTACTTAACAAAAAAAGAAGGAAAGGAAACACCATGTGCTCTATTTATAAATAATCATCTCTTTAAAGATTTTTTCGTTACCAAGGAGATTTGGTCTTTCCTCTAAGATAATGAAAGAATTTTTTTTAAACGATGATTTCCTCTCTACCATATTCAGCTCAGATTTTATTTGCTTTCCCCACCAATATCGGGTGATTTGGTACTTCTTTTTGATTGTTGTTATTCGATCTTGTTGAATTGAATATAATAATTGTATTTTTGGTCACCCAGTTAGGGATATCTCTTCAATATTCGAAAATTTTGGTGCAGACATAGGTGTAGAAACTCATGCGCACTGAGAAGTTCATCAGGGATAAAATACTACTAATAATACTCCCAAGTCCGCTAACTTAAACCTGCACAGATAGAGAGATAAATCTGTTAGAGGAAGATAATATGTGTTATCACATTTGAGGTTTTATGTTTAATCTAAGTTACTTTATTCGAAATATATATATAATATATTTCAAAAACTGGTAACCATGAATCTGAAGCACAAGCGCACGACGGTCTTCCTTCTGAGTTCTCTCTTTTCAAACTCTCTTATAAATGTGGACATTAATGGGAGCAGGAGCAGGAGCAGGAGCAGGAGCAGAAGCAGGAGCAGAAGCAGGAGCATCACCACCACCCTGACACAGAAATTGTGATCTTTTCCTCCTGCGATCCAAGCAGAGCAGAGAGAAGGTCTTACTCTTACCACATGAATGGTCTCCTCCCCATGCATCTCCCACCAGCAACGGCAATATTGGTCGTCTATCCATGTGCCTCGCTCGCCTCTTCAAGTAACAGTAGAAGTTTTGTCCGGTCCCTCCACACATCCATCCGGACCCCACTTGTGCTCGCCATCGTCGGAATCTTCTCCGACGAAATCCATCGATATTTCTGGTCTGGGTCAAAGCTCGTGGCGTGGAAAGGGAGGGCAGGGGTGTGCGCACATGTGAGCTGAAGCAGCAACCCATTGAAAGGGAAAGGGAAAGGCAAAGGCAAAGGGAAAAGGGAGGAAGGCTTGGGGTTTGATGGTTGCAGGCCTGCGGTGGTTTCTTTCGGCCACTGTCCTCGTCTCCCTCATTTTTATGCATTATTTTGAAACACTTCAATTATAAAATCACCAATAGTATAATATCAAGCACAGACAGAGTTCAGGACGGACAAAGATAATCAAGAAAACTTTAGCATTTGAATGAACTTCAATATTACCATAAGTACCAGCTCAATTTGCGACCTGAAGTTTCATTGACTCCTATTTTCTTCTTTCGTTGTGTGAACGTTCTTAGAATTTGAAAAAAAAAATAATATTAAATCCATGAGTAATTCTTAACTTTGTAAAAAAAAAAATGCAAATAAATATATTTATTGTTATAGAATGTATAAAAATATCAACCAGATTGTATATGTTGATTTTTTCGGATAACTTTTACGATCTTGATGATCAAATTTTCAGTTGATTGTATAAGTTCTGTCTTATTATAATCTACTTAAATATAATCACATCCAAATATGATTCTTCGTGAATACAATTAATACCTTAAAATCGGTATAGTGACGATTATCCCGTAGAATGTATATAATTTCGATTCTACATAATGAAAACGTCTTGCAATGTGAGTAAATCTATTGGCGACGTCAACGTATATGAATCAAATATGATTTACGAATCGGTTAAAAAATTCTGACTTGAAAATTCATAATTCGTTTTATTAAATTTTTAATGTCTTAATTAAATAGGTTGGCACAGCTACCATGCACGTTAACCTGTGAGTAAAGATTTAATCTATAACTTTATTTTCTACTTCACGTCTAAAAAACTAATATTTAAAAGTAAAAAATGCGCGCATTGAACATAATCTAAATATAAAAATACACACACAAAAACAATAAATAAGGAATATATATTAAAAAAACTAGGAATACAATAATAAACGGGTACTACATCGATTGTATAGTAAACCTGAATAGGAATTGTTTAATTACGAAACAAATAATTAATAATTTAATTATTGTTTATTTAGATTTCAGCTATCCTTCACATAAGAAACAACCACAATAATTTAATTAATTAAAACTAATAATATTTGTAATTTTTATTAAAAATTAAATTATATGAATCGTGAAAAATACCACCGTTATATATTAAAAAAAAAAATTAAAAAAATGCTCCACACGACACCAGGAAAGGGGTAGGAAAGCCTCGATTGACCGGCCCTTACGGCAATTCCACAACTCCCCAGAAGAAACGCCACGCTTCTCCATCTACCACCGCCGTTTTCCTCCGACGATTACCGAAGACGCCAGCGAACAACGAGAAAGACATGTGGCACAAGCTCGGAGATGACCTCGAGGCCGGCACGGCGCCGCTTTACCCGGCGATGACGGAGAACCCGGCGCTCCGGTGGGCCTTCATCAGGAAGATATACTCCATCCTCACCGTCCAGCTGTTCCTCACCGTGGCCGTTGCGTCCGTCGTCGTCTTTGTCAGGCCCGTCGCCCTCTTCTTTACCACAACTGGTGCCGGTCTCGGTCTCTACATCTTCATCATCATCCTCGCCTTCGTAGGTACGCACCAACGGGAAGACCGAGTGAAAGAGAGCCAGAAAAAAGATGTTCCCTTTTTTCTTAATTTCCTTTTTCTTCGTATTTAGTGTCTGATGATTATTGATTTTTTTGTCGTCGTCGTACAGTGCTTTGTCCGTTGCACTCCTACGCGAAGGTCCATCCATGGAACTACTTGCTCTTGGCGATATTCACGGTTTCGTTCAGCTTCCTCGTTGGACTCTCCTGCGCCTTTACCAGCGGTAAGCAACGAATGAAATTTGATAGTTTGGTGATTATTTTGTGCTCTTGATTATGCTTTGTGGTGACCAATTATTTTTAATCTTTGTGGAGGAATTTGTGTTTTCCTTTGAATTGTTGTCTACTTCGTCGTGGTAATTATCTGTTAAAAAACGAGAATTAATGAATGTTTTCTTTTAAGTACGGATGGCGTGATTTGAAATGCTTCTGTGCATATTCTCCATGTATTTCTATGATGTTGACGAAGATCTAAGTAAGAATAAATACCTGCCTCCAGATTCAAAGTGGAATCAGTGGAAGACTTACAAAGAAGAAATACCAGCTGCTTGTATTTATCCTTAATTAGTATAGGAAGCAAGGTGTTCTAACTGGTTCCAGCGGCCACGATCCCAGACTGTCCCACAACGGTCTGAAATGCCAATGAAGCATGTCTATCTGGGAAAATTTTGTGCAACTAATGGCCCTGAGCTAATCTGTTCCACCAGAAACATTTATCCATTGTATGTCCTGCTCTGTTGTGGTGTACAGGGTACCTTTTGTTTATCTGCATCACTCGATCCTTTCTAAGCATTTTCATAATCCTCCTCTATTAAAACCTCAAGTGATCTTTGGTTGTTTTCACACAGTCATTGCCATCTAGTATTGTTTTGAAAGGGATGCAGCTACTGATCTGTGTTTCTGTTTTCCCGTACCATCATTGAAGTATACCTTGCCAATATTAGGTAAGGTAATGATTACATCAGTAGTAGTTGACTTCTCATAGCCGAGTTAGTTGTAAGTCATATAGCCTCATCAATAATTGAAAAGTCCTGTCAATCTTACATTGCTCCATGCCCTCATGTTTATCTTTTATACCTTATACAAATAGGAGGAACTGCAGAGTAGAAATTATGTTCATCCAAGATTGATTTCAATCTTGTAAAGTAATTGATTCAGTATTGTGAAATACACCCCAATACTGTTTTTCTCCTGATTTGTCTACGAGTTAGCTTGTGAATCTCAAATAACCTTGTGTTGTTACCTTGAGAGAACTAGTATTCAAGGCCTTTCCACAGCTCTGTTGTCATGTCAGCCATGATATCTTATGCCAACAAGTTCATTGACCATGAATGAACCATGTGACTGCAGTTAACCCATAATTCATGTTCTGTCTACCTGTCATCCTGTGATGGACAAGGGATCTTCCCACTTGCAAACCCAAAACTTTTCATGTTGAGGGTGGCTCATGTAGCTCTGCTCCATGTCAGGTAGTTTTCCCTGTTCAAAGCCTTGGAGACAAGTACAATAGCTGGGTTATAAAAGGAAATGAAGGCCCAATTGGACTAGTGTTTGCCTTTTCTATTCTAGCCAATATACATAAATGGTGTAGATAAAAAATGAATGCACACAAATATACAAACAACAACAATCTGAGCCATAACTCTACTATGTAAATTCAACTTTTAATTTTTTCTATACTAATTAATTCTCTTATCCTTACTAGTACATTCTTTGGCCTCCTAAAGATATGACCAAATCTCCCAAATCAATTTTTTCTTATCTTCAACTAGTGCAAATTATGTTTTATCTTATACCTTATTGTCATTCATCCATTGAAACATATGCATCTCAACAATACTAACTTTTAACATATAATAATACTTTAACTTAACATTTTGAGCTATAGCGTATAGTTGATTGAATATCGATTTTATAGGATTTTCCTCTTAATTTTAAGTGTATTCTCTTTTCACCTAACACTCCAAAAGTACTTCTCCACTTCATTTATCCTACTTTAATATTATGAACAACATCTTTTGTAATTTCGTCATTGCTACTTATTATAGATATTAAGTATTTAAAATTCTTTTATAAATGTCATGGCCATCTAAATGCATACCTTCATCATTATTCCTATTTTTATTTAACCTATATTCTATATATTTAATTTTCTACCTACTCAATCTAAATCCTTTGGACTTTAAAGTATTTCTCCATATTGCTAATTTAGAACTAATTTCTAACTTACTTTCATGAACTAGTGTTATGTATTAGGATATTTCTCCTTGAATTTCCTTGGTTATTTCATCCACAATCAAGACAAATAAATATGGACGTGAGGATGTCCCTTGGTGTAAGTCTATGCCTATAGGAAATTCCCTAGTTTTTGTTATAATCTTAAGACTAATAATTGTTCTTTCATGTGTATTTTTCATAATATCAATATATCCTGTTGGTACTCATTTTCTTTCTAAAACCCATCTCAATAGTTTTTTAGGTGCTTTGGTCATAAACCTTTTCTAAATCAATGAAAACCATATTGAAGTTTTTTTCTTAATTCAAATTTTCTATTAGCTGTTTAGGTGAATGAATTACTTTCATTGTTTACCTTTCGAGCATAAAGCCAAATTACTTTTTTGTGATTTTCATTACATGCTTTTTGTTTTTACTTAATCATCCTTTCTTATAATTTCATAGTATGACTCATCAACTTAACATTAAAATCATTTTTACAATTTTGTATGTCTCCTTTATTCTTAAATATAAGTTTAAAGAACTTTTTCTCCATTTATCTAGCATTTTTGTTGTCTTAAAAATTATATTAAAAAGCTTAGTTAATCATTTAATCCTTACTTTACCCATGCACTTGCACATCTCAATTGGGATATTATTTGATTCAGTAGCTTTCTCACATTTCATTTTTTTAATAGATTCTTTTACCTTTAAATTGTTAATTCTTTTAAAATAATTATAGTATACATTCTTTGTATTGTTACTCAAATTTGCATATAAGAGTTTCCTATAATAAATTCATTAAAAAGTTGAGTAAAATATCTACATCATCTATCTTTTATTTGATTTTCTAAAATACACACACAAATTAGTCATCAAAATGTTCGAGTAAAACAAATTGCAATTAAATTACATGTAATACAATTCAAGAACATATTTTTTATTATGTGTAATGCCACTCAATAATAACTACTGAAATTAAAAAACATAACTAACTATATAACAAGTACAATTAAAGTATCAAAGAACACAATAAATGTCAAAAAATAATGAAATTATATCGATAAAAACAGCTTAAAAGGTGAATTCTAAAAAAATTAAAAAATTGTCCATTCAAACTGCAAAAATGTAAAAAAAATACCAGTTTTTTTCAAAAGGGTAAAAAATTATAGTATAAACAGAAAATTGTCCATTTTCTAAACCATTTATCCAAGAAACAATACAGATTGTTATGACATGCATTTAAATGTCCATTTTTTCTGTTTTTTATGACAATGCTTCAAGTCCAACTGACAGAAAATCCACCCGCACTACTATAGGGTGTCGAAGTCTCTCTTGCACCTTTCCACCAAATTCTCCAAAATGTTGAGCTCTTTTTTTTTTTTTGTAACGTTGTGTTTCTGCAACAGGCAAAGTCATTCTAGAGGCTGCATTCCTGACAGCATTGGTGGTGGTTAGTCTCACACTCTATACTTTCTGGGCTGTTCGCAGAGGGCAAGATTTCAGCTTCCTTGGGCCTTTTCTATTCGCCTCTGTCATGATTCTGATGGCATTTGGTCTGATTCAGGTGGTTGTTCCATGCCTTACTCCATTGCGAAACCTTTCCTTTACATTTTGTTAACTTGGACATTAGTAATTCCATGGCTGTTCATTATACACCTCCAAACCACTGTCAACCATTTCCATTTTGCAGGTGTTCTTTCCAATGGGAAAGATCTCAACCATGATCTATGGTGCATTAGGAGCCATCATATTCTCTGGTTATATCATATATGATACAAATAACCTGATCAAACGCTACTCTTATGACGAGTACATTTGGGCTGCAGTTGCATTGTATCTTGACATCATCAACATCTTCCTCTCTCTGCTTTCAGTATTCCGAGCAGCCAGTAACTGAAAGACTACAGAAACAACACAAGGTTCAAGTTGTTGTTTCAGCATTCCAAATAATTTTATCATTTGATTTTGTTGAAGATGTCTAATAGTTTTACCATTTAGTTGGGTCTGGTAGTAATATTTCTAATTTGTAATTCGATACAACCTATAATTATCCATTTAGGCTATTGAAAGGTTTGGACAAAAGTAGTCTAATGTAGTTAAGATAGGTCTGATAGCATTTGAATTGTTATGAATTTTATATCTAGAAATAAATCATTAGTCTTATTTCTTCTTTTATGATGGATTAAATTGAAAATAAGAATTTAGAATATATTTGAAGGATTGTTGTCCTTAGCCCAAGCTTATATAAGAGAACAATACAATTTTTCTCTTCTAATCTTGACCTTATGAAGAATTTCTTTCCTTCAGCGAAAAACTGCAGGGTGGAAGTATTGATCCCACCAAGTCATTTTGTTCTTTGTGTGTAGCATGTAACAGTCCATGAGATATGATCTCTCTATCATATCGTGTGCTTTATGTCTTAGGAAATGATCTCCCACAAGTTCTGATTTGCTCCACAGATGCAAAAACCCAGCCATCACCACTTTTACACATCTGTGAACTTGCACGGTAATGATTTCTATTGATTATTATAGGAAATTCTTGACCTGCTCTTCTTCTGTGTACAAGGGATGATGCAGTGTTCATGATCTGCCAACATATATAACGCAAATGTAAATGGTAGACCACCACTTGTCTAGACATGTAAAATGGGGGTGACCCATAAAATAATCAGCCCGCTCGGGTCGGTCAGGAAAGATGGGCTAGGTTGGGTCAGATTATTTTCCTAAACCCTGGCTCAACATGGGCCTCAGTCAGTGACCAAGTCAGGCGATGGGTTGGTCAGGTTGAGTTCAGTCAGTATTTTGGGTTGGTTCACCTTTTTAAAGTTAAAATTGGGGGAAAAATTTATCATTTAATATTTGATATATACATTAATTATTTGAAAAAACACGTAAGATATTTAATATTTTACATGTTTATATTTGTAATTATCATATCAATAAAAATAAAAAATTTCACAGATAATTTAATTTATTAGTTGTCATCATTAGAAGCTCTCATCGTAGATAATGCTGTCTTCTCATTTTGCTATTTAGATAAGGTCAAGTTTTATATACGATCAACATCATTGCATTCGTCTTTTAAGCGTGCTATACTCTGCGTGCGCACGTGCGGGTATGCACACACACACTTGTATAGGGTAATTATGTTGCATTTTGAAATTTACATGTCTATCCTGTAAGTAGAATACTATTTGTTAACATATTTATGATGATTAATTTTGAAATATTCATGATAATGATAGTTTAGAGTTTAGAATGATGATGATATTATAGTTTTAGCAATTAATATATTATGTTATTAACAGGTTATACAAGTAATCGACTAGTAAACATGTACCGATCATGTAAACAATATAAGTTAGGCCATGAATATTAGTCATGCCGTATGTGCGTTTGGTGTATATGCATTATTTTATGTTTATAAACGACATTTAGTACATGATAGGTCTACCCTCCAGTTTCAATATACATGAGTGCAACACTTTTATTACAGTACAATAGAAAAGAAAGAGAGAAAATCCTGATTGGTATAGTTCAGAGTACTCAATGCTAATGTTTATTTCACACGAGTTTCTTCCTTGTTTTCATAGATGAGAATAATGCGTTCACCTTAGTAAACTACTAGAGGTCATTCACATAATTCACCCACGATCAGCTCTCGGTATTTCATTCTATGTATTTTGAGATTTGGAATTATAAGATAGGCATATCCGATGGGTGGTAGGAGGGCTTATCATATCAGGATAAGCTTCTGAGCTTCTTCTTTTTCCATTCATTTTTTGTTTGATTTCAGAATTTAGAAGGCTTGACACTTGGTACGGAGCTAAATGGAACGAATGCCCTCAATTCCAGTGTAGCCTTTAACTTCTCCCAAGTGAATAAAGAAAATCTGTGGGACAAGCTGAATCTTTTAAGTTGACCCGCCTACAACTTTTAACTATGATGGATGAAATCTTGAATTATTATAGCCACTTTTTGGTTTTTACCATTGAGATCGTTTAACCTTCTCAAAAAATTTTATGAGTTATTTTTCTCATGATTTTTCGTAATTTTGCTTGTAATGTATATTACAATCAATGAAAATGTCTACCATGGATCTCCATGGTTCAAAAAAAAAGCCATGTATGGGAGTAAGTTCTTGTGGTGATCTGTTCATGCTTTTCGTACTCTCAGTTCTGTCTCCTCTATTTGAATATTTAATTTACCTCGATAAAGAAGTAGCTATGACCGGTCTCTTCTGGCCCCATCCTATGAAAATAACATAATCCCATGCATGTCGGATATATTATTCAAACCTTGTGAAATAAGAAAAAAAATGATATAGCAACACAGCAATCAAGCCCAACACCCATCATGTATGGGCACAATAATTCTCCTTTTCTTTTTACAGACTAAGATTACAGCAAGCACACGGTGCACTCTCTTTCTGAAAAACAGAGGTGGCATTCCTTTGTTTTTCAAGATCCTCTCAGATATCCCAATTCGGATGCATTCAATCCACAGCATGTAATTGTGTGCTTCATGCTCTTCTCAATTTCGACGACCATTTCTTCCTTCAGCAACGATGTTCAGTAAACGTGTGACTCCCTGTGTCCATATCTCAAAATCCCTCTGGCTCCGGCACTCGAATTCTATGACCCTTTTCTCTGTTGTCAGTCCAAAGTATCGTCTCTGCTCTCCGCATTCAAGCAAGTGCCTTCCAGGCCATGCTTGGACGTCCCTGCGTACCTCCACGACCACATCTGCAAAAAGATTATCACCAACTATGGTTCAGTGAAAGTTATCAGCCTTTGTTATGTTTTCCATGTGTTTTTTATACTTTTGATTTTCACGAGATTCAAATTGGTGACTAAAAAGATGGTGAAAATTTTTCTCACCACTTAAATACACAATCTCGTGTAAAAGTTTATCAGCGTAGAAAACGTCATTTCCGTATACAGTATATACATGATGGAATGGAGTCATGAACTGCAACTTTGAAAATGAAGATGGCAATTGCCTCAAATCCTTACTTTTCTTCTTTTTGGTGATGGTTCCAGCCACATGTCTACTCTTCATCTTCAGCATCACCTGCAGTTCAAAGAGCATATAACAAATGTCAGCTTTCTTCAAACCATTCACATGAAGAAATTGGAATGCTTAAGATTTGCCAGACCTACCTGCCCCATCTTGTTTATGTAGACAGATACAATCTTCCAGTGGAGATCACCTACATTAATAAATATGTCAAGCCATTTTTAAAGACCATGTTAGAAGTATATAAAGATGGATAGAGCAAGACATTGGTTAGGCACATATGAGCCACCTTTTCGTGTTCGTTTAAGAAGTTCAGTGCCTCGGGCGAGGAATTCTTGGCTGCACAAGCCAAGGAAGTTCTCCTCGGGGAGAAGCTCGTCACTGTAACTCCGGGCGTCAGCATTCGAGTTTTGTTCATGTTTTCTATGATGGTGACCATTGCTGCTGAGTGCACCTTTCTCAACTGGAATGACTGCTGCAACATTCCACACATCCTTAAGAGCCCTTGCCTTCAAGGTTGCTGCACCTCTCAATGCTGCAATGAATACAATTAACATATTTCAACTCAATTCCACACATCTAATTCTACACAAATAGGCTTGATTCAGAAGAGTGGTCTTTTACCTGTGGCAGCGGCGGCGGTTAGTGTAATGATGTCACCTGATGTCCGAACATTCACGGCAGAGTGGATGGCTGAAGCCAACCGCTCGCGCTCAACCCCCATTGACTCTGCTGATTCAACAAGTTGAGCGGCAACAAGAGTCGCGGCAGAGGCCATGGCCTTGTCTGTCTTGGCCGCTTGCTCGTCCTTCCCTGATGCTGAGATGGCCGCGGTTGCAGCTGTAATTGCTGCAACAGCAGCAGCAACTCCAGCCACTGATACTGCAGCGTGAAGCTGTGCATTGTGGGCTCTAGTCTCCTCTTTCTTCTTTTCCCTCCTGTCTTTCAGCCACCTACCAACTGTTTTACTACTTCCTCGGTACTGCACTTTTGGTGCGTTACTTCCCCTGTAATACTGAACGATGCAAACAGAAGCATCATGGAATTATTAGGTGTCCAAGACAAGCTCACAAACTAGAATCTGAAAGGATGTCTGGTCGCTACCAGGAAATTAAACCTCAGACAATAGTGGAAATTGAACTTGTTCCAAGAGTTACAGTCAAGAAATTGCTAGGCAAACCCATGCTTGGTAATTAAAACCAGCCAGCTAAATCCAATCTAGCAGTTTCGAGCTTCTATCCAATTAATGAAACTTGAAGAGATGATAACATAATGAAAACCTGCTAAAGTGAGACAATAATGTTTTTGCATTCACTAATATTTGAATCCTGAAAGAGATTACAGATACCATTGCTTTAGGTTAATTGAACTATTACAAGTAGCCATCAAACCTTCCTTTCTTACCCAACAAAAAACAATAACAGTGTCATTTTCATCCCTAAACAACTCCAACACCCACCCCCTCAAACAAAAGTCATCGGTAGATGAGATTATATACTGTGAGTTTTTTGGCGAGTAGATCAGAAACCCTGACTGGATTTTCATGTTTGAGGAAGTAAAGGAAGAGACAGGTCTTAATCAACATGTTGACAACGGATCTGAGAAATCCAAAAAGAACATCCTCCAGATTACATCAATCAAGAAAAAAGAAAATCTAACAGATCAAAATTACAGTCCACCAAAAGAGAAGCACTGGACATTAAAAAGAAAAGGCAAAAGAAGATTAGGAGTAAAAAAAAAATTAACTGCAAATTATTATCTTGAGAGTTTTTGCCTAAGTTCAAACCCGACACTTTTTTACTTAAGTCTTGTAGGATAAGAAAAGTCTGATTGCACTACCAACTATTGTTCAATTTTTTTATAATGTTAAAAAATAACATTGAGTGTTAGGTTAGATAACCTAACAATTTCTAAAAAAGTGATTTTCAATTGAGAATTCTCTCCTCTCATATGTAGAGTTATGCTACAGATGGTGGTCATATTAATTCGAGGGTCTCCCAGAGAAAAAAAATCAGGTGTTTTATTACAAAAAAAAAACACACACACACACACACACACATCAGGTGTTTTATCGGAAGTAGAGAAAGCTATAATCTCTCTCCTGCTCTGTTTATCTTTTACCATTTCTTTCTATCTTAAAATGTTGACGTAGCAGAGAAAGCTCAGACCTCGGTCTGCTTTGTCTTAAGTGCTCTAGCTGTCGAGGCCATCTATTCACAGGACCATTAATTAAATGTAAGGAAATGTTGACACTGCAGCGAGACCAACAGCCAAGCAAAGAAATCAGGCACAGACCTTGACGTCGTCGGTCGCGGAAGGGGAGAGTGGTGGGCTGTCCGTGAGGGATCCGCCACCGTTGAGAGGACCGCTGCTGTGGGAGGGCCGTCCAGATGTAAGGGGTGAAACTTCCTGCTGCAATAAAGGGATAGAAAAGAAAGAGAACCGTTATAAACAACATTGGGAACCAACATCTTTTGTTCTTTCTATGGCATTGGAAAAAAATCGATTGCCCAGAGAAATCCACGAATAAATGCCCATTCAAAAACCACACCACCGTCATCAAAAGAAATCCATGGTTTTGGTTCACTTTTCAGTGTATCTGGTGAAATAAAATCAGAGCAGACCCAATAGATTTTCGGAAAAAAAACAAGTTTCAGAGATTAGTAGTCGTGCTAAGTTTACAATGGAATTCATGGTCCGAGAGAAACACGGGAAGAGAAAACCATTAGAAAGCAAATTTTCTTATCGAAGCTCATGTAACAGATGCTGTTCAGAAGATATCAACCGCGACCCACAAAATCGAAATTCCAATCTTAAAGAGAAGAAGAAGAAGAAAACATGCCGAGTGTGACATGATCCTTTCCATCACAAGCTGCGAAGTGGCAGAGGAAGCAAAGGAGAACGGGTTGCCGACCATCGCCGCCGCCTCGGCCAAGTCCACCCCAATACCCTCCTCTGGTATAGCCCCACCCACGCAGAACCCACCACCACCGTCCTTCTGCTCCTTCCCACTCGCCAAGGCCTTGGACACCTCCAGAGCCGACAGGCTCCACGACCTCGACAAGAACTCCATTGGATCGTTCGGCATCTCCACCTGCCTGAGCTCGCCGGATTCCTCCATGGGTCTATCGTGCATTTTGGGTTGGTACATATCTAGCCTCTTATAGCAAGAAGAGTGAGAGGTAGAGGACAAGATCAGCGTTACATCAGAATGTCAGAGGTAGAGAGAGAAGTGGAACAAGCAACGGGGAAGGAGGTAAACTCGCAGGTATAGAGAGGAAGGGAAGAGGAATAGAGGGTGATATGACCACAGAAGCCGCAGCTCCACACAGACACACACTGGTTCCTCTGTTTCTCTGTTCTCGGCTCTCTCTCTCTCTCTCTCTTATATATATATATATATATATATATATGAATATTTGTTGTTTTCTAATAATATTATTATTTTATATTTATTAAACTTTTAATAAAAATACAGATATTATTACTTTCGATAAATTAAATTATTACATTTGATTTTTCTAATTATATTTTTTGATTCGAACTTAAAAATTTAAACTTACAGATAATAATAAAATTACTTATCATCCACACACACAAAACTTGTGTTCAGTTTTCTTTGTTTTCCCGTATTGCCCCCGCATGCGAATGGCAGGATCCATGGAAAATACCAAATCCCCAAAATTATGCAATGATTTTGCAATTACCATCGTCGGTTTGTGGAATTCTTCGAGAAAATCGAGGGACGTGACGCTGATGTTTCCAGAATCACACGGAAGAAGGATTTTGTTTAAGATCATGGGCCCTTTTTTTATGAAAATTCATAATCCACTGAATATTATTTTAATCTCGTATTTGTCGAGTTTTTTTTTATGAGACACGATTTGTGTGATCATTAATCCATGTGATGTTTTGCCTGAAGATATAACGATGGAAAAAATGTTCTCGTAGATGTCTAACAAATTTGTGTCTTTTAGGAACATAATAATATTCTTAAATATTTTTCATGTATATGCATGCCTTTTTCTGGATATTATGATATTTTATTTTTATTCGAATTTAACAACTTAGATTACATATGATCAACAACTGAGGGGGTATGGCTTAACAAGAGAAGAATACCTGAAGTTTTTTAAGTCAGATACTTAAAATACCACCAACACCAAAAGGTTTCATATTCGATTTTTTTTTATTATAAAAAAGTTGGCATATAACTTTGCTAAAAATAAAAAAGCAGGCTAGGTGAGTTCATAATATATGACTACTAAAGTACGTAAGAGCTGGATCATCCAGAAAAACCACAAAACAGAATCGGAATCAAGCATAAATAAGCTTAGATGCACATGATTGGAGACGATATAAATAAAAGCAATGAATACAAAAAGAAGGTTTGGTTTGGTAAGACTTTTTTGAAATGCCTTGTTTTGCAAGAAACACCCAAAGAAAAAGCAAATGCCCCAAAAGTTCAAAATTTGGGTACCTTATGGATGCTTGATTACTAAATTTCTGCAAATGCATGCTTTCATGATTCCAAGCAAACAAAACTGGCATGGACTCCCATCCCCAATATGATACATATATATTAATATATCGATGATGCCTTTATTTATATTTAAATCTAATATTTCTTTCCCGGTGGAATTATAAGGCGATGCTAACAACAACACGATATCTCTTGTATGTTTGCTCAAACACGACATTGGTAGGAAGGAAAAGGACAAAAAAGGTTTCAACGCAACACAGAACAGATATCTCTCGTCTTCTCTTCTCCTCCAAGTTGGTTAGTACATTATTGGCTTTTTTTGTCATTTAAAATTGTAGAAATAGCTTTACTGTTGGATGTGTTTCCTTTTCAACATTATTTTGATATTTAACTCGATTACTAGTTTAACCTTCTTCTTTTTTAGCAAATAATCTCTTAATTAATAAATTTTAATCAACTTGAAATATTCGTGTTGCTTTCCAGAATTGTATCGAAGATTACGACAATATTATTATATAAGTTAGCTTTCGACTCTTCTTCCAGCTCGCTTTCCGTGAGATACTTGATGTAGAAAAAACCAATTTTTGTCGTTACCAATTTCACTTTTTTTGTTTGTTAATTATATTCTTTTTGTCGTCCGTCTTTCTTAAATTCTTGGCAGTGAAAATTCTTAACTAGATCTCTTTATTATCTTTAAAAAATAAAAATAAAAAATTATCGTTTCTTAAGGCTGACTCAATTAATATAAATATATATATATATATTGAGTAGACATTGAAGTGACACCCAAGTCAAGCCAATCCTCTCAGAATCCTTCGTCTCACGGGGTCATCATGAATAGAACCCTCTGTTATAACATGTACGTATATATATATATATATATTTTTTTTTTTTTTTTAACGTACGGATAGATTTTACTTAAACAATCTTTTATAATAGATATAAGAAAATTAATCAAAAGAAAAGTAATAAATGTTATGTATGATGGAAATTTCAAAAAGTTATTTCATCAATTTTGTCGTATAAAAACTCAGATATTTAATATTTTTGCTTCCCCTCAATTCTCACTAAAAATTTGAAATCTTACGTCACTTTTTCTTTTTCTTTTTTCTTTTTTTGCATGACGTCTCTTTTTGTTATAGATTTGGTTGCCTAATAAAAATTACGTGATTTTGACATGTTATTTTTATAAACGATATATCAAAATATTTTATTTTTACTTTTTCATAAAACTTAGTATACCATTTTTATAGACAGTATATTAATTTTAAAAATACTTCCATACACCACCAATATACAAAATTGTACGTTGGTTTTAAATTCTTTTAAATTACAATACATGTATAATTAATATGAAATTAAAGGGGAAAAAATAAATTCTTTTATTTTCTAATTTTCATGAATTATTATTTTTTTGTCATCATTTTCTTAAGTTGTACGGATATACTCTACTCCCCTTAAGCAAGGTAGATTACTAATTTCAAAATTGGTTAGAATGCGGAGCCCACCATGACCGGCACGTCATCGCCCTGGTGGGAGAGAGCGGTGGTGACGTGGTATTGGTTGGTCTCTCTCTCTCAGAGCACACCACTGGACCGTTGGATGTGGCATTCGGCTTTTTTCTGAGTTGGTTGTGGTATGTAAACTACCACCATCGGCCATTAGGTGAGCGGTGTGGGTGCTCAACCTCCTCTTTCCATTATATTTAATCTAATTGCTTTCTTTCACTTGGTTTGATATATGATATATGACATATCCCACGTACATTCCCAACTCCAATAGTGGTAAATTTAAGTCTTTAAGTTCATAACTGTAGTTGAATTTTTTTATCTTGGTATCAGGAGAAAAAAATGTCCAGAAAAGTTAATGTTGATGATCTAAGTTACTGAAGCACACTGATTAGAACATTTAATAATTAATACTCTAATAATGATTGATGCATTGTTGATCCTGTGTACGTGTGTGGTTTCCATTAATTAAATTTTGTGGGAGAGCTAATATAATTAATCTTCAATTTGAAAATTTCATGTAATTGTCTTCTTGAGCATAATAGATTACGAGCTTTTATTCCTATAATTTACCAGAATAAGATCTTGTACAAACTCGACTTTTAATTTCATGGATATAAAATCGTAGTTCAAAATTATGGTAACGATTCCTACGTGTTAATCTGATTAAGTAATACAATTCAATCGCATCACTTTACGTTTTACATAAAATACAGACAATCATGCAGCAGACCCAATGTTTAATGAATACGATGCTTGTTGCAAATAAGTTATTGTACAGAAAGAATGAATTAATAAAAAGTGGGAGAATTAATGCCACGTGAATCTTGTGCTGAAATAAACCGGAGGCGAATCTTTGACGGCGCATCTTTGGCATCACCTAGCATTATTTTCTACTCTTAAGACAAAAACCGCCTGAAAACAAAAAATCGATCATTCATCAGCTAAATACGTGAAGTTGTGTTTTATGAGCACTATTCTTTCACAGAGAAGGTAGCGGGTAGCAAGAAATTATTTTAAGATAGATTCGAAGATACCTTTACTAATGTTTCAAATCAAATAGATGAGGAGGAATTAGACGGATTTATTATTTTTATTTTTTTAAATCATTTAGAAGATGCAAACATCAAGATTTCCACTCCTTAAAGGTCCTGAGTAACCCGACCGCTTAAAGATAGTTTCGTTTGGGTCACTCAACATTATTCCATATATACGTTAAAACATGTGTTTTTTTTTTGGGGGGGTTTAGTGGTAATGTACTAGAAAAGTCTTGTATTGTTAAAGATAGAGATAGGTTTTATATATGGTGAACTCTTTTTTCTGTTAGATTGATTTTGAGTTTAAAATTTTAGTATAATATTAGAATCAATTCATACTTGTAAATACACACACCAATCATAAGTGAAAAGGAGCATTTAAAAAGTCTCATATCAATAAAAATATAGATAAAATTAATGATAAATTGTTTCATTTATTATTAATTGATTTTAAATTAAAAATATCAACGTAAGCATGCGAATTTATACATGAGCCACAGCCCAGAATTGGCTTTAACTTTGACTTTGACTTTGTCAGGGCGGGGCATAATTGCCTTGGACCGCAGACAAGGCCGACACGCACAGATGATATAATAACTCGGCTCAGAGGGGAGGACCGGAGCTCGGAGTTGTGGAGGTTTGGGCACTTGGGGCCGCTTGTGATCGTTGTTGCCGTTCTTCGTTGTTAGGGTTCTGCTCACTCACTGGAGGAGATCACAGATCACTGATCACTTATAGCTGCTGTATTTTTCTTCTTGTTGTTCTTTGTGAGTTCTGCAAGCAGAGGTGTATGGTATGAATGGTCCCATGCAGCCAGTAATGGTCCCGTGGGCTCAGGCTCAACTGCTCAAGCTCGACCCCTTTTAACTCACTTTATGTTTTGCTTTGCCTTCTTATATATTTAACATCTATGCTCTTCAGAAGGGTTCTTCTTCAGTGGCGCAAGTTTAATCTTTTGTGCTGGCCTTGGGGTCGTGAGATTGATCAAAACTTTTTGTTTGGATTAATTCTGATGATGATGTCAATACGACAGGATGATGATTTTCAAATAGAAGAATGCATGCACTTGTTTATACAACAGCCCAAAAGAATGTTTGATTGGAATATAATGACAGATCGCAGGAGGATTCGTTAGTGTCGAACAAACAAGCTGTTGCTTTCTTCCATCTCTCTTTTTTATCTCTTCTTAATTGGGTTCCAAGCAGGATGGGGAGACTTTGGAGCCTTTTGGGTTGTGCAAGAAGAATTTTGTTGTCACATCCATGTTTCACATCAGATGATTAAGAAAGGTAGAAGAAAAGAGGAAGAAAAACTGATGACAGTGGTGGTGGCATCTGTGTGCCATCATGAGCTTCAAATTGCTTTGGCTTCCCTTGCTCCTTTCTTTGGGCATCTGTGACAAAAGAAAAATGGAATTTAATCACACAGAGGCCACCAGTGACCATCAACCCATCCACCAACAAAAGGCGTGGAGCATTGTCTCTTTGCCCTCTTACAGTTGGATTACAAAAGTAACCCTTGACTGTCTGGTCTCTTTCTAGTGGTAGGACTGGTATCTAACAGCGATGCCATGGCATTGGGATCTCCATTGGTACCATGCTTTTCCTTTACCTTTGCCTGTGGCTTTAAAAGAAGTGCTGGTGGGTGACGAGACAGGATCTGGGGATTCCACTTCACAGTTCACAACTGTGAATTGTGTTGTGTTGGGAATTGCGCAGATGCTAGATTTCTTTCATGTGTCGTTGCTTAACCGTCACTGAATCATCCTTGCCCAATATTACTTGAGAACGAATACATGCATTCCCAGTAATCTTGGCCTGAAATATTAAGAGAACCACTCTCATTTGGGATCGACTGTAAAGGAAACACAACCAACAATTAATGCCAGCAGATGCTTTCAAAAGTGTCCTTCTTATTCCAGTTTATTGTTAATTCTTGCTGGTGCCTGATACATGTGTGTGGTTGACAACATGCATCTTCATCAAACGGAGTGCTTTTATTTAAAAAATTGATTAGCACCACCATAGTATGCCCCTCACATTCTTCCCAAATATGGGTAGTAATTAGTAAAGCATCATATGGTTTGCCACAACGAAAAGAAAAGTGGCCAAAGCAAACTTCTAAACATTATTGGGTTTCCCATTAGTCGAAGGGCACGTTCTCATCACTTCACAGAGGTGTATAGGAAACCATTGAAGATACCACATAATCTTAATTTATTAACCAACTTTTATACGGTCATTTAAGTCATATGTCGGGCCACAGTCCCGACTCACCATGACTCGATTAAAAGAAAGGATGGCACTCCCATGAAGAAAATATAGAGACCAGTGATTGAATCTCCTGGTCGGCCTACTAATTACCACGAATTGACCAATAAAAGAAGCTCATTTTTAACAGTATTTTTTTTTGGAGTTTATATCAATGAAATGAAAAATCATCTATATGATCCTCTTATCATTACGATACCATATGCTGGATCTTCTCCAGTTCTGGGCTCGATTCGTTCAACCCACTGGTGCATGTGGTCTGCTTCCT
This sequence comes from Cymodocea nodosa, assembly GCA_036874045.1. NCBI lineage: Eukaryota > Viridiplantae > Streptophyta > Magnoliopsida > Alismatales > Cymodoceaceae > Cymodocea > Cymodocea nodosa. The sequence goes on from CM072335.1 coordinate 763,281, forward strand.
GGAACATCACCACCACCACTACAGGGCCCGTACGAAAAAATGAATAATGGTTCACTTGATATGTTAAGCATTATTTCAGCATGGGCCACGAGGAATAATATCACTCCTCATTGCTCTTCATCTGCAGTCTTTGCTGTTATTCAGATAAAAAAAATATACCCGTCGTTTCAAAGTATAGCATACTTCATCACGATCCTGATATATATATATATATGACCTGAAATTGATTGCATACTTCGTTCTATGTGGAATAAATGGAAACTCTAACAAACCATTGGAAGAAATATATGACTTGATTTTTGAATTAAATGAGATCAATTATTTTTAATTTTAAGAGCTTATTTGTATACTTGGAATCCAATTTGACAGAAATAAAATTTTGTCTGAAAATAGAATTTAAAATTTAGGTATTTATGTATGTCCAAAAAATTAAAGTATTTATATATGCATATGAACGTGGTAGAATATATAACTTGATTTTTGAATTTCTAATGGTTTATTTGTAAGGGTCCAGGGGCAAAAAAGTCTTTTCCTCTTATTTTTCTCGGTTATGAACATCCTTCGATGTCCTTTTTCCCGCTTCCATTCAACCCCAACTTCGTTCGACACCTCCGTACGCCCGTTCGAGGGATTTCGCACCTCCCCCGTCGCCCGCACGCCGTGAGGAGGTGGAGGGTTGTCGTCGTTGGCGAGCTTCCGCGAGGTGAGCGCTCCGTCCGGCATGCGTGCACGAGCCGATTGCGGCGAGCTCGCCCTAACGTCGCCTTGCATGTCGGTGCGAGCATCGGAGAGGAGGCCTTCCTGCGCCATTGTTTTGTTTTGGTGTTCCGACGAGGTTGGCGCGTGGCTCCAGGCCTTCGTCGGCAGCTCCATTGGGAGAAGCTTCGGCCGGCGGTGAAGAAGGAGGAGAGAGGAACAGAGGGGCCATCTGCACTCTTTGCCCATTTTCAGGTAAGTATCTACTGATAAACCCAAGTAATGGCATCTAAATAATTTTGGTGCATTTATTTCGAATTAATGCATGTATATGTGTAGGAAAATATGACATATAGTGGTTAATCATTTATTGTATTGAGTTGTTGTATGATATGGCCTATCATTGTTGATAATCACATACATTGTTGTTTACTGTATGGTTCAGTGTGTTAAAGATGACTAACGCATATTATGGCATATGACCATTGATGTTCACACCATTGTTGATTATGGTGTATTTAAGTGCGTTAATTATGAATAATGCACATTATGGCATATTGAGGTTGAGCATTACACACTATTGCCGTTACGGATTAATAAAGCATATTTTACCAGTTATATGCACGCTAATGTTGAATGAGATTTAACAGGCTTGGGAATGTCTTTCTTTTTATTGGATATTGATTATTACGATGAAATAGGCATTCCCCACATGATTATGGAATTATGTTGGTGGACCTTATGCTAATATAGTGAAACTTACATATTGATGTGGTGTTTGTTTATCATGTGTAATGATATGGTGAGCTATGCTTTAAGTTTTTCAAGCAGACCTTATACGTATGTATTGAAACTACTTGATGATTCAATGCAGTTACTATAGACTTTGTTATAGGATTGACATGTAACTATAGATTTCTTCATATGACTGATATGTGATTATAGATTTCATCTTAGAATTAGTATGTGTGTTTTATATGCGACTTAAAATCAGATGTAGAGACTAACCTCAACCGTAGAAAATATTTGTAATTATTAAGTACAGTATCTCTCTACCAATGGTTAACTTCCTTGGTGATTGTATGTGACAATATTGCCTTGTGACATGTTTTTTTTTATTTACTTATATCCTTTGTGACGTTTTATTTTTATTTATTTGTTATCTTATATTTTAGTAGATTACTTATTGAATTTCAACGCACCTTTTGTTTCATTGTAATTTTAGGCCCGTCGGAGCCTCCTCAGGCAAGATGAATGTCCCACAGCCTTGCTTGGTCGCTGTGTGTGTTGACTGTTAATTTTTGTTCTGTGATTGTACTGTCATACTTGTAGCTTGATGTTGAGACTATTGGTTGTGTTGAAGTTGTATTTTTGGTCGTAAGCGACGACTTGACTTGACTTGTATGATTTTAGAGTTATTTTATTTTGAGATTTTCTATGTTATTTAGCAGGTTGTTATGTTAAATTTTATTTAATAAGTATTAGCGTTGCGATAAAATAGAAAAAAATTTCACTTTATTTTAAAATTTATTTATGAATTTTCTCTGCATTATTCAGGTGTGACATTATCATCGTCCGTGCCGTCTGCATTGACAATATATTCTATCAAATTGCGTTTTTCAATGCATGGGCTGTATAAAATTGAACATTTTATGTTAAAATCAAAGTACTGCACTTCCTTTACTGTGCTTTTTTTTTTGGGGAATTTTACGTGTATTGCGTAGATTTGATCACACGTGTATCGATCTCGAATGTCGTTAGAAATAAATAAAGTCGTCGTAAAGATATGCGAGGGTGATTGTGTACCATTTCTGTTGGAAATGACAAGAATTGTTAAAATTATTGGAAAATAAAAAATTTGAGAAATGATAGAATATAACAAAAAAAGTTTGAGTGCTCGTGTACATTAAAAATAACGAGAAATGACAAAAAATTTGAGGTATTTGAGCAAAAAAAAGGACAATGAAAAATATATTATTTAATAATTTTTAAAATTTTAAATGATAAATTTAAATAATAAAAAGTAAAAATATTATTATTATTATTTGTTGTTCTTTTATATGCTTTCATTTTCGTTTTTTTTTATAATATTTTTATTTTTTTATTCATTCTATTCGTTTTATTTTTATTTCACTTATTTATCTTATTCATTTTTTATTTACATTCATCTACTTTTCTCTTTTTTTATTAATTAATTATTTTATTTTATTTCATCTATACTATTCACTTTTTTTTTTCTTTTCTTCTCCTCCGTCTTCTTCATCTTCTCCGATAAAAACTTAGGTTTCAACCAACTAAAAGCCACTATCAGAGTTTAAAAGGTTTTTGCCTTGCTTATCTTACTTGTTGATCTTAGGTCACCAGTGATTTCAGTGTTTAGATTTATTGAGGAGTAGATAGAAGGTTTCCATTGATTTTCGATTTTAGGTGACAGGTAATGTGATAAAAGGATTGAGGAGGCAATGTAACGGAAGACTTCAGCTAATCTTCACGAAATTTTGTAAAAGATTTCGGCTAATCTTTCACTTCAGGTGATAGCGACGACCTTCAAACAACAATGATGACTTCAAGTGATGTGTCAGAAAAATCAAAGAAGAGAAAAGATAAATATTCTTTAACTTCTATCAAGAGATTACATCGAAGACGTCAAGGTCGAAGGTTCAATTTTTCTCTAAATTTCTTTTCCCTTATCTTTAACCGGCGGCACAAACACCCCCTCCCCTTCTAAACGAGAAGCACCCCGTACGAGGGCAAAATGGTCCTTTGATATGATAATTGGGGGCATAATTTACGGTGATAATTGCATCCAAGGGCGTCCGTCTTATAAACAAACGCACGCTTTCCTAGGTCCACTAAAACAACCGTCACCCCCACGCATCTCTGTCTCTTCCTCTCTCGCTAATCGGAGGTTCGTGATCGGAGACGCGAACAAGAGCAATGGCGAAGGTAAACGAAACATGCTACAATTTCCTTCCCCCCTGCGTTTCCTTTTCCTCCATGAATCCGATTCTCCCTCTCGATCAGTCTGTCCCGAGGGGGTTTCCGAGGGTGATAATTTCGCGTCTGAACTAGTAGTAGTTGGCGGGGAGGCTCCAATCCTTTCTACGTCCGAAGGACTTGTGAGTTGCAAATGAGGTTTTTCTTTCAAATAAAAAAAAATAAATTAGGGTTTTTGCCGAGGGTAGGAACGCTGTATGGCTGTATTTGAAAATGTAAAGGAATTGTTTCCCCTCCTCCCACAGGAAACAGTTTTTATGCTTTTAATTTTGAAGATAAGAATTCAATTAATTCTTTGTAAATTTACGGAAGATATGCTCTCGACTTTGAACTGTTTTGGAAGAAAGGTTGCGTCACGTTGGTCTGTCTTGTTATGTCAGTTAAAGAATCGTTGTAACCTCTGTTAAGACTGGATGACTTACTAGAGGAGGATTGAATGGTAATATTTAGCTATTTTTATGAATTAACAATAAATGATTGATTAGGTGTGAATTTTAACTAAATAATAGAGCCAAACAAATAAACTCATGGATGATGAAACAAAGAAGATGAAGATAGATATACATAGAAGATTTTAGGTGATTCGCTCTTAACGGTTAGTCCACCTTTAAGGCACATCTTAGGCTTCATTATCAACTTTCACTTACATATTTACTTTCAAGACAAAGTAAGAATCAATCAATTACTTGAACTTTTAGGTCAAAGTTTCAACTAACACTTTTGAAGCTTTCAATTAAGGATTTGGTGTAGAGAACTTTTGACACTTGAATTGGCTTAAGAATCCTTCAATCTTGCATTTGGTTGAATCTATAATGATTCTGAAATTTTCTGTGCAACTCTTTGTGTATGTGCATATGATAATCGTACCTTTTCTTTTCTACCTATTAATCATTCTTATATCAATGGATATAATGATCAAATTCTTTTCAATGTTATTCATCCTGTTGTACTTACTAATCAATCAATTTCAAAAATGGTAAATTACCGTTTTACTGACTACCAAAAATTTGAATTATTTTATTGCCTGAAACCCTCATTGTGTATGTGTATAAGATAATCGTACATTTTCTTTTCCATCTATTGATCATTCTTATACCGATGGATATAACGATCAAATTTTTTTCAATGTTATTCATCATGTTGTACTTATTGATCAGTCAGTCTCCAAAATGGTAAGTTATTATTTTACTAACTACCAAAAATTTGAATTATTTTACTACCTGAAATCCTTTGAAAAACTTTAGCTGCTGTCTTCAAACTATCTAAAAATATGTTCAAACCTTCTGAAAATACTAGATAGTTATTTCAAACTCTCTAAAAGCTTAAATAACTTTCTCTTTTTACTTATCACATGATATTTTAAGTTTTGCACATAAGGTCACTTGATTTCAGACTATTTAACTTGAAATCTTCCAAAAAACTTTGAAATTTTCCAAACATCTGTGAAACCTTCCAAAACTATCTTAAACACTTGAGCAATCTTTCTTTCATATTTGTCATGTGAATCTTTAAGTTCAGCACATGAGGTCATTTAGATTCAGACTGTTTTACTTGAAATCTTCTAAAAAACTGTAAAGTCTTGCAAACGTCTGTGAAACCTTTTGCTCAACTTTGAAACTATCCTAAATAGTGTGAAACCTTCTGATCAACTTTGAAACTATTTGAAATTGTGTGAATCCTTCCGATCAACTTTGAAACTATCTGAAATAGTGTGAAACGTTCCGTTTAGTTGTGAAACATTCCGATTAGCTGGAATTCAATGAGTTCTTTTAGAGTTCTTCTGATTCAATATTCAACTAGCATGTTTGACCTTTATTTGATCTTTAACACTTCATTTGTATCTGTGAAATACATCTTAAGTCTTCACATAGATTATTTACATTATCAAAACATAAAAGTTCTAACATCCTCTATAAGACTTGATGGGACTTAATAGAGGAAAATAATTAATGTGGTCAATTCCACATGGTGGGATTAAAGTATTGATTGTAAACCTGCTGAATTTATAGTTTGTATTAGTACATACACTTCAGTTTGTATCTATGCTGACATGGGTTCAGTTTCACGAGCTGCAAGTCTGCAGCATGAGATACTTAGAGAGACTAGAAAGGAGATTGGTAACGATCAACATGTTTTTCACTTTGGTTTTGCTTCAGTGTGAGATAGAGGAAGTTATACAAGCTTGGTACATGGATGAAAGCCAGGAAGATCAGAAGCTTCCACATCACCGCGAGCCGAAGGAATTTGTTTCTTTGGAAAAACTTGCAGGTTTGTCCTTGAGCAACATAATTTTCTCATGAAGTTGATTTCATGCTATTGCAATGTAAGTGATTTTGTACTGCAGAACTTGGAGTTTTGAGCTTTCGTCTAAATGCTGATATCTATGAAACTGACGAAGAATTGAAGAAGATTCGTGAAGATAGGGGTTACTCATACATGGTTATCACCTGTTACTTTTTTCTGTACTGAAAGAAATGCTGTTTTGAGCTTTTGGTGGAATAAATTGAATATCCATGGGAGACTTGTGCAGGACATGTGCGAGGTATGCCCAGAGAAACTACCAAACTATGAAGAGAAAATAAAGAATTTCTTTGAGGAGCATCTACATACTGATGAAGAGATCCGGTACTGTCTGGAGGGAAGTGGTATTATCTATCTACCCTAGTAGAAGTTCATATATCTACAGCCAAATTTGTAGTCACTCTTTAGTGTGACCTGCTTATGTCTTTTGGAAGGTTATTTTGATGTGAGGGATGAAAATGATCATTGGATCCGTGTTTCCATGAAGAAGGGAGGAATGATCATCTTACCAGCTGGAATATACCATCGCTTCACACTGGACACAGGAAACTATATTAAGGTAATTGAAGACATGATATGCACTTTATGACTGTTTGATATGCAACAACCGGATGTGCTAATTATTTTCTCCTCAAAATCCTTTTTTCTCTTGAGACAATATAACATTTTTGAAGTGACATAGTATGCCAATATACCATGATGATTCCTTGCATGTTGTCATCCTTTTACCTTGGAATTTTCCTTTCACGCATGGTGCTTGGCTTATTAATTAGTTCTGTAGTTTTGGCAATATTTTGTGGTAGTGAACTCTAAAGATGTCCATACCTGTTGAGCATGCTGGCAGCTATGAGATTTGTAGCAAATTAAAGATTGCAAATTCTTCTTCATATCTTGAATGTCCAATATCATCACGTAGTTGTATACATGAAAAGAACAAGTAATCCTCATGCTAATATGCTATAATGCAGTGAAAAAGACTAGTGTAACCAACTCTTCTAAACAGGTAGGGAAACTTAACGGCTAATTACAACCAAATACTCCAGCAGTTAAAGTCTGACTCAATCTCTTGTCATTTTGTTTTCAACAATATTCTTGTGCAGGTGATGCGGCTTTTCGTTGGTGAACCAGTGTGGACTCCCTACAATCGCCCACATGACCACCTTCCTGTTAGGTACAAACCTGTTCCTGATGAGTTCTCTCATTTAAAAGTTCCATCCCCATACCCCACCCTAATTATCTGATTTTGGTATTTTCAGGAAAGAGTACATCAACACTTTTGGGAAGAACAAAATTGCTAGTCATGCTGTCGAAGCTATTTGATTTCATTTGTGCTGAATCGCCGGTAAAAATATACAACTAGTATCCCTGATTATCATGGAGATATAGCTACCACGTTGGCTGTGCGGCCGTTGAACTCTTCTTCATCCGTTGGTGGTTGAATAAATGCCATGTATCTACAATTATTATTTGCTTATTTGTTCAGCTAGTATCAAAAAATTGTGGGAACTTTTATTTAGTGTGCTTGCTAATTTATCATGGGTTGGTGAGATATCCTATTCAAAAAATGATGCAATGAGCACACTTGCTTGGTCAATCTTTTTTTATAAAAAGTGGTTTTTGCTATGTTATTGTGATTTTTTATAAAAATGGATCTTTACTGTAAAATATTTATCAGTGTATGTCTTCTTAAAACGTCATATTATACTTAAATGTTATTCCATTGCATTTTAAATTTAATTTAGGTTACCACTCTTAAGTATTATTTCTATTGCAAAAATCTTGTTGGAACTTTTATTTATTGTGCTTGCTAATGTTTCATGGGTTGCTGAGATATCCTATTTAACATGCACTGCACTGGTGCGATTGTGCAAGGAGCAATTGGATGGTCGGTTTTTTATAAAAAATTGGCTTTATACTTTGTTATTGTAATTTTTTATAAAAATTGATTTTTACTGTAATATTTATCAGTATGTTTTCTTAAAAGTTGATATTATATTTAAATGTTATTTCTATTGCAATCTTAATGTAATCCACGTGTGAGGTGATAAAATCATCACCTCTTCTTCTCTGCTGCATCATTATCTTCTCCGGGTTTCAATTCAAATTGGAACCATTCCATTTCTCAGCCAATTCCTTTCCCTCACCGATAAAATCCGCGAGGATGTGGTAAATCATAAAAGTATAATTTTTCTTTTGATCCAAAGAAAGTAACCAGTTTACGTTCTATTACTATAGGTGGCCAGACGGATATGGAAGTTATGTACGTTTAATATTTGGGCGATTTAACTTATTTTATGAATATTTGGATCACTATTTAAATATATAAATATACTTAAATTTGAATAATATCTGAGTTTGAAACACTTATTTTAAATGTTTGAATCCAAATTTAGATGTATTTGAACCTCGTAAAAGCATTGTTTGTGTATCCAGATATGGACGTCCGAATTTGAAAAGTTGACATTGAATATTACCATTTCATATTTATAAAATATATTTTATCTAGAAAATCTTAATCTGAATATGTTCAAATCAAGGCATCTAGATTCGAAGGTGATTAGTTCATTTTAAAAATTTATATATGTATTGATATAAATAAAATTATGATAATGAAATAGTAGATTTACAAGAATTTGAATTAGATTTAAAATAATTGATATCACACACATATATACGAAGAAAAAAAAAAGATATGTTGATACCTACGATTTAGCGTGAGTACTCAAATGAAGGGTCAAGATCTTTTTCTTCTTCACCTTTGCTTCAATCTATCATATTCTTTTTTTTTCTTTTGAAGTTAAAATTATATTTTTCCTCTCTCCTTTCTCTTTAAGAAAAAGATTTGTGCATAAAAGAAAGTAAGAGAAAATGATGAAAAAATGTTATGTATTTATATTTAATAGAAAGTGATAGAAAATATTTATTAATTTTTGAAAAAAGCTTTTCAAGAAAACACAGAGTTGTCTTATTTTTTTAATTGACAACCATAATTTAATCCAAAGATTATAAAAAAAAATAGAAAATAATTTCTAGATATTTATTGAAAATATCATTTTCAAGGAATCATTTAATCATATAAAATCATTTACTATTTTAAAATATTCTCATAAACATTAAAAAACTCACCAAATAGTAATTATATTATATTTTGAAAAGCTAAAACAAATAAGAATAAATTTGGAAATATACATGTGGTACCACTTTATGAAATAAATATAACTTCTCAAATTATTGTCATTCTTTATTTGTATGCATTCTTTAATACGTAGCTACAGTTATCATTCATCGTTACCATTGGAATGTGGCGGAGTTGAAAAAAATGCAATCTTAACCGTACGTACTCTAATTCCCATAGAACTTAAGTATTAGAAAGATAAAAATTGATCATGACTACACTTACGTAGGATCAAGTAGCTGTAATAACATCAGTGCCTTTTATATATGCATATGAATTCTATTTTGATATTTTTAGATGTAACGTTTGCTAACAATTATTTCAATTAATAAAAAATAATAATAATAATAATAATAATATTTCTGAATAATTTCTTACCGAATATATTATTTATACGCTAATTTATTTTTTAAAGTTAGTTAAAAAAATGTAATTGGAACTAAAAACGCTAAACAAGAAAATGTAGCTTATATTCGTACGGTAATTAAAATATAAAAGAATAGAATAGTATTTTATTAAATACGATTTTATAACGTTTGCAATAAAATTTCATTTATTCCTCCAAAAAGTTAACACATAAGAATAAAATAGTAATTAAAGAGATTAAAATTAAACGACACTGATTCATTTATTTTTGTATCATTTTTTTACACTAACTTATTTGGGCACTCTGTTCGAGGAAGTGATTTCAAACACGATCGCTGCCTCGCAGGTCGTGTTCCATTCCCTCAGGTGTGGTGATCTCTTCCCGGATGAACCGGCGAGGAAGGGGCCCGTGTACAACTTCCAGGTAGCGGTCAAGTTGGTCGATGTCCTCCTCCCAAGAGGCCAAGACCGTGAGATATTTCAAAAAGCTCTTCAACCAAATTCCGTCGTTGGTTTTGGGATTGCTTCTGATGGAATGGTCCCATGATATCTAAAACATAGATTAATATGTATAGACTTCTACACTCCTCATAGTTAATTGATTTTGAGTTAGAATGTCGGTATTTCAACATGACAAAAAGGGCACTTGAAGACATGATATGCACTTTATGACGACAATATAACATTTTCGAAGTGGCATGGTTTGCCAATATACCATGATGATTCCTGAAAATTTCCTTGTCCACATGGCGCTTGGCTTATTAACTAGTTCTGTAGTTTTGGCAATATTCTGTGGTGGTGGAACTCTAAAGGTGTCCTTATCTGTTGAGCATGCTGGCAGCTATGAGATTTGTAGCAAATTTTAATGTCAAATATCATGGTGATATAGCTACCTTGTTGGCTGTACGGCCAGATAGATCTATATTGGAAGTTATATGCGTTCAATATTTGGATAATTTGAATTATTTGATGGATCACTATTTAAAAATCTAAATTCATATCTAATACATTTATCTAAATTTGAATAATATCTGTGTTAAAAAAAAAACATAGTTATAAATCTTCGAATCTAAAAATCTAAATTTGAACATCGTTGAAACATTATTTGTTTGGAAATCTAAATTGGATAATTTGAAAATGAATATTAGCATTTCATATTTATAAAATATATTTTCTCAAAATCTTAATCTGAATATTCAAATAAAGGCATCCAAGTTTGAATGTGGTTATATCAGTTAAAACATTTATAAATATAAATATAAATATAAATATAAATAAAATTATGATGATAAAATAGTAGATTTATAAAAAAAAAAAAAAAAAAAATACATTCATCCAAAAATTGTGATTTTCTCTCTAAACTTAACAAAAAAAAAAAAAATGCCAGTATCACTTTTGGAAGGCAGCACATCACATGAGCCCCTTCGTGGAGGAAGTATATATAAACGATGAAGCACTCCTTATTTTTCTGATGGATCGTCACCATGACGCCGGGAATTCCCCTCCTCCTGTCATGCCTCGTCCTCCTGATCACCTCCAATTCTCTCCGCCCTTCGTCGGCAGAGACGTCCACCTGCCTGACGGTGTACCGGGAGGGAGGCGCGCCGGCCGTGTTCCATTCCCCCAAGTGCCCTAGGTGGAATCTCTTCTCGGATGACCAGGAAGGAAGGCCCGTGTACAACTGCCAGGTCGCGGTGCACCAGGGCCGGAGGCGATCGCAGGAGGACCGCGCCGTGTGCGCCATCGACGTCCGCATCCCCTTCGCCGGTATGATTTTCTCATGCTCCCCTGCTTCCCGCCGCTGTAATGCTTGGACGTGCTGTGATTGCCATTGACGTTCAGGTGCAAATGGGGTGAGAGATGTCCGTGTGGGGATTATAGCTGTTTTCGATGGCCATAACGGGGAAGAAGCTAGTGAGATGGCTTCGAAGCTTTTGCTCGAGTATTTTTTTCTTCACGTACATTTTCTCCTCGATGGGTTGTATTCCGCCGCTCTGAGCGGGCCTGGTGGCCGCCTGGTCCATGATGTGGCTTCGGATGTGTTTTTCCGGCCACCTGATGCTGACATGGGACAGCGATGGCGTAATTTCGACTTGGAGAGGTACAGTTATTCATTCATTTCTTTCACCTTTTTATGTTAATTTTTTTTAACTCACTTAAGCTCCTCAAAAGAATCATACAGATGCATGATTAGCAGATATGTCAAGTGGTCGATCCCCTCCTCCCAAGAGGCCAAGACCGTGATATTTAAAAAAGGTCTTCAACCAAATGCTGTTGGTTTTGGGATTGCTTCTGATGGAATGGTCCCATGAACTCTAAAATAGATTAATATGTATAGACTTCTACACTAATAGTTAATTGATTTTGAGTTGAATGTCAGTATTTCAACATGACAAAAAGGGCACTTGTAAGACTTAAAGAATGCTACAAGTGAGAGAAAACGATGGGTTAGGCTCACATTTACGAAATTTAAAAGAAGTGGATTAATGTGTATGGATGGTTTTGGATCTCTACATTTCAATAGCTTATTGATATAGGTGAATGATTCATCTTCATGATTGTTGTCATCCTCCGCTTCATAAGACTAGGGGCTTTGTAGCAGAAATAAATGTTTGTTCTTACAAATGTACAACCTATGAAATTTTTCATCGCATTTGAAACACAAACTTTCTCTCCCTCGTCCTTTGTTCTACAGCAGTCAGTAGCTAGTGAACTGTAGCTTTAAGCTGTTTATGTGTTTATCCTTGAACAAATGATCTCTCCAGATCCTTTCAGTCTTGCTACCAGCGGATAACTGCATTTGGTTCCCACCGCTTCTATTTGTACTGGATGTTGGCTGTAACTTCCTCTTGATTTCCACACGAAACTTCTGCACCTTTTCTAAGGATATTGCTATCGCCAATTCACTAGTTTTTTGAACTAGTTCAACCATTTTATAAGCAATTCAACCAGTCATCTTGGTTCAATTTTTAAAACAATGTGTGATAAAGCATATTGATGGGTCTTGTCACTCACATAAACATGTTAACTTAAAATTTCCTCTTGACGTGTTGGTTCCAATCATGTCAATCAAAACCTAATTTACTAGAAAACTTTTTGGGTTGCTAAGGGAAAATGTTGACAAAAATCGTGGATCTTATGTTGACAAGCTTTCTTTGGTGTGTAGATACCGGTGGATCCTACCAAGAATCTTTGATAGCAACCTCCATTTGGAGATATTGAAGGAATCACTGTTGAGGACCATCCATGACATTGATGTCACATTTTCTAAGGTAATATTTGTTCCCAACCTGCATGCTAATATGTTATGTAACAAGCAGTTGTTCATGCTTCATCCTGTCTTGCTTCAGGAGGCTTTTAGAAAAGACTTTCATTCTGGTTCTACTGCAACTGTAGTTCTGCTAGCAAATGGGCAAATTTTAGTTGTAAATGTTGGTGATTCAAAAGCAATTCTTTGCTCCGAGAGTTTTGATCCACCTATGGAGTTAAAAGGTACATGATAACTGCTCCCAAACCCTAAGTTTTAGCTTATATACAATTACATACTATGAAATGATATGTCAGTGTAATGCAGGTTGTCCTCACTCTTTATAGTCTTTATTCACTCCACAAATAGAATGCTTTGACTTCTATATGGTCCTGTTAGAAGCATTTTGAATGCTTTTCAACTATTTTTGTTTGTGTGTATTTGTATGCTCTTCCTTACGAGAAAGGGATACAAGAGATCTTAGTTAATATGTGAAGAATTTGGAAACCTTGTGTGTTGTATTTATCCTTTTATAGGTGATGTGTGAAGATGTAAGGTTAATCAATCTATAATCAAAAAGATTGTCTTACATATTACCAAAATGAAATTCCTATACTTGGCCGAATACAATATTTTTTTTCCTCCTAGTCCTTTTACTGGAGATTTTAGAACTTTCAACTATCGTAGTGCACCTCTTACCTATTATTGATTTTGCATCTGTTGTTTTCTCCTTGTTTATACCAATGTAGATGTCATTTGTTTCATAATGGAGCAAATTTTTTTGTATCTAAACTCTAAATTATCATTTTCTTGATCATTTTGTTATTCTCCAAGCTTAATAAATAATGAGGTAATGATATTAACTTCCAGTCTATTTACACACCAGGCAACACACTTAGATTGAGCAGAAGGGGAAGGCGTAATCGTGCTACTTTTCCCTTAAAGAATTACAAAACTTCAGATGCTGTTGCCTATTATCAAGAAAAGTATGTCCATGTTAAAGAGCTGACAAGAGATCATCACCCAGATAGAGAAGATGAGAAAAACAGGGTTGAAGCTGCTGGTGGCTTTGTTGAGTGGTTAGGTGTACCTCGTGTCAATGGCATGCTAGCGGTATCTCGAGCAATTGGTGATATTTCTTTGAAGAGGTGAGTGTCTTTACTTTATACAACTTGTGTTCTGTTGCTTACATCGTTGGTTGTCATTAGCATCAAGTGCTCACTAAGTTGGAATAGATGGGGTTTGCATCATTGGTGGTTCAGCTCTATATGGTTGCCTTAGTGCTTGGGAAAGCTTTTTCTTAAGATCCGGTTGAAGAGAAATTTCAGAATCAACACATACTACACCGTGGGATTTAGAACAATATTGTTTGAATAATTTTATCTTTCTTGATGTCTTTTCCTCTCTTGTATCTATGTTGCTCTTATTCTCTTATTCTTATGGTAATCAGCTATGGTGTAATACCCACTCCAGAGGTCACTGACTGGCAGCCTTTAGGCAGTAATGACAGCTACCTCATTGTTGCTACAGATGGAGTGTTTGAGAAACTTACTGCACGGGATGTGTGTGATCTGTTATGGGATACAAATGCACAAGGAGATGTGAAGCCAGAATTTATTTTAAATATAGCTCACTCATTGGCTGATCACATAGTTAGAACTGCTTTGGAAAGGGGTACCATGGACAATCTTGCAGCTGTGGTTGTACCTCTATTGTCGCCTGGAATTCCTAGTTTCCAAATTAAGGATATTCACAAAGAAGAAGGAAGAAAAGGGACTTCATACTCTGGGAGTGAAAATTTTGAATATATCAAATCAGGTGACCTTTCTTTTAGAAAAAAAAATTAATGTAACTTTGTCAACCACAAACCAGGACAACTGTCTTTGAAAGATTCTCAGTGATTTGGAATCATTTAGAGACGTAATGAGGTATCTTTGTTTAGTAGTCTCGGATATTGCTAATATTGTACTGCAATCTAATGTCAAATCTTCTATTAAATTACATAAATGTATGTCTTTTCCTACAATTCTCAACCAGGTAGTTTTTAGCTTACATTTTCTTCTTTTGATTTCTTTTGCATTAATGACTTCTTCTCTCTTAACTAGTATATTCCTTGATCTCTTAAGGATATGAGCAAACCATCTATGCCAATTTTCTCTTTATCTCATTTTCAATGTGTGCAACTCCAATTTTATCCTTAATAAAAACATTTTTTAACTTATCCCTTATAGTATTATCACTCACCCATCTAAGCATACACGTTTCTATAACATTAACTTGTATATGATCATGCCTTACAATCCAACATTTTAAGTCATAAAGTATAGCTGGGTGAATAATAATTTTATAGAATTTTACTTTTAGTAGTTGTTTAGTGATATGCTTATATTATTTTGTGCAGGTAAAAGTGTCAATGGTTCGAGTTTGATATCAATGGAGTACTTTAATAAGATAACTATTAACTTCAACAAATTGGTGGTATGAAAATACTTGAGAAATTTACATGCCTTTTATTCTTTGTTAAGTTTCTCAATTTTTCTTCTGTTATGTTTCATTGAATATCATTAGTATGGTTGTTGGATGTAACATGAATTAATGCAATTCATACTTATAGTACTTAAAGGTAGATATTTTGTTGCCTCTATCACTTGCATGACTGGAATCTAAGTGCGCTTCATCTAACTGATGGGCATTTTTCTAGCAAATCAACCTACAACTAAGATTACTCTTTATGTATGCTAGAACCCAAAGAGCACTTTGCCAATGTACGTCTTGACTCATGCATAAATTAAGTAGTCCAATTGCTATGCATAAATTAAGTGTCAGTATGCATCATAGTCAAAGAAGATAGCTTCCCTGCCAATCTTCTTTTCTTGTTGACACATCCCAGAATAAAGGGTTCTAGTCTATCAGAGGGTTTTCTAATCTGTGCCCCAACAATCTTGTCTCTTAAAGCATGTGAAATACATCCTTTTACTACAAAAGTACAATCTTGTTTGTAGTGTAAGCAAACTTTATTCTCAAGAAGTGCTTGGGGTTCTTTATGTCCTTCGTAATGAAGTGTTGTGTAAGATTGTAAGATACTATCTCATCTTGACAACACCAGCTATGTCCCTACTTGTATGTCTTATGCATAGATTGCAATAACACATACACTTGTGGTGTTCTTGATGAACATAAATGATCTATCGCTCACTTTACAAATTCACTAACTATGATCACATGAGACTGAATTTCTCAAACTATATACAGTCTTCTTGAGAAGATGGACTTTATTTTTCTTTTGAGCAGCATATTCAGGTGGTTACTCTGCATCTTTTCTGCATCTTTTCTTAATTAGGTAACCATATAAGATTGCATTCTTCATATCTAGTTGACACAATTGCTAAGAACTTACTGCTGTACACAGGAGAACATGTATGGAGTTGAGATGGTCTATAGGAGAGAACATCCCAACATAACTAGCCTTGCCTTGTATATTGATTCATTGAGCCATTTGGTTTGTACTTCACAATGCATACTCACTTGTAGCTAACTATGTTCATCTAAGCCAAGTAACTAGTTTCTATATGTCATGAGGTATCGGCACCTATATATATTCATCTATATCTACTTTTTAATGTGATATGGTGATTTCTTGCTATAGACTTATGGATATGGATAGGGCAAACTAGTGAAAGTTGGAGTGAAGGTGATCATAGGAAACAAATCTAAAAATGGTATGATTGATGCTTTGTCTTTTAGCTTTTTGGAGGGCAATGGGTATGCTAAAATCTGAGGTAGTAGAGGATGACTCTGTAGGCATTTGTGTTGGGGTTGGTTTAGGTTGTGGTGATTGATGTATTTGTTGTTGATGATGATCAACCTACAATGGTCTATTTGACCATGCTTCCATGGCAATAGGTGGAGGGAGTGGGACATTATCAATAACTCAAATATCCCAAAATACAATTTTGATTTAAAGAATGTGACATATATGGAAATAAGTTTCCAATGTAGAAGATGACGACATTTATGTCCTTCTTGGATTCATGAGTACCAACAAACACACACTTTATAGACTTTGATGAGATTATTCACACATGTGGCACACTCAAACACCCTTGTTGGCAAGTTAAACAATTCCTTACCTGGGTAAATCCACCCACAGAGTACCTTACCTCCCAAGGGAGTAGAGTACATGGGAATTAGATAAAAAACAATGAGAAATGCATTAGACATATGTTTTGAAAATTTTCATCTGAAATGTAAGGGTACAAACCATATTGAGAAAATAGTGAATATTTCATAGTTTCATTCTATTGAGATGTGTGTGCATATGAGGTTTGATGAATAATTCTCAAGGATGGGCAATTATTTTGTAATTCATTTCACACAAATTTAAAAGCATTATCAATACAAAGTACCTTAGGACAATGGAAAATTGATTTATTATTTGATTGCATAATTGTTTAACAACATCAAAGATATGGAGTCTATCCTTTAAGAGGTAGACTCAAGATACTCTAAAAATCATCCACAAATATAATTTATACATATTACCTGTATCCTAAGACAAACGAGATAGGAGCAAGATCCCAAATATTATAATGAATTAGATCAAATGGACTCTAAGTACTAGACAAAGATAAATGCATATAAGTAGTATAATAATGCTACCCTAACTGATAAGACCTACAACTAAATGACTCAATTGATATTCATGGCAATGCTTGCTAAAATTTACCAAGGGTTGATGATAATGCCACAAAAATGATGACATAAGTGTGTATGAGGGGGGTGGGGGGTGTGTTAAGTCTCAATTTGAGCTAGTAGGTACACTCTTTGAACACAAGGTATATCATCTTGAGATAGTGCACTTTTTCACCATGTTCATGCTCTAAACCAATCTTTCCTCTTGTTTGCAAATCTTAAAAAGTACAATAAAATCAATGAAAGGTTACACATAACATAGCAAAAAAATTGTTTCATTATAACATTAATGGAAAGTAAATTGATTGAAAATTCAGATATATATATAGGACTTTGACAAAGGTGATTTAAGAAGCTCGAACAGCCTCTTCACCAGAAATAATGCAACTCTACCACCATTAGCAATTTCTACTGATTGTATGTTGGATAACTGGGAAAGGCAACAAAAAAAGGTAGGCTTTTTGTACCTAACTTTTGGTTGGAGGTTCTAGAGTCTATTATTCAATAATCACCACTAGTGACTAGAATGATACCAATACCTAACATGGTAGCATGAATGGTAGATGTTGTGGATTGATGGGCCTATAATTGAAGTAACCTGTTGTAGTCAACTTGGGGAATAATTACTATTGACTACACCGACTGATTAAAAGAACTAGCCTTGACTATGGTAGCAAGCTGTGACAATGATGGTTTATCATACTTATCCTAGAACTGGTTGGAAGCATGGTTGGATCATCCACAATGCTCACATTGTCTATCATCTTGTCCATTACCACAACCACTACAACCATGTGTACTCCTATCACCATGTTGTGTACTAGTCAACAAAATGGCAGATGACCTATCAAAGGTGATGGTGTTTCTCTAGAAATACGTAGAGACTAGGAGAAAGTAGATTGGAGTGTAGAAACTATCTAAATTAGGAGAAAGTGTTGGCATATGGCACACCTGATTTCCTTCAGGATGAAGGAAGTGCATAATGCCTCCTCCTTGAGTTCATCTAATTGCAAAAGGGTTGATGATCTCCATTTAGGGTGCTAACCTCTAGGATGCTGGAAGAGATTCTTATAGAATTCTGTCTCACCCACTTAGCAAAATACCACCCAACACTCCCCTCACCTCCTTATAGACAAACACGAAATAATCCATGTTCATATCAGATTATATAAGGCCTATATGTGCTTATAGATTTAAACTAAAAGAAGTGTTAGATTGACTAGGATGGATCATCTTTTAATCATCCTAAATTCCTGTCATATTTAGTTAAGTGTTCGTGAGTAGAATCATGACTTATTAATAGAAGGAAACATAGAATCTGTGTTCTTCGAATATTCCAGGAATATTTGGTCACATAAAATGTTAAGTTTACATAAACAATAATTCCTAGATTGATTTATATGTTAAGTGTCTGGGAATAGTTTATTTAGTCTGTAAGCTAATAAAAACTAAGTATAAAGTTTATAAAGGGATTAGCTAAGTTGGAATGATTATTATTATTCATTAAAATTATTAATACTTAGATTTATTTTGAATTCAAATTGTTGCAGATCACATTATATGTTGTTACGTCCATTTAGGAGTGTTAATTAAAGATTACCAAGAGATATGGCAAGAGGATTCGATGTAATCAATTTGCAGATTTACTAATTGTGAGTTGTTTGGTAGTGTTGCATTAAATAAAAAAGCTGAAATGAATAAAATTTTCAAATAACTGATATGAGACAATTGTTGAATATTTTCTTGGAGCAAACAAGAGAGAAGAATTGCAAGTGTGCTCGTGCTCTATCACCAACTAAAGAGAAGACATTGAAGCCACCATGCAGAGAGAATTCCAGTAGCTATCAGCCATTTCCCAGTTTCAGATTTGAGTTTGATTTGATTTGATTTGCAATCTTATTGGTCATTGTGAATGCTCTAGTGCTTTAATTGATTTTTAATTAAACATTTAAACAAAAAATCCTAGCTCAGTGGGTTGTGGTGAGACATCTTCTTAAATTAGGAGACTTGAGAAGAAGGTAAGGTTGATGTCTCATTGGCACAAGGTTGATGTCTTGTATATATAGGGTTAGGACCTTGTGCAAACACAAAGTTGGTACTTTGTGTCAAAGGTTTGGGGTGCAATTTAGAAAACACCATATGAGGTTGTGGCCTTGTGTAAATGTTGATATTAAGCTTTAAAAATACAATTACTAGTGGAACTCTCAAGGTAAGGGTCTTGAGGAATGAATTAACTCATTTGAGTGAATCATTATAAATTTCTATGTCTTTTCTTTTATTTCTGCAGTTTTATTTCTGTGATACTTATTGTTAACTGCACTGTAATAAAATTTAATTAACTTTGAATTAATAAGTTTAAAATTTGTAGAGATTTAAGTGAACTTACTATTTATCTCTCCTTTAGTGAGTTATCGATCCTGACCAAATATATGTGTGATTATATTTATTTCTATCTATTGATATATGGAAATCTAATTTAAAATCAATTGATAATAAATGAAATTTTTTTCTATATTAACTTATTTTTCATTGTTTAATTAGTCCATGTGGGACTATATTTTCCAAAACCCCTCACTTGTGGCCTCTTTTTTGTCCATATGTATCTTTTTCGGGTAGATGTGTAGGTCTATTAAGGTTTTCCTACTTGGATACCATATTGAAATATGGTCATTCTACTTAAAACCAATGGGCTATAAGTGGAGAGGTCCTTTTCTATATTAATTCATTCTTCATCTTTTAATTAATCCATGTGGGACTATATTTTCTAAGCTATCACTTAATATTTTATTAAATTGTGTAATTTTAAATCTATTTTCATTATTTTTAACCAACTCATCTTTTTTTCTTTTATACCTTTTTTGTTTCACATTAGTTAATTAATTCACCTATCCTTGCAAATGCATCTATAAGCCGTTTGTGGATATGACCAAACCTTCTAAAACTATTTTCATTAATTGTAATGGGGTAAAATTCACTCTATGGTCAGTAGTTTGTGCTCATAGATCAACCAATTGCTCTAGTGAATGCTTAATTGGTTGCCAGGCAAATATAAATATGTAATAGTAATGAAACCTTTGTCATGCATGTGATTTGCTTTTGATTTTGTAGGTTGAAACAAACAATGAAAAATTAGGCTGTTTCTATTTATCAGAAAACTTGAACAACAACAAGGATTATGATTTTTTACAAGCAAAGATTCGCCAGAAAACCAGGATGCATGATTTGTCCGGTAGTTTGTCAGAAGCCCTCAAATGCAACCATAGTAAGTGTGGATAAATATATTTGCACCCAGATGTCATTTTATACTTGTAATATGTTACATGCTGCTTATGTTTTTATTGCTTGAATTTTGTCATTTATTGAAGGAAACCCTTATTTTGTTCTTACTTATTATTACAAAAGCTTATCAGTTACTATGTGTCAGTGGAAACTTTCAATGGATCAATCTAATAATTAATGCTGGAGTTAAAGTTTAATAATGTTTTCAAGTCAATTTGCCACAAGGCCCACACCTATGGCATAGATGTGTTAGTTCAAAAAAAGTTCTTAGTTGAAATATTTTGATCTATGTGTAACTAAATAAAAGCTTAAGGGATTTTAT
Organism: Cymodocea nodosa; assembly: GCA_036874045.1. Lineage (NCBI taxonomy): Eukaryota > Viridiplantae > Streptophyta > Magnoliopsida > Alismatales > Cymodoceaceae > Cymodocea > Cymodocea nodosa. The sequence goes on from CM072335.1 coordinate 784,356, forward strand.
GCAAATTAAAAAAATGTCACATGCATGCACGGAAGATGTGTAGTTGCATTGGGTGAAATGGGATGAATGGACGAGGATACAAGTAAATTACCAAAAAAAGGAGAAAAGCCTATATACGTGCTCGGGATGAAGGAAGATCACCATCTCATGTGCAAATCACAAAAAAAAAAAAAAGAGAAAAGGGAGGAAGCCCACATGATGAAGATGTGTTGGTGAGAGTGATGGAGGTGTGGATAACAACATTAAAAATGATGGTACGATGATTTTTGTATCAATTTAAGTATCGTATGCTTAGTGTTTTATATTTAGAGTTATGGTTACTTTGTTTATGTGTATAATGTTACTTTGTTGAGATTATTATTATCGATTGATTAGAAATTTACTTACTGAGTTTTTAGCTCATTTTATTTGTTTTGTTTTAGATTCAGAAGCTTGATCAAACCTTGGGACGGTGTGGAAAGGATGCTTATACATAGTTATCAATAGTGCAAATTTGTTTAATAATAATGCTTGTGTAAGAAGTTCAACTTTGTTGTAATATGAACTTTGAATTGCAATGGAAGTTTCCTTTATAAATACGTATGATAAGTTTTTTTAGCCTTACAATATTTGGGAAACTATACATCTTCATTGTTATTTTCACAAATATTATCGGGATTGTCATTCATTGATTGCAACTTAGGGCATTCATCAAATAATCAGATTTATCTGCATTTTACTCTCTTAGAATTGTACATCCAATACATGCTATATGATATTGGATGCTTTAATTCCTTTTGAGGTACCATCCACACACCTCAGTTGTGAATTTAATGTCATTCTTGGAATTGCAAAATCTATCAGACCTCAGACCTGTCTAATGTGCTACCATCCAAGAAGTTTTGACATGCAAGCTGAAGTGAAGTTAGTTAAACATACTGGATTAATGGATTCTTTCCCATACACAATTATTATTACTCCAAAAGTAATCTTCTTGTAGGAAGGTGGCCTGGTACACATAATTCCCCTTTCACATGATTATTGAACATAAAGTCAGTCATTGAGGGTACATTGTATTAAGTTTTAGGAGTTGGACAATCTGCAGGAGGCCTCCCATTTGTAGCTGATCTTCCAGTTGCATAGGGAATTCTTTAGCTAAGATCATCTTGTGAATTGTGAACACTTTCACTTTGCTGCAATGCAATGTTGTCTAGGTATTTCACCAGCTTGATGTGTGAAATTTTCAATTGCAATTATTGTAAGCCTCTGTGAGTATTTTTGTTCTGTCGGTTGTAATGTAATAAAAGAAATAGTTATCATCATAGTTTTCTTTAAATTTATATCCTGAAATTCCAGATTGAACTTACTTTGGAACTTTCCAGATGCCGAGGCAAAAAAATTATATAATGTCCGTACATTTTGCTCACTTTTTGAGCTGGACCTTGGAGTGAAAAATCATGGCAGTGATCATGGAAATTTTGAGAAGTTCTTTGGTCTACTTGATTCATTTCCTTATAATGGCACTGGATTTGATTCTGCAGATCCACCAGAGTACAAACTACCAGAGTTAAGGTAGATTTCGTTAACCATATTAGCTTGTTTAAAATGTTTGTCTCTGTCTCTTCCATTTTCTTACGAAAGGAAATTCTTGCCATTATGTTTGGTATCACCTTTATCTTAAATCTCTGATTCATATATACTTTGAGAATTATCTTTCTCATAAATCATCAGATGGAGTTTAGACGCTTTCATTTCCTTAAAGCAGAGGCTTGTGATATGTGTTTAGCTGTTTTTTTTTTTTTAAATTAAGGGGTGGACTACCTCCTCAAAATTTGGCCCCATTGTAAATGTATGGAAGCATCACTGTGCGGGTTGAATCACTTTTGCAGTTTTAAGGATCATTTTGATTCTGTTTAGTTGATTTTCTTGTTAACTGTCTACAGTTTTTCAGTCTCAGACAACCAACATTTCCCTTGTTCCTCTCCTTTCTCATCATCTTGATAAGATCATTAATTCATGTTTCCATTTTTTTAAAGCTTTTTGGATAAGTTTTCTTTTGATGATTTGCATGTTCATTCGTTTCATCTCTATAAAACTCTTGACCCGTAAAATGCAAGTACCTTCTCTGTTTGCCTAGATAGAATTATCTAACCACAACAGTATTCATGCTTGTTTTTTCAAAACTGATCAGATACACACTTGAAAGACAGTTTGGTGGTGGATCATATGGTGAAGTTTGGTTAGCATTTCAATGGAATTGCTCTGAAGTTGGTGGTAATTTCAGTTGTCAACATGCGAAGTTGAATTTTTTTCATGAGGATGTGCTTGTATACAACACAAGTCTACATAATAAGTCATCTTGTGGATACTATTTCTCCGGTGATGATGACAATTCATACATTTTGAAACGCATCAAGGTATGAATAGAAACAGTTCATTTTTTTGAGCTCCTAGATGGTGGGAATCAATATCTTTTGTCTTTTCCTATGAAATTTCAAGTAGAATTTCATTACAGTCTTGCATGCAAAAATCTGATTGTTCAATAATTGCTCACAATGATTCCAAAAACATTAGCTTTCCATTTTTTTTGAAAAGTGTATGGAGGATTCTTTTAGCATATAAGATTAAACCAAAATACGGTGTTGTTTGATAGATAGGACCAATCAAGGAAAAATGAAAAACATACAAGCTCCCTTCCCCACAATTACAGTTGAAGGCTGAAACCCAAATATCAAACAGGGCTGAGTCTTGGCAAACAATGTCAGCTGCCTCCACCTTGTGCCTATTAAAAACTAAATCATTACTCTCGAATCAAATGCTCCAGCAAATGGCTTGTTAACAAATGTTGATGATTTGTTCACTGCTCCCTCATCTCATCCTCTTTATGATCATTTAAATTCCATCCAACCGTCCCTCACCTTCATTGCAAGCTTTCTGCTGATCAATGCTAAAGATCTTTGACAACAGCAAAAATCTCTGTGAAGGATTCAGAAAGCACCATCCCATTCTGTTCATCGATTCTACCAGAAGCATATTCTAGTATCAGAGGCAACTGAGTGATTAACGTGTGTCCTCATAAAGCTCTGTAGCGAGAGCAAACAATGCTAAAAAATGAGTCAGATGATCTAGGTGTATTACTGCCCCTCACTCTGCCACATCATACTGTTGACGACTGAAGTCCAAAGAACATCCTCATTTGCATTCTATTCTAGTGCCACTACCATTTACACAGTAGGGATGGCGTTAAGGATCAATCTAGATCAATAAAATTTCACTAATTCCATATTTCCAAATCCAACCTAGTTCTCATATTTCTTCTTTTTACAACTTATCTTTAAATATATATATTTTTTCAATTTATTGATTTTACCACTTAATTCCTAAATCCCTATGTATCTTATCTTTTCCCTTTGGATTTTGATTTTGATTTCCAATACTAATAACTTGTGTTATATAGTTAAGTTCACTCTTAGTATAATGTTCCGTGTATATTCTTTGATTTATTTTTCTAGTAAGGAAACATTTTATCTAACATTAAATTCACCTTTAAATGTAATTAAGCGTTCCTTTCTTTTACTAAAATATGTATTTTCAATCAAAAGGTCACAAGCTAAAGTAAAATCTAAAATTAAGTTTCCTTCAATTTTATTTCTAAATTCAATTTCCCTACGATTCCTCTTATACCCTTTATTATATTTTTCAACATGCCCATTTAAATCCCCTCTAATAAGTAGTTTTTCACTAATTAGTGAACCTTGAACTAAATTATCTATTTTTTCTCAAAAGATTTGTTTAACTTCTTCTAAATCCACTGTGATGCACATGCACTAATAAAACTAACTATTTCATCCCATATTGATGGAATTAAACATGCAAAATTTTATCTATTTGTGTCATTTTTTAATTTGTAAAAACAACATTGAAATTGATGTTGACACGGTAATTTGTTAAATTTTGATTTCTTTATTATATTTCTACCAATATGACTTTGACAACAAATTTTGACCATCATATGTCAAAATTTCAACTTATTGAAGTTTAATATGAGATTGAAGTGGAATTCCTTGTTTCTTTTACAAGTTTAATCATTATAATTTTATTTATAACAACTTCATGTTTTAGACTTTTATCAATTATTATTTCAACCTCCTTTTTATGTTTTTTTGTCCAATGTACCATAATTTATAACACTATTTTCAATTAACCTTGAATTTTCTCTCACCCATTTAATCTCTTGCAAACATAATATGTTAGTTTTCCTTTTTATTGTTGTGTCAATTGTTTCTTTACTTTACAAGCTAAGGTTCTTATTAGCATAATTTTAGTGTCCTAAACTAACTTTTTTATTTACACCCCTTCACTAAAATGTGAGAATTCCTACTTATCTACAATTGCATCTGGGCACTAATGTAGAGCTCTTAGTTTGAGAATGTTACACCTAAAGTATACAATGCTTTTTGTAATATTCTTTTCATTGCATTGGAAGTCCTACAGAACATGTTTCTAAGAGGTTTACACTCCAATTTATCTCTAGGATTGATGGTCATCTTGGATTGACAAGTTACTCAACTTGTGCCTCGCTATGTAGAGAATTTAAGGGATGCCATCCATAGACAGAGCTAATAAAGTAAACGTTTATGATTGGAATAAATGGATACTTATAGGATCATAGTTAGGTTTCTTATAGGTTTATTAACTTTCTTGTTGATCAAGTTTGTGCTCCTATAAATTTAGGAGGTTATGGTTATATGGATAAGATCTTTTATCTTTTTTGTTTGTGTTCTTTAATTATAACATGTGAAATTTTCTGACCTTGTCAGGTTGAAAAAGGAAATGTTGCATATAGGAGTGGATTACGGGAGAAGTACTTTGGCGAAATGTTCTTAAGAGCTTCTTCTAATGGATGTATTGCCACAACCAGCACTTCATCTTTGTTGGATGTAGGCTGTACTGCTTGTGGGACATTACAATTTGATGAACATGATTCAGTAAAATTGTCACATGCATATTCTTGTAATAGAGATGCATATGAAGGATTAGCACATATAGCAAGATTTGTTGAATATTTTGAGTCACCTTCTGAAGGAATTTGGCTTGTTTTTCGTAATGAGGGAATTTCACTGAAAAAGCTCCTTTATTCAGATAAGGAGCAAGTATTTAGTGATGCAGAAAGTGATGATCAAGTGAAAAAACCCCAGATATTTCATCCATCTTCATGGTGGCGCTGGCTGAAGACAACAGAAACAGGAAGAAGGGAAATGCGAAATTTAATACACCAGTTGGTAAATTATAATTTGACCTGTATTCTGTTTTAATTTATAGTTTGCAAAGGATGAGTAATGATCATCTAGAGATTTGATCTAGCTCTTCAATTTAGTGCTTGCAGTAGTCATAGATAACCATTAATCTATTTCTAGTTTCCTGTGATAAGTTGTTCCCCTAATTTCCTCTATTTCTTATTTTCCATTATCATTATTTCAGCTACTTCTGAGTTTTGACTTCATCCTCTTCACTTGTGAATGTCTCTTTTTTTTTGGTCCTAGAACTAGCATTCCTTCTTTTCTTCATTCTTCTAGTGAGTAATGGATGTTGCAATCTTTTCCATTTTCTGTTTGTAATCTATTGTTGTTCTTTTCATGATTTCAGTTTGATTCTCGATCTGGAACTTGTTTTTGTGTTTTCGTTAGCCATCTAATCACTGGGTAGGCCCATTGTTAGCCTTTCCCTCTCTTTGTTGTTAATAAAAATATATTTTCATTTATTTCTCAAAAAATTCATAATACACAAGTAATAAAAGCATAAGTAGAAGGATAAAGCTACTCTCGAGGGAAGGAGATATCTTGTCATCAGGCAATGAGTTTCTGAAACAGTTTCTAGTTTTGAATTACTGCATATTTCAAATTGATTGATGCCAAGCATTTGGAAGAAGAATTAAAGCAATATATTATTTTGGAACCTATACATGCCATTGGGTTTAGCCTACATCTTTTATAGGAGTACATTGAATTGTGTACTCAATTACACAGAAATCAACTGCTGTAAAAGAAATGTAAAGAAATCGTAGATTTCCTAGTCAAATGGAAAGGATGTCATTTACGTCAGCTACATATGAAGATAAATACCTAGTAATGCTTCCCTCTCTTACCCTTAAAATGAGACTTTAGAAAATTTTTTGCATATTAATTGCTTGAATATATATTTTTAAAATCTTTGTAATTGTTACAAGGTTGTATAAATCCTTGTTCTTGCTACAGGGACAATGTTTTTTGTTTTTCATTTTGTAAGTAACAAAATAAGTGCCTTTGCTCCAAGAATTGGAATCCTTCCTGAAGTGGTAAAAAAATTAAGAGGATTATAAAACAGTGAATCCTACTTCCTCTCAAGCAAAAGGGTTGTTGTGAAGTCATTATCTTGTTCAACCTTCTCCATGGTCAAAGAAGTCTTTTTGTCAATGTGAGGTCACTTAAGGCTTTTCTTTTTTGGTTTGTCAGCCTTTGTATTGTCTCATTTCATCCATGATTGACATTATGTTTGGCATCCCCTTCGTTTGGTCAAACTGGATGTTGAATTCTTTGGTCTGCTGATAATAATTAATGTTCATCGTTCAAAAACAAAACAAGTGGAGGGTTTTTCTTGTTAAGGAGAAGTTACTTGTCATCTTTGATAACCATCTTTGATTTCCAGTTTTAGCTGTATTGATCACTCTCTTCTTGTAAGGGGGAGGTTCATTCCTTTTGTTTGCTACTTCACAACTCTCAAAAGTTGTATTGCTCAATTGTGTTTATTATCCTTAAAGGATTTTTTTTCACGTTAATAAGAGTGGTGATTAAAATTTAAGTGTTGGACAAGTATAAGACACAAAAACATCATTATTCTATGATTCCCTGATACCTGCTGAGCACTTTCACATCCATGCCAAACACGATATACTGGTGCAGGATGTTGTTGAACATGCATCATGGTCATCTGAGCATATATTGGACTTTAAAATATTATACATTAACTTCTTGTGATTTTGTTAATATATAGTGTATTCACTAAAAATCTCTTATTAGCTTCTGTACGCACACAAAATCTTAACTGTATTTTCAAGGGTGTTACTATTGCATTAATGGTAATTATCTTGTGTACTGGTATCCATATTTGTGTCTAATAATTGAAAAAATCACGGTTCCTCTACCCATGTGATAAATGTATTTGTCTGTGTATCTCAGTTTTTATTATGTGTTATTTTGTGGGGACCCATGGAATAAATGTATTGTGTCTGCACGTGTGAGGGTGATGGATTTCTTAAATGGTACATGTTGGGTAAATTTCCTTTCCTTGTCAATGACTCCTTGATAACCATTCATTTTATTCTCCTTAATCATTACTATTCATTGGGAAGTCCCTCTTATTGTGATGGGATATGATTTATGAATTTAGAAAATTCATATTTAAACAGGCCTCAGACAGGTTTTCCCTGAAAAAGTTGGTGCTGAATTTATTTTTTATGTTCTGTTGTTGCACAAAACACTCTGTTTCATGCATGACTGTATTTAAGAAACACTATGGAGTAGCAGTAATTAATGCAGAGAGAGGTTGTTCATGTTAAGGAAGATTTCTGAATTACTTAGAAGAGTAGGACCCTGAATTTATTTTGGAGCTAGAGAAGAGATAGGAATTAAGAAGACATGAAACGGAGAAGATACTTGTCCATTTTTTATCAGTTGTTAGAATGTAGAAGATAAATGTCAGAGATGATGATGGGCCTAAATCATAGATGATGGTGGGTAATTGTATTTAAGAAAACGAGGATTTATTTGTCCAACCATCCATACTGGGATCAAGATATAGTTATTTTATTTAAAATCGTGAGGGGTCTATTGAGAATGTTGGAATATGGGCTAAGGAGCTGTTTTTTTAAAAAAAAAAAATTCAGAGGTTTTAATCTCGTACTCCTATTAACTGATGCTTTTTTTGGCATTATTTTCTATATTTTGACTTTTTGTACCCTTGAATAGCTGTTGGCTCTCAAGGCATGCCATGTTCGCAATATCACTCATAGGGATATCAAACCTGGTGAGGACAACCATCCTTACATACAAATTTTTGTTATATTACTTTTTATACTATCATTGTTGCATCTAATTCAGTCATAGGTTTGCATCCCAATTTATCCTTGAGTAGTCCTATAACTGTTGTAGGTTAAACATATCTAATAATGAAAAATCACTAATTAATTTGGTTTTATAATATTTGTGCTTCATAATCGTTTTTCATGATTAATTATTGTAATGCCTAGGATGGTTCTCTCCATGTATCAATTACTTGAATTTGAAATTTCAATTCATTTTCTTTACTTTTCCTGAACCTATCACATTCTCTTATATTTCTTAGGTTTGTTATGTGGGGCTTAATGTATGTTATTTGTTGATGACAATTTTATTTGATGAAAGTTAGAAATTAGTTCTAAATTAGAATTATGGTGAGATATTTTAGAATTCAAAAGATTTAAATAGAGTAGGTCAGAAATTGAATATATGGAATGTATGTTTAATGAAAATGGTAATAATGATGAAGGTATAAGCTTAGATAGTCATGAGATCTATAAAAGCAAGACTTTTAAATACTTAAGATCTATGGTAAGTAGTAATGATGAAATTATAGAAGATATTATTTATAGGATTAAAGTAGAATAGATAAAGTGGATAAATACTTTTAGAGTGCTGTGTGATAAGAGTTTATCTTTAAATCAAAAGCAAAATCTATAAAACTGTCATTCACTCAACTATACTTTATGACTTAAAATGTTGGGTTGTAAGGCATGAATATATGTAAAAATTTAATATTTCTATAATGTGTATGCTTAAATGGATAAGTGGATAAGGGATTAACTAAAAAATATTTTTATTAGAAGTAGAATAGAAGTTGCACCTATTGAAGAGGGTGACATTGAGCTCACCAAGACCAATCTTGTCCATTTTTTGTAGCTTGAGAATTTGTGCAACAATTGTTGACTAGTCCATCAGTGCTAGGTCGCTCCCACCAATTTGTCTTAGCAAGAGGAAGATCATAATCTAATAAGAAAATTCCTTATTCTTTTCAAAAAGATTATATTATTTTATTTTTTCAGTTTGACAATGAGATGATAAATATTTTGGTGTTTATTCTTTTTTTCTGATTAATTTCATTTAATGTGGTCTTCCCTTTTGTTTATGTGAGCGTTGCTTTAAACTTTTTCCTAACTTATTATTTTTCTTGGGGGTAGAAAACATGATCGTATGCTTTGAAGACACAAACTCTGGAAGATGTCTAAAAAGAATTCCAAGTGGAAGGAATTACCATCATCCTAGGCTGTGCGTATCTCTTCCTTATTTTATATTATTGAAAATAAGAAATTCATGTAAAGAAGTACCGAGCAAGCAAACTACATCAGGACCATAAATGCATTAGTGAAATCTCATGAAAATTGTACATATTGATGATTTAAAAAATCTTGAAGTCAACTCATACCTTATGTATTTGTGCTGGAAATGATTGTACGAAATCTTGCATATTATGATTTTTTTTGAGTAATCAGAAAGAAGAAGAGGAAACACATTGATGTAATAGTAAGGTTTTTTTTTTGTGTGACTTAAAGGTTATAGATTTGAATACCAGAAAACATTCTCTTATGGAGTTATGGCTACATATGATTCGTAAATGACCCATGCATTGGTTTTTCCCCTTTGGTCAGGCAAATATCAGATTGAGTTCTAGCATTTCCAATCTGGATTGGTAAAATTTCACCAATCTGAAATGATCCTGTACACTATGGTGAAAATAGACCTTCAGACCCAAACGTTGTTATTGATCTTACGTATTAGGTTTTCCCATTTTGCATTTTTTTGGGAAATTGAAGAATCCATAGTTATTAATGTGAAAACACAAAAGGTAGAAGATGCCATCTACTTAACAATAGAGTAATATGGGGCTCTCTCTCCCTTGCTTTTGGCTAGGCATTTTCCATCACATAACTACCCTCTAAGTTCCTTCCATGCCCCCTTGGGGACCATGGAAGACCACAAGGATGAAGACAAGTTATTAGTGAGGAAGTTATCTCTACTGGCAGTGTCTGAAGATCAGGGCTGCTGATTGCTAAAGAGGATGCGGATTCAGCAGAATGGATTTGTATCTACTTCATGCTCTAGACAGATAAGGCCTACAAGGTGGTAAGCCTGAAGGAAAATCTGTTTAAGTCTTGTAATCCAGTCTAGATAATGGAAGCTGCATCATGTATCAGATGTGCATGTTTTGCTACTGTGCAGGATATGGAGAGGGTCCTGTTACAGGGATAGCAGAAATTCGTCAATGACTTGATGCTTCTGGAAAAAGAAGGAACAGAGGCCTTGTCGACAGACTACCAGTTCAAGTATGTGACCTTCATTTAGAAGGAATATGGCTGAGTTACTTAAAGACATTTGTGGTTAGGTAGATTGGAGATCTAATATGTCAAACAGTGGATGTTCTAATGGAAGGATCACAATGCTTTCAGAGTAAGGGCGAAGGTTGATGCTTGGAGATCACTGGAAGAAAATGTGCTGTTGATAATGTTGAGTGGAGAGGAGAAAAAAGTTGAAGGTTGGTTATGAGAGGCTGCCCTGGCTTCTGTGGATGCATAGGGCATATGTCTACTCAATGCTTGAAGGAGGAAATGTGTACCTTGCCTGCATCTCTCTCCTCAGTTGTGCTCCAAAGGTCCTTGAATTTACTTGAGGATAAGATTGCTATAACACCTTTGAGTGGACTTGGTTTGCTTTTTGATCTAGTCTTACCTGGGAGTGAGAATCAAAGTAGACTATCACTTATACCTTGAAAGCTGGATGTAATGGCTGCTTACAATGTTTTGGGAGGAAATCACCAGCACAGCACTCCTTGGTAGAAGGTAGGACAAGCAAAATATTTGCATGGTGGAGGGGAGGAACAACACATTGATATCGTTAGAAGAGATGGTGCATGGTAGCCTTAAGATGGTTGGTAAGAGGTCCCTTACACAAAAAGAGATGGATGGCAGCTCGAGAATTGAAAGAAAAAGAAAAGAACCCATTGTTGATGGCAAAAGAGGTACTACTGACACCAGAAGTATAATTGGAAAGGAGTTTGCAAAGAAGCCTATGAAAGATTTGGGTTGTGTGCTGGAGATGACTAATGGAGATTCCTCGTATTCCCATAGCCAATGGGAGGGGTCAAAGGAAGGAAATTTTATTAGGGTTTTGCTTCCTAATGAACTGAAATGTCAATAAAATTTGGAGGTTAAAGGCAATGTGGTGACAGGTGAAGTGAGCTGGATTTGTAAATTCAATAATTATCTAGGGCAAGCCAAACTGGATAGGAAAGGAGAGATTGAGGCAGACTATTTGGATAACACGGATGTGGTCGTGGTATAGGGATGTGTCCTCTCTCCTATCAAATTGATCTTTTGATGTGAGTTTTCGGAAACCATAACAATTGGTATTAGAATTAGTATGCTTTGAACCAAGTTTCAGATAAGTTCAGGGCTTACCCATCGGAAAGGGTAATCTAGGGGCCAAGTTGGTACCTAAATGCCTAGAATAGACCATCAACAGTGATGCCAATGTAGAAAGCATGGTGAGATTAATGCAGACTATTTAAATATGAGACTAAATACTCCTCCATTGATAATATGAGACATTGATGTGGTATTGATAAAGAGGTAGACCTTTTCCCACTGAGAGTTGCATGAGGTATAATGTGACTAATCACTTGGAATTGTTGGGGCCTTCAAACACTTCTCATCTCAACCTTAATGTTGGTAGCCTTCCTATGGAGGACTCACTATTGTGAGTAAGCTTCACAAAAAATTTGATGAGTTGGCCCTCAAAGGTAACTCTGAAGTTTCGTTTATCCAAGTGGTAGGAGGGTTGTGGTTGCCATGGAAAAAGAGCTAGTTGTAAAAATTCTCAGGGCTTATCCAACCTTCATTATTAGCTATGATCTGTGATAGCAATGGTGAGAATGATTAGGTATTGACAGGGTTGTATGGGGTCCCAAGGAGATGAAGAGGAAGAAGGTGTGGGATGAGCTATTGACAGAGGTTCAACAAATGTCTATTACAGTTGTAAAATAACTACATGAAAATATAGTCTCTCTTGGGTGACTCTATTGCGAACCCTAAGGTGTCTCCGACCAGAGAGCCCCTAGGCACACTATGGGGGAGCCAATAGGGCCACCTCTAGCTTTATTCATCAATTAATTCGCAAGGAAAAATCAGATCTTGTGATTTTATTGGAACCCTTCCAGCAGACACACTTCACTCAACATTATGTTTCAGTTTTTTGGTATGAATAATGGGTGTTCAGTTTTTAGACACTCTCCACTCAAAAGACAAATAAAATCTGGGGCTTTTGGCAAAATTCCATCTCCTGTAATTGTATTCAGGAAAGTAACCAAGCCTCCACTTTTTGTATTAAACTTGGAGACCTGAAATTTCTCTTTACAACTGTATATGCGGCTACTACCAAGGAAGGGAGATGCATTTTATGGCAGGATTTGTTAGATATTTATTTGAATTTTTCTGGTTGGCCTTGGATGTTGGGGGGTGACTTCAATTCCATTAGAAATAGTGAGGAAAATACATCAAGTCTGAAGACCTAATTCTTATGTGGGGGAAGGGTGGAGGAGACAGTTTGCCAATCTCAAAGGCGAGATTGACAGTCTGCAGAAGATCCAAAAGCTCCAAGTTTTGCTTCCTAATGATCAACATATCAAGGAGGAGAAGAGGAGACAGGAGTTCGAGTGGTTGTTGGAAGTAGAGGAGAGTCACTAGAGGCAATGACCATGTATAAAATGGCAACTGGAAGGTGATTGGAACACTAGGTTCTTCTACCTTATACTCTTTATCATAGGAGGAGGAACCATATCCATTCCATTAAAATTCTGGGGGAGGAAGACAGGATAGCCAGGAAGGTATTGGAAAGGTTTTTATTGGGTACTCTGACAGTTGATTTCTACAAGCACTTGAATGTTATCACAGGAGATTCAATGCATACATTTGCATGATGGAATCAAAGCCTCTTGACTGCATTTTGTGGATCCAGTGGAAGAGATTAGGAAGGTGATATTTAGCATTGGTCCAAACAAGAGCCTGGGGCCAGATGGATATCCAACCTATTTTTTTCAAAGGAATTGGGAACTGATAAAGGTGTAGGGGGTGGAGATGGTGCAGAATTTTTTTTGCTATGCAAATGAAGGATGCCGGAAAAACTAAATGACAATCACTGCATTGATACCAAAAAAAGATAGCCAAGAACCAATACAGTTCAGGTCAATCAGACTTGTGAAAATAATTGCAGGAAGATTCAAATCTCTTGTTGCTGACCTGATCACAGGAAACCAATGTGCTTCACTCTGTGGGATAAATACTTTGGAAAACCTGGTGATTGCCAGGAAGTTTTCACTCAATGGAGGGTTCTGCAGCCAACGGATATTCTGCCTTAAAAGTGGACACGGCTAAGACATACGACAGGGTGGAGTGTACCTTCATGGGCCAAGTGTTGGGACACGGCTAAGACTTCGGCTTTGATATGGAAAGCAGAAGGTTGATGAATCAGTGCATAGTCACTTCTACTTATTCTATATTAATGAATAGATATGCAACAGTAAGGTTGCTATCATTTTATCTTAGTGAGTTAAAGATGACCACAACAACAATGAGTTATAATCTCATTATAAAGTTAACCACATGAATCTCTTTTTAAGTTAGAGATGATGAATTTCAATATTGGAAGCAATTTCCCCTGACCTAGATGTGAATATTCTGTACAAGTAAACCCTCTTTAGGCACCTTACGTAATGGGCTTTCCTGTTTTGTAATTTTTGGAAGTTGAAGAATGGAAAATAGGAAATCCATCATTTCTTTGCAAAGGAACAAAAGCATTCAATAATTCTAGTTATTTGTCATTCCAATAAAGAACAATATTTGATTCTTATTAGTTAATTGTCAATTAGTATGAAAAAAGATATTCGGAATACCATTTCCAAAGATTCCCATGTGATCTGTTTTATTTCAATATAACTCAAAAAACTTTATTTGTTGGTGCATGTTTTCTTGTATATACTCGTCATGCAATCCTTTTTTTTGTTTTTGCATGCTATTTTTTATTTGGCCAAATCCCTACACCTATTACTTTAGAAAGGAAGCCCCTTTTTTTATAAATCAAAATATCCAAGTGCGTAATCTATCTACTTCATTGTACACATTATAAATCCAGATCTGAATTTTATCCACGATCAGCCCATGAGCACATGTTAGAGAATGAGGCCCTAGACTGTTAAAAAGGCTTGTCATTTCTCTAAATGGTATGATATGGAATCTATGGTAGTCTCTTGCTGCACCAGCTTGATAAATCTGTGTAAAGTCTCATTTGATCAGAAGCATAGTTTTGTTCCTACCCTATTGTTATGAACTGATTTTTCACTTGGTTATTATTGTAATAATATGTGATTAGTTTTTCCTATCAATCCATTCTGTTATTAGCTTTGACAGAGTGAACTTGCCATCTCATATTGTTATAGGCGTCTCATTGACTTTGGTAGCGCAATTGACAAGTTCACTCTCAAAAATCTTTATGGTTCTGGTCCAACCAGGTAAGCATATAATTCATAAGAAGTTTCTTGTTAAAAGCACATGTTATTGCTTGTGGTACATTTCAAGATGGAAATAAGAGAAGGCATAGAACACAGATAGGTCTATGCTGTTGTTTAGTGTCCAATACACTGAAAGTTTTTTAAATTTATATCAGTTTCTAATAGCTTCAAGTTATATTCAATATAGTAATATGCATGCTCTGAGGTATTATCCTATTTTGCAGATCTGAACAAACATTTGCCTACACCTCTCCGGAAGCTTTATTGAATGCTAGTTGGTTTCAAGCTCCAAATGATGTTGTGATGAAGTATCTTTGTCAGAATAGTTTGATTTTCATTGCAATTGTTTTTTTTATTAATTGTTCTTGACTCAAATTTAGCACCAACATGATTTTTTTTTGTTTTGAAATTGTTCAACTTTATCATGTCAATTGGAGATTGAACTATATTTTTAATGTTGTGTTTGTTAGAGTTTGTCATTTTATGTTTTACTCTTTTTCATAGATATGATATGTGGAGTGTTGGTGTCTTCATGATGGAGTTGATTCTAGGATCACCAAATATATTTGAGACAGGTGGTCGTACAAGAGCTGTCATTTATCAACAACTTGAAGGGTGGAGTGAGGATATCAAGGAGCTTGCATACAAGTAATCACTCGAATTGGCTTTACAGACACCCGAAAGTAGCTTCAGATGCATTTTATTAAAATATGCTCGTTATGTTTTAGTCACAAAATCACATAAAAATAGTATTGGGAGCTTTTGCAAAATCAAAAGACATATCAACATCAGCAACTATAACCTATTTCATAATCCCACCATGCAGGGTTGGCCACATAAATCTTTTTCTTCCAAAAATGTAAAAAGAAGAATCAATAATAAAAAAATTAGTAGTAACGAAAAATAGTGTTAATGACACACAAAGTTGCATTTTTAAAAATAATAAAAGTTCACTTTATATTTTTCTAAAGTTATGGATAGTATTTTTATGTAGTTTGGTTTCCCAAACATCATGAACTCATTTTAATGACTAGAAGCTTCAACTTACTTTTTTTGTCATCCAAAAAATAAATTATATAAAACTAATGAATAGAAAAGGTCCAAAATGTTTGAACCAGCTTATATTAACTGGGCTGAACAGGGGATTCAAACAAGAAGATGGAATTCAGTTCAAGAACCTTCACATACCCTAGTTAAAAAAAGGAAGTCCTGGGCAACAGTTAAAAGAGCAAACCCAGTGTTTGAGACTCTCACTGATTTAGTGTTTGCAAAAGGCTCCATTTATACAGACCTAAACAACGGTCATGCCCTAAGTCCCATTTTATTGAATTGCAGCTGAAGTACCTCCTGCTGCATGACCATGATTCTGGTAAAATAGAAGAATAGGCAATAATTTGAAAAGGGAGCCATTATAAGATCGGAGAATGAAGTTTTTGAAAAAATCTATTTGGTAAAAAAATTAAGTCAACAATGAAAAAACTTGTAATGACTTATAATTCATTCTTGTGATTGTGCACTACCACATGTCATTCACCGTAACTAATAACATATTCTTGAATGTTGTGTGACAGACTGAAGTCGTATATGGACATGTGCATTATTGTCCCAGGGATTTTTCCAAAGTATCATTTTCAGGATCATGTAAGTGTTTTTTTAATCACATAAGTGAAATCCATAATAGCATCTGGATTGATCCTTTTCTGAGTGAAACTCTGCATTTCTATTTCTATCTCCTATGCTCTCTTTTATTTTGGTCATCAAAGCAAATGTTTTTTACTCTTGTTACGTTATAGGATAAAGAGAGTTGCTCTGAAGAATCATTTTCAGAACAAATAAAGCGCAGGGACCCTCTTAAATTGGGGTGAGATTAGATTTTCATTAGACTGGCACATTTTTTTAATTTGTGTTTGACCTATATCCTATTTGACATAATTGCAGTTTTCCAAACATATGGGCCTTACGTTTTGTTCATCAGTTGCTAGTATGGCAGCCTGTAAGTTTCAAGATTTTGTCCATGTTTAGTTTTTAAAACCTTGATTATACCATTCTATATTTTGAAAACTGTGGTTATCTATATTTGCAAACTACAGTTACTCCTAATAATATTGTAAAACAACAGTTCTGACAGCCATGTATATGCTATTATGATGATAGGAACACCTTTGACTGGGTATGATCTTAGTATGTTGTCAAAATTTTCTAACCAAGCACAGTGATTGAATCACCATAATTGGTTCAAACTAACCAAAATTATTATGCAATTTTAGTATGTCGTTCATGATTACACTCAGGTTATATAATTGATTTTTTATTTTGATTATAAAATACTAGAAGAGAACTTGTTAAATCCCACGCACAATAGCGTGAGCATTTTAATGAAGCTGCATCAAATCAACCATCAAACACACTCTTTCCCTGCGCCAACATTAATCTCATTCATGTGCAAATACCACCACCATGGCCATATTTAGTAGCTAGGAGCTCATAGATCATGTCATCTTCTTCCACTTCATCTGTTCCTAGCCTTGCTTGATGTCTGGCTTTGACATCCTAAGTAGGTATACTACTTATTGTATAAAGGGGTAAGAGAGATGAAGGTTTGTCCTGACTGGGTGTTTTTCTACGTGGTAAGGGCACCAACTGTTTATTTTCCTCCTCTTCCACTTTTCATTGAAGTTCCCATATCTAGTTATTTCAAAAAAAAATCATGAACGTTTATTTTATTTCAATCACAGTGATTCAATGATAATGATTCAATCATCGTGGTTGGTTTAACAAAAATTGAAAATGCACCAAGGTTATACCAGTTACAGTATAGAAGCACCACAACTAGTTTAAATCAGTCGTGGTGTTTCTATCATTGTGACTAATTTTAATTTTTTTTAAAAATCTACCAGTCACGTAGTGTCGTGTAGCATACACATGGCTGTCAGAACTGTAGTTTTGCATTGTTTTTAAAGTAGATATAGTTTTCAATTTTTACAAATAACTGTAGTTTTCAAAATTTGCACCATATTAAAAAGCTATTCCGGCATGGGTGTTCTCATTAGTCAGACTGGCATTAATCTTCCTTGATTATACTCTTTCTATGACACTCTTTCAGTAATCATTAATTAGATTTGTTACCTAGTTTGATCTGGTATCAATTGCCTTTCGCCTCAACACTTCTCTAGTCATAGAAAAAGGACAAGGTCAAATTAGGCCACATATTGATCCACAAATGTGTGCATACAATGATGGGTATGATTTTGAACTAAAACATGCCCTTATTTCGGAATATGCAGTATCTACTAATATTCAAATATATTTTGATTTGAATTCTGGAATTTATGCCCATGAAATTGATGTCTTACATTTGTTATCCATTGATGACTTTTTTACTTAGATGCCCCAAGTATGCTGTAATTTGAAACTATGAAGATGAAATAACATTCTATAGGCAATTACCTCCAAAAATATTTCTACGTTTTGCGTAATGACTTCCAATCTCAGTTATCTGATTCTTGTTGTCATATTATGATTCATGTTGGAGAACCATGTTTAATTTTAGGAGGACCGGCTGAGCGTCGACGAGGCTCTTCAACACCCTTATTTCCACTACGATACTTGAGAGACAGTCAGATGCTAGTTACTTTTAAGGACACTGAGAGATCTCCAAAGTTATATTGTCGACTTGGCCCATCCTTCACAATATGCTTCATACCCTGTTCACCTAGCAGCTTCTTCACGAGCAACAATTAAAATAGGGAAATGCATCAAAACGAACTTCTTTATCATACCTGGCATTGTAAGCAGTCTTCTTCACGAACAGCAATTAAAATAGGGGAAATGCATCAAAAGAAAGTTCTTTATCATACCTGGCATCAATTATTATGTAAGCAGGAATCTCAATCACTTTATGTGGAGGCAACCCAAGGAGATCATCAAAGGTCCTCCCAACTTATTCAGGGAAAATTCCTGTTGCACCACACGAGCTCCAATTGTAGTATTCAGTTGCTATTTCCTGGAACAAAGATGTACATAGACCCAGAGTGATAAGCTAAGAGCATGAAATCTATAGGGAATGCTTGAGATTGTAATGTCTGACTTGATAGTAAATATTTCTTTCAACAGATTGTAGATAGCATTACCTCTGTACATTGGTGGACATTGAAAGTCATTCTTGTTTGAATATTTTGTTAATTTCCTGGTGGTTTTTCACTGACTTGGAGGGCATACTACTCTGGTTATGTATGTTTTCTGCAACCTATTTTACCTTGACTTGATCATTGGTTCAAAATAATTTAACAGATAATGATATAGCATCATTGACCTGATCATTTATTTAACACATCGCCAAACTCTTTCGACCAATATTTGAATGTTAATAAATGATTTAAGCTATTTTTGTTTGATTTTAAAGATATACGTATATTAGTGTTTTATAATACATAATAATCAATTTATTTTTTGTATAAAGTATGATAAACATTGCTTTATGGCTTCATAAGTGAATATAATGGATTTAGGTCTAAGTTAGGGTTCGTAGCGGTAAGGTTATTTGTTTTTAATTTTTTTGATATATGTAAAGAATTGAATCATTGGTCAAATCAAGTGATTCCACAAGTCGTGCTAGTCAATTTATAACGTGCAAGTTGATTTTTAGAGAGGAAAATTCATCTTTACATGACTTTAGATTCAACTGGATTTAACCACTCGAGTTTGAGAATAGTGAGAAAGCTCGTCTTATCTTCGTTATGAAACTGACTTTTTTGGAAAATAAACTTCTTATCGTATATCACATTGTGAAATCATTCACACATTCACTATCACCATCTTTTTATCCGTTTAAAAACAAATAAATCTGATTCTGTGATTTGAGTTTTTTCCGGTAACATTTATTTTTCATTATAATAGTGGTTTTAGTTAAATTTAAACTAAAAATGTCTTCTTTCGTGATAAAGATCAAGTAGATTATCCACTATTGATTTTTAAAAATTCTTGCACTTGCAATCTATTATCTTGAAAATAAGTTTTTTTTTATAATTATAGTAATTTTTACGCATAGCAGAAGCGCTGCTACAGACCCAACCAATGTTTTCCAACACTTGTATTATAATAAGATCGTTGGCGACGATTGTCCTCCGAGCACTCGTCTCTGCGTTGCAGCGAATGGCCAACACTTATATATATATATATTTGTGAAGTTTTTGTCAATATTGAAATTTAATATTCTTTTCACAAAATTTTTATTTTCCTAATAAGGATTGAGGTTGATGAATTTTACATCGAAAACACTCTTCTTATTAAATTTTCATGAAACGAAAGAAAGACTAATTCTATAAATCTCTAATGGTTAGTTAAAAAATCACATAATAATGTACGTGGTCTATTATTGAAAAAGAAAGAAAATTATGCCAGGTGTCGTTAAAAAAATTGAACATTACTTGTACGTTTCCAAAAAAGATCATGATATGTAAGTAAAGTATTAAATTTAGAGTGACATACAAGCACACTTCTGTAATAAATTAGTCAACTAAAATAAATATAAAAATTTCTATCGTTATTGGAAGAAAAACAGTCATACAAGTAAAATTCTCAACAAAAAGTTACAGATTACGAAATAATTTAATTGAGTAAAAAGAAGAAAAAAAAACCATAAATTTTTATCAATATTTGAATTTTGTTAAACTTAAATTTAATTTCCTTAAAAAATAAAAAATCTAAACATTCAATGATTTTCGGTAGCTATCATAAATTAAGTTATTAAATTAGTTTAAAATTACAGAAAATAATCTGTGTTAGTACCTAATCATTTTCTCATTATCACCTCTCTCTCTTCCATAATGTTTACTTAAAACACTCATGTGCGTAAATTTTAAATTTTAAACTTTAAATTCCAAACCTTGTACTCATGTACGCATGTGTAGTTATTTATGCACGCAGCCTCCTAAAAGATTCTCTGTGCCGCCCTGCCTTCTTTCCCTTTCAGGAAATCGGTACGTGTCCACCTTGAGGGCTCTCGACGGACAACGATGTAGGGCTAGCCACGTGTCTACCTTCCAGAACCTTCCAAGGTTGGCTTCCTGCCACGACACCCTCCCGACCGGCACCGGATTCCTTCGTCTTCAAGTCAAGCCTCGACCGGACCATCTCCATCCCCGCGTCCACTATTGAACGAAGGTTTGTAGATTTTCCCGCTGTTGCTCCACTAGCCCGCCACGCCTGGCCAAACCCATCTCGTCTTTTCCCTCCTCCGAGCTCGTTGCCGTCACCCAACGTCCCGTCCGGTGTCGTGGGCCGCACGAAGTGATCGGGGTTTTTCTCCCAAGTCCCTTGTCGCCGTTGCTGCTACTGCTGCTTCTGATTTGGGTTTTGAATTCAGTTTTGCCGTGCACAATTTTGGCTTTCCGTTCGCGTTGGCCGTTGTTCGCGCCTTTTTTCGGTTGTCTGAGTTCTTTTCCACCGGCAAAATCTCGTCTTTGCAGCTGATTTGGTTGTTGGGTCTCGGACTTGATCCCACCCTTCTGGTGGCTGGTGCTTCGGTGCTTCTGCTGATTTGGGTTGAGCAATGAGTAACTTCAATCCAGTGAAGGAGGAATTCTTGGAAGCAGGTACGTCTGGGCCTTTTGGTTCTGCTTCAGCTTCTCCACGGCCAATGGAAGGTTTGCACGATCATGGCCCGCCTCCTTTTCTTACCAAGATTTATGAGATGGTGGATGATCCCAGTACTGACGAGGTGGTCTCATGGAGCAACACCAGTAATAGCTTTGTTGTTTGTGATCCTTATTTATTTACCATGAATCTGCTGCCCAGATACTTCAAGCACAATAACTTCTCCAGTTTTGTCAGGCAACTCAACACATATGTAAGTCGCTAGTTTGAATTTCATTCGATGACGCATGTTTAAAAGTATGACTACCGAAAATCTCGATGGGTTTGAGTTTCTCTTGTCTCTGAGTACCTTGCAAGTTCTTTTAACAAAATCCATATTCAATGTGCTCTGGTGCTTAGATTATAGTCTGCTCAGATATTGTTCTTAACTTGTTAGGATTGCCATCGCTCCTAAAGCGTTTTGTACTTGCTGTCAGTGTGAATATTCAGGTAGTCCAGCATGATCTTCTCTATGCTTGACATAGTGTGTATTTGATTTGTTCTGATCCTTAACCACAGTATCCATAGTGTCTTTTACTTTTCTTCTTGGTGCGGTGTTTCTTGTTGTTCGGTATAACATCCTGCATATTGTTCTCAGGACACTGTTAGTGGTAACCATTGAATGCCTGTCGTATGTAAATTTTAAGGGATCACTGGAAGAATTTCACGAGTCTTCTTGTTGTCTGCCTTGTGCTCGGTAGAATGGTTGTGTGATGGCTGCAAAAAATGGTATACATCGAGGGCATCATCACTGAATTGGGATTTTTTTTTCCTTATGCAGGGTTTCAGAAAGGTTGATCCAGATAGATGGGAATTCGCCAATGAGGGCTTTCTTAGGGGGAAGAAACATCTTCTCAAGTCTATCAAAAGGAGAAAGCCACCTTCCCACCCTTTTCCCCAACAGCAACCTGCAGGCCCTTGTGTGGAGGTTGGTTTGTTTGGGGCAGAAGGAGAGATCCAACGTCTACAACGTGACAAGAACATCTTGATGGCAGAGCTTGTGAAGCTTAGGCAGGCGCAACAAGCAAGTCGAGCACAGCTACTGTCAATGGAAGGGAGGCTTCAAGGGACTGAGCAAAAACAGCAGCAAATGATGGCATTTTTAGCCAGGGCAATGCAGAATCCTGAATTTATAATGCAATTGGTGGAACAGAAGGGAAAAAGAAAAGAAATTGAAGAAGCCCTTTTTAAGAAGAGAAGAAGATCAATCGATCAAGGGTCAGATGGTATGTCTGCTGAACCAGGAGGTCCGTATATGATCAATCCTGCTATTGAGAGTGGATTTGTAGGTTTGGCATCAGAAATGCAGAATTCGAATAAGAATGTTGAGGCAGATGAGATGGTGATACACCAGGAGGAAGATGAATTCGACAAAGAGCTGAATGAAGAATTTTGGGAGGAATTATTGAATGATGGGTTCAAAGAGAATACAGAAAGACCAGAGATTGAAAATAGAGTTGTTGAGATGTAAATATGTCAGTTGAAAATTTGGGATTTTGAGATGAATTAGCCCAACATGAAAAATGAAGCTATTTTCCTTCATCTACTGATTTATACTGCATTGTGCCATGTTCTTTGGCTACTTCTCTGATGCAGGTAGATTTGGATATATTGCACTACCTTGGATGGTGGCCAAACATTAAGCCATAGGGAGACCATAATGCAATGTCAATAAAAAAGGTACGCACAAACTTTGAATAATTTAGGGCTTTTGCTTATAGTCCACTTTCCTAGGGTGGGACATAGACAATACTTATTTAGCCCACTTCTTGCCAATTTTCTTTTTAGATTTTTTTACTTGTATGTCATAAAATTTTTTTGGTAATTATTTATATGTCGTTTGAAGATTTAAAAATTACATTTACTTGTGTGCCATTGAAAAAACTTTTTATACTGTTAAATCATTATCATACCACCATTATGTTAATGTGGTTATCTTTGCGACCGTTCTCAAAAGAAAATTCTACCCCTTACAGGGAGAAGTCGGCGGCAGTTGCAGGAGTATTTTTTTGAGTTGGGAAGATAAGGTTAAACGCACGTTGGGAAGAAAGACCATTGGAAAGTTGCAAGAGCATCTAAATAAAAGGTACTAAGATAAACATTTAATGGGTTCATTTTCAAATGAAACTTGTGAAGATATTTTGACTAGACTTGTAAATTTTCATGGAAGTAAGTAAATTATAATTTTTGAATGTCATATAAGTAATTGCTGTAAGTAAAAAATCCTTCTTCTTTTTTGAAAGGATATAGCATCACAAGTAATCCTTGCCTTTGGTAAAGTGGAAGTATGATACATATGTTGTTCGCAAATGAACGAGGCTACCGATCTATGCCTTTATTGCTGGTCTTTTTAGATCTATAAGGTTACGGGAGGGGTTTGATTCTATTATTTGAAATGAGTCAAGATGGTACTTAACTAAATCCTGTTATCTCCTGCTAGTTGATGGTGGTACCAGATTCAAGTATTACAATCATATATGAAAAACTAAAACTATTAAAGGTCACAATCTTTGCTTGGTTGGTAATCAATGATAAAGTGCTTGCTTATCGAAGAAAATTTATTCAAAAAAGGTTGAAGAGGAATTGTCTCTTGCTCATGATGTAATATTGGTTTAGAAAACTGTAAACATCTGATTGTTGATTGTTTCATTCCAAATGAAATTTGGCTCTTTTTAATTAGAAACAGAAGAATTTTACTTTATGATGATTTTTTGCTTTCTGTTTTTAATCTTTCTAGCAATCTTATTTCCTTCTTCGCCAACTCTCAAGTAATGTTATTCCCAACCTTCATTTTGGCTTCTTTTTTGGGATTATCTGAACTTGTAGGAATGACATTACCTTCAGAAATTTCCTTTGGAATATCAACTTGATATTTTCCAAAATAATTGAGTTGTCCTCTTTTTTGTTAGAAAATTTCTTTGCAGGATTAAAGTGGACAATCTCAGAAAGGTGCAATCTATTTGAGATCAACATGTAAATATATATAATCACTCCAACAATTTTGGGGTGCAGGTTCAATTTCTGCTCTGCCCCACCTCTTTTATTTTTCCAGCCTTGCTTTTGTCCCAGTGCTTTTGGGATGCATTGTGGTTTGATTTCTTGTGAACTCTTCTCAACTGTGATTCCATGATCATGGTTTTATTTTTTATATAATATATTTTTACCTTGCAAAAAAAAAAAAAACTAGTTTAAAGCAAAATTCACAGGTACAGACAACTGTGTACCTTTCAATACCTAATTCCTTCCGCACGCCATCTTCCACTTCCATCTACTACCTTGGGAGATGTTGATTACCCCGGAGAAAAAGCATGCACATGGGAAAGAAGATATTTATTTTACTATGTTGTGGAAAATAATTAGGATTTTCATTGATTTAGGAAGTATCTTTTGTAAGTTACAAATTTGAGTAGGTTTTAAATTTAAATTAGATGAAAGGTCATCAAATAGAAAATATTTTAGTAAAATAAATATCTCCTTTCCCACCATTAAATTTAGGAGTTTACAACAGTATTGTGGGTATTAAAAGGCTGGTTCTCCATGGCCTCTTTGCTTCATGTAAAGATGGAAAGTGATTGTTTTGGAATACAACAAAAAGGTTGGCCAGGTGAAGCTCTTGTCTTATAGCAGATATATTTGCTGTTACATTAGTTTATATTTGGATACTACATAAATGGTGTTTGCAAATTTAGTTAGCATTTTTATGAAAATTTTGCGCATTTATTATCCATTATCGAACACCATCCTTTTATTTTCATGGGTGATAAATGGATATAAGTATGATCATTCTTCAAATTTAAGGCGAAAGAAAAGGATCGCTCATGTTGACGGTGCATATATGACTTATTCTTGCAGAAAAATAGATTTTTTGTAGGAACCGAAGGTTTAGAATTGATCATGTTTTATGGGTCTTTGACTTTGTCCTGGCTGGCTGAGATGTGACGAGTATTAAATGTCTTTCCATTACATGATATTCAAAATCTGAGGGAAAAAAAAAAAAAACCCACTAAAGTCATATTTTCGCATCGGAATTGTTTCATGGATATCTTTAAAAAAGGTTAAAATAATTTGTATATTTTTTAAATATGATATTTTCTTACATATTCATCATCACAATATTGTAAAAATCATAGCTATAATATGGTTATAATTTTCCTGTTTTTAAAGATGCCTTAGGTAAGTAATATCATAATTCAAAAGGTGTACTAGCTTTTAAAACTTAGGCCAGTAGTAAAAAATACTTCTGATTTCACAAGTACCGCAAGAATGTAATATCTGAGTTCCAAGTTTGCTATTATCGTTGGGGTGAATAACACCTTTGGATTTAAATTGGGACTTTCATTTTTAGACTTTTTCTTAAATAAATGAATTCACGTGAAATTTCTTGGATTAGACAAATGGTCTGGTTTATCTCTTCTCTTCGTAAAAATGTTATATTTGTGGGAGTGCTGTGCCTTATTAAATTGAAATCTTAGTATGAGAATCGTTTTATTTTTGAATATTTTAAAAGCAACGCCAAGGTATGTTTTATCCTCTTGATCAAAGCGATAACGTTTTTTTTTTTTGTTGGTCAAAACAATAAATCGAAAACGAATTTGATACATCATTTTTAGGTATTTATAAAAAAAAAAAGTATATTATGAGTATTTTTACATTAACATTTTTTGGTCTTTTATATAACAAAAAGGTAAGGTAAGGATGGAAAAAGAAGAATTGAATGTCAGGAAGAAATCAAAGGGAAAAAGCATGAGAGAAAATATGTTATTTTTTGATAACGGTAGTCTTTAATTTTTATAAAAATTAGAAGTATTGTTGCTAGGGACCGATTGACCAATCAAAGGAAGAACCGCACTTATCAGTTTGTGAGATGGATATTGATCATTCAACTACCGGACGGAAGCAGGTGGTTACATTTTTTAATATTAAAGAGAAATATTTAATTATAAATACGAATCTATAAATATAAACTAAAGGTTAATTACCAGGAAGAAAGTCAACTCTTCAACCGAAGGGGGGGGTGGGGCGCACGGCAGCTCGCCGCCACGACGCGTTGCCTTTGCTTCGTGGGCAAAATTAAATGCCCCATGGATCAAGTAATCTCCACCTTAATCTTCGTCCATTCATCATCGGACGCCCACGAGCGTCGAAACGATCACCGAAGAAGGTGACCGCCGCCGACACCGAAATGACGGAAATAGCCCCCCGTCGTCGACATATTTCTTTCTTTCTATGGGGTGCCGGGGGGGGGGGGTTTAGAACGGTACAACAACACAACGTCCGACGTCGACCGCCGTTTCCCGAGTCGTCGTTATGTTTATAAATGTCGTTTGTTTCGTGAACCTCCGTCGTGATCGGCACTCCTGTGTCGGTCGGGCATTGGCGATTTTCTTCTTCTTCAGTCGTGATGGTAAGGGTGTTTTGGTTATTTCACTTTTGACCGCTAGGAAAGATTAAATAAATGCAAGGGAAGGAGGAAGAAGGTTTAATTTAAACCCTTCCGTTCTCTTTCTAACTCGGTCCCGTCTCCTCTGGAGTCTGCTGTCGCCCGTCTCCTTCACTTCTCTTTCTTTCGTCTACCTCGCTTTCTCTCTCTAGGTTTCGTCTCCAATGACGACGCCAGATCTGGCCGCTACCGCCTGAGCCCATCCCGACCTACCCGAGCAATGGGTGCCGTGCCGTCGACGCCGAGGAGGGCGACCTCCGCCAGACCACGAGAAGCGGCAGAGTTTCTTATAGGGACGTTCGTCGGAGAGAAGTCCTACCCTGTCACTTCGGATTTCTGGAGCAAGCTGCTCGGGCTCCCTCTCACGCTCCAGTGGCCGCAGCAGCGGGTCCGCCAGGCCTGCGAGGTTTTTGGTTAGTATCATTGAACTCTAGTATTGCATAAGGTTCTGGTTTTGTTGAGGCGGTTCCGGAGGCTGAGATGTTGAACTGTAGTGCCGTGGAATTGCATGGTTGGAAAATAGTGATAGGTTTCATGATTACAAATGAAGCATCTTTGAATGGAAACATATGGAGAGAAAGAATTCAATTACCCGATCCAACGTAGTTTAAGGCATGGTTGTCGTCCTATTTTAATACGGAGGCAAATTGAACGAGCAACTGTTAGTACGTTTTTTCTTCTTCTTTTTGATATTGGTGGTTTTTACGTTTGATTTGAACTTTGGTGAGAAATAGGAGTATCGTTGTCTCTGGTAAACTGAGTTATTGTCGTTAATTGAGTTTATAATGTACCCTCAGAATCTGTTATGAACAGAAATGGTGTCTATAACTTGCACAGCGTATAGGGGTGAAAATTAACAGTGTCCTAAAGCCCAAAATAATTCGCACAATGTAGTTGATGGTGGCAAAAGGGCTTAGAGATCAACTACATTGCCTTATCATTTTCAGATTTCAGAGCTGGATTGGACACCAACTTGGGCAGCTAGTTCATGGGTTCAACCAGTTAGACTGGTTGAGCCCATTACACCAGTATGATGTAATAAATAATAAAATTTATATGTCATATGTTGGAATAAATTAGTAATATTATAAAAAAATCAGAAAGAATACAGGGAATTGCTTGTCATATAAGAGAACTTAAAACAGGAGAGTGAAAAATAAGAAGATTTGTAGTAGAAGAACAAGAAGGAAAATGACTAAAAATGGGAAAAAAACTGAAAAGGAGGATGCAGGAGGTAGAAGAATGTCCTCTTCATTACTCATTAAAGATTCAGGAGAGCGTATTCATTGCCTGTTGCTGTTGTCCTCCCTTCTATCCTTTGTTTCATTTCTCTGATAAAAGACAGCAGATCATTGTTTTATGTAAATATTAAAGATTAAGAAGAATTTCCATGTGATAGTTATGATTATTGTCTTTGTTCTTGTAATGGTTTTATAGCCATGAAATATGATATTTATCATTAGCTTATTTGATATATCACTAGAGTTCTTGTAATGTCACCATTCATTGAGTAGATGCTTTTATTGGAAAAGGGTTTTTCATGAATGGTGCTCTTCATGAATATTGCTAGTAGGTTTCTTCAGACCTGTAATACTTGTAAAATTTTAGTCTGTAAATGATGTGGTGGTTGTACATACCCATTAAAGGATTTGAGGCATGACAGCCCAGTTTACCATATTTTATAAGTATAAAGTTGCAGTATGGCACCTAATATGGCTTGATTTAGTCTTGTTCTTGTACAATCTTTGGGAGCTGACTGCCGAGTGCACTGTATCTCGTCAATGGCTGTGGAGTTGTTCTTCCTTTTGGCTTAGTTCTTCATGCTGTTGTCCAGAACATCCTCGAAAATTAATGGTGAAGCTGTAGCAATGATTCATTGATCCAACATGTGATGTCTACAATGGATATCTTTTGGCATGTCTTGTAGATAAGAAAAATATAAAGGTGGACAATTGAGTATCTACACTTGCATTACCTTCTAAGGCTTTGTTTGACTACAATTTTAGGCTCTTGATTTTTCCTTTTCACAATTTTGATAGAAAGTCTACCCAAACAGTGGTTGATATGACAGAATTTGTATGAAATCTTAAAGATTTTCCATGGTATGCCATAGGTAATTTTCCTAAAATCATAGAATCAAGAAAAATTATGATTGATTTTGCATAGTTGAGACAAAATCAAGAAAGATTTCAAACAAATTTTGTATTGTGACTTTAGATCTTATAATTTTCATTTCCTTAAAATCCATGTAAAATCACAATTTTGCAAAATTCTTCCTCCCCAATATCATATCTGAGCCATGACCAAGAATAATTTCTGCACTTAAATTTTGAGATCATCTTGCAAGGTATGAAATATGTGAAATGTGTAAAGATTACAGTGGTTCTTTTTTCTCCATTGCTTAGATAATTTATGGGTTGAACCCAAGATGAGAGAGGAAAGGAAATATTGTATTTGTATTATCTGTGTCAAAATGACACCTCCTTTGGTTTAGATGCTCATTTTGTAAGAAATCTAGACAACACTGGTCAATGAAGTAACAAGGGCTCCTCAAACACAATCATTTACTTCAACAAGACTAGACTTTACAGATAAATCCTTCATCAATGCTTACTTTTATTGGTTCATTTGTGACTGTGCAGCACAGAACAATAGCCATACAAGACATTTGGCAAAGATCTTGATACATCTAGTTTGGAGTCTGCAAGAGGCTTTACTAACTTCGAGTGGCTCTTCTTCTGTCTATGTAAAGGCTATTAATGGCGCATACATGTCATCTATATTCCTCAAGTACTTGATTGAAAATTCAAAAGTAAATACTTTTGAAGAACTTCACCTCAGCATCCAAGATGATGAAAGTTGTGAAACAACAAAAAACATTTTCCCAAAAGGTAAGTACTTGCATATCCTTAGATTCTAAATTCTGAATCATGTAATTTATGATTGCCGTCCTATCATTTTGTTCACATTAAATAGTGGTGTTTTGCGGATGCTACAGTTTTAAATCGTTTAATTTGGCATAGAACTTGTAATTCGTTATGCTGTTTTCAGAGGTTGTTGTTTGGATATTCTTTTGTCACTGAAGATGCTACAGAAATTTGTATGGTACACGATAATCATATCTGGAGACATGCAAAGCTGCATGGCTCAACAGTTGAATTTTAAGCATGTGCATGAGGAATTATGACAGTCAGGCGGCTTGTATTAGTAGTGCACCTATCATAGTCATTTTCGTTCATACATATTCACAACAATAGAAGAGTTCAACTTTACACATTTACATCCATCATGAAAACATAAGCATTTAGTTATAAGTAACCGTGAAATAAATTATATTTTTAAAGAACATTATTATAATAACAAGATGAACCTTTGCTTTAAAGACCTTATGTTGCATCTGGTAAAACCAGATTTGGATGTAAATTGTAGTAGGAATGGAATAGAATGGGATAATTGTATTTCATTCCTATGTCTGGTAGATTAGGAAGAATTGATAATTCTTTCCATTCCATTGTTTGGTAAGTAACGGATATAAAATCAGAATAAAATGTTATTATTAGTAATATTGCTAATCAAATATTATTATTAGTCATGAATATTTAGATTATATAACATAATATTGTGGCTACATTTAATAAATAAATATTGTCGTTATATTCAATATTATTACATATATTCATAATATATATTATAGTTTATAATAAAAATTTCTATTATTATTTAAACAAATGTAAAGAACACTGTTATTTATTATTGCTACTTATATTTATTGATTAATATTATTTATTATTTTAATAATTTCTTTAAAATTGTTGTTATTACTATTTGATATTAAATGTAATAGCTACTTTTAAATATTATATTTTTATTATTCCAAAGAAATATTTAGCATGTTCATTATAATGAATATATTAAAAACATAAATTATAAGTTTGATATTTATAATAATATAACTAGTAATAACTAATATTTTGTAATAAATTTAATATTAGAAAAATTCAATATCAAAAAGGTGTTATTAAATATATAATTTAATAGTTGTTATTAATACTGTTAAGAATAAGTGTTAGTAGAAAATAATAATTACTTATAACTACCATAATGATCGATAATAATTATTAATATATTAAATGCTAGTTTTTTTAAATAATTATTTTTAACAATATCATTATTTATTAATATTTATTTTCATATTTTAAAATTATTCAAAAGCTAGAGTAGACACAAACATCTTTGTGGTGCATAGGTTAGTCTGTCTGATGAGAAAGGTTAGTCTGTCCCAAACATCTTCTCTAATTGATTGGTATCTTCAACACATGCACCACAAAGTGATCTGTTAAAGTCTACCATCCCTTCCCACTGTGTTTTGTATAGTTTGGTTATCAGCACCCCATGGGTATTGATTTGCATTTCCATACCATTATTAAAGAAGGTCATTGAGGCAGCTGGTTTTGTACTCTGTAGGACAGCAAATCAATTCTTGATGTGAAATACACCAGACTTGGCAGAGTATGTGGTCCTTTTGCCCAAACTCAGAAATATTTTCTGGTAGAAGATCAAGCCACCTAGACACATGCTCCACCTCTTCATCTTTCAAGTTGCATCACAGATTTAAATTCAATAACCATTGTCCCTCTGATGATGTCAGCCACTGCACCCATGGGAATATCAAAGATTTGGGGAAATTCTTCAGAGATTTATCATGTGGCTATCTTTCCATAACAATGTCTGATTATTGGTAATAACTTTGAATAAAATGTGTGAATCAAACAGTGAGTGAACCATTTGCTAAGCTCTTCAAGAGTGGGAATCATCTAGTTTTGTTAGAATAACCACATCTATTGATCGATGCCCATATTTACTCTTAATAATATCCATTCAAAGGTCATTCTCTCACCCTCAAGTGATACCACCATTTGCACAATAGTCCTTGATTGATTCCTGAAGAGTTCTGAACCCTAAGGTCCCCATCCCATATGGTGCAGATGCCTCCTTCCAACTTCAAAGTTCCGAGACACCAATTAAGCAGCAGATGTATCATCTGTAGCCCCTTGCGAAAGTCACCTTCTGAAGTTCTTCCCAAGGACATAGATCACCGCCATTAACAGCCTGAAGACCACCATATGAAAGACAGGGATACTTTCCAAAGTGTGATCCTCCCTATGTGGCTAAAGTACCTGGATTTCCTCCATGAAAGCCTATACTTTGTCCACTAAAGAGCATCAATCAGTCACCCAAGGTTTCCTAACAGAAATTGGTCCAAATGATTAAAAGGCACCATCTCCATTTTACAGATCATAATAAAGTCTGAATTGTTTTTTTCCTGGTAACCAATTCATGATGTTCTTCCTGAATTGGCTTTACAGAAAAGGGTTTGGCACTTGACAATCATACGTATTTCCTGTCACAATGAAGTAGAATCTGCTTGGCACCTGTAGCTTTTCTTGTTCAGACCCTGAGCATTGGTAGGAAAAATTGTTAAAAACATAAAAATTTGAACTACATTCGTTCTATGGAGGATTTCAGTGATGCTTGGAGGAAATCAAGACAAGTTGGTCTGTTGGAGGTGGAAAAAGATTGTTTGATGCCTTGTATTTTTGTCTTTTTGGTGGGCAAGATGAAAGAAGAAAATTTGAGGATTTTCTCAACAACCACATACCATTGGGAGAATGGAAATCAATGAGAATGTGTTAGAATGGGTGAATCCTGATCAGGCAGATAATCATTGCAATGGTGACTGGAAGGAATGGTTAGTTAGAGGCTAGGGAGGATTTTTGATATTTGAGAATTATTGTTGTTGCATTCTTTTTTACTTTTTGCTTTCTCGTTATGTTTCTTCTTGTAACTGTCTTTTTTCTCCTTGTCTATTTTGGACTACTCTGTTGATGATCTTCTAATTTGAGTTTTGTCTATTCCAATGATAATCTTCTTGCCACTTAAATCATGTTGATGCCATTCTAGGCATGCTTAGATTGGCAGCCAGAATCAGGGAAAAAATAAATGTTTCTCTAATATTGATCATTTGGATTCTTGTTAATCTCATGACTCTTATTTGAAATTAAAAAGGATCCAAAATATTTAAATATGTTCAATAAATATCCTATAATTTATTTAATTATTATCCATGTCAAAGTATTATTTAGTTTAATTTTTTAAGGACATGCATCATGCAGATCCATCCCTAAAGTTTATTGATTGTTGAGAATTTTAGGTTTTTTACCCCTCTTCTTCGTTCAACATTTCTCCTTTCTATCTGCTTTACATTCTCTCCATCACTGGTTGTGGAGGGTTTTCTGATTCTATAGTTCTGTATTTTTTTTTTTCATCTGCAGGTGAAAGCCTTGCAAACTTTATAATTCGTGGGATCCTTATGTTCATTGGTTCAACAGATGCAAGGTATATTCCTTCTCTCAAATGGTTTCTTCCAGTTGTTTTCTTTTCTATTTTAGTATTATTTAGTTTATTACCATCCTGATAGTTTTTGTGTTTTCTCTTCAAGCCCTTCCTCATGCCTCCTCCATCACGAGCTCTTGAATTTCATGTTAGTTGCTATGTCAACTCAGCTTTCTTCGGTGCCTTCTCGTGGATCAAGTGATGTACATCCATTTATTGACGCAGCAATGGCTCAGGTTAAAATGTCCATATGAATTCATTTCTATGATCTATAAATCATATAAAAGTATTCAATCACTTGAATGATTGCTGTTATTATTGCAGGAAAGTCCTTTAGTATGTTCTGTAGTTCGTCGGCTGCTGTTGAACTACATCACTCGGCCTCATATTCCTCTTAACAGTGCAGGCTATCCTATATTTTCTGATGACAGCCAACCTGGAGTTTTGCAAAGATTTGGTTCTGCAGCAGGTATGCTCCTTTGTTTTGTTATTGCCACATTTGAATACCTATCCTCTATACTCCTGTTCCCATTATCGGTCCTCTCTACCTATGATCCTTTGTTACTGGTTTACATCTTTGTTTAACTCTGACTTGTGACAATTTGTTGGGCCATCCAATGGCTTACTCAACTCAATTCACAAACAAGGGAGTTTAATTATGTGAAAAAAAGAAATAGTGGAAGTTGAGTGATTCCTTAGCAAAGGTAATACCTCTATATATAAAGGCTACAAGGAAATGACCAATACATTTTAGCACTGTCGGATTAAACCTACTAAGGAAATGACCAATAATGGCTTACCTCTGTTTTAGTTATGATTGAAATAACTAATAAATTTCAAGGAGAAATACCCTAATATATATTATTTGCTAATGATATAGTTTTAGTTGATAAAAGTAAGGTAGGAATTAGTTTTAAATTAGAATTATAAAGAGATACATTAGAGTACAAAAAATTTAGATTGAGTTGATCAAAAACTAAATATATGAAATGTAAGTTCAACAAAAATAAGAATAATGATGAAATTATAAAATCAGATGACAATGAGTTTTGTAAAAATAATACTTTTAAACATTTAAAATCTCTAATAAATTTCAATGAAGAAATGATAAAGAATGTTATTCATAGGATTAAAGCAAGGTACATGGAGTGGAAAAATGCTTTTAAGGTATTATGTGATAGGAAGATATCCTAAATCAAAATGGAAATTTTATAAAAATGCTTTTCAGTCAACTAACCTTTATGGTTTAAAATGTTAAATTTTAAAGTATGATAATGTGCAAAAAGTTAATGTTGCAAAGATATGAATGCTTAGATGGATGGGTAGTAATACTGTCAAAGATAAGTTAAGAGAAAATCAGTTTAGATTATTTGGTTATATTTTTAGAAGGCCAAAGGTTGCATTAATTAAAAGAGAGAAATTAATTAGTATAGAAGAAATCAAAAGAAATAATGGAAAACTTAAAACTACTTAGAAATTATGATAAAAGATTTAAATTTAGTTACTTTTAACCAAATATTTAACTGTAGATAGAAATACATGGAAAGAAACGAATTGATATGGTTGACCTACATAGTGAGATTATGGCATGGGTTGTTGTATTTATTATTGCTGTTCAATTAATTATATATATACTATTTCTTTATTGGAGACAATCACTTGGTATTGGTTGGTATATTTAATTTCAATTTACTCTGAATATAGTTGTGAACTAGAATGTCGTAACATTGTAGGTGTCTTCCACTGCCAGTTACCAATGTCATGATGTAACAATGCAAGTCTTGCGATGTCCCAAACCCAAGACACCAAGGCAGTGGCCTTGGTCGCCTAGGAATCCATATTAATATATATTTTTAGATCATATCCTAGACTTGAGCTCACTGTCAACCAAGGCTATTAAAGCACCTAGCCACCCATGTTATTTAACATACATATTTTTATAATTATTTATATAAATAATAAAAAATATTTAGTCAACAAACCTAACAATATGATTTTTGAAAATCACAACTTATCACTTAACTTGTGATAAAAATCAATGCACAATAACAAAATAAGAGATCTAAAGTTTAAATGATGCTAAAATAAAAGAAATCTTTCTTTGAAACATAGTTATTAAGGCCACCAAATAGGTACTCAAGGCACCATAAGGACCTAGGCATTTTAACACCTGGTTCTGGTAAGTCTTTTATTGGATTCCTGGGAAGATCTTTGGAAGATTCGATTGTAGATCCAACAATATAAATATACTAATAGGTTATTTTATTGAAGAAACAAAGACAAAGAAAACCCTAGAAGAGTAGAGACTGCCACTTGCCACCATCTTTAGCTTTCGGTGACCTCACCTATGTCTCCAGCAACCTCCCCTCCAGCAGATCTATTTGTATTGCTGTTTTGACTCTTTACTTGTGATAGTCTGTTGATACGATATTTATTTCTTAGGTTGCACAGGTCTAATTATAAGCTATTTTTGTTATAAATGTTAACATAGATCCTATGTATCTAAAAGGTCTGGAAAAATATATTATTAAAAAAAGTGTCTCGGCACCCTAAGCATCCATGGCCAATGCCATGTTACCTTGCTGCCTAAAGTATGATTAGAAAAACCTTAAGAAGCACCTTACATAGCATTAGATCTTTCTTAGATCCCTAATCAAGTCTAACAAAGATTCAATTGTGCCTTACAAGACATTGGGCATGTTTAGGCATTACCAGAAAACACTTAAATGCCTAGGTACCTATGTTAACAACTATGCTATCAACAACCAATGAAACTTTTCTCCTCGAGAATTAGCTGTAATTATCTAGGATATCAAAGAAGAAATTGGAAGGCTATGGTAGAGATGCAAAAGAGATACATTATATAGTGAGAATGAGACATCAAGTCAGAGAACATGAAAACACATGTTTATTTAGGGATGAATTTATGCAATGATAGATTGGTGATATTGGTTGGAAATTAATGTTAAAACAAATGTTAATGTGTGAGAAGTATGTCCAGTGTTGGAAAACCATGTGCCTTTGAAATCAGTTGAAATAAATATGCAATTAGAACGCTCCTAGGATGCATATGGAAAGAATATTTAAATAAGTAATTTCTCAAAAGAGAACTCTTAAATAAATAACTTCGATCATCATTACCCATGCCAACCATGGGTTGGACTGGCAATTTTGACAAATGTTGTATCTTATTTATTTCTGATTACTTAATGAATGAGATGCAAATTTCTATCTTCAAAAAAAATTTGACTGCTGTTATTTAGGTTAACTGTGGGTCAGAATGCTCTTCTGCACCACTTTTATGGTTTTTGATATATTTTGCTTGTATTGACATTTGAAATGAGACGATTTAATTTATAAATTTGTATATTGAAGTTCTTTCTATTTTCAGAAATAATTTAATTTGATCCAACATTTGGATTGTGGCTAATCACGAGTTTGTTGAAATAGCAGGTTCCTAGCTTGTCCATTCAAGTTATCAGTATTGACTTGGTTGAGAGATGTTCTACTGTAGAAAGTCTCAATTAGCCTTTACTGATTGTACTTCTTTTAGCTTTATTTTGTTGTTAGTTTTGTTAGATATGTTGCAGTAGAACAGACTCCACTTCAATACCAAATTCATCATCCCATCTATATTCTGTGATGCATTATATAAGCTTGATCTTGCAGCTAGTTTTGTCCTGTTGCCATACTACACTTTCAACTATCTTGTCAGTTCAAGTGGCGAAGGCTCAAAAAGTCCATTGGCAGAAAACAGTCTACTTGTTTTGCTTGCCCTTGTTCACTACAGGAAGTATATATCTTTGGGTGACTCTTCAGCATATGATGTTGTAGAAAGTGGTGGCTCTGATTCATGTCTGAAGGATAATTCACAATTTTGTTACAACCCCTACAGCAGTGTGCTAGAAAATGCTAGAGATATCGAGTGTAAGTTTTCTATTCACAAAAGCATTTTTTGTTGTTTTTACTATCTTGACTTGTAGATTTATGTTTTTTTTTTTAATTTTTTGGCAGTTGATCATTTAGATGTTGAAGGCAATGCACACAATGGCTCTCTTGTCAGATTGCCTTATGCAGCTTTGTATGACACACTAGGATTGTGAGTAATTGATCATATATTTCTGTCTACTTTTATAATGAATACTGATTTTCTCTTATTCACCCTATAACGTGAAGAAATGGTGAAAGAGTGAATTACTTCGTTAGTGACGACTGGTAAGACTTCCATACGTAGAGGTCAGACAAGAAGGTCAAATCCATAACCCAGCAATGTGAGGCTATCAGCCACAACACAATACATAATAATTTCGAACTTATACTCTGATGCGCCCCCCCCCCCCCCCCCCCCCCCCCCCCCCTTCCTTGGGTTTTTTGCCATTGATGATTGGAGGGGCTTTGACATTTTCACTACACCTTAGATCTAAATCTAGGGTTTTATGCCATTGACAAGAAGTTTGGAGGGCAAGAACAAGTTGGGGAAGTCTTGGTCAATGGTAGTTGTGGCCATCCATGGTGACTCCTATTGTTAGAGTTAGGACTAGACGACTAGGGTTTAAGAGAAACAAGAAATTTAATAATGGAGAAAATTAAAAAATGGACAATAGTTAAGATTATGGGCCTATTATCACCACCACCTTAAGGTTGATGACGACATCTAGGGTTTCTTTTTTTCCTCTCTTAAAAAATTGGACTTTAATACCATGTGAAGACAATGGTAGAAAGGTAGATTGATTCATTAACTACTAACAAGACCTCTATATATAGTTGTTACACAAAAAAGATAAATCTATGGCCAACAATGTGTCTATTATCCAATAATCCTAATTTATACATACAACTCCAAAAAAATCAATTTGTAGCAATTGTATCATTAAACTAACTAATGATAATTCCATGCATTGCACGGATTAATATTTTATTTAAATAGTTTAAAGTAAATAATAGATAAAACATTATTTAATTCTTGAAGATAGTAATTTATTAGCCTAAATAATATTCATCTACCTATATACACTTGTTTTAGAAATACATGGTAAAAAGGTTTCATGTGACCGACCTCATGTAATGAGATTATGGCTTGTTTATTATAACTGCTTGTTTATGGTATGATAGGCATAAAAAGTAGATAAAATTATTAAAAAAGTATTCATTAATTTAGACCTTTATCTATTAAAAGAATTGAGAAGAGTCTATTTAGTATTTTACTTGCAATTAACTACAAATTAAATTTCAAGACTAAAAAAGAGAAATCACTTTTCATGAGTAAAATTTCTTTCTATTTGAGTGTGTTACTTTTATATGAGATGAAAATGATATAATAATAAGAACTATGATTTATTAATGGTCAAAAATGTGAGGATAGATTTTATTTAAAATTTGTTTCATACTATAAAACAATTAAAATTTTAAACTTTAAATGCATATCCCAAGTTTGAAACATATGTAAAAACATAAAAATTTTATTTTGGTTTCTTTGTTATTTTCCTTTTTATACATATATATTCGAAAGGTTTGTTAAGTTTGTAAATTAAGTATTATTTATGAGAGAATTAATGTGAATAAATGAAAATGTTGAAATAATCAAAAGTAAGAGAGAAGATTATAACTAAAAGAATAATTAAAGTATAAGATGAATGTTGTTATATCTAAAATTCATGTAAAAGTTGCATAAAAAATTTCTTTTGTCTATATAATAATGATTTCTCAACAGTCTAACATGTGGAGGGTAAATTTCATTTGAAAAGTGTTGCATATTATAAATCAATAGAAACTTTAAACTTCGTACTCTGCATTTTCTTTTCTTTTTGGAAAGGTTGGATGAGCTTATAAATAAATATGAATTATGAGAGAATTAATACAAATAAATAAAAATGCTAAAAGTAATTAACAATAGTAGGAGAGAAGAATATAATTCAAAGAATGATTAAAGCATAAAATAGTTAATTTATTATTTATATCTAAAATTTATAAAATTGAACGTAAAGGATGTGATGACGAATCTTTCTTTATTTGCATATAATAATATCATAATGATGAGAGAGTTGATGAAAATTAATTACGATGTTATTGAGATAATTAATGCAATTTAATTAAGATGTTAACATAATAATATTATAATTTTAACATAAAAGTATAACAATGAGAGAATTGATGCAAATTAATTAAGATGTTATCAAGAAAATTAAGGTAAATTAATTAAAATGGTAACATAATATTATTATAATGTTAACATCAAAGTGCAATAATGAAAGAATTGATACAAATTAATTAAGATGTAACATAAAATGAGAGAATTGATATAAATTAATTAAGATGTAACATAATAATTAGTATTGAAGTGACAGAGGAACAGAAGTTCTTTCTAATAAGACTATAATATACTTGTATTCTTAGTTGTGATTTTGTCTATATTTTTTAGCGGCTGGATGATGATAGACTGTCTCTACAGCTGTTTTTGATGTAGAGAATAAACAAAATTTATGTGAAATTGCTGTCAAATGGCCATAGAATGTATTTATGTATTTTGAGATTGTTTTTAAGAAGCTATGCATTTCAAAGGTTTGGGTCCTAGACGAGTGCTTAATATGTTTTCTATTGGAGAGTAAGAGATTTTTTCTACCAAAGGGCATGAGTTTAAAAATAATGTTTTGCTTATTCATCCGAAATTCAGACTTTGGTATTAGCTGGTAAGGAAATTGGATCAGCTTCTTTATAGCCAATTCAAGTTTGACTTATCCTGTGAAATTTGCAGTACATTCCTCATTATTTTTAATCTGCAGGTGCTTGTCTGATGAAAGTTCGGTCCTTTTGCTTTATTCCTTGGTGCATGGGAATTCAGACTTTTTGGAATATGTTTTGGTGCGAACTGATATTGACACATTGGTATGTAGCTTTTTCTGACTTGCAATGAATAGTTGATTCTCTATTTAATTTACATTTCTCAAACTAATAAACAATTTTTTTATATATTTCATATTGCTTAAGTTTCCATGTATGATACTCATGCATCTTGATATAAACAGCTGATGCCAATTTTGGAAACACTTTACAATGCTTCAAGGAGCACACCAAATCAAATATACATGTTACTCGTTGTCCTTCTCATACTGAGTCAGGATTCATCCTTCAATGCTAGCATTCACAAGCTGGTAAGACTTGCTTTATGATAAGCTAAGGTGATGGCTATTCCACAAATATTATCATTATAATTCCTTTATGTTTTGCATACAGGTACTTCCCAGTGTTCCTTGGTATCAAGAGCGTCTTCTACATAATACTTCTCTTGGCTCTTTGATGGTTACAGTACTTATCAGGACTGTGAGGTACAACCTGTCCAAGTTACGGGTATGTTGTATGGATCTTCTCAATTATTCAAAAAAAAACAGTCATCTGTGGCCTTCTGGGTACACAGGGTTTTTCCTTTTGCAGTTTTCCATGCCTCTTTATTCTTGCTTGCATTATTTATACGAATCTCAATTTTTATCTTGACTGGGAAAATTGAGGCTGAAAGACTTGCAGACTGTAAAATTTGTGAGTATATTCTATATATATGCAGGATGTTTATCTCCACACAAACTGTCTTGCAATTCTGGCAAACATGGCCCCTCATGTTCACAGATTGACTGCATATGCTTCACAAAGGCTGATTGGTCTTTTTGACATGCTTGCACGCAAGTAAGTCCATGTTTAGATAATGAGCCAACATTTCCTACAGGTGTCTAGAAGTTCTTTTAATAAGTAAATGGGGTGAAAATATCTTAAGTAAATTTTGTTAGATATTTATAATACATGGTAAATTTTTCACATGAAATTAAACTGTTAGTCATTAATCTAAACCATGGAATCACACATTAGTACTTGGTGAAATTTTGCCAGTTCATTTCATTTTCTCAATTTGTCGACACATCATTGAAAGTGATGTCAACATGAAAATTTTATTTAGACATGATGTTTTTCCTTTTCATGTTTCTATGAACATGTCATTGATATGTCAAAGGTTTACGGACACATCTTTTTTAACCTTGCTGATGTCTGACAGTCAAATTCCTTGATCTAATTATCTTAAAATTCTATAAATTGAGCTAAGTTCAAACCATTAAATTTTAAAC
The DNA here is from genome assembly GCA_036874045.1 of Cymodocea nodosa. Classification (NCBI taxonomy): domain Eukaryota; kingdom Viridiplantae; phylum Streptophyta; class Magnoliopsida; order Alismatales; family Cymodoceaceae; genus Cymodocea; species Cymodocea nodosa. Next base: position 825,537 of record CM072335.1, read on the forward strand.
TAAAAATTAATATTAAATTCACTCAGATTAGCAGCAAATCTTTAATACTATATATATATATATATTAAAAAATATTGAAAAAATGTAGTTCCTACAGGAAAACATCTTTCAAGTACCAACATGGACGGTTTCCTGTTCCATGATCCATGTGGAAGTTTTTTTTTAAGCTTTTTTCGACACTCTTCCAACATATGCCTTTAGAGAAGGGGAAATAGTCTAGCTTTCTTCAAATGCCCCATCCTCATCGATCAGGAAAAGTTATTTGCAAATTTTCTACAGATTCTCATTGAAATCCTTAATAATTAAGGTTTAATTTCTTTAGGTACACCAAGTTGGCTGAATTGCAAAATGATAAAATTCATAGTGGCAAACCTAATCAAGCCGATGATTCTAGCTTGGCTGAAGATATGGTATTCTATAATCTTTGCTATTTAATTGTTAATGTAAATTCTGTAAAATTTTCCTTTACAATGTGTTGAGTGAAGATTTGATCCAATCTGCAGACTACCGAACTTCACATTTACACAGATTTTCTGAGGATTGTGTTGGAAATCATAAATGCAATACTTTCCTACGCTCTAACACGAAATCCTGAGGTACCAAATTAGTTATCGAGGCCAGTTTTTGTTGATTGTGCCTTCTCCCTGTGGCCATCATGTCTTATGACTTCATTTGTAGATAGTGTATGCAATAATGCATCGGCAAGAGGTGTTTCTTCCCTTCAAAAATCATCCATGGTTTAGTGAACTTCTTGAGAATATTTATACGGTACAGAAAATTGTCTCAATTCCTCCAAAAATATTTTACAGATTAGTCAAGTTTTATTATATGTTGTTTATATTTTTATGTTGTATTGATGCCATCTTTTTTCTTATTTTATAGGTTCTAGATTTTTTCAATAGTCGTATGGATAAACAGCAGAAAGAAAGTGAATGGTCAGTGGATAAGGTTTTAGAAGTCATTATCATTAATTGTCGATCTTGGCGTGGGGAAGGCATAAAGGTAATTTAAACGTAGGAGTATTTCTGTGCAACCATCTATGGTCATATTTTCATGGACTCTGCCTGGTTTAACTTTACTTATATATGCGTTATTATATTGACCAGATGTTCAATCAATTAAAATTCACATATGAACAAGAAAGTCACCCTGAAGAATTCTTTATTCCGTACATTTGGCAGTTAATTCTTTCCCAAGGGTAACTACCATCTTCCCATAGACTATTTTGATTTATTTTATGCATACGGATGTTCACGTCACAAATTGTTTTGTTTCAAATTTCAATGTTACAAAAAGTATTAGTTTCGGTTTGGTTAGATGTAGTTATAAAAATGTGCACATCTGTTCTAAACCTAAGGTTTTGAAGAGATATTAGCTAATCTTAACACCTTTGATCAATGTTTTAAAAACCAGTTTGGAGCAGCTGGTCAGACCATTGACCGATGACCAGTCCAGCTACCCCTGGTTGGACCGGTCTTGTGGTATATGACTGAATGGGATGATTAGATGGGCCGGTCAGACAGTAAAACTAGTCAATCCAACTGATTTGATTTAAACAGTCATGATTTTTTATAAGCAATTAGAATTTTTTGAATAATCATGATTTTTTAACAATCTGTATTTTTTGGAATAATCAAGTTTTTTCAAATATTCATTTTGAATAATCATGTTTGTTGAATAATGTGAAGTTTGAACTTTGAAGTCATTAATTTTCATTGGTGTGTCAGATTATTACTCTATTATCTATCAAATCAACTTGCAAATATTGTAGTTTATTTTTGAAATTTTAATGTTTCATATATGATGAATGCAAGATTTCTAGTTACGTCATCATAAAAGGGATTATAGTTGGAAAAAAATCTCTAGATTTCTAGAACTTTTACAGATTTTTCTACATTTTTTTCTGGATTTTGTTGATGTTGTATGGGATTTTCATTTTTAAATAACTAAAAATGACGTCATAATGATGTCAGACTGATAATTGAACGAGGCTGACCAGGAAAATGGTTTGTTTTCTGGTCCAGGTCATTATGCCTTTGATGCTTCTTTGTTGTTCAGGTCGTTATTCCAATTGTTTATCTAAGTTAGCTCACCCCTACCCTGAGGTTTCTTTGACAATAATAATTATTTACACTTTTATTCTTTTAGAAAGATGTGTGATTGACCATTTGTTGAAGTAAAATGGGTTTCTTTGTTGGGAAATATTCAGTCCACGGCATCATAGCTTCAGGAGCAGGTCTAGGTAGAGCTATATGTGTATCCACTGTTTTCACTTGATTCATCACACTCCCCTGTGATTCAACAATTGCTACGTGCTTTTTTGTTATTATTTTGTTGTCAGTATGGTATATGATCAGGATGTAATTTACCATTGTTCTCTGACAATTATTCCAATCTGTGAAGTGATTTTTCTTTCGATGTTGGAGCAATAAACTTGTTTCCTGTGGAGCTGCACGTAAATGTAAGTGTTGTCTATTTATATATTCTTTATGGGTCTTTTTCTATTTTTGAATTCCAAAATACATTTACAATGACTTTGTTCTAAATTTTCACTGTATGGTGAATAACTTGTACTTCAAATTTTTCTGTTTCCCCAACAAAATCTTAGTTTTTTTTTTCCTGTCTTGCTTATTGTATTTTTCATTCAGTTTTCTATTTCCAAATCATATTCTTGCTTATGCTATGGATAATCTAAAAAGGCTGCAGTAGTAACAAGAAGCATTTATTTGCAACACAAAAAATTCTTCATAATATATTAAGTTTGGCCTTTAAGACTCTTTTACAAACATAGCTTTACAGTGTAAAAAACACTTTTTGCCAAATTTAGTACCTGGGATAATAGATAGTTTGGGTAGCATTTTTGGGGTTGTTAAAGACACCATGTAAGATAGTTTGGGTAGCATTTTTAGGGTTGTTAAAGATGCCATGTAAAAATGTGTAGCCACTTTCTTCATTACGCTGCATGTGTAGGCAGAAGTAGGTCATCACCAATCGAAGTGGTATCTTGGCCCTTTAAGACGTTGTGATGTTAATTGTAATGTGGATCCTTGTCTTTTTCAGCTCAGTGTATGTCCTGACTGAATGTTCATCGTCTCAGCGTTTTTCAACTACCCTTTGGTGGTTCTTCCTCAGTGAAAAGTGTTATAAATGTCCCCAATGCTTGCAACGGCCGCCATAGCACCTATTTACGGATTAGGAGGCACGAACTCTTCTAGATGTCTTTGACACAAACATGGCTTGGACACGGCAAAATATTTGTCTATAGCATGTCATGCAGGATGTCCAAGGCAATCTTGGAAAAGAAATTTTTGGCTTGGCTAGGATTCATTGGGGACACTTCTGGATACATTTTTTAAGGACACTTTTGGATGCGTTCAGTTTAAGAACTATGCAATTCCATTATTTTATATATATATTGGAAAGTGATGAATATGGTCTATATACCGATAACCTGCATGTTTCATTATTGGATTTTTTTTAATGTTATTTTTGGTAACCAATCAACTTATCTTGTTTTGCTACTATTCATGTATTATTTATTGTGGTTTTTATTAATTTTTTCTTCCTTTTTTATTGTAAATTAGTAAATGTTATTGTTATCATTTGTAAAGGTATGTATGACTTCTAGGTTTTTCTCATTTATTTTGTGTGTTTTTTTTAATATTTGAAATTTTATATTTATATATTAATTAATGCTGTGTCCAAGTTGGGTCGTATCCTAAATTTTGACCTTGTCAAATCCCCGAATCCAAGTTGTGTCGTATCCATAACTCCAAGTGGTATCTGTGCTTCATGGTTTATGGATGGACATGGATTTGGGAGTCGAAATCTGCAACAGAAACTCGTAGGACAGTAGGAATTATACCATCCTATGATATGAGGGCATAAGTTTGTTGCAATAATCCCTTGCAACCAAGGGTGGAATATATCCTCTTACCTTTAAAAATGGATTTTGAATTTATAGAAATCCCATATCATCTTATCACAAGATAGTAGAAATTACCCGTCCATGTATGGGTCTGAATGTACAACAGAAAAACGAGTGTTCTGGATCTCGACCACATAAGTGGCAAATACTTTATCTTTTTATGTTCCCTAGCTTAGATTAACATGAATGTTACATGATCGAAGAATGTTACGAAAGGAACATTTCTGTAAAATTTCATTAAATTTGAAGATTGTGTGCTTTATTGTGTTTATCTTTGCAGAGGATGTCATGAGAAGGTAATCTTTCCATCTTATCATATAACAATAGAGATGACATGGTCATATGAACCCCAGGTTGAAAACCATGAAACTTCACATGATTGAAGAATGATAAGTTAGGAACATGCTTTCATTAAATTTAGAGGTTACCTAGGTGCTTTGTTTCAAGGATCTTTGTAAGGATGTTAAGAAAGAGGTATATGCAAACACACAAGGTTTTCTTGTATTAAATAGATGAATCCAACCTACTGTTAAGATTTTGGAGGCAGGAAGATAATTAACAGGTTACATTGATAGGCCGGACTACTTTAGTATGAAATAACTAAATAAAAGAACAAGTTTTTAAATATTGGGCGCGAGTCACAGCATAAAAAGCTTCATTTTTTTCAAGTCAGTGGAGATTGACCGATTACATGCCAAATTTAAGGCTTGGATTAACAGATGATATTTTGAGACAATTCAAACGTGATGGCAAAGAAAAAAAATTTACATGTATATCTTTGGAAATGATTAATATATGCAAACAATCAGCTTCCTGAAAAGTCGAAGTGTAAAACTGAACATCACTGTCATCTTGCCATTGGGTAGGAGTTAGAACCTAATCTGTAAACTTGAAATGACTAGCCCACCCTTTGTCCTATACCTACATTAATTATCTCACAGCTGCCTGATTAACTGAAGAAGCAAATTCAAGCACAAAAAAGTACCTTTCAAACATTATCTCATGTACCCCATCTTATATGTGGTTTACATATTTAAAACTGTTGTTTAATATTGGTAGAGAAATCAATGCATTCAATTTATGTAGTTATACCCCAGCCGTCTGCTGTGATATTAACAGATTTCTCTTCTTAATGTATAGGGCGCCCCCTCTCCTGAAGAAAATGTATAGTCTGCCAATGGCCGTGTCTGCGACCATGTCGTTGGTGCTGAGATCTATACCGACATATATGTATATAGATAGCAGCATGTATTCTCTTTATTCTTTATGTCAATAGCATCTTGATTCGGCATTGCAACTCAATCATATGCTTGTATGATTCTGTCCCAATAAAAAAGGTTAGAGTAGTTCACTTTTCCAGCATCCCCCGAGTTTTCATCAATTTTTAGGCATGAGGTAGGTTTTACCATTATAGCTGTGGATTAGGATAGAGGACGAGAAAAATATGGAAATATAGAATCACTTCGAAATGGTTTCTTTCAAACATGTATTCGTATGGTTGATACCCATATTTAAGTTCCAAGTGTTGAAAATTTTGCGGCAACGCGAGTGTTATATTCTGCTTGTATTGATGTGTTTCGCAAGCAAATATCTTGGTATGGCATTTTTCTTTTTAAAATTTCTTAAGAATGATTTCGTAAGACCATTGACAACGTTGAGACTTCTGTAGCAACCACCGTGTCATCTACTTTTCAGCCTCCACTACGCCTAAATTACATCTCTTGAAGAGAACATATAGCTGACAAAACGTTACGGAGTAGCGATAAAAAGGAAAAGGGGTACGGTTCTCCCTAATTTCCCTTGGTACCACACGTAGAAAGTCGATGCATGAGAATGCCAGCTATTGTTGAAATGATCAAATCTTAAACGGATTACCTTGATTGAACACCAATAAATTAGACTACAGCGCACTAAATTCCCTTCTTTTTCTTGATCCTCGTAATTGCATACATCTTACGCAACCATTATTCACAAATAAGTAGAACAAAAGCAACAAATCCACCAATGATATTCGACCCAAGAAGAACCTGTTATTAAGAACTCCTTTTAATGACCAAGAAAATGGCGGAATGATCTGGACAATCAATACTTGAGGAGAATTTCCTTTTGCCCTTACCTCTTATTGGGGCGTAGTATTGGTACCCACACGAGTTGTGTAATATTGGCATGCGTCCTAAAGTTCTAGGCATATCGACATATCAAACTCTTGATCCTTCGACACAAGCTGATAAATACATCGACCTGCGACAGAAAAGCAGATGTTGGGCAACGAAGAGGGCCTTGGGCTTCGGCTTATGTGCTCCAAATCTGGAAAGAAAGGAACGAGAGATGTCAAAATTAACAATAAAGAGAGTCTCAAGCTATCATTGTTACAATTGTAGACATATCGCACTTTGCCATTACCGATTAACAGTATTGAAATGGTAGGACTGACTCTATCATTGGAATTCTTATAGGTCTGTTGGTCAAAGCGTTGCAGCCACACATTTTGGCGTAACCGCAATACGAGAGGCCGTTGCCTCGCTTACCATGCAATAAAAAAACGTCTACACGGTTGGGAAGCGACCAGTCAACGGGTGAACAAGTCAAATCGTAGAAACCACGGCTGCGATGACTTGGAATTTTCACTAGTTTCTTGTGTATACGCTGCTCTATTCAAAAAGCAGAACAATGGGAACGCTGCTATTCCAAGTTCCCACGCCCAAAGGAATTCAGAATTAAAAAGCTGAAATGATTTATTGTCCAATGGATCACCGTGAAGATTGGCAACCATTATGTTTTCAGAATCTCCTGCCAAGGAACTTGGGCTGATCAACAGTGACACCGGCGTACTGATCCAAGACATTTCTAAAGGCCTGCAACAAATTTATTCAATTCATCAGGAAAACAATCATAGAAGCACAATAAAGAAAAAAAAGAAGATATTGACCGGTTTAGCTTTTGGCTATAATTTCTACTTTAGAAAGCAAATATGAGGCATAGTGTGGACCAAAGAAAGTCACTAGGGATGACAAAATGACCCTAAGGATGACACAAGTTATTGGAAATTAATAAGCTTTTTGCCTAAAACCAGTGAATTTTTTTCCTACGGTTAGTGCCTATAGTTGTTATGGGTTCTATGGAATTTTAATGAACCCAGTCCCAGGACCTGAAAATATCATCCAGCTATGGCACGGAAAGATAAATTTGACTGCAAACCTATACTACGTGAATATACAGAATCAAGTATAAACAGATGATACCTGAAAAGAAAAGGCTTCTTTTCCAGTTAAAATAGCATCCATTGCAGCAAACTGATCATCAAATGCACCATATAATTGTTGGTAGAATTTGTTCCTGTTTGTCAAAGTGGTCAGCTTGAAAGATGAATTCACAACCCAACATTAAAGAAAGCAAAAGACAGGAAAGAAATATTACCGTTGTTCCTTAGTAACCCGTTTATCCATCTCGTCAAACTTCCATGTGAGAATTTCTGCTGCAGCTGGTGAAAGCATGTGTAGGATGAGAGCTTCAAGAGTCTTAGGGAACACATGCTGAATTGCAAATTGACAAGTGTGAGAATAACTATCATTCTCCGAGGAATAAGACAATTACATACAATAAAAATAACAATTTGAGTCATAATTTCATTGTGGGATAGGCCACAAAAATCATTTTCTTCCATAAACTTTTATCTATAATCAAATCTTCAGTTACATTACATAAATTTAATTTTTTTTTCATAATTTCTAACCAAGTAGTTTTAAGTTTCTTTTGCACTGCTTTTTTTCTTCTAATTAGTGCATTCTTTAGTTTCTTAAAGATATAACCAAACTACTGAAGTTTATTTACTCTTATCTTCAATTGATGTAACTCCTACTCCATTTCTAATAAAATCATCTTTTAGCTTATTTTATAGTATTTACCGCTCATCCATTTAAGTACAAATAACGATTTTATAACTTTTTTAATTTTAGATGTATCCTCCTACCACATAACACTCCAAAAAAAATTTCCACTTCATCCAATTACACAATTACATGCACCCAGAAAAATAAACTATGCACCTATAACAAAACCCCTTGAGTTGAGATTATTTAGCTATTAAAACAAAAATCTGACAGCATTCAACAACAAAACTACTGAAGACCACCCTATGGAACAACATCAATAATTGTTTTTAGCACTTCTAAGTTCTATGTAAAACTTCTTGACAACAATTTCTCTCGACAATGCCATTCATGACATATCAAGGGTACCCATTGCCATTTGATGTCATGGCCAAAACAAGATTCTCCCTCATGCATGGATGGTGCTTTTGTTTTCCTTTTCCAGTTGCATTTACATCTCACTCTACTTCAAGCGTTCATCTTTTCATCAACTACAGGAGGAGAAACTAAAATTTTCAATGGACATGCTTCTTAGAAATTTAGACATTTTGGATGAAATAACCAAAGAAACTCAAAGAGAAATACTATGATATATGTTATTTGTTGACGACATAGTTGATGAAAGTAAGTCAAGAATTAATTTTAAATTAGAATTATGGAAAAATACATTAAAGTTCAAAAGATTTAAATTAAGTAGCTCAAAAACTAGATATATGGAATGTAGGTCAATGAAAATAAGAATAATGATGAAGGCATATACTTAAATAGTCATGAAATTTATAAAAGTAAGATTTTTAAATACTTAGAAACTATAATAACTAGCAATGATAAAATTAGTGAGGATGTTATTCACAAGATTAAAGTAGGATAGATGAAGTGAAGAAATGCTTCTAAAATGATATGTGATAGGAAAATACATTAAAATTAAAAGGAAAATTTTATAACACTACTATTGATCAAATTATACTTTATGACTGAGAATGTTGGTCTTTAAAGCATGACCATATACAAAAAGTAAGTGTTGTGAAGATGCATATGCTTAGATGAATGAATAATAATACTATAAAGCATAAGTTTAAAAAATATATATTAAAAATAATATAGGAGTTAAACCTAATGAAGATAAAAGAAAATCTATATAGATGGTTTGGTCGTATCCTTAGGAGGCTAAAAATTACATTAATTAAGAGACAAATTAATTAGTACTAAACAAATTAAAAGTAGCGGTACTAAAACTTCTTGCTAGAAATCATAAACAAAGATTTAAATCTATGTAATTTAACAAAAGATTTGCCAATGGATAGAAATACTTAAAGTATAAAAGCAGTCAACCTTTCATTTAATTATATTTACTTTTTATTATCATAATACCATTCTATTTTCATGCATATTTGCCCCCTATTAGCAGCAACAACATGGTGAAAAAAAACCAACAAAGCAAACGAAATAGGGTTCATGAAGCAAATATATAGTTTCAAAATCAAGTGAAACATGAAACTGACATTTACAAGCATAGTTCACAACCCCCCATCTCTGATACTCTATGCTTCTGAAAAGAGTACGTGCTCCGTGCTTCTCCATGATTTGGGTATCTACACAACATATTTCATATTTCAAGTCCAGTTTGTGAATGTATGTTTTGTGATGTTATTTTTATATTTATTTTCTAGCTATCTCTATGTTATTAGTATCCCTTAAGCTTTCATGATGTGGAAAGCCCGCTATCATATGTTTTGATTTTTTAACCATGCATCTTCTACTTAAACACCACTACAAGTAACAGGGAATATATAACAATAAGACAAACGTACCACCATGGCCAAGATAATCTTTCTTAGGACAAGTGGCTGTAGAGGCAAAAGAAGGCTAGCAACTGGGTCATGACTTTGAAGGGGATTGTTGTCAACAATTGGTGTGGAATCCTGTTCATTTTCAGAGACTAGCTCCAGAGGTCGACTTTGATCAGCATTCACATTGTGATGTATTAAAGAAACAAGATCATGAAGAGCCTGGAGTGCAGCAGGTTCTAGATTTTCCAGTGATCTTGGACCATCTTCTTCATTGTCCTCTCCTTCCAGTAATCCTGGATCATCTTCTTCATTGTCTTCTCCTGATTGATTAACGATATTACAAGGAAATAAATCACCTACCAGCAAAATAAGAAGCACAATAAAATAAGAGAATCAACATTATATAGTTAACATAAAGGCAATATATACATAGAGGCCGTTCAAAAAAGGCCCCAAAGTATGACTATTGATGATTGATATCCTATGAAACATGGATTCTCCTTACCACTCTTTGCACCTGCACTATGCTCACACAGTAAACTGATTCAGCCAAGAAGTTCTTATATATTTTCTTCCTTTCTAACTTAGGGTACAAATTTGTTGTTTGTACAGTAGTATCATCTATCTGTCAAGATTTTTCAAATTTTTAGAACTTCCAGGAATCTTCCTTCATTGTTGTTCATATTTTTCACCTTGATCTTTTTGTTTCTAATGTTATATGTTCTCGTCAAGCATTGGGTTTCCATATGTCCCTTTGATGTCACCAATGTCAAAGCTTAACTTCCTTAAACATTCACTTAATGCTCTCAAGCTCTAACAAATAAATCCTTGGCTTATCATGAACACACCCATTACTAGTCTCCAAAAGATACACCACCAACAACTCTCTCATGACTTGCTTTCAACATTGTCACATTCTCCATCTGCTGACCACCACCCATCACTATGTACCCATAAAGATTCAATTGACAGAGTGCCTTCTTATGGCCCATGCCATGACATCGTTGGCATACCACACCATTCCTACATTCCTTACCCCAATGACCGTGCTTAAAGCATTTCAAGCATCAGCTCCCAGTCGCCACTACCCAACACCACTGAGTTAGCACCCATTGCCAGAGTTCCTCTCATCCTTACTCCTTGTTTGCTGTGGAGGGTAGGAATGATCAACAGCCCCCAGCCAATCCATCACGATTGATGAGAGAGAGGACTGCTCAAATGAGTGATCATCCGATGATTTGTCTCCCACCACAACCATCCTTCTCAAACATTTTTAATGTTATGATAGAACGATGTTCTGAAAATAGCTGAACATTATCACAATTTGCACTGACTTACAGAACTGTTGGAGGCACCACACGAACAGGTGGAAACACTGGCGACAGAATACCACCACAAAGAACCACTGCTAGGGCATCACACAATCCCCACCACTGAAAGAACTATGTAGAATACTCGTTAGCGGCCATCTACACCATAGGACAGCCACTGGCTGTCCAAAAACAGGCAAAGTAGAGGGAGGTAAAGGATGGTAGCACACAAAGGAGCTACCAGACCTCCCTGGTGGCTAAGGATGGCACCAAGTGGCCTGGAAGGGGTGGAAAGGGCTGTCAGGACTGCAGAACCCTGCAGTAAAGGAGAAAAACCCAATTTTCTGGGTTTGTTGGGAGTGGAGGAGGGCTGGGAAGAGCCCAGCGACCCTTGTACTGGTGGAGAATCGGTGGTGAATAGTGGCAGAGTGTTGGAGATGGTCGCTAGTGGCTGTGGAGCTTACATTTGAAATTTTGAAGAAAAGAAAAATAAAAAAGGAAAGAATCTTACTTTCAGAAGGAGCACTAATAAGGACTTCAGATTTCAATTGGTCCTTTGAATTCCTGAATAGCATGTGATCCTATCCTATCCATGAATCAAAAACAAAATTTATATCACAAATTCTCAATCAAGATACAGCAATTAATTCATTTTGGTCAATACCTGAGATAATTCTGGACACTACTTTCTTGGAAAAATAAAACTTAAACAATTCTATATACAACAACAACAGTCAATGTCTTAGTCTCACTATTTACACTTAGCCACATGAATCATCTCCCTCCACTGATTTCTATCCCTAATTAAATATCTAAACAATTCCATATATGAAAAAAAAGGTTGAGAAGGCAATTACACAGTTGAAAAGCCTCACCCAGGTTTGCTAAATTGCAAAGCTAAGAAAAGTATGCCAAAAGATCGATCCTTGAGAGCTTGCTAAATCAGTTAATGTATAACTCAGTCTGATTATGCAAAGATTAAAGAAATAATAGTGTTCCATACTGATGTCAAAATTGTCAGTGACATATATGTTGGATTAAAAAAAAATTGAGGAAATCACATACCATTTCTTTGCCCACCAATCTTTTTAAACAATCAATGATTGTACAAGCAAATGTACATGCAATGAGGAAAAATGAGGGTCAGAGAGTATTATAAAAATAAAAATGTCTGTGAAGAGAGTCTGACATATCTCAAACCTGTTTAATATACGACGCAAGTAGTACGAATCCATGTGTTCTAACATGTTCAACATCATGTTTGATTGCCACCAGAAGTTCACAGCTATGGTTAAATCATCACTGTCCACCTGGTGAAACCTAAAGTTGACAACAGAAGGAAAAAGCATATGACTACAGAAGAATTGAAATATACAAGGAATGTAGCTTTGCAAGAAGAGTGTGTGTGGTGCTTGAAAGAGAAGACATGCAGGATGTAAAAGTCAGTAATGGTGTGCAACTTGGTTAGTGGTTATAACGAACAAACTGAGGAACATTAAAATTGGGCTTTTTGTCAACTTTTGTCTCTTTGTTCTCTCTATGGTTATGCAGAAGGTTAGATAACTCTATCTCTTTTGTTTTCTTGGTTAGAGGTTAACTTCTCATATCACTGTGACATAAGTTAGCTCACTAGAAAGACCTTTTTTATCAAGAAAGGCATCACTCTAGAATTCAGAAAAAGGAAAGTGGGAAGCAATTAACCTAGAGAAGAAAGAAATTATACATGTCCTACATTTGAGTATTCCCCGTCTACACAATCTTGGGTTTTCAATTGTCAAAATTCACATTAACTTAAAATTGTTCTCCATTTAGACTCTTGACTAAAGTAGTATTTGTTAGAGTATATTAATATATTAAAGTTATGTGTGTAATGAGTTAAGTCCTACATTATTAGAGTTGTATTAGTCATTTGAGAGCCTTTTGCTGTGAGTGCCCAAATTTAATGACTAGCATGCCTTAAACATCATAGATGGGGATCGATGGTTAGGAGAGGTAGGGTGGGGTGCAAGGGCATGCAGGAAGTGCAAGTAGGGATGCAAGCTATGTAGGGAGTGGGAGTGGGGAGTATGGGGGGCGCAAGTAGGGATGCAAGGTAGTCGGTTTAAGGGGTGGTGAGCAGTGGAAAAATCAGAATACTAATTTTTAGAAACAATATATCATTTTCTAGGCAAGAAGCACAAATAGACTCTGAACCAAAGATGATAACATACCAAATTTTGGGTTTGACATACCATTTTCTAAACAAAAGGCTAGGTCATTTTAGATTCAGATATCATTTTATTAGACAATGTACCATTTTCTAGGACAATTCAGTGATTCAGTATGTCATTTTTTACTTTAGAGAACAACTGCAATTCTGCCCAGAAAATGATATACTGAAAACAATATACCATTTAATAAAATGGTTTTCCAATCTAAAATGCCCTAACATTTTATCCAGAAAATGATATTTCATACCCAAAATTTGGTATGCCATTTTTTGTTCAGAGTCTAGCTGCATTTTTGGCCTAGAAAATGGGTACACTGAAACTAAAATTCAGTATGTCATTTTTAACCTAAAGTCTATTTACACTTCTTGCCTAAAAAAATGATATACCATTTCTGAAAAATAACATTCCGAATTTTCTGCTGCCCAACACCTCTTGAATCAACCACCCCTCTCTCACTCTATGCTAGCCCTTATGCCCACTCCCTACACAACCCATGCCTTCACCCCTGCCTACACTGTCCACAAGCCCATGCACCACCCCCAACCCTCAACCCCCATCTGTCACATGTAGAGTGCGCAAGTCATTAAGGTTGGGCACATATGAAAAAAATTGTTGTGGATGCCTATAGTAAAAAGGCTTTCAAAAATAATATACTCTACTTCAGATTCTGTGTTGAGAGAAGCAAAAGTTTTCTGCTTCTTCAAATTCTCGTCTTGGAATTCATGGAAGCATAAACATCTCTCCAACATCCAAATAAGTGAGAATATCTTAAAAGGAACTCATACAAATAAGGCACGAGATATTGAGCTGGTCCTTGTACAAAATAAAATCATCTTCACCGAAATAGATCCAGCATTTTAAGTGGGAGTATGACTTAGTATCAACACTTCAACATCACAGTCAATGAAACATTGGATATGTGGATATACTTTTCTTTTGTGGTTTTGATCAGAATCAGACAATAAACTGCAAAACTAGCCTTAAGGTTTTCCAAAGGAATGTACCAAAACCTGTTTTTCTTGCTGAAATAACCAAACATATGTTAGACCCAGATTATTGATAGCATTTTCCACGATGAATGTAAGACATTTCATTTGTGAAGAACATTTCAAATTTTACAAAAGGCTGATTACTTACCAGCCTTCAGGAATAAAAAGAGCATCTCCCACCTGTAGAATGATTTTCTGAGAAAAATCAAGTGAACGCTTAGCTCTTGGATGAAGTGATAAGTCAGCGCTTTCTATGTTCAGAGCACTGCCAATAGAAATTGACATTTAGCAACGTTGAGTCCCTTTTATAATGAACACAAAATGGTCCAACTAATCCAGAAACAATTTAGAGAATTTCCAATTTTAGTTAACTCAGTCTCTAGTGGCTTTTAATCAAGATATGCAGGAGTCAATCAGAAAAAATGATTATTGAACATCTTGATATAAAATATAGCATACCTATGATTAGAAGCTTCACCATATATAGGCATTGGATAAAGCATAGGGCTTGCTGAGGGAGGCCATAAAGAAACTGAACAGTGAAGTAAAATATTAACTTATATTTAAATTTTTAAGTATTAAATTACTAAGTGCAAGACTGTTGTTATAAAGCAAGTACTTAACATCCTTATGACAGTTGCAAAATCAATGTTGATGGTTGCCAATTCTTGAATTTAGGGGAGAAATATTAATAAGTTAACAGGATAAAGATTCAGGACTGTGCACACACAGGAGCATCCAGAAATTCATATCTATAGCAAACGTCCTAGAGAAGAAAAAACTACACAGTCTAGATGCAATAATCAAAGCAATCCTAGCTTGTACTTACATCCTAAACACATTTAGAAGAAATTAGTAATGCATATTCCTTTGTCCTGTCATGGAATACGTACTATTGGTTTCAGACAGTAAAACACTTTGCAAGGCTATTTTTGTAAATCATAATATTGTAATTAGTAACTTATCCTTGGCATGTGAGTGTTTATGATTTTATGTGATTACTTTTGAATTATAAATAATAAATTGCTTCAATGAATCTAATATTAGCATCTTATTTTAAGTTATCTTATATGAAAAAGTGTTTGTTGCAATCATTATAAGCAAGATCTTATTCTATCATATCAGTCAGATGCACAGACAGATCAACCATCAATGGTCACACAAGTGGTTTTTACTTAATCCATAAGCACCAAAGCAGGAAAAAAACTTGGGCACTTACCCAACACAATCATTAACTAATATTCCAAAAAGCAAATGTGGAGAATCAGGTGCAAATCAAATGCAAGTACCAAATCCAAAACTTACCTTGTTTGCATCCAGCAACAATGCATAAGAGGTTATGAAGTGGATCATAATGCGTACTGGATCTTGATTGAACATTATTCATCCAAAAATTGATAGACATCAATGGCTTCAATTGTAGAAATGTAGGCTGTGCCATTGAATAAGATTGAATTGTTAAAAATGGGAGTTGTAAAATTAGTAGATTAAAGATTTTTGCATTTTCACACTTTTAGTTTAAAATCATTTTTAAAAATATGTGGAAATTTTAAGAGTTTCGATAGTTTTAAAGTTTTTGAAACCTGAAAAATAATAATAGACATTGATGATATCAGAACTGAGAAGAAAGCATGACACACCATTCCAATATCTTCTCTCAAAGCCTCCAATGCTGTTTTCTCTTTGTGTTCAACATGTAAAATAGGCACCTGCATAAGTGAAGTTAATTTAAATGGCTAAATATGCTTTCCAATGTTAAAACAAAACAAACTACAAAGAACAACCTTTTCTAGAAGCAAAAGGTAACAATGAAGAATCATGAACAAATAGAGAACATGAGAAATGGATGTGACGGTGGAAACATGAACAGTGCGTAATGCCTCCAAAAATTTCTGTCATTAGTTGTGAGAGGTGTCAAAAAATGAAGATGTCACAGACAAATTTTTCCCATCGTGCAAGGATAATAAAGGGTGAAAAGGCTTTTATGTATGGCGACACATGATTTGAATTTAGTTTACCTGAGCTAAATAAAGCTGATTGACTTCAAGCACATCCAGGGAATTTGAGCATGCTTCATCTTGAATTTCTCCTGCCGTCTCAGAAGACTTGCAGTCCACATCACTGGGAATTCTCCCACAACCGGTATTATGACATGATTTGCAGGAACTGAGGAACGATGAAAATGAAATAGGGACCTAAAATCACGGATTTATAGCAAAATGATAAATAAAATATTATGGAAACCAATCTTTTAGCATGAACCACATGTTTGATGAAAGAAAATTACCCTCTTATGACTTCGAAGATCACCATAGAAAACAGGTGCCATTCCAGAAAGCATGGCTTCCACTATATTTGAGCCTACTCGTTCCTGTTTTTTAAGGAAATGTTAGGACTTTTGCAGGACAGAAAGCTTCGTGTATAGAACTGTCTGGAAGCATTGTTAGAATCATAGTTATTAAGGTGCCAAGACGACCCATAATACGTATTCTCCATAAGGTGTTGGCATGGTAAAGACCATCGGAAATACTTTTCCTTATCTATCTATTCACCCAAAAAAAATACAACCACTTCAACTGGTAGACGGACCAAAGGCTGCCGACCCGGCATTATGATTGGTTCCTATAAATGGTCTCAAGCAAATAAATTCATACTTAATGCTACTGTTGCGGTCTGCAGTTGTAGTCATACGCTAGGAATATCGTAATAGGCACGGTCCAGTACATGACCAAGGAAAAAGCGATCTTAATATACAAACGGTAGTACCGACGTCAAACTTTAATCCGCGTAACGCAAGACAGTAGAATTCCAACCTGCAGGTAATCGAGTCCACCATTGCGAGGATCCCACTTTCGCAATGCTTCCCATTCCTTGACGGCGCCACGAAAAACCTTGAAGACACCAAAACCAACGGGAAGGTTTAGGCGAGGGAACATGGGAGAGTATGAGTGGAAAGAGAGAAGGAGTGTTTTACTGACCGCGGGGACGTAGGAAGGCTCTATCTGAGAGGAGAACAGGTCCGGGGAGGGGACCCCGTCGAAGGATTTTACCCGGAGAGATTGCTCCAGTGGCTGGAATTCCATCTCTCCGGCCATGCCCGGTTGTCGTTCCGATAGGGTTCGAAGGTCGACGGAAGAGACCGGGACTTGCGGGGAACAGAAAGAGTACGGAGGACCTCCGGTTTAAGAGCGTTTTATAGCCCACACTTATATCTACGGGAGATACATTTTTTTTTTTTTTTTTTTTTAATGATGGTGTTATTTTTATCTGATTTTAACTTAAAATTTTTAAAAACTCTTGCAGTAATTTGTTTACCAATGTAATTATCGTAAAAAGTATTTAACAAATGAATTGTTGCTTTCTGTTTTATCTCTTGGTTGATTTTTTTTTTACCAAATATAGCTGTTATTTGCACGTTACCTTGTACCTTGTAACGAGTAAAATTAAGGTAACTCTCTTTCATTGTAAGAAATGGTGTCGCTTCGTAGAATGTTAATAAAGCAGAATCTCATCTTAAACAAAAATACTATCAAGGTCTTACAAAAGTAATCGTTTTTCTATTTTTGCGTATAAAAATTAGTTCATTTTCTTTTATTGAAGTCATAATATCAGCAATTTTTCATTGTTTTCGAGTTCTCTTAAAGTCAGATGAGACATTTATCTAACAAAACTTCTATGAAAATCATACAATATTTGAAGCTGTCCTAAATAATTGTTTTGAAATTTGCTATTGTAATTTGTTTGGTTGAGTTTTATTTTGCTCGATATCATAAATAACACGAATTATATGAAGCTGTCACGAATAATTTGTATTTATATATGATGGATCTCTTTATCAATTATCAATTAATTTTAAATTAATCTATTACATAATATCAAAGTATGGCTGACTCACACTCATCCCATCTAAAAAATATACATATATACATGTAAGCATATTAGGATGATTCTACATCAATTAAATGACCCCATTAACTCAAATAAGTTGACAACCGATTAATAGATGTTGTGTAGCGTTCAAGGCTATAAATAGAGTATCAATGCCCAGATAATTTAAATCCGTTTGATTAATAGTCTGATAACCATTTAAATATCTTAATTTGTATCAGGCGAATTTATCCAAATTCGGATAAAATTTGAGAGTCTAAGAAAATTCAGTTATAATGTTTGAATTAAACAGTTTCAAAAGTGGGCTTGACCATCAAGGCAAACCGTTAAGTAACATATTTTTATTTTTTACAAAATAGGTAATTGAATTTTCACCTTCTACTCCAGTTTAATTTGTTCAGAAAATGCTCAAAGTGTTTGGCATATTTTCACATCTTTATTAGGATTTGATGATTTATTAGCTGAATCCTACCGTTAGAACTTAGAACTTGGTGGTTAAATCATCATGTTCTAAAATATTCCAGAACGTGATGTTTTTATTCAAATCGAATTTGGTGGTTGAACCACTGCACGGGGGTGAGTTCAATGAATTGATTATCAAATCAAGGGGAAATTTTTTTTAAAAAAAATAACTGACATCGTGCAATAATAATCGCGCATACAATATTTTCCGATCAAAGTAAATCTACAAAAATATTTTCTGAAAATTAACATCTTAAAAAAAACCGTCGCGTCTAGATCAGATCTGTGCGAATGCCTGCTTGCCATTGACATCGAACTCCGCGTTGCCAAGCACGTTAGCACGTTATTAGTACGACGAATTTTATTAATAGGCTATAGTTATGTTGTCGTCGTGAAAACTTTTTATTTTTTAGTGTTGGATACTCGTCATTAATTGTTCCATTTTCTCATAAATTATCATAAGCCAGCAGAAATCAAGATCAGACGCTAGGAAATATTTATCGTAATTTAATTGTTAGATGACAGAATAGTTGGTAAACATCCATAACATGGTTGCCTATCAGTTCAGACCACCATCTCTACCATGACTGACTAATTTAAATGTATCAGTCAGGCCGAATACCATGACTAATTTAAATGCATTCAATTAATTTAATCACTATAAACTCGGCGAGAGACAAATAAAGAACATGTTTTGTGTTTAAAATACGAAAAGGAAGAGATTTTTAGCAACTTTATTAGTGTGGTGAGTCCAAAATTAAAGTTAAACGGAATGAACTCAGAAGTCTCTCCATTTGACTTATTGGGCTCTTCTTTCACTTTCCTCTCGGAGTGGAATCCCTGATATTCAGAAGGTAATCGATGGAATGCCTGAGAATGAAGTTTGCTTTCCTCCTCCTCCTCGGCTGCTTCTGTTGTTTTGATCGAATCTCGGCTCTCTCCGTCACGGTCCACAAAGTCGAGTGCGTCTACGAGTACGTATTCTACGACGGCGACTCCGTGTCCGGGTACTACGTTGCCATCGACCACGAAGTGTTCTGGTCGCCTGAGCACCCCGGCATTGATTTCGAAGTAAGCATTCGATCAGAGAAAAACAAAAGTTAATTACATTTGTTATTTGGTCGCTGGAAAGACGTGGTTTGTGTTTTTTTGATTGTTTGTGATATAGTCCGACGATCTCAGCACCCAGAAGTCTGTCAATTTCTAATTCGTTTTTTCCTCTACTGGAGACCTTCGTGCTGGAAAGGTCTGCGTTTTCTAATTTGACTTCGGTTTGACATATGTTAGGCCATGGTTTCTCCCAGTTCGACTTTCAATGCAGCTATGGTGGGAGTGGGAGGTTTTGTTGCATTCTGGGACTGTTTTGATTGATGTTTCCTGTTTTATATCGGTCAGCTTTTCGGTGATAATCACGGATGCAATTTGATCTGAGGGTCCTTTACGTTCCTTGTATGGAAGGTTAAATACTGCTTCTGGTCATATTCTGGGCGGTGATTTTGATTCCATGCATGTATCTGCGATTCTGGATCTGAAAATTTCATCAAAGTCTATGCTATTTCCTCCTGCTTACTTGACTTCATGCTTGATTTGATTATTTAGAATCACATTTTTGAAATTTGGTAATTAGGTTATTGTAGTTTTCTCTGCGGGTTCAGAAAATGTGCTGGATGTTTACCGATTCATCGGATATTTTTTAGATTTATACGTCTGAATTCGTGACTTAAAATTTGGCCATCGTAATAATGGTTCCCTCTCCTGGTAAGCAAATAGCCCAATGTGACGAAGTTATGATTGCATTTGATGAGTTTTTTATCTGAAATTTTACTTTATTTCTTCATTAATGAGATATTACAACTTCAAATTGAATAGTTATAGTCACTGTAGTGTTCCAAAAGAAAAGTTGTAGTCGCCGTAATTTGTTGAAAATGTATATTTACCTGATGCACTTTGATTAGCCAATATTTATAACCCTAAACCCTGTAAAGCTTAATGAACAAACGGCAAAAAAGTATGACTGAAAAAAATGCCGAGTAAAGCACAAGGATACGGTTCTCCATAGGATGCCCAAGTATGGAGGCAAGCTCATTTCAAAGTCTTGTGGTTTTGCCCAAGATAAATATTCAAGTTTTTAGTAGATAGGTTTGTAACTTCACCTGTTCTGACTGGCTTATGGCTACAAGGTTGTACTTTTCTTCAGTTCAAATGTTGCATTTTTAGGAAAAATTGAGAGGACGTATGGGAATTTTGTATTCACGGCATTGTCATTTCATAGGAAAGGAATTTGCATAACTAACTTGTTAGGCTTTCTTGAGCAGAATTTGTATACCAGAAGCATATTCAACTTGAAAAAGGACAACGGGATTCCTATCGATGCGAGGTCTGAAAATGGTGTAATTATGCTTAAGTCTTACTCTTACCCCTATAGACGAAGAAGATATTTTCTAGGACTTTAATCGGTGACCTTCAAGCCACAATGAAGCAATCTTATTGTGCCAACGTTCACCCTCAAATATTGAACTTGAGAAACTCTTTTACTTGTGCCAGACTGTCACCTAGTCCCCCAGGCAATATCGTTCTCTGGGGGTTCGACAGTTTTTATGTTTTAACAGATGATAAACCATATTGGTCTGTTTGTTCATCTATTTCTTTCTGGCACCATTATTTGCATTACATGTACGCTAACGCAGGTGACATCTCCACACGGTAATGTCGTGTACTCATCGAAAGGAATGGCAGCTGAAAAGTACGAATTCAAGGCTCCAACGCATGGGATGTACAAATTCTGCTTTGTCAATCCAACTGGAACACCAGAAAGCATATCATTCTACATACATACTGGTCATATTGCTGGCGATCATGAGCTTGCCAAAGATGGTAATCGATATGTTATTTTTTTGGGGAAAAAAATTTGATGAGTTATTTACTGTATCGCTCACAGAAGTTTCTCCAATAAGTACTAATTCGTGCATTTTATCTTGCAGAGCACTTGAACCCCATAAATGTCAGGATTTCAAAGCTCAAAGAAGCATTGGAGTCTGTTGTCGGTGAACAGAGGTATTTAAAAGCACGTGAGATGCGACATCGTCATAGTGAGTATAATGTTTTACCTGAAACTACTTAAGACATCTTTATCTTTTGGTTCCATTCCCCTGACCTGGGTCGACATTTACAGCAAATGAGAGTACCAGAAGACGCCTCATCTTCTACACCATCACGGAATACGTTGCGTTTGCATGCGTAAGCGGGTTGCAGGTTGCTTACATCCGCCGCTTGTTTAGCAAGTCCATTTCATACAACCGAATTTAACCTATGTCTGATCAATCTACCCTGGTGGAATGGTGCTTCAGAAAACTTTTGGTCTTCTTACACGTGAGGTCTGTATCTGTAGATCTTCATAATGCCAGAACTCCAGTCTTAAAATTCTTTACTCTCAGTGTTGTATCGGCCATCAGGGCCAATTTTACAATGGACCCTTCGAAAGAAAACATATTTCGTAAACCTTTTTTTATTTGGTATAATGGCATATACAAGATTGTACTAGGCAATAGAGCTTGTTATCCAAGGTCCGTCGATAATCAGAGCATGGTCCTTTTTTTGCTTTGAAGACCGAAATTGCCATGTTGAATAAACTCATCATCGGCTTGGGTTGTGCAAATCTCTCAACCGTGTGCGCGTGAGAGAGAGAGAGAGTTTCCAAGGGAATCTTTTTATTGTTCTACGTAAGCATTTACAACATCGGAATTTTTATTTAACCCAAGGGCAGGCAGCGCGTTGCGAGTGCTGACGTAAATAAAATTATGACTTTTTTTAAATAATGGTTATATTTTTGCTTAGATTTATATTTAACATCTCATTTTTAGCAATCAAAAGGATGATTAATTGTCTCATCTATTTGTTGTAAATTCAATGCAAATCTATCGGATCGTATCTGTTACACACACATACAGAGGATGCTGCGCTTCAACTGGAAAAATTAAAATCCTTCAATCTCGAAACACAAACATTTCACCTTCCCACTGGTCCATTTCGACGTCTCCTAGTTTGCTTGTTTCAGTCTCTTAGCGTACTTGGTCTTTTTAATTTCGACGATGACGCTATCCCATTCTGAAAAGAAAAGGTAAATTTAAATTTAAATAAAAACAATGCGGTTGCTTGCAAAGAAAATATATCCGGTAACGATTTGTGGCTGTGCACTACCAAAAATAAAATTTTGGTGGTGGATACGGGAGCGTAGAAAATTTTGGAAGCAGAACCACGGTTTTCGTGTTCAAAAAAGTCCGATAATTAAAAATAAACCTCAACGTCAGCTCGCGAACTACCAATGAACTTCACGTGCGCGACGTCGAGGCACGAAAGCCATCCATGCGAATACGGTGGTCGGGTAGGGGTAATCACGTCATTTTGGCACAACGATGAATGTGCACGCACGTCTGATGAAGCTTGCCACGTGACGTAGACTTTTAAAGAACAGGAGGAGAAGGCGGCGAAATGGCATCCGAAGACACGGCACCGGCGGTGACAAGAGAAACGAAGGATCGAAAGGGTTGGTGGTAAATAATTATTTATTACATTGGAACAATAGGTGTTTTAGAGAAAAACGTTCCATCGTGAATATTTAATAAGAAGTCTGTTCTTGTCAGATCGAGGTATGAATGATAATCTTTCTCATGCACGGAAATTAATTTGACCGGTGATTCAACTTTGTTTTTAGCGATATTTTATGTCAGCCGCCCCCGAGGTTGGTGCACAGAGATGAATTAGTTAGATGCTTTTTATGTTATTTGTTTTTATGCTACATTTTACAATTTTTTGTGAAAAATTTTAAGATTAAGATAAAGAGAAAGTATTCCCGAGAAAAGAGGGACAACAGATACAAAACAAAAGTTATTTAAAAAAAAAATATATATATATATATAATGCAGGTGTTTATTACTTTTTTTAAATTGAACTCGATATTGTTTCCCATTGAATGAAATGAAAAAAAACCTATTAAAAAAAATACGATATTGTACTGTTATGTTTGGTCGATTGTAATTTATTTCTTATTTATATTATAACATTTGAATTTTTATTTTTATAAGTATTAGAACGGGACTAAAGGCGGTCACAAATAAGAGATAACGTTGAGATTGGACGTATTTGATACACAAGGGATTATTTAATTACTGTCGTTGCGGAGACATACGGTAAAATTGGATTATCGTTGTTGACAAAATCAATAATAGACCGACATGTAGTTTAAAAAAAAGAAAGATATTGTTTGTTATACGTCACGAGAGTGAAATAAAAGCAAAGTTGGTGTTTTTAGATTATAAATATTTTTCAACGGAGTACAAAGATAAAAGAAAACATTGATAATAAAATCTAATTAATATCAAATAATAATAATATCGTCACACTCCAATTAGTCTTAATAGTGTTTACCATAATAAAAAATCTTCGCTCCACTTTGATATCTTTTTTATTATTTGTAATAAGTTTTCAGTGTTATACGAGTGAGAGTAATTGGCAGTTTTTCAAGGAGATGAAAGCAAAAGCATCTTTGCAATTAATATTTTATTATACTTTAATAATAATAAAAAAGATTAATTTTTTTAAAAAAGGAAAATCATTACCGTCGTTTTTTTTTTTTTTTACAATGGGAATAAAAAACATTGTTTTGTCGGAGAAGGGCAGATGTGGTTAGGTGAGGTAGAGAAATTTGAGAAGGAAAAAGAACCGTTGTCGTTCGGACAGGAAGAGAGATACTTCACCCCCCGCCTGTCCTCCACTTTCCTCCCTCCTCACATATTCATCTATCCATACGGCAGAGAGAGAGAGAGAGAGAGAGAGAGAGAGAGAGTTTCCTCTCTCGTTCATTATCTGTCGAAGATCGGAAACTTCGCCGCAAAGTCCGACGCCTTCAACAATTCAGATCTTCCGATCGCCCGCACAGGATGGGGGTTTTGGATCCCACCGGCACGATCGAGATCTAGGGTTGTGGCCTGATTCAGTGGCGTCGGGGGCATGACGCGGAGGACGAGGACGAGAAGATGTTCCACTCGGCAAGGAAAACAATGAAATGGTCCACTTTATTAAAGGATATCAAGGAGAAGGTCGGGTTGACCCCATCCTCGACGTCCAGTTCGTTCCCGTCAGCTGTTTCCAGCTCGCCATCCGCCTCCCCAGCCCGTGGGTCTTCGTCTGGCGAGGGCGGTGTTGCGTCCCTTTGGAACCATGCGTCCCATGGAGATTCTTCTTCCCCTTCAAGGTAAAATTTTTTTTTTCTTGCTCGGTTGACTTGATCAAACCACATGGAAAATGCTATTTTTTATTTGCCTTGCATAATTCCCGAATGCCCACATTCTCAAAAGCATTGATATGATCACAATATTAAGGAACATAAACCTATTTTTCTGTTGATAGGATTATAAAATGTAATGCGGTATTTTGATGGTTCACAAAAAATGTAGGCAGAATCTGAAAGAAAGCAAGGGAAAGTAAGTAGGAATTTGGTTGCTTTGAGTTGAGTAGATATCTTTGGATGACGTACCTTAAACTTTTAGTTTACTGGTTCAGACTCTTGTACGACCAAAAGGACCACGAAAAGACCCAGTGCCCGCAATCTGTGTTGTTTGTTTTTTTGCACGTCGAAACTGTTTCTTCCTTATTTTTATTCTTGTACTTGTATGCCTTGGTGGGGGTTTCACATTTTCTACAAAAACGGACACACATTTGTAACATGCTACTTAAATGTCAAAGATACAAGATGCATACAACCAAAAATTATACAGAAAAGGAAAACAATCCGAGCCGTGGAATGTTTTCAAAAAAACAAACAATTTATCATGATACAGAAGTAGACAAAGGAAAACAATATTGATGCATATTTAGTTCAGGAAAAAAGATGAATCCCTTTTTAAGGATGTGTGAAGCATTGCCTTTGACAAACGTAGGCCATCTTGTCACAGGATTCTGGTTTATAGCTTATTATACATTTAGATTAGCTATTTGTAGGAAAGCCTTCCCATTCTGATGTCATTCTCAAACATATAAGTCTACGTTTGGTGGAACCGTGGTCTCCATACAAATAAGGTTGAGACTTCGTTGGTGACCTATTTTGGGTCACTGGAAAGAATCAGTATTGGGGAAGAGGTGGATTCTGGTGGTGTCCACCCGGTATTTCATTTAGGTAAGGAAAAGATAGAAAAGGAGGGTTACCCAACCTTACAAACAGTGCAAATGAAGGCAAATTCTTCTCTATCTTCTGTCCTTACCTAGCAGCCCTATTTATACAGCTTTCTCAATTGTTTACAATGAAAAGACTTTTAACAGAAAATTAACGACACATAACATCTTTATATTAGTTATTAATATCTGATATGATACAGTTGTATAAAATACAAGGTTACATATAGATTTATGCTTTATGGATCGATCACAATAGCGTATGGAATGTAAGAAACCAGTTTCACTCATCATTCCAGGCTTTCTCATCAATAATCAAAAGTGTATCCTATATTGCCAACAATTGCTGAAAATATTATGCTTCCCGAGTATTGGTCCTAATGTGCTTAATGCAGGGGAAGTTATGAACTGGAGTTGGAATTTAAGAGATATTGGGAACAGTTCCGTTCTTCTAGCTCTGAAAAGGTTACTTTTATATGTGCTGATTATTGTGCATCATCTTTGCTTATTAGTTGTCTCACCATATTTTGTGAAAATCTTGTTCATGCAGGAGAAAGAAACAGTCCTAAACATGGCAGTTGATATCTTTTGCAAACTAGTGAAGTGGCATGCAGATGCAGCTCAATTAGTTACGACGTATGTTGTTTTTCATTCTTAACTGAATTTCTTCTTTTTCTTCCAGACTGAATTTCTAGATATTATGATTTTAATAGGCTTCTTTTTGTTAAATTGACATCTCATTGCTTGGCGTTGGTTTTTCAAAAAGTCCTTCATCCAAGTTTAGTATTTTAGCAATGATTGGCCAATATTGTGCATCATTTAAGTAATAAGTGTGCATTGCAAACATGCAAGTGTTCATGTCTAATTCTAATTTACTTTGCTTTCTTCAGCAGGTCTTCCTTTTATGAAGTTCTGCTATATTTATTGACAAGAGAGATCTTATATTCTTTTGATTGATTAGAATTCAGCAAATGTATCAAGTGCATCAAAACATACGATACATAATTCACACAATTTCACAATATCAATATCAACCACCAAAATCTTTTAGTTCTCTACCATTAAAAAGCCATCTCATTGCTAAAAAGAAAATAAAACTCTCATTTGTGTTTTCATATATGTTGTCGCAATCTTGTTTCAAGGGTAGGGAGATGGGAATTTCTATTAAACATAATAGATTTGCATCGAAGATCAGGTTTAGGATCCTATACTTTTGTCTAGTTTATGAATACACTCACTAAAGAAATTCATGGACAAGTATCTTGCTCCATGTTGTTTGCAAATGTAGTTTTGATGGTAAAAGGATTAAATTTAAGCTAAAATTTATCGTAGAGGAATACATTAGCGCTCAAATGCTTTGAACTATGATTGAAATCAAATATATGGAGTGTGTGCTTAGTATTGCGAGGAGTGATAATGAGGTTATACCATTTGTTAGAATAGTCCTACATTAGTGGTGTAGAGATTGAACTTAGGGATTAATATATGATGAATCTTTGTTGAGAGAGAAGAAGGAAAGAAAATGTGTATTTTACTCTCCAATAGAAAGATGTACATGGGCTTATTAATATATGAGTACATAATGAGTGACATGATTTACAATACACACCTAATAATTTCAATACATTAATGAGAACACCAAGGATTACACATAGGGAACACCAATGGTCATATTAATGCATAGTAATGTTACCAATAAATGTAAGCACATCTTTTCACATGGGCCTATTCATTACATCTTACACTCTCCTTTAAGTTAGAACATATATATTAATCATGCTCAGCTTATTACATAAACTTTCAAAAGGGCCCTATACCAAGATGCTTATTGAAAATATTTGTAAGTTGGTCTTCTGATCTAGTATAAGGACTATGATTTTCCTCTTCACATTGTCTTTAATGATGTGATAATCAACCTCAATGTTTTTAGTTCTCTTATGAAACATGAGATTGTTGGCAATATATATTGTAACTTGATTATTATAATGCATAGACATAGACATCTTAACCACAAATCTTAACTCTTGAATTAGAAACTTTAACCACATCATTTCATACATTGTTTGAGCTATTGCTTTATATTCTACTTTTGCACTAGACTTTGAGACTATGCTTTGTTCCTTACTATGTTATGTAATAAAATTTTCTCCAATGTACATATAATAGCATGAGGTGGATTTTTTATCAATTTTATCCCTTACATAGTTTGAGTTAGAAAACCCTTTACTCCTTAAGTGTTTATGCTTTTCATAGAGAAGTTCTTTTCGAAATGCTTGTTTGACAAATGCTAGGACACAAAGTGCTTTTTGCTAGTATACATACCTCAACTCATATATAAATTGACTAAGTAGATTTACGACATAAGGAATATCTGGTCTTGTAATAGTTAAGTAGATAAGTTTGCCAATCAACTTTCTTTATCTTCTTGGATCATTTAGTAATTGAGAGGTCTCATCTCAAAAAGAGGGATTTTGCTTGATTAGAGTATTTTTAGGTTTACAACCTTCCAATCCTATCTCCTTTAACAAATTGAGAGTATACTTCTTTTGAGACAAGGATAACCTTCCATTTGAGTATACAAACTCAATATGCAAGAAGTATCTTGGTTCCCCTATATCCTTGGTAGCAAAGTGTTTGTTCAAAAACTACTTAGCTTTAGTAATGTTTATAACATCATCTTTTGTTAACAATATATTATCAACATAAACAATAAGTACTATACACCCTCTAAATGTTTTTTTCACAAAGATTGAATGATTTACCACACAACTCTAGAAATTGCCACTACAAATCATCTTGTTGAATTTCTCAAATTAGACTTTGTTTGAAATCATAAATGACTTTCTTAAGTATATATACATGAGTTTCCCCTTAAGCAACATAATCAAGAGGTTGCTCTATGAGAACTTGCTTATCAAGATTACCATACAAGAATGCATTCTTGACATCAAGCTAGAAAACCTGTTAAGATTTCATTAATAGCAATAGAGAGTAGCACACGTATAAAGTTAAGGCGAGTAACTGAAGAAAAAGTCTTAGAATAATTAACACCTGAGAAACTATGAGCAACCAACTAAGCTTTGTTTTGATCAATGATGTCATCTAACTTGTATTTGATGACATAAACCCACTTATGGGAGATAACATGCGCTCCAACAAGGCAAGAAGTAAGATCCCAAGTGTGACGAGTGCAAAGAGTAACCATTTCCTCATCCATTGTAGTCTTTTAGTGTGGAATCTAAAGTATTTTGTGATAGTTCCTTGGTAGAGACTTTGTAGAGATAAATAGGGAAAAATTATGAAATGTATAATCAAAGCTAGTACAAGAAATAACATTAAACATGGGATGTATACATGGTATGTTGTGTATACGTTTGAGTGTCCTTGCGTAGGGCAACAAGAAGATTGGAAACATGTGGATCGACAATAAGGATGGGAAGATCTACATCAGAAGCAAAGGAAGATGGAGCTGAAGGAGTGAAAAGTGTCTATGTTTGTGCCTATATACTTGAAAGGGTTGTGGATCAACAATGTCAGAAGTTGAGGGATCTTCAATTTGTGTGACAAACAAACTATGACCATCCTCAAGTGCAATGAGACTGGTAAAGGGAAAAGACTCGGTCTCTCGAGAAGACTCAAAATCAGAAGTAGAACTAAAATAAGATTGAAACTTAAAAAAAGTGACATTAACAAAGGTATAGTAATGACGACTTAGTGGGTAAAAAAGATGATACCTTTTTTGCATGTAAGAATAATTAAGAAAGACACACTTGATAGCATGATAAGATAACTTATCAAGATTTGGAGATAGATCTTGAGTTCAAAGCTACAAAGAACCTTCCTTGAATAAAACTTCAATATTAGGGTAGAAAAATTACAAAGGGGTATACATATACCCTTGAGATACATGGAGATTCGTTTAGCAAGCTAAACGTATCTTAGGTGGAAAAACATGAATCCAACATCTTGAATAAAAGCCACACAACCAAAAACATTAGGAAATAGATCATTATTAGGATAAAAATGATGAAGAGGAACAACACCCCTTAAGGGGTTGGAGGACATCCAATTGATAAAAAAAATGCAGTAAGAATAACATTAAACCATAAATACTTTGAAACCTACATCTGTGATATAAGAGTCTGAGCCATATCAAAGATATGACGATGTTTTCTTTTAACGACTCCATTTTGTTGAGATGTATGAAGACAAATGGTTTGATGTATAATTCTTAAGGGGGAACAAATAGATTGAAATTCATTTTGAATGAACTTAATAGCATTATTAGTATGCAAAATTTTGGGGCAAATAGAAAGTTGATTTTGTATTTCTACAATAAGCACTTTGAATATATCAAGAACACCATGATAATCTTTCAAAAGGTAAACCCAACAAACAGGAGAATAGTCATCAACAAATACAATATAGTATCTATGACTACTAATAGACAAAATATAACTTGGATCATAAATATCATAATGAACTAAATCAAACATACTCTTAAAGAAAATAAGCTACAATTGCTAAAAGGTAGTAAGGGTGTGCTTTCTAAGTTGACACAACTCATAATCAAAAGACAAGATGGTAATCCATGGAAGACACAACTTCTCACACGGTGGATAACTTAAACAATAATGCCACAAAATTGAAGAATCTATAATTGACATGTAGACTAATAGTTTACGAGGTATATAATCACGTACCAACTGATTTACTCTAATGTTGTCTTTACACTCCAAACCAATCCTTCATCCCGTTTATAAGTATTGAAAAGTACAATGGAAGGGAAAGAAAGTTACTAAGCATTGTATCTCAATGGTGATAACACTAATAGCCATCTACAAGGATGCTTGAACATCATCTTGATTTGATACAAGACATGAATAGTAATCGACAATGGTAACATTGATTTTATTCGAAAGGGAGGTAAGACGCTCAAACAAGTTAGATGTACTTGATATGTGGGAGGAGGTTCCAGATTTTATAATCCAAAGACTATCATTGAAAGCAATCAAGGTAGTAGTAGTGTTGATACCTAGATGAGAAGATGAAACTTGGGCACTCATAGTAGAAGAGTCTATTTCTTGAGCTTGGAGAAGACACTCATAATTAGCCTATGAGATAGTAATGGTAGGACTAGATGATGATGTTTTGGTTACCTTCGGTGTGTACATTTGCCACTTGAGGCATTAGAAACTTCCTATGCTTCCCAACACTTCTTAGAGTAGTGCCCAAATCTACCATGATGATGACACTTCATGTCTTGTTGACCACTCCATCCTCTTCTTCTTTAACCACAACCATGAGAGAAAGATGCAGCAAGAGCAAAATGGTTAACAATGGATGACGTGGACTGGGTAAAGATGCACATGGTATGAGCAAAGGTTTCATTTAGTTCAAACATCTTATTTGCCCCCAAAACATGACAAGGAAGTTGTGACACAATTTATGGATTCACACTGGCAAGGTAAATGACAACAACTAATTTCAAACCCTAGGATGTTTTTGGTCTATTACTTTGATACCATGTTGAGAGAGGAGAAGGAAAGAAAATGTGTATTTCACACTCCAATAGAAATGTGCACAAGGATTTATATATGAGCATATAAATGGGTAACACAACTTACAACACACACCTAATAAATTTAATGTATTAATGGGAACAGCAAGGGTCACATTAATGCATGGTAATGTTACCCATAAATGGACGTACATCTTTTGACATGGGTCTATTCATTACACCTTACAATCTCTTTATTCAATGTCAATTGATTTTAAGTTAGAATTTCACATATTATTAAAGTAAGTTCAGTACATTTATCAAATTTAAAATAAAAGGGACACTTGTAGGCATAATATAAGCCATAAGGGAGGAAAAATGTTAGAATGATCCTACATTGGTGGTGTAGAGATT
This sequence comes from Cymodocea nodosa, assembly GCA_036874045.1. Taxonomy (NCBI): domain Eukaryota; kingdom Viridiplantae; phylum Streptophyta; class Magnoliopsida; order Alismatales; family Cymodoceaceae; genus Cymodocea; species Cymodocea nodosa. The sequence continues at coordinate 857,064 of CM072335.1, forward strand.
GGAATTGAGACTAATATCTAATAAATTTTTTTATTCAATGTCAATTAATTTTGAATTGAAAATTGAGACCATTGAATGGTTTTGATATCCTACAAATGAAAATTTTAGGTATCTTGGATCTACAATATGTATAACCATCATATATTAAGGAAGATGCTACTCATAAAATTAAAATAGGTTAACAAACATATTTGAAGTTTTATGTGATAAGATGATATCTTCAAACTTTATAGGTCATCTATAGATTCCATTATGCTCTATGGTATAAATGTTGGACCAATAAAAGAATATATATTTTAAAATATATGGAGTTAAAATAAGAATGTCAAGATGGTTGAATGGTGATACCTGAAGAGATAAACTAAGAAATGAATTCTTTTAAAATAGTGAGGGTAGTGTTAATTGATAATAATATGAGAGATCATATTAGATGGCTTCAACATATTTAAAGAATATTTGTAGATGGACCCTAAGAAGGGAGAGGTATTAAATTTAGATTGACGGAACTAAAAGTGGTAGAGGAAGTCTAAAAATTAAGATGATAGAAACTGTTGACAGGAATTCAAAAAACATAATCTAACAGAGAATAGCCCTGAATAAAAACAATGGAAATATAGAATTCATGTTGCTGATTCCATATCATGGATTTAGATATTCAAATGCCAATATAAGAACAAACATTGGCACACCATTATGTTCCATATCTCATAAAATCAAATTTAACACATCATTTTTATTCTATATCACATCAATAGCAGTTTATGTAAAAATAAACCACTGCCACACAAAAAAAATGAATCTTCGAAATAGTTGTCCTTTCCTAAGGATTTTTTGAGTCAAAAATTTTGTCTTTAATATTCTGTTCGTTTTTCTGAATATTTGTTATTATTGGTAGTTAATACTATATCCATTTAAAGGATTTTTCACTTGTATGTCATCAAAAAATTTAGTAATTACTTGTATGTTATTCAGAATTCTTATTTACTTGCACGTCATTAAAAAAATCTCTTATCTTCATATCCTCACCATTACCTTTGATACAATAACTGTAAAATATTTTAGTAAGAATCATAATTATTTAATGACATACAAGTAAATATGAATTTTTGGATAGTATACAAGTAATTATCAAATTTTTTGATGGCATGCAAGTAAAAAATAATTTTTAAAATGTTGAAAGGGAGGCAACCAACTCAATGTAATTAATTTGCAATTATTTGCTATTCTGTATTGTTGGAAAAAGCCATAAATGAGTGGGATTGTTGGTAAAATCTTACATTGTGAGAATAAGACTTGTACTAATATAGAATGACTTATTCACCCAAATGCCATTTAGTTTTGAGAGACTTTTTCCTTAAATCAAGTATCAAGTCACTTTCAAAGGTATTGTCATTCGTGCATTTTCTGCAGCTTCATGGTATGTATTTGTTTGTACCTTTATAGTGCTTTTGACAAGTAATTTTATTCTCAATTTGCAGATTAGTCGAAACACACATTTTTTCCTTTGTTGTTGGGAGAGCATTTGTATCAGATATTGAAAAGTTGAGGGTTCACAACAAGACAAAGTTATTGGTTGTTGGCAAAGTCATGGATTTCTTTTCTTTGGTCACAAAGGTCATTTATCCATGTGGTTTTGTTTCTTATAATTTCACACAGCATCTTTAATTTTGTTAAAGCATTTGGCATTTGCTGATTGAAATATATATATTTTTACTTTACACAGGAAGGAATAAGCCCAGGTTCAAATCTATTATATGCCATTGAAGTTCTTGTCTCAGGGGTACGTTCTTGTCCCAGTTATGCTTTGCTTTCTGCAATGCTTCAATCAATAAACCGTATTATGAAGTAAGGCTAGTGATCCACAAAGCATTTAACAGATACATAGCACTACAAGGCAATTTGATGTGGCAATTCTTTTAAACAAGTTACATATATGCTGAATGATATATTAATAAGGCAAAAAACAACGTGAATGTCCACATATGAGGTGAGAGACAAGACATTTAGCTCAATTAAAGCAAGGTACAACAACAAGCAAAGCCATAATCTCATTACGCAGGGTTAGCCACATGAATTCTTTTTGTTTTTCAAATATTTTTATCTGTTGCCAAGTTTATAGTTAAATTATATAGATTAAAATCTTTTCTTACAATTTCTAATCAAATAGTTTTGAGCCTATCTTTAGTTACCTACTTCTTTTATTTTTGTTTGCATTAATTAAATCTCCTCTTTTAATTGGTGTATTATTTGGTCTCCTAAAGATATAACCAAACCATCTAAGTAGATTTTTTCTTGTCTTATCTTCAACAGGTGTAACTTCTTTATTCTTAATAAAATTATTTTTAAGTTGATCCCTTGTAGTATTATCATTCATCCAAGTATATGCATTTCAGTAATACTAACTTTTTGTATATGGTCATGTTTTAAAGCACAACATTTTGAGTCATAAAGTATAGTTGGACCAATAGCAGTTTTATAAAATTTTCTTTTTAATTTTAAAGGTATCTTCATATGACATAACACTTTAGAATCATTTCTCCACTTCGTCCATCCTATTTTATTCTTATAAATAACATCTTTTATAATTTCACAATTACTATTTATTATAGATCATATGTATTTCAAAGTCCTACTTTTATGAATCTTATGATCATTTAAGTATATACCTTCATCATTATTTTTATTTTCATTAAACTTACATTCCATATATTCAATTTTTGACCCACTTGATCTAAATCCTTTTGACTGTAAAATGTTTTTCCATAATTCTAATTTAGAATTAATTATTAACTTACTTTCATCAATTAAAATTGTCATAAGGAAATAGCATACTCTAAGTATTTCACCTTGAATTTTCTTAATTATTTCATCCATAATTAAGATGAACCAATATAGACTTAAGGAGGATCCTTGGGTTTAAACCAAGGGTCCTCCTTAAGTTAAAGCAAGGCGATAAATTATTTTATTTGAGTAGTAATGAGAAAATTGATTAAACAAAAATGAAGTACAGGTTATCAATAGATTAAAACACGGTGATAAATTTTAAAAAAATAAATGCATAATATTAAATGATGATGATGATCCATCCATTCAACTTGGTTACAAATATATTAAAGCAAGTTGATAAAATTTTAAAAAAATAATTACATATATTAAACAATGATGATCCATCCATTCAAGTAGATGCTAATGCAATCAAACACTAAATAAACTGCAAATGAGATGCCTATATACCTTTTGTAAGAATACCTTCTAGCCATATTATATGGCATTGAATATTTAAAATTTTAAAAATAAAGATGATTTTTATATATGTATGTGTTTGCATATCTTCATGTGTATGGATGAAAATGAAATCCATATATGAAAAAAAATAAAAAAGAAAGGAAGATGAAGACAAAAAGATAAGAAAAGAGAAGACTAAGAGATAAGCATCATGAAGTTATGTAAAATAGGACGTAAGTGGTCAAGCAAGAAGAAGAAAAGAGGAAAAAAAGTGAGGTGAAAATAGAAAAATAGAAGCAAAATAAAGTACTAAAGACAAAAACAAGTACCAAGAAAAAGAAAGAGAAAAAAGTGAGGTTGAAGAACACAATAGAGAAGTGAAAAAAGAAAGGAAATTTATTGTACCAAAAGATAAAATGGAATACCATGAAAAATACCATCTTTTATTTTAATAGGGAAAACCAGAGGCAACGTAGATGACCAAGGAACTCTTTGATTAAATCCAACTTTAACTACACTATTCTTAGAATATTAGGCCTTGTTTGGATATGGGGTTTCTATTCTAGATTTAGTTAGGAATTTACTCTCTCTTGCTCCTACTCCATCAGTACTGTCCAGTTCATGTAGCAGCTCAAGGATGTTTGCTCCACTCCTAGTTGCAGCAAAAATTTTCAAAATGCCCAAAAATGCCTAACTTTCTTCCTCGATGCCATGATATGTATGTGGGAAGAAGACATAAATAGGAGCAACTGATTAGAACCCTTTGAAGAAATCTTAGTGATGTCCTAGCTCTTCCTTTAAGGAATGCCAATTGTGTTTGGGTGGGAGTTGTTGACGTTCGATTGCAAAGAAATCTTTATTTACAATGAGAGGGATCTATTGGTTCCTGCATGTCAAACTCAAGAACCGATGCTAGCTTCTCTGCAATGGAAACAACTTATTCTTTATTGTTGGTGGTCTTTCGATGAAGGCTATGATTGCATCTATACATGTCCTTGATATTCTTACCCACCATCTTAATGAGAATGGCAGGGAGGGAGGCAACCCCCTCATCATGTGGTCCAAAGTGGAAATTTTGAAAATCATCTATTTTTTGGAGGGTATTTTTGTTATTTCTCATGTTGTGGATGAGAAATGAAAGCTAGTCCATTTTGTTTCTTACCTTTAGATCATTTCTTGCACCAAATCCTTTTTGATTCACCATATCTAACTTCTTTGGCTAGTGATGTTTGTGTGCAAAATTTTTGCAAGCTCCAACTTCTAGACTAGAAGTGAAGTAGGATCTTGCATACCAAACGTAGCCTTGGTAATGGAAATGGTTGGAAATGAGAATTGAGTGAACTTACAAATAATTTATTTAACTATTTAATCAAGGACATTCAATTAAAATCTTTTATATTAATTCACTGGTTACAACGTACAACTACACTTTTTAATACTATAATGATAAATTAATTTTGATATTGCGGTGTCTATACCATGATACCAATTGAAAAATACATTGTCCTGCTTAAAAATAAGGGAATAATGTCCCAAAAGAGTGATGGCTGAGTCTAGGTCGTGTCTTGATACTTAGCTTGTCATGTATTTGAAAGAAGGCGTTTGTTGGAGATGTATCTGGTATCAGATAATGTCTTTTTTAAGCAAGGAATTTAACTTTGATTTCATGTTAGATTTTGGTGAGCTGAAAAACCAACATGTGTGCAAAATTTTGAAATGTTGGTGTCATTTAGATGAAAAAATAGGAAAGAAAATCACCTTTGTAAATAAAATTGCTATGCTGACATTGGTTTCAATATGGTCTTGCCATGTTGGAAAATTGGTCCTTTTTTATCCATGAAACAAGAGGAAATTTAGTTCCTTCTGTTGAAGGCACAAATGCCTCCTTAAAATATGATCAAAAGTGAAACATTTTCTTTTTCCTTCTTTTCCTTTGATTTCCAATGGCACAAACCTTACTTGGATCTTGACTCTATAAGTTGTTCACTGCATGAAGTTTTTGTGGTGGCAAGGTGCTATGCTCGAAGATGACCAAGAAAATGACACTTCCTGATTTAAACATTTTCTTTTTCTGCAGCCAGTTGATAAACAGCCTTTCCTGGATGCTGGGATCTTCTGTTGTCTTATATACATTCTCAATGCTTTTCTAAACCCTGTTGATAAGAATCAAAGCCAAATTCCTGACACTGAAAATTTGGGGAATGCTATATCGATTGGAAGAACCGTGCATGAGGACAAGTTGCAAGTAAGGCGTCTTGAGGTAAGTTGACAATATTCTGATCTTATTATTTTGCAAGTTGATTGCATTGGTTTGTTGCCTAGCACACCCAATAAAGAAACCTCAATCTTCTCAAAAAGAAAGAAATCTCAATAAATATATGTTTTATCTCTATTATTCAGGTAGAAGGAAGTATAGTTCACATCATGAAGACTCTAGCCAGTCATTCTTCTGCAGCTCTAAGCTTGATAGAGGATGATTCACTTAAGCTTCTTTTCCAGATGGTTGCAACTGGATCCCTGTCAGTTTTTTCTAAATTTAAACAAGGGCATGTTCCTTTGCATTCCATCCAGCTTTATCGACATGCCATGCAGGTTAATTTTTGAGAATCAAAACCTATTTGGTTTTGTAATATTCCAATTCCTCTTTTTTCTAGCTACAATCATGTAATTCTGAAATCTGTGTCTGTTCCGTAGATACTTGGTCTTCTTCTATTGAACGACAATGGAATGACTACAAAGTACATACGCAAACATCAGTTGGTATGCCATTTATTTTTTTAATGAGCCTTCCTCCACTTTTGAGATATTGTACATATCTTTAGTTGGACGGTGACAGATTACTTGTTTACATTTGAATTTGTTGTCTCTATTGAATGGCTGAATGGAATTGTCCAAAAGATTATTCATTATCTATCCCAAAAATGTTGATCTCTTGCATCCTAAAGATGTAAGTCATTTGTTGCTTATCGTGAAAGCTTATAGATATTTTTCTCTATCAAGCTTTTTCATGTAATTCAAGATTTATCCTTGTCTGTCCACTTGTGATATGCTAATTCATGGTGCCTAACCAATGTTTAGTGGAAGTGACTGAAGAAACTTTGTGTCCAATTATGTGGTAAGGGTCTGTCTGTGCTTGTGTAATATTCTGTTCCTATGGATTTTATCGACAATGGTCTGGACCGAACATCAATGCAAACCGTAGCAGATAATTTTTCCTATTCCTAAACTAAAACTGTATTGTTTCATTTTGGTTTGATAACATGGAGGATGTTTCCCATAATTAAAATACAAACATGAAATATTAGAAGGGGTACAGTAATTAACATCCTTCATTTTGTTTATCTCCTTTGTTGCTGATGCATGTAGTGGATCAAGGTGTTGTTATTTTCTCCCTCCTGCTTCTCCTAGAGTCAGTTTGTTTCTTTGGCTTTGTATTGCCCTTTTTTGTGTCTTTTGGCTTATCTTTTGTATCCCTTGCATCGATATAATTGCTTTACCACAAAAAAAAGAAAGCTACTAAAATGAACAAAAGAATATTTAATATTACATAATTACATGATTAGAAATATTGGAAAATATTTTAGGCGTGCATAATTCAATGGAATGAATGGAATAAAAATAGATGGAGATGATTTTTTGAGAAGGAAAATGTTGGAAACAATGCAACATTCTTACAAGGCTGTAGCCAACATCACTTGAATGAGGTTGAGCACTTATCAATCACGTACATGTTCGAATTGTATATTTCTCCATGGAAGTGAGTTCACTAATTCAGTACTTAGGAGTCCTGTAGTCCATATTGGACATCCTAACGAGTCTACCTTGTTTCTGGGCAGGTGAAAATTGTGAACTATATCCCACCCAATTTTGACTTGTTCGACATGTTTGTTCTCAAAGCTCTATAGTCTAAAATTATTATAATTCTTTTGAAATCAACTGGCTCCCATATAATGTAATTGTCATTTGTGTGTAAGCTATCATTTCTCCAATGAGATCTGGCACTCTACAATGCCCCTGAAATTCATTTTTCCGATCTTTTATTTTGTCAACAATTGTTGAAAGTCTGTAAATTGTAACTGCCATTGCCACACATTCCTTTCGTTTCTTATTATAGCTTTTGATGTTTAATTTAGATAAAAGTTCTTCTGATGACTGTGAAAGATTTCAACCCTGAGGATGGTGATCCTGCTTACACCATGGGTATAGTAGATTTGCTAATGGAGTGTGTTGAACTGTCTTATAGACCAGGTAACTTCAATTGCGTTTACTTATACATGTGTCTTAAAGGACTTTATGTATTCTTTATTTGGGACCTTGCATATATTTCCCTTCTTTTTTCATTTAGTTCTCATTTTTAATTTTTTTTCTCACTAAGCTTTCTGCATGCATAATTCTTGTTTTGGCTTCATACTCTATTAGTTTAGAATTGTGTGGATATTATGCAGCATAAATTTTGTAAGTAAATTTGTATGTTGCAATAATTTTTATATTTATTGATTGCTTTTTTAAATTTTGTTTGTAGAGGCTGGACAGATCAAACTTAAGGAGGATATACATAATGCACATGGTTATCAGTTTCTTGTTCAATTTGCTTTGACACTCTCACACTTGCAGGAAAAGCAAGTGCTTCCTTCAGTGTATTCCACAGGGGGGAACTCCATGGTGGATGATATAGTTTTTCACCATGAAGAGAGAGAGAATACAGGAAATGGTGATGCTTCATCTGCAAATATTTCTCCGGCACTTTCCAGGCTACTCGATGTTATTGTAAATCTAGCACAGATTGGTCCAATTGAACCTACTGGTCATAGTGGCAGGAAAGTTTCAAAAACCATGCATGGCAAGCCTGGTGGTCATAACCGTACTTGCACTTCATCTTCTGAGAGTATCAGTGAAGAAATTTGGGAGAAGGATAACAGCAGAATTCGAGATGTAGAAGCCATTCAAATGCTGCAAGATATTTTTCTCAAATCTGCATGTGTGGAACTGCAGTCTGAGGTCTTGAATAGAATCTTTAAGATATTCTCAAGTCATCTTGATAATTACAGGTTTTGTCAGGAACTACGGACAGTCCCTCTTTTTGTTCAAAATATGGCAGGCTTTCCTGCATCTTTACAGGAAACTATATTAAAAATTTTAGAGTATGCTGTTACTGTAGTGAATTGTGTTCCTGAACAAGAATTACTTTCACTTTGCTGTTTGCTACAGCAGCCAATTACTTCCGACCTGAAATATGCCATTCTTTCTTTCTTTGTAAAGCTTCTGTCATTTGACCGGAAATATAAGAAAGTCCTGCGAGAGGTTGGTGCTTTAGATGTTCTAATAGATGATTTAAAGCAGCATAGTTTTATCTCTGGTGCCAATGAGCAAAGAAACAATGCTGTTGACTTATCGAAAAAATCCTCTATCAGTTTCGAGGATCACATTAATAACAACGAAGCCATTTTCTCTTCTCCCATGTTATCAGGGTCTTATTCTGGAAAACTGAATTTATTTGAGGATGAAAGCACTGCATCTGTTGCATGGGACTGTCTAGGGTCTCTATTAAAAAAAGCTGAAGCTAACCAATCATCATTTCGATCAGCTAATGGTTTTCCTATTTTGCTTCCCTTTTTGGTGCATGACATCCATCGTTCTGGGGTTCTACGGATACTATCATCTCTAATCATTGATGATATAAAACAGGTTTGTAATGATATTTGGTTTGAAAGATTTTAATAATTTAATATTTTGTTAAGATTTAGAAGATTTTTTCATCCATTTATATTTTTTCCATTTTAGATATTCATATTGAAGTAAGGCACATTGCAATTGGGTCACAAGTTTATAGTGGTGTGCTGTGTCCTTACCCAAGATGGGCTTACATCTTGTTAAATTTCTCTATTTGTGGCACAAACTTTACAGTGTTGCAGTGTGATCCTTGAAAAGGACAGCATGATGTGTCTGTGTTGCAATAATAATTTTTCTTTTGTAATGATATGTATTACCGATCTATTGGTCTTATATCTTTCTGGCACTAATCATTTGTAAGAAAAAAGAGATTTTATGTTATTTACACTTATTGCATATGTTGAAATACAAAAGATAGGTGGGAGTAGATTTACTAAGATAACATAAAGCCTCTATTTATAGAGGCCTGAAAGAGTGGATACATGTAGATAATCAATGTGGGACTAAACCTACTTACAACACTAGGAATCCATATAAGGATCCATTTATTCATAGACTCCAACAGCACATAAGAAAGTGCTTAACAATGACATCAGCTTCATGAGCCTATAATTATTTTTTGGCTTCTGACTTTCAGCCCTTCAAGATAAGTGATTGCACTTCTATGTTTATCTTTTTAATGCATTATAAACAATTAAGGCTTAGCTATGTTATCAACTTTATTATTTGTCAGGTTCATCCAGAAGAATTAGGAGCAATTATAGAAATTCTGAAAAGTGGGATGGTCACAAATCTGTTGGGGGTTCAATTCAAGATTCCGAATGATGCAAAATGTGACATATTGGGGACAGTATGGCGTATTCTTGTTGTAAACAGTTCAGCACAAAGGGTTTTTGGAGAGGCAACTGGATTTTCTCTCTTGCTTACAACTCTTCATATCTTCCAAACTGAGGGTGAATCAGAGGATATCCAACATATTTTGTCAATGCAAATGAAAGTTTTTGCCTTTTTACTTCGAGTTATGACAGCTGCAGTAAGCAACAATGCTATTAATCGCCTAAGACTCCACACAATTATATCTTCCCAGGCCTTTTATGATCTTTTGAGTGAATCTAGTTTGCTCACTGATGAATTGGAGAGGCAAGTTGTGCAATTGTTTCTAGAGCTTGCATTGGAAATTGTTCTACCTCCATCTAACTCTATGCAGGCTGGGAGTGCTACGTCTTCTGACATCCCTGAAACTTTTTTCTCCAATGTTTCAACTGCTTCTTTTAAAGCTGATAAGGAGAGAGTGTATAATGGTAGTGCTGTGGGAGTGCTGATACGCTCCATATTACATCTTACTCCAAAATTGCAGCTGGAATTATTAATTTTCATTCAGAAACTAGCCTCAGCTGGACCCTTTAATCAGGAGAACTTAACTTCCATAGGTGTGAAATAGGTCACAATTCTTTAGCTGGTGTTCAAAGTTCTATTTTCATGTTTATATTGTGTTTTTTTTTTCTATATATAGGTTGTGTGGGACTTCTACTAGACATGGTTGGTCCACTTCTTAATGGTGCATCTTCATTACTTGTGCATGCCTTTAAAATCGTTCAGATATTAGGTGCATACAGGTAATGCCTTTCACCAGATGGCCAATTTGTTTCTTACTGATTCAACATTTGTGTCTTTTTCAAAATAGGATAACCATGAAATCTTATAATTAATATGCTTCACCCGACTTTGAAGTAAGGTACTAAGAGAGAAAAAACAATAAATGGTGATTCATCATTTGTGCTTTGCAAATATTTTGTATTGTGGTTGCTAATTGTGCTAGCCAGTCAGATTAAAAAATTGTTTCTTCAGTTACAATGTCTATTTGATGTCTTTCTGAATATGTTTACTGATTCTTCTCCATAAGATTGTGATAGCTGTTTGATTTCTTCTTTTGTATGTGAAAACTTATGATTGCAGGCTTTCTACCACGGAACTAAGAGTGCTTATAAGCTATATTTTTCAAAAGAAGTCAGCAAATTCTGGTCACTACCTTGTTGATATGATGGAAAAATTAATTCAAGCGCAAGATACACGGTTAGAAAATGTTTCCTTGGCACCTTTTGTTGAGATGGACATGAGCAAAATGGGACATGCTTCTATTCAAGTTTCCTTGGGAGAAAGAACATGGCCTCCAACTGCTGGATATTCATTTGTTTGCTGGTTCCAGTATTGCAACCTTTTGAAAAGATCAGCTAATTACGAACAGCAGTCAAAAATTGGATGTGTTTCTAGTAGTTCAAATGGATCACATTCAGGAGATCATGTGGTCCATATTTTTTCAGTGGGCGCAGTTGATGATGGTGATACATTTTATGCAGAGCTTAGTCTTCAGGACAATGGTGTCCTTACCCTTGCAACAAGCAATTCCTGCTCAACATCCTCTCCTGGCCTGGAAATGGAAGAAGGAAAATGGCATCATCTTGCAGTTGTCCATAGTAAACCAAATGCTTTGGCTGGACTTTTCCAATCAAGTGTAGCATATGTGTACCTTAATGGAAAGCTTAGACATACAGGAAAACTTGGTTATTCATTATCACCTGTTGGAAAATCATTGCAGGTGACCATTGGGACACCAGCGACTCATGCAAAAGTCAGTGAGTTGTCGTGGAGGCTTCGTAGCTGCTATCTTTTTGAGGAGGTTCTTACATCAGGCAGCATTTGCTTTATGTATATACTTGGCAGAGGTTACAAGGGGATATTCCAGGATACTAATCTTCTGCAGTTTATTCCTAACCAGGCTTGTGGTGGAGGTAGTATGGCCATTTTAGATTCATTGGACATGGAATCCTCCTCAGTTTCAAATATGCAAAAACTTGATAATGCAAATAGACAGGCAAGTGTCAAGTCAGATGGAAGTGGGATTGTTTGGGACCTTGAAAGGCTGTCAGATCTCTCTCTGCAGTTATCTGGGAAAAGACTGATATTTGCTTTTGATGGTACACCGTATGATGCTTTCAAAACATCTGGGACATTATCGATGCTTAATTTAGTTGATCCAATGTCAGCTGCTGCATCTCCTATTGGTGGTATGTATAAGACTATATTCTTTGTTTTTGGATATATTTTGCATAATCTCTGTTGTATTTTTCCTTCACTATCGGTATCAAAAGAGCCTTATAATAATATACTTTTTCCAGGTATACCTCGTTTTAGCCGTCTCACTGGAGATAGTTATATCTGTCGTCAATTTGTAATTGGTGATACCATTCGAGCTGTTGGTGGAATAGCAACCATTCTATCATTTGTGGAAGCTTCTGAAACAAGAGATATGCTGCACATGTCACTGGTTTTACTTTCTTGTGCACTCCATCAAAACCCTCAAAATGTGCTGGACATGCAAGCCTACCGAGGATACCATTTGCTGGCAATCTTCCTGCATCATAGGATGCCATTGTTTGACATGCAGGCACTTGATACTTTTTTTCATATTGCAGCTTGTGAAGCTTCTTTTCTGGAATCTTCAAAGTTGCAGGGAAATGCAGCATCTTCCTCTATCAGAACTTCAGAGACTAGTTTTGAGGATCTTTCTTTGCCAAAGTACTCTGACGAATATTCCTCAATTGAACCCCTTGGAGATCTGGATGACTTTTATGTGCCCAAGGATTCATTTAATCATTTTCATATGCTTGACAGCTCTGGCCTTCCTAATGAGATGGCTAACTGCATTGTCCTGTGTAATGCTGATATGGTTGAGCATGTGCTGTTGGACTGGACACTGTGGGTTACTGCTCCTGTTTCAATCCAGCTTGCACTACTTGGATTTCTTGAGAGAATGGTCTCCATGCACTGGTACAGAAACCATAATCTTACACTATTACGCCAAATTAACCTTGTCCAACACTTGCTAGTTACCCTACAACGAGGTGATGTGGAGGTTCAAGTTTTAGAAAAACTGGTGGTGTTGCTTGGTGTTATTTTGGAGGATGGCTTTTTAACCTCTGAATTGGAAGTTGTAGTCAGGTTTGTTATAATGACTTTTGACCCACCTGAACTTAGATCACAACATCAGATAATTCGGGAGACAATGGGAAAACATGTGATTGTGAGGAATATGTTGCTTGAGATGCTTATTGACTTACAGGTGACTATTACTTCTGAGGAGTTGCTTGAGCAGTGGCATAAAGTAGTTTCATCCAAGTTGATCACTTACTTTCTTGATGAAGCAGTTCATCCTACCAGCATGAGGTGGATCATGACTCTCCTTGGTATTTGTCTTACATCCTCCCCAACATTTACTCAGAGATTCCAGAACCATGGGGGTTACCAGAGCTTGACACGTGTGCTTCCTAGCTTTTATGACTATCCAGATATATATTACATTATATTTTGTCTAATATTTGACAAAGCTGTTTATCCAAGGGTTCCAGAAGTTTCCATGGGGGACTTTCATGCCCTGATGTCGAGTGATGGTTGCTATGGAGAGCTCAAGTTTGTAGAGCTTCTGGATCCTGTGATTGCTATGGCAAAATGTACATTTGACAGGTTAAGTGTGCAGGCAATGCATGCTCACAAAAATGGTGGTTTTTCACATTCCAATGTTAGCCTTGTAGCAGACCTTGTTGAAGCACCGTCTGATGATGGAGGAGAGCTTCAAGCTGAAGCTCTGAAGCATAAGACTTCTGCACGTTTGATGGGTGGGGAAGCAGCAGCACCTGCTGCTGCTATGTCAGTGTTGCGGTTTATGGTTGATCTAGGAAAAATGTGTCCATCATTCTCTTCCATATGCAGGCGGATGGAATTTCTTGAAAGCTGTGTAGACCTTTATTTTTCATGCGTGAGGTCTGTGGCATAAGTCTTATAGTTCCAGACTAAAAACTTGAGTAATCATGGTGGCTTTATTATTCCAGTTTTCATAAATAAATTGAATATTTTTTGACTTTTACCAATCTTTTATTTTTGTAGGGCTTATTGTGCTGTAAAGAGGACTAAAAACCTCACCAGTGGGGCAGTTCAAGATGAAAATTTTAACAGTGACTCCCAAAGCTTGCAACAAACATTATGTAGCTTGCCGCAAGAGCAGGGACAATCTACCAAAACCTCCATAACCCTCACAAGCTTTCCACAAGCGGTGAATAGTGTGAGCTCAGAGGACTCAACACCAGATATGCAGAGTTCTATTCCAGATGGTAATGTTGAAATAAAAAGAGAGCCTTTTACGTTCAAGGAAGATGCTCAAACTATTCATACTTCTGATTCTGAAAGTGCAGAGCAGATGTCTGCAATGACCTCCAGCACACATGATCTCAGTTTCCATGATTACAATGGTAGCCTAGATACTAGTCATTCCATTGATATACCCAGTTCTGCTTCTGCAGCTCCACCTGAGTGTTCTCCTCATTTATCTGAGAAATCAAATGCCAAGATTAGCTGGACACCTTCATCACCTGGTGTTGCATCAACATCATGGCTTGGTAGCTCAGGAAGCAATAATGAAGCAAGACTTACTTCTGCACCATCAATGCAAACTTCAGTAAGTGAAATGGATATGAGTCCAGACTTAAGCTCAGACTCACAGGGACTTTTTACTGTAAACGCATTATTTCCCATTAGCCCGCAGCTTTTGGCTGAGGTTGATGATTTGGCATATGGTGGGGGTCCATGTACAGCTGCAGCTACTGCTGTGTTAGACTTTATTGCAGTTGCTCTTGCTGACATAGTATCAGAACAAGCTAAAGCAACCCAGATTGTGGAAAGCATACTAGAAGCTGTACCAATGTATGTGCGTGATGATTCTGTCTTTATTTATCAGGGACATTGCTTAAGTCGATTGATGAACTTCCTAGAAAGGCGCCTCTTACGAGATGATGAGGAAGAGGAAAAGAAACTTGATAAAAGTCGTTGGTCAGTAAACTTAGATGCACTGAGCTGGACTATTGTAGATCGTGTGTATATGGGTGTTTTCCCTCAACCTATTGGGGCATTAAAAACCCTGGAGTTCTTATTATCCATGCTCCAGCTTGCTAACAAAGATGGCCGTATTGAAGAGATAGTGCCTTCTGGAAAAGGTCTTCTGTCCATTACAAGGGGAAGCAGACAACTTGAGATGTATATAAATGCACTTCTGAAAAATGCAAAACGTATGATAATGTACTGTTTTCTCCCATCTTTCCTGATAGCAATCCAAGATGATGAATCTACCATGGATATTTCCACAGTTTTACAGTTGATTATTGCTAATAAGCGACTTGTGCTCTGTCCAAGTAATCATGACACTGAGATTATATCCTGCTTACTTATCAATTTAATCTCTCTTATTAGAGATGAAAGACAGCATACACAGAACATGGCAATAGATGTCATTAAGTACTTGCTGTTGCATGGGAGGGCTGCCTTAGAAGAATTCCTTGTTCTTAAGTCAACTCAGGGAAGTGATGTGGATATCTTGCATGGAGGCTTTGACAAATTACTGACTGGAAATTATTCTTCCTTTTTTGAATGGTTTTTAAACTCAGAATCAGTTATAAATAAGGTATTACAGCAATGTGCTTCTATTATGTGGGAGCAATATATCAGTAGCTCAGCTAAGTTCCCTGCTGTAAGAATTAAGGGTCTGGAAGGTCGTCGCAAGAGAGAAATGGGAAGAAAATCTCGAGATGTTTCTAAGCTAGATTTAAGACATTGGGATAAAATTAATGAGCGGAGATATGCACTTGAAGTTGTCCGTGATTCCATGGCTACTGAGCTTAGAGTCATTCGTCAAGATAAATATGGATGGGTTCTCCATGCAGAAAGTGAGTGGCAAACACATCTACAACAACTTGTACATGAGCGTGGAATATTTCCCTTTTGTAACTCTACTTTAGAACCTGAATGGCAACTCTGTCCAATTGAAGGTCCATATAGAATGCGTAAAAGGCTTGAGCGTTGCAAACTAAAAGCTGAAGTAATCCAAAATATTCTCATTAGTGGCATGGAACTAAAAAATATAAAGCCAGACAAAGAACCAGAAGAGAATGATTTTGCTGCTTCTGAATCTGATACTAAGCCATTCTTCAATTTTCTACCAGATGATGCCAATCAGGAAATTTTTGATGTTAATGACTTTGACGAACCATATTTCAAAGATGCAGAAGAGTTCAAGGATGTGGATACAATATCTGCTCAGATGGGTTGGAATGACGGGGAAAGCAGCATAAATGAGGGAAGTCTTCACTCTGCCCCAGACTATGGGGCAAAATCCAGTGAATATTCTATTCCATTAACTGATCAGATGAATGCACAATTTGATATAGGCTCCCCAAGGCCATCTTCTTCTATGAAAGTTGATGAAATGAGAATTACAGAAACTAAATCAGAGAAGGAACTACTTGATAATGGGGAATACTTAATCAGACCATACCTAGAACCTTCAGAAAAAATACGGTTCAGATACAACTGTGAGCGTGTTGTAGGTCTGGATAAGCATGATGGTATATTTCTTATAGGGAGTCTCTGTTTGTATGTTATTGAGAACTTTTACATTGATGACTCTGGATGCATCTGTGAGAAGCAAAATGAGGATGAGTTATCTATAATTGATCAAGCTTTAGGCGTGAAGAAAGATGTTACCAGTAGCTTGGACTTTCAATCAAAATCATCTTCAACATGGGGATCAACGGTAAAAGCATTTGTTGGTGGAAGGGCATGGGCTTATAATGGGGGTGCATGGGGGAAAGAGAAGATTTGTAGTAGTGGTAACTTGCCTCATCTATGGCACATGTGGAAGCTTGACAGTGTCCATGAACTCTTGAAGCGTGATTACCAGCTACGGCCTGTTGCCATTGAAATTTTTAGCATGGATGGATACAATGATCTCCTTGTATTCCACAAAAAGGAAAGAGATGATGTGTTTAAGAATTTGGTATCACTGAACCTTCCACGCAACAGCATGTATAATTTCTCATCCTCAATATTTTCTTATTTTCCCAAAGTGCATTTGTCTTTATGTTGTACTCCTTGCTTCACATGCATATTTAATGCATGCAATTTTTTTGTTTTGTCATCATTATTATTATTTATTTGTTTGGTCATCATTATTTTTTTTAAGTGCTTCTTGACCCTTCAGAGTTTTAGTATTGGACTTCTGTAGCGCTAGTTAAGTTCAAGTGCATATAGACTTTGACAAACTGAACAGACGTTGGCAACAAAATGTTGACATGTTTGGCTGCTCAAAAAAATGTTAAAAGTAAAAACGATGAAAACTTCCAAATTGGTATCATGTTGGGTTGTTTCAGTAAATTGGAAATAAGAAACATATTAGGAAAGTATTGGTGCCATGATTGTTATGGTCTTTTCTTAATAAAATTCAGTCTAGAAACTATTCCTCAATACAACTGTGAGTTTAACAACGTGAATCCCTTGCCCATTCACATATTATACTTCTTCTTTTTTCTACCATTCATTACCATGTAAATTCAGGTTTTCTCTACTTCTTTTTACTTCAAAAAAGTACATTTGATGTTCTGTAATCTTTATCCAATTTCATGTTTTTGGGAGCATTTTAGAAAATATGATTGTGATAGATTTGGATTTGAACCATACCAATGATTGTTGTCAACTTTACTTTTGGCAAGGCTTATTAATTAGGTTCCTTTACAAGGAATTCTAATAACCTTTTATGCATTTTATCATATGACAGGCTAGATGCTACTATTTCGGGTTCATCAAAACAAGAGAGCAATGAGGGCAGCCGTCTCTTCAAAGTCATGGCCAAGTCCTTTTCAAAGAGGTGGCAAAATGGAGAAATAAGCAATTTCCAGTATCTCATGCATCTTAACACACTTGCAGGACGAGGGTACAGTGATCTCACGCAATATCCAGTATTTCCATGGGTTATCGCAGACTATGAAAGTGAAACTCTGGATCTTACAGATCCTAAAATTTTTCGAAAACTCAACAAGCCAATGGGTTGTCAGACGGAAGAGGGTGAGGAAGAGTTCAGAAAAAGGTACGTTTGATTTTGTTGTTATGAGCATATACACCTTACATGATGCCTGACATTCTTGGTGTTACCCCTCCTTAGATATGAAAGCTGGGATGATCCAGATGTTCCTAAATTTCATTATGGCTCCCACTATTCCAGTGCTGGAATTGTCTTGTTCTACCTTCTACGTCTACCACCCTTCAGTGCAGAAAATCAAAAGTTACAGGGCGGCCAGTTTGACCATGCTGATCGTCTGTTTAACAGTGTCCGAGACACATGGTTAAGTGCGGCTAGCAAGTGTAACACATCAGATGTTAAGGAACTTATCCCAGAGTTCTTCTACATGCCCGAGTTTCTTGAAAATAGATTTGACCTCGACTTAGGGGAAAAGCAGTCAGGAGAAAAGGTTTATTTCTGAACCAAATGCTGCACTGTTTCTATCAACTGATGTTTATTGTATCATGGTTGATTAAGTTTTGATTTTATTCAGGTTGGTGATGTTCTTTTGCCAGCTTGGGCCAGGGGCAGTGTTAGAGAATTTATAAAGAAGCACCGTGAAGCACTGGAATGTGATTATGTTTCTGAGAATCTTCATCATTGGATAGACCTCATATTTGGTTACAAACAAAGAGGAAAGGTTAGTAATATCCCCTTTTGTCAGTAATTTTGTTTATCAATCATTTCTGACATTGTCTTCGTATCCGTTTTCTTTGTATAGAGAGAAAAGTAATTGTATTTGCTTTCTACCAAATTTTCAATATGATAGCCACTGTGATTATTATTGCACTGTTTTACATCTTTGCAAATTTAAGAAACGATGCTTGACAGGGTGTTGTCTGTTAAGATCACGGGCCTGTGGATGTACCATGCAAAACAAACCCTGTCATATATGTATGTAAGGTAGAAAGGTAACTTAGGAGTAGTGGAAAAAAGGAAATGTGAGTAAGTCCTTTACATTGAATAGTCAAGCCATATTTATGCAGATACCAAGACATACATAGCCTCCATTGTGTCAGGAATCAAACCATTCTCAAGGGAGTTTTAGTACCCGCATGGGACATAATTCTTAACATATGACTCATGTTTGCAATATTTCCATGCAAAAAGTGTTTTGGCAAAAGAAGGCAACCATACTGATCCACTGTTCCATATGTTTTTTTTTTTAGCCACTAAGTTTTGTTTTGCAGTTGTCATTGTGTACTGACGTTGAAAGATTTCATTGGCAGGCTGCTGAAGAAGCTGTAAATGTTTTCTATCATTATACATATGAAGGAAGTGTGGACATAGATTCTGTTTCAGATCCTGCCATGAAGGCATCAATTTTAGCTCAAATTAATCATTTTGGACAGACTCCAAAGCATCTTTTCCTAAAGCCGCATGTAAAACGACGAACTGATAGGAAAATTCCTCCTCATCCTCTTCGGCATTGTTCCCATCTACTACCCCACAATCTCCAAAAATCTTCATCTGCTGTCTCTCAGATTGTATGGTTCCGGGAGAAGATATTGATCGCTGAAATGAATAAACTTCTTAAACCTGTGACGTACAGCAAGTATATTGCCTGGGGATTCCCAGATCGTAGCTTGAGATTTTTAAGCTATGATCAAGACAAACTTCTCTCCACTCATGAGAGTCTTCATGGAGGGAATCAGATCCAATGTGTTGGAGTGACACATGATGGTCAGGTTCTGGCAACTGGTGCGGATGATGGTGTCGTGGCAGTTTGGAGAATCTCCAAAGATGGGCTCCGTGGTCAGCGGCAACTAAAGTTAGAGCGTGCTCTATGTGCCCACACAGCCAAGATTACCTGTCTCTATGTCAGTCAACCGTACATGCTTATGGTAACAGGATCTGATGATTGTACTGTGATTTTATGGGATCTGAGTGGTCTGGCATTTGTGAAGCAGTTATCGGAATTCCCAGCTCCTGTGTCAGCAATATATGTTAATGATTTGACGGGGGAAATTGCGACTGCCTCTGGAATTCTTCTTGCCGTATGGAGTGTCAATGGGGACTGCCTTGCAGTTGTGAATACCTCGCAATTACCATCTGATTCAATACTATCGGTGACAAGCACAATTTATAATGATTGGCAAGATACAAACTGGTACGTGACAGGTCATCAGAGTGGAGCTGTCAAGATCTGGAACATGGTTCACTCTTCCGTGGATGATCCAACCAGCAGAAGCAAGACTTCTTCGAATGGGACTGTAGGTATTCGCATGGTTGGTAAGGCGCCAGAGTACAGATTGGTGCTACGGAAGGTGCTGAAATCACATAAGCATCCAGTCACGGCACTCCATCTTACGGCTGATTATAAGCAGCTGATGAGTGGAGACTCTGCGGGGCACTTGCTATCTTGGACATTGCCTGGGGAGAGTTTGAAAGCCGAGAACATCAAATGAAAAACAAAGCCCCCGTGAGACTCCCATTGTCACCATTTTATTGTTTGATGCCTTGGCCACATGCTACGGTCCTCTTTTTAGGTTTTTCGTTAGGGACACTAACACAATTGGATACGCAAGAGATGCACTCCAGCGCACACGATAAGGTATTGTGATAGCCACAAAATATGATTCTTTTCAACATAAAAGCTTGGATGGTTTGATGGATGATGAGGAATGCAGGTTTCCACAATGATGAACAACAACATACATAGCTCGAGTTACAGGATGATGGACACCTGTTTTTGTCTTGCATTGGCAGGGAAATTTTTGTTCCTCTTTTGCCAATCTACCATTGATCGGTCGTGTGTAAATAGCCGAGAAATGAGATTGTATAGAATTATGTAGAATCAGAGACTGGGGACCTTCTTGTGGTGGCTTTGAGCAGGAGGGATTGAAGCAATCCCTGGTTTGATATCTTGATTTATCAGGGGGAGGGTTTATGTTTAAAGGACAAGTTCTGTACTTTATTTATTGCTCTTATAAACACATATTGTTGGGTGGATTTGGCACCACTTACGGGTTGCCTTTTTGTGGGGGACGGGAGAAATGACTTCCCCTTGTGTTGCCCCTCTGCTCTCTACTCTACGTCACACATCTCTTCTTCCAAGCACTATCGTTGACACTAGCAAAAAATCCTGTCAAGATAGAACACATATCGTAATATATTTACTCCAATGAAATCTTAGGGGTTGTTGCAATTACTCCTAAATCACAATGATCGCCCACATGGCGAATGAATCCATGATGACCGTTGCACTGACCATGGATACCGACCAAGGAGGAAGAGAGATGAACAAAGAACATAACCGGGAAGCCACGCCACCGTTTTTATTAAAATCATTATCAAACAATAGAAAAAAAAAGAAAAGGGACATGCATTCTAACGATGCCATCTGTTTTAATCAATTGTTCAAATACGAATTTGAATACGCAGACAACTATCTGAATGTTATTCTGATGAATTATTCGGATTCTACTACCATGTATATTCGGTTTGAAGTTCGTTCTTTTACGGGCGTAGATAGATTGGACCAACATTTAGGTCAATATTTTGAAGTTGCCCACGTTAAAACTTCCAAAAATTTCTTAATAATATTAGAAACATGTGATTTTTCTTATAAATAATCATCCACCGCTCATCTTCTCTCTCTTCGTTCGTTTTAACAAGAAAACGAATCCATCTAAGAACGGGTCGAAGATCGGGTTTGTTGGACTGACTGACGGATTGGGTCGGTCCGGACCCATTTAAAAAATTAAGTAGAACTAGAAGGTCCGAATCCAAGTTTGAGTCTAGCCCGGCCCAGCCCATTATGGCTCAAACTAACGGACAAATCTATTTTAATACATAATAAATTATATTATATAATTAAATTTGAAATTTTCAGATGGAAATAGAAAACGGATGAAGGAAGAATCTACCGATCACTCATAATGTCCAATCAGTCCTAAACCCTAATTTCCGCGTTCGCTCTGCGCATTCGTCGGTTCGGCGGTTATTGGGTGCAGCTCTCCTCCCTGTATGCGTGGCGTG
Organism: Cymodocea nodosa; assembly: GCA_036874045.1. Taxonomy (NCBI): domain Eukaryota; kingdom Viridiplantae; phylum Streptophyta; class Magnoliopsida; order Alismatales; family Cymodoceaceae; genus Cymodocea; species Cymodocea nodosa. The sequence continues at coordinate 878,878 of CM072335.1, forward strand.
GTTTCCTTTTTCTTTTTTGCGTGGGGAAGCGACGAAGGAAGCTGGGAAGAGGACACGCCGGCGCAGTTCTCGGGCAGCTGCGGTAGATTGCCGTACCCACGGCGGAGACCACCCTCGTCACGTGGTTTAGGGCACCTGGTTCTAGTGTTTCTAGGGTTTCCAGAGGGAGGAGCTACCGCTGCTGCCGCTGCTCTTCTGCCATATCTGTGAAGAAAGCAGCGCCTGGCGTGCAAAAACCTTCCTCCCTTCCAAGTTGACCGGCGACCACCGGAAGTTTGATGAATCCCCCGTTTCTTGTCACCTTTCCCTAAAAGACAATATACTAAAAGAGACCGCCCTTTATTTCTGTCTGCGCGGAAATTACGATAATTTTTGTGTTTTTGTTCAAATTTAAATTTTGATAAAATTATTGTAATTGGTTAATTATGATGATGCCTTTGTACTGATGACGTCCTTTCAACGATACAATCGTTGCTTTAAATTTCTTCTTTAATAAAAAGTTTGTATTTTTACATTTACATTTTTATAGTTGTAATTAATTCTATGTCAATAACATTAATACAATATTTAGTTAGAGGTTTGGTTTGAAGGGACTCCTCCGTGTACGGTATTGCTCTTATATGTATCTTACTTGTTTTAAGTTAAGAAATTAGGTTACAACCCTCTATTCTAGCATTTTATCTCAATATATATATATGCTGATCTAATTAAAAAACGATGAGACTAAATTACTAGGTTGAATAGATGATTTTTAAGTTAAATTTAATTAATTTATTAGATCCCTTAATGTTTTTTTTATAGACCAAATTAAATCAAAGTTTTGACTAAAGCATTATTTTAATTTATATATTTACCAAAAATACTAAAGACAATATTTTTGTATATAAACATTTAGCAGTAAAGTATTTTTAGCTATTTAATCATGAAATGTACTGAATTTAACCCAAGACATTAGATGTTATTTACAAAGTTAAGATTATGCTGTAAAGTTGGGAGGATTTTTTAGATTTTTTTAATGTCTAATTTAGAATTACCAAAACAATTAAAAATAGATAACAGATTAACAGGTGACCTATGCGTGTATATATGTATGATTCTTTCCTTAAGCTTCTAAGTTAAGACACTAGATTAGTGGCACCCAACTCATTCATAACATAACATACGTGTGCGCAACTACTGTGCTAAAATAATATTCCCAAATTTGAAATGAGACAAGACTTAAAATAAAATGTATGATAAAGAATTCCTTCTCTATGGGTTCAATTGGATATTCACATTAATTAATTTTCAATATGCTATCAGGGACAAATGTAGTTTTTTCAAGTTTAAGTCTCTTTACATCCACTTGATTTAACAGTAAGAACGCTTGCAGAATGTTTAAAAAAGAGTACTACAAGCCAGGAAAATCGTTAAGATTATACTGTATTAAATATAAGATGAAAGTGCTTAAAACAAAATATATATGATAAAAAACCTTCTACTCTACTGCAAGGACTCATTGCTATCACAACAACAAGAGGACGGAACAGATCTTGCACAAGGATTGGTGGTACATGTTGGGCAGTCATGTGGGCGGTCCTTCACTGGTGAACGCCAACCAGGCTGATGTATTAAATTAATTCACTGGTTTTGTTTTTTAAAATCCTGTGGAACATGGGAACAGTAAAGAGGATGGACTTGGTTGATCTGATTTAATGTGCTGTAGGTCAAGGCTGGGGAACATGCCAAAGCTTTTATATTAATGTAGGAAGATTCTATATCTATTATGATACCCAACATCTTGTCTTGTAAAATATAATTCATTATCTAGTAATTACATGTGCGTGATTATGTTTCTGAATTGATGACATAAGTATTGGCTGCCATACACCCTTGTGGATAAACATGCATGGAAGGGTAATAAAATGCTGGCACTTGGATTTAGAGTTTAATTAAACAAACCACTTGGAGATATGATATGACAAGGAATACACTCCCAGCTTGGATAATCAAGTTGGTTATATACATCGCCCTAGTTTTCCATTAATAATCCATCCTCACAGTGGTTATGTAGCGTTGAGATCGTCACGATGCTCCTTATCTACCACACCTACGTACTTGCTGGCTCGTCATGACAAGGTCACGGTAGATACGTATATTATCACGCGTTAGTTTCAACGTCCGAGAAAGACTCACTGTTAATAGAGAGCTTAAGCAAGATTCCTAAACTAAAGAATGCATGTCAATATTGTTTAAAAAACAGATCGTGCAAGGTGTTTAACTCACTTGCAAATTTTTTTACTGCACTGTTAATCTTCCTACAAGTCAATAGATTAATAACCATAACCATACTGAAATCTTACCATCCATACTGCACCAATGTCTAACCAAAACAACTTGATAACCAGAAGGAAAGACAATATTATGTATATATAGGCAGATTATGTATTACAGATATATACATACAGGTACACGTATATGTATATTTTAGATAGATAGATAGATAGATAGATAGATAGATAGATAGGTAAAGTTGGGAAGATGGAAAAGGCAACTCACCCACATGTATCAATGCAACTTGCATGTACTTCTGCGGAGAGGGAGACGGACGATATCTTTGTCCAAAACACAGTTTTGACTGATTATGTCGACGAAATTTAACTTCTCGTCACATCGTGAATTCAAAGACTCCAAACACAGCTGACTGACTGATACGTCTTCTCCCTGATAGGCCAACCTGTACAGCCGAGGCTCTTCTCCAAACCCTAGGATGGCATGGACGATACCATTGCGGTTCAAATGTGCACCACCGGCTCGCATTTAGCAATCACCCCTTTACCAGTCTCATGTCGTCATGTACCTGCAATTCGAATCTTAAAGGCCTGCACTGAATCAATCTTAAACCCCCACGTGACGCCTACGGAATCCTGCAGAACCCTACCGTCTTAAATTTGTTGGGCTTTGGCAGTTCGGATTGCACAGCTCATGCGACAGGCACCACCTGATTACGGCTGCAATGGCCGTCCTACGCTGGAACCTATGCCTTCCACCTGCAACCCCTACGTCTGTTCTCTGTGCCATCCTCTGCACCGTTCTCTCTCTCTCTCTCTCTCTCTCTCTCTCTCTCTCGCTCGCGCGCGCCTCCCCTTGTGTGCACACTCTTCTATGTCAAAGAGATTAGAGGTATCTCGCTATAATGGTATGTACCCACTTGTGTATCAAACGGATCTGTCCATTGGATCTCCCTTGCGATTTCTGTTCTTTGGATCCTAGGGTCTTCCGTCCATCTACCCCTCCCCATCTCTATAAATTGCATGCACAACTTGATGGTCCTCCACCATATCCCCATCGAACCTTTTATCCCTTGTCTTTCTCCTCTTAGGGCTCTCCTAACTCTCTGGCGTCTTCCATCCCACCTTTGTCTTCTTCCTCCTCCCCATGCTTCCTCACTGTTCAGATTCCTCATCCTTCTCCCTCTCACTTTCCAGGGTAGCGTTTGTTACCCAAGTTTGGTAATCCGCTGCTATATAAATCTAGTTATTGAAGGTCTCTTGGTTTTATATTTGTATGGTTTTTCCCCCATCTGCGCCTTTTGGGTTTAGTATTTTGATGTCTCGGTGATCACTCCAATGATTCTAAATTGTTATTCTTGCACAATTTTCTATTGGTTTTAATACCCTAATGTTTTTCATTGTTCCCCGCCCCTCTTTCTAATTTCGATATATTTAGCTTTCCATTGCTAGCACATGATCTGGGCTGGTCCCTTGGCTACCCGATTCGCCTGTACGCTTCACTAAATAATTCCAAGTAGTTGAGATCTAGCAGACATAGGATTTTCAACCTACATGTGACCTTGCAAAGGCTTTTCTGCCACCATTTGATCTTTCTTTGTTGAGTCGTAATGTGAGAATTGACCTTCACCTAATTTTCAAGCCAACCTCTGGTGCAACTCGGATACCATTCGTTTTTAGAAAAGAAAAACTTTGGGAAAGTGCCAATGGGAATGAGTGAAGCTGCCAGCATGATCTATCTCAGATTGAACCATGGCCATTCTTGTACACAAACCAACAGGTGAGGCAGAGTTAATCTGGGCTAGGTCATGCTTGGTCAGCCTCACTTCTTCCCATGTATTGGCGCAATGATGGTAGTACGTTTCAATTCTGTGGTAAGTTTAGCGAGCACAAGGGGTGTATATATCAAGGTTGGAATCAAGGTCTGGAAAATTGTGAGGCCTTGCATCGTTACATTTCTTTTTCGCTTGCTGTCTTCTTCGCAGCTTATACATGCTTTTGTCAATGGATTTGTGCTTCTTATTTTTTCCATTATATTGAAACTTTGTTCTCATTGGAAATCAAAAGTAGGATAGAAAATTATTCTTTTTCTATGTGTTGTTATAGACATCATCATTAATAAAAGGAGGGTTAAGTCTCTAATGAATATTGATTAGCCCCATAGAAAATTTATCTTTTCTAATGCGCATTCATGGCTTGTCTCTAGCACATGCGCAGCAGCACAGGTGGGCTTTTCAGAGAATATCTTATGCTTCGGTATAGATACTGGAATATTTTGATCAGAGGTCAACCAAGAAGAGCATGGGCAGCATGTGACTCCAGGAACTACTTGCACGAGCTTCGTGTCGGCCTGCGATGGGTGGTGACTTACCTCGTTCTTGGTGCGGCAAGCACGCAAGGTCCTTTTATCATCGATGTGTTGTCCTAATCTCTTTGTTGTGTTTGCTCGGTAGTTGCCAAGTTCGGTGTTTCCTCCTCAAGAGTGCTGTAAATATTCTGGGTGTTCCGTGAGAAACTCGGCCCCTCGTTTGGGCAATAGGCTGGGTACCGATTTTAAAATTTTGGGTAATGGTTGTGTCTACTTCCATTCTTCTTCGGTACTTCATTCTTCTTCGGAATTGTGGGTATCTTATCAGTATACTTGATAATTGCTGGGTCTTCTAGTTTGACTTATATTAATTAATTTTTTAGTTAAATATACCATACTTAAAATCAGTTTCTCCCATTAATTTCTACCCACACCCATAAATTTTACTTTACCAAATTCTTCTTTCATTCATTCGTTGACCACCACTGGATGTATAATTTAAACGCCTGTGATAGCAAGTCGCCTGGCAGTTTCTCTGCTAATCTTGTTCTTAATCATGTTATTCTACTTTTGGGACTCCCCATTTAATCACATGACGTCGATGGATCTCCAAACCGATCCATATTTGAACCACATGAAAGGAACTTATATAGTTGTATAATAATAAAAAAGAGAGAAAGGAAGAAGCAAACTTTGGTTATTACAGCAAAAAAAATAGAGAATATAAGAGGCCATCAGATCTGCAAAATATTTTAAAGATCCCCGACGGTGACCGTGGATGGATCTGCAAGTGTTTCTTCCTCCCTGCTGTCGTCTCAACCAACTACTCAATACGTACAACTGCCAGCAGCGTGCCCGGGCTGATCAAGCTTAATTTGCTTCCGAGAAATGGCAAGAACTGGTCTAGCAGCTTAGCTACCACCATCAAAAGGAAGGTCAAGCTATTTAAGCCGTGCACATATGATCAGGTCTTCATGGTGGGTGGGAAATGCCACATGAAATTAAATCTAATTAGTTAATACAATGTTTTCCTCTTCCCCTCCCTCCCCTTCATCATGGTCCCCTCACTGTTTAATATACACAAGTGTGGGCATGGATCGATCGATCCCTGTGGGAATTATTAAAAGCTCCATGGTATACTTGTAGCAACACACCTCTGCAAGGTGGTTGCTTGGGCATTACAACAATCAATTTTTTTGTTCAAACGCTTATTAGTTTTTGGGACCACATCTTTCTTTTTTCTAATCTGTGGTTGATTATTTTTCTTACCTTTAACAACACCCAATTAAGTAAAAGCTTTTCTCCTCTCCTCAAGCTTCCTCTATTTATTCTTTCTTCCGTTCTCGCCTTCTTCTTCCTTTCATAGTGCTCTCTCCCTCTTTCTCTCTCTCATATGACTTCTTCGCCATTCCAATACCTTCTTCTTTCCTTCACCTTTCATCAGAATTGTCTTGGGAGGACGGATTTCATGCTTGTGTATGGTGCACCACAAGTGGATGAAGCTGCCAGCATGATCTGAAATCTCCGTCATCTCGCGCACTGTGCTTGCCGATGGATGACACATCAGGTCATGTGGCAGTTTCATCTACTAATGGGAGCACAACAAAACCCTAAGCTTTCATGGCTCTCCCTCGTCCTCCTCCTTTCGAGCTAGAGATCCACAGCAAGCAGGTCTGGCCTTCGATATACATACATATATATATATACATACAGATCACAATCCAATTCGGTGAAGATCCATCTCGTGGGTGACCATCGTTCCGATTCTGCTATCAATTCAATTTATACTTGTATGTGGTGGTGGTTTCGATTGTCAATCTTCTTCGCTTCAGGGGATTTTAGGGTTTTTAGCATGTCGCTGATAATTTTGAGATCTGCGCTTGCTGCGCACCCATGCCTTGCTAATTGTGAAGCTATTATTATTTGTGTTTTAGCTATTATAATTCATAAAAACCACCAATATCGTTGTTTAATTAAATTATTACAGTTGATCGCTGATTGCAATTCTGAAAACACCATCTCTCGTCATTAGTTTCGATACCAAGCGTTTTTGGGGATGAGCATATATAGAATATATATATATATATATATATATGGAATACGTAGGTACGTATGGGCTTATCCTTCTTTTAAACTTACCGAATAAAACAGCTCATATCCTTATCTTCTTGAATTTACGGAATGAAAGAGTATACCAGGCAAGGGTGGATGACAACAACATATACAAACCCACACCTAGTTTGGAGTGCATGAAATTAAACTTTTCTGGAGGCAATTAACAACGCATCCATAATTAAGAGATGACGTACATGCAACCCATTCACATGCATGTTCATGGTTTCATGTTTGTCTGTCGGTACAAGATTTTGACGTATATATATATATGTATACGAGAAATGTGAGCGTGTTGATTCTGAAATTACATGCATGAATGTAGCTTTTCTGTAAATATACAAGTTCATGACCAAATAGAGGAGAAATATATATTCTGATGGTATTTTATGTAAAAATAAATCTGATTTTGTATAAAAATAACATAAAGTTGGGAGGGCGCTTCTAAGAACAAAATTTCAGAATTTTAGATAATTTCTAAACAGAAACTCAAACAAATAAATTAAGCTTCATTTAAATTTATTTTGTTCTTCAAAGAGCTGAAAGCTTTTCTCAATCTATAGCTTATTAAGGTTAGTATATCTTGTTTGAATCCACTGCAAGCATCTTCCAAGAGCTACAGTCTAAAAGTTTATCCTAGAAGTAGATCCAAATAGCACCTTAGCTACTACTATAGCGACATCATAAAGTTGGTACAATAGCAACTTCAGATTTAGATTGCTAGAGAGCTATTCCTAACAAATGCACCCTTAGAATGTACGTGAACTGCCATAGATACAAGTTGGGCATAGACCATATATATATATATATCTAGAGAGAGAGAGAGAGAGAGAGAGTGGTTAGAATTAATAGAGCGGTAGTAACTTAGCATGAGCTGGAGTACCTGATTCAAAACAATTAATAGAAGGGAAGCACTCTTTCTATGAGTAGAGCAAACAAGTAAAATTTACACATGAAATATTCGAATTTCTTATTACTCTTACCTTTTGTTCTTCATCTCTCACTTCTTGCACACTTTCTCCCTCTCTCCCATCTTCTCCTTCAATTTCACTTTTATCCTTAATCTTTAATGTATATTATAGAGTTAATGAAGAAGAGTGATGCATGTAAAAACAAGCTATTCAACGTTACATTCCAGGCTAGTTTTTGTATCATAACGATGATACTTTTTTTAAGGTGCAAATCTAAGATCTTTTGCTTTAAAATAGAGTTTTCTTATTTCGTTGTTGATACACTAGACTAGTGAAACGAAATTTCTCCATCTTATATAAGTTCAATACTTGGGTGGTTAGATCCGTCTAGTTAGAGGACAAAACATCCCCCCCCCCCCCCCCCCTATCTAATAAAAGCACGTTCCTTTCAAGAAGTAAAAGACATGTAATGAGAGTGCCAACTTGTACTCGATCTTAGCATGTGCTTCAATAGCAACAATCTGTTTCTCTCCTTCATGAATCTGATTCAGAGACAGATCACGCTTTGCCTTACATGAATTTCATTCTATAACATCAAAGGATCTATGAGTTTTATTAGAATATCCTCGTGGTTAAGTTCCATTTAAAGATTAACATAACTTCCATTGTCTGTTTTTATTTATGTATGGCATGATTACAAAATTAACTATGGTTCATGTAATATACGGTGGAGATATCATGCATGGTAAAACAGGAATTTTCATGATAGGATGTAAATCAAAACGAATTTTGAATAACAACATGCAGGTAAATACCTTTTTTTTTTTGATAACATTCAAGTAAAAAAAATTATACAATAAAGTAGAAATGGCCTTAATTAATTAAAAGCCTTCTTTAGCCAGCTCACTTACATGCTGCCTGATTCTTTATCTTCTCTCTTATACTAATTTATTTAATGATAGGTACGTTGAGATTGATTTGCATCTTCTGTGAAATCTGAAATTGATCATCCTGAATTTGCAAATTCTTCTCCCGCCCAGTTTACTATACATACAATTCTAACATTTCCTCCTGTTCCTTGCACTTAATTCCCCTGTGATCATGTGAGTACAAGTTCATAGTTCAGATCCCCTCCTTCCTGTGTACCAGTGCCTCTCCCACTTGTGGAAATAGATAAATGGCATTTCCTCCAAGGTCACAAGCATGGGGGAGGTGTCATCTTCCACCCCACTTGTCTTCATGTGGTTCAAAGGTTTAATTGTCCTCTTGAGAGAAGACATCGGGCACGAGCCTTTTCACCTAAATGGAAATGCCATGCATCCCCCCTCCGAGGGGCAAGCACTTGCAGAGATGTTGTCCCCATCCCCATTTCCCTTCAAGTTCCTGTTCAATTTGTAGTTGCTTGACTGTGGGTGATGGGTTTCTGTCATGTGAGAAGGCACTATTACTCTCATCATCATCATTGGCATCATCACCAGCTAGAAAGTATTGAGATTCTCTACTTGCAAGGTGGTGTTATTTAAGTGTTTTGACATGGTTCGACTTAGTTTGAGTATTTTAATTAAAACCATTTAGTTATGAAGATATATATATATATGCATATATATTGGCTGGAAAATTTTTCGAATCAAGTCAAACTATTCTATTCTCGAATATTTCAGCTAGGAAGATATATATTGGTTGGTAATCTTGAAATCATATTTCACATAGATTTAAGTGTGTGTGTGTGTGTGTGTATATATATAGTAATGTTATTATAGTCATACAGCATATAATACATAACAATTAATTATGTAATGCACTAATTGAAGTTTGATTTGACTTGACCAAGGTAACCCAAAAATTATAAGTCAAATCATATATATCAACTTAAGGTGCTGTCGAAGTTAAATCAAACCATAAAACTTGAGAACCACTAAAAACTGGGTACTCAACCCTAATAATGTTAACCGTCATTTTTGTCGTTAACCCAGATAACATATAAGAGTATAGGATGTTTTGCAGAAATATAGGTTTTCACTCTTAATCTGCAACCCAACCCATTAGGAGAGAATGAGTTAGATAAGGGTTAGTAGGTCATCAAAATAAGATGATCATCTAACCAATTAAACACATATCAAAAATATTAAGTTTTTCCCTATAATAATGAGAAGATCGTTCCAAAAAATAAAAGATAAAAATATATTTACATTAGAAACAATATCAAGAACACAAAATAAAAGTGATGATACATAAGATTGTATGGTTAGCTGGGGCGGAATTCCGTTCTCGACGTTGTGGAGATGGTGTAGGGACGGAGGCATTGGAATTATTTAGGGTGACGCAATCGCGTTGTGAGGTGTTGCCGGATGAGATGACGATCGTGGCCGTGGGTGTTGTCGGCGCGCCTGCCCAGGGTGTATGGGCACATGCCTATCTTAGAAGCTCAACCGATTTGTCGGCACGGTCTTGATCGAGATGTATGGGAAATGTGGAAGATTGGACCTTGCCCATCCACCGTTCGAAGAATTACCCACGAAAGACACCACTTGTATGCTACCATGCCATGGTCTTGGGGGCACAACGCAATTGAATTTTTGAGAGAATGAATGATGGTGGCCATTATGTCTGTGTGTGCGCGTGTTGGGCTGGTCCGTGATGGTCACTCATGCTTCGAGGAGATTGCCACTGTGGTTGGAACCATGCCCAAGATCGAGCACTATTAATTCTTGCCTCGTAGACTTTCTTGGTCTGGTCGGAATGCTTGAGGAGGCAGCCATGGAGGTTGTGAACGGATGGATGCCCATGAAACCCAAGCACCACGGGGTGTGCCGAGTGCACGGCTAGACGCCATTTGCCAAGGACATTAACCGCTAAGGTGTTTGATGAAACGACATCCTTCCTCCTACGCGCATTTCTCTAACTTAGCATGCACATTTTGAGGGATGGTGTAAGGTAAGGAGGGTTAGGGGGAAGAATGGAGGGACATCGATGCATGCACTACGTCAAATTCTTTATACAATGATAGATTTTTTTTTTTGTGTGTGTCTATTACTATATACAATTTATAGTGATGGTTACTTAATTACAGTAACCGTACATTTTTATTTTTATGACAGTCTAGAAAAATATCTGTTACTATTATAAATATAAATGTCAGTCATAACACATTAGAACAAATATGATATTCTGTTCTTTTGTCACTAATCACAGAAGCAGGTTGAAATCTTGAATGATGCTTGACATGTTTCTTTTGTCAATTTTTGAAAATTTTAAATGTTTTTAATATAGACAAATTTATTCACTATTTTCTGAAAGTTGAGGGTTTGATTACTTAATTTTTTTATTTAGTTGTTTTCTATTTGTCATGGAGAAATATTAATTTTATAAGGAAAAGACCGCTGGAACAAGTGTCAAAACATCGAACACCTATCAGTGGTAATGGTATAAATACACAATAGATTGTTCAGGTATCAACTTCTATTGATTCAAGGAGAACTTCCAAGTTCTTCGGAATCCAAAGTAGAAGATTTAATTTCAGATCCTGGTTGTAACCTGCAATAGCTAGTTATGATTTGCAGTAGCTGGTTGTAACCTGCAATAGCTTTTCGTCATCATGGCGAATCAATCAATCAAGGAAATTTTCTTGAATTGTTGGAATTTCTTGCAGAACACAACTAAGACATTGAAAGCCGACCACTCGGTTCATGTAGAGAAGAATTGGACATATCTATATATATATAGGCATGTATCCCTAAGATCATGCATTCTGCTAAGCTGACTTATTTAAGATAAATGCAGAACTCTATTAGTGTTTTCAAATGTGGCTTAAGATTTTTAGTTGGGAAGCTTAACTGAAGTATATATTTTCGTCCGCAATTCATTGATTCCATGAGCTAAGAATTTTGAAAACAGCTGATGCCATGGGTACAGGTATAGATCTCGAATGCCTGTGATCTGTGAATAGAGACCAGACATAATACACTTGTTGTGTCATGGCCGTAGACGTGCTTAGGCCAGAAACTAAATCAACATATGTTGATGATTATAAGTGCGAACATTTTTACACATGTACGTGTTTTGATGACCACACACAAATCAATTAACAGATATGAACATGAACATGAACATGAACATGTGTTGGTGGCTACCAAGTAGGTACCAAACAAGACAAGGTCCTGCACGCATGCATCAAATCAAGTTAAATCGAACGGTTGAAATAAAATTAAGGAAAGAAACTGTGATCCCATAAATAACATCCATTGGTCGTTAAATTAATCAACCCAAGTGAGAAAGTGCACGTGCTTCAAATGCATTGTGCAGTTCTCCTCCTCACCTTCCCTTTCCCTCGCTGAACTTCAGCTTTATTAGTCCGGTGCTACCACTGCACTGGAATTCCCCAAAAGCATGGATGCTTCTGGTTCGCCCCCTTCAGGTTTTCACTTGAAAGCGCCGCGGCCGCCGTGCCGGAGGTGGCGGGGAGGGAGACGTTCCAGGGGAAGAAGGTGTTGGTGGTCATCTTCGCCACCGGGAAGAAGGTGCGGCAATTCCGGCATGGAGGCTTGCTTGGACCCGGCGGGGCACGGAGCTTTGCCGTCCATGTCCATCAGGAGTGGGGTGAGCATGTTTCAACGAGAAGTTTTGCACTCTGACCATTTTAAAACTCAAACAATTTTCTTTTTTGCTAAAATATTTCTCCCACCAAACCGTTTGATGAAATGCGCGACAACAGGTGCACGTTATTCCGAGGGAGGTGCTTGGGACGTCCACGTTTGGGTTGGTGACGAAGCTCATGCAATGTCTGCCGACGAAGCTGGTGGACAGGTTGCTGCTGCTGATGACCGAGATCATGGTTGGAGACAGGGAACAATAGGGGTTGAGAAGACGAAAGACCGGACCTTTGGAGCTCAAGATGAGCAACGGGAAAACCCCCGTTCTTGATGTGGGCGCTCTTCCCTTGATAAAAGATGGAAGCATAAAGGTGCCAACCATTTGTCTCTCTTTTCCAAGACCAACCTGTACCGTGTACTTCCATTCTGATTCAGCTAATCCATTTATTTGCGTGCTTGCTCTCTTCATTCCACCCTTCTTATTTTCCTGTCTTGGTTCCAATGGATTCCAGATCGTACCAGAAGTGAAGTCCTTCACAAGCAACGGAGCGAAGTTCGTGGATGGAACGCAGATGGTGTTCGACTCCGTGATCTTCGCCACCAGGTACAGAAGCAATGTTCCCTCCTGGGTAAAGGCAACCTCGTCCGGCCTTTCCTTTGGCATTAATCAGTAGTTTAATTAATTCATCGTCGCTTCCCCTTGATCCTGGATGATTGACGTGAGCTAGCTAACTAAGCTTAATGTTCTGGTGTAATCAATGCAGGACTGTGAATTGTTCACGAAAGGGGGGGCAAGCCCAACAAGGCGTCGTTCCCTGATGGGTGGAAAGGCAAGGGCAGGCTCTACTGCGTTGGGTTCACGGGGAAGGGCCTCCTCGGGATCGGCAGCGATGCGTAGAATGTCGCTAGAGATATCGCCGGAGAATGGAAGAAGAAGAAACACCAAAATTTTAACCTTAACTTAAAGTGTCAGGTTAAAAAAATTTGATAATTGGTGACCACGCCATACATGTCGTATCCATGAAGAACAGAGAGGAATGGGGGTTATTGAACAATCATACGTGGTCTTCTTGAATTGTTTTTAAATGTTGATTTTTTTGTCGAAATTGTTGAGAAGATACGAGATTTGAACTGTAGTGAGAGTATGTTATTTGGAGTTGATTTTGGTGGCTCTGGTATTTTATCTATAATCCAAGGAACTTTTGGCATGTGAGATTCAAACTTCGCAACGAAATGTGGAACACGTTTGTACATGCCTTCTCTTGGACAATGTGGAATCAAAGGTGAAACAGGGCTTTTTTTCTTCTTCTTTTTTTTGGTACAAAGAGAGAACATTTGAATATTATCTAGTATTCATTCAATGATGGCACTCTTGCTCCAACCATATCTTGGTGTTGGTAGTGGTATTTACAGGTCGGTCCAGAAAATGGTGACATTGCAGATCATTCAGCGACCATCCATGAAGTGAAGTCAAATTTTGATATTGACAGAAGAAACCTGGGCAGCGCAGACACTGATGAAAACCCACCTCGTTGATTGATTTATTTCTTTGGGAACTACATCGATCGATCGATTTATTTATTGGGGGAGAACTTGACGGCAGTGGATTTACACGATAACAAAGAAGTAGAGGGGGACTGAAACGCACGGTTCACCAAACCCAAGCTTTTTTGAGCGTCAGGAGCAGCCACTACGCCGCCATCATCATCCTGACGAACTCGTCGTAGTTCACTTGCCCGTCTCCGTCCATGTCCGCCTCCCTGATCATCTGCTCCACCTCCTCGTCAGTCAGCTTCTCCCCAAGATTGATCATCACGTTCCTCAACTGCAATCCAAAAGATTTTACCACAGAAAGCATTCGACGATCCAACGAGTTCCGAGAGCTGGTGGGGGCCATGTTTACTTACCTCGCTTGCCGAGATGTACCCATTCTGATCCTTGTCGAACACCTTGAACGCTTCCCTGAGTTCTTCCTCGGCGTCAATCTCCTGCGAGCGGTTCCCATCAACACAGACATAAAACATCACAATCTTTCCCAACCGAGAAGCAATGGAAGCTCTTTCTGTCGTGTTGGTTGATCATTTATTACCTTCCTTCTCTTGGCCATGAGGTTCAGGAACTCGCCGAACTCGATGGTGCCATTGCCGTCCGCATCAACTTCGTTGATCATGTCCTGCAGCTCGCCGTCCGTCGGATTCTGCCCCAACGACCGGATCACGGTGGCCAGCTCCTCCATGGTGATGCAGCCTGCCAAGGGAGAGTCCTGTCAGTTCAATCGCTCAGAAAGTCCAGTCAAAAACCTTAAGCCTTGGGTATTGACATGCATCATTCTTAATTAAGAAGAAAAAACAGATCATTACCAGTAAGACTACAGACGAGAAGAAAAATAAATTTATACCAATGTAAGTATTAGCGTTAATCTAAAGGCACGGAGAGGAAACAGTCTAGCAGACCCAGGAACAACAACATCGACACTTGAAAAGAAAGCCTTATTAGCCGGGACACTGAGAACCAACACTCCATCATAACTCAACAAGCTAAGCACCATCAATTCCCAAATCAAACTAGATACAGAGCAGTAGAAGAAAAGAAAGACGAGAAACGGAAGGTGGGTGGCACAAATGAAAGAGGCAAGAAGAACCAACCATCTCCATCCTTGTCAAACAGACAGAATGCCTCCTGGAACTCACTGATCTGCTCCTGCGTCAAGTGTTCCATTACAGCAATTTGCCTTCCTCGGGACACAATCTTAAGCTTGAAGAGAAGTGGTATGAGAGGAGTAGGAGAGAAATGGCGCAGAGAGATCCCTACAAGGAAGGAAGGAAGGAAGGAAGAGAGAAGATGCAGTAACTCCCACTGCCCAATTGGGTGCTTTTGTAGCTTAAAGAAAAGCAGCTAAGCTATCTTTGACTTTTTTGAATCTTTTTTTGGCTGTCAAGAACATTGTCCACTGCAAATATCATATTATAATTTACTTTATTGAACAAAAAATTTAATTTAACGTAGGAATGCATACTTTGACGAAGAAGAAGAAATCCCCCAGTCTTTTTTATCGCGAGTCTAACTATTCAATTTCACAGTACATGGTAATCTCCAAACTTAAAAAATAAAAAAATTTTAAGCAAGGTGAACAAATAAATTTTCTCCACTGAAACTTTCTTCTGCTAAATTGACAGCCTAGCCAACAATTAAATCACTGCAAATGGCTGTACAAGCACGCATTTTTAATTAGAACCCACGATCCTGCTGTTAACCATGCATCAAAAAAAAATTTATGCAATCTATTGCTTATTTTATCTGATCAGTCTTTGCTTCTTCTTCTTCCTTTTTTTTTTCGGAAG
Source organism: Cymodocea nodosa (assembly GCA_036874045.1). Taxonomy (NCBI): domain Eukaryota; kingdom Viridiplantae; phylum Streptophyta; class Magnoliopsida; order Alismatales; family Cymodoceaceae; genus Cymodocea; species Cymodocea nodosa. The sequence goes on from CM072335.1 coordinate 894,409, forward strand.
AACACGGTTGTGTGCATGGCTTCTAGGATCCTGAGCTTAGACAGCTGTTTGGTGGTGTTCTTTTCTCGATAATGATAATTTAAATCTCAATAGAAATTGTAAATACTGTTGTTTTAATAACCATCTCAATTGATTTTGCAGGTAAATGGCATTCAATGCCGACAGATTAAATTTTAAAAGCTCTACTCAAAGTTAAGAATTTTCTCTTTCATAAACATCAGCGGACGAGAAAAGATCAAACATTATGTATATACCCATTGAAGAAGTCAATCACTTTTAAATATTTACTTTCGTAGTCACGAACTTAACCAGAAACCTGGGGTTGAAATCTTGCTGCAATCGTTAAAAAGGAAGATTAGATTAAAAAAATTCCTTGCTTTCATAATCGAAGCAGTGCCAGCCAAACCTTTTGTTTAAATGATTTATACTTAAAAACACCAGTTTAATTGTAATTTCTTCTGTAAGAATTAAAATGCCAACTCAGTTTTTATGTACATATATGGATCATGGAAACCTTAACGATTGACTCACAAGTCCAGTCCAAGTTGGCGTGTAAGACGACTCACGGAAACCTGTACGATTCTTCAAACTTTATTTGGTCAAGATACTTGGGTTTGTGTGATTAGAAATTAATTCATACTATTAAGGATTATGTGTACAATATATATTCTTATAATCCCAAACGAATATCTTTTGGTATGACGGATTTTGTAATAAAAATTGTAACTGATCGCAGTAGAATTGTTGTGCTGATTATAAATATTTACAGAAAATCCAACAGTTCGATCTAATCGGATTACAATCTGAACCCGAGTATAATTCTAGGTGATGTTTCTTTACAATTATACCTATCTGAAGTCATCTCGGTGCACGCTGACTACTCTGTAATCGTGCATAATCTAAAAGTTTCAAAGTATAGCGTACAGAGAAGAGGTGAGAGATAGATAAATAAATAAATGAGAGCAACGAAAGAATTCGCGCTTGGAGCGCGAGCATTATTTCTCATCGTTGGGTTTATTATTTCTATTTTTTTCATTTTTCAAGTACATTTCCACATGTATCTTTATTTACAATGAAAATAAATACAGATAAGTAATGTACATCCGATCTATAAAAAATCACTTGCATGTAGATTGATCTGTTCAACAATGGAAGAAAATGGAGTCAACGTTTACTTCTTCTTCTCTTTCCGAACAATAACAAGAAATCACCAGGTGGTGGGTAAATCTCTTTAATTGCAGGTTCAAATCAAAGATTTATAAGATACAAAGAATATCGCAACCTTCGTACGAGGTTTGATTACGACCTCCTCTTTAGCCACCGCCGTTGTCTACTACCACCACCACCGTCGCCGCCGCCGCCGCCGCCGCCGCCGCCTTCTGTTTTTTGTACCAACGCCACCAAGGCTGGTACACCACCTTCTGTTGTCACATATCGCGTCCACCCACCCAGGGCTATAAAAATCGTCTAGTCTTCGGTTTCCTTTCCGAGGACAGAACAAATAGAATGAAAGATAGGAACAGTGTCTCTTGTAGGGAAGCTTTTTTTTGTGCCGAAAACACCCAACCAACACGCACGCTCTCGGCTACCAGATCTTAACGCGGTTGTGTCTGTCATTGTGATGGTAGCATTATGTTATTCTGACGCATGCCCAACGATGGGGTATTATATTATCTTTGATTCGTTGGGAGCAGGTACAAGCAAAGGCACAACGCGTACGTCGGTCGATCGATCGATCGAGCGAGCGAGGATGGATAAGGATTATTACTCATCGTTTCCCGCGTACGTCGATCGTCGTCGTCAACTATCCGCGTGCAAAGGCACTGGGATTTCCTTTGCCGTACACTTGTTTAAAAGAATTGTCACCACCAAACTTGTTTAATCGGAATAAGCTCAAATATAATTACTTGTTTAAAATAATTGTCGTATATAATGTTCAATCCTGTCTCTCCTTCCTTTTATGCTAAGAAGAATAATGTTTCATACGACTCTCAGTCAAGTAAAGAGAGAACATTTAAAACCAGATTCGCGTTCTTCCTTTCTTTGACGACCTCTACTCAAATCCCTCTGGAAAATGGTTTTCAATCTCCTGTGGAAGCTAAACGAAGTTTTAACATTTCAAAGCAAGTGTGAGGAACTTGATCTGTTGATCGGTTTCCACCAGCAATTGGGCCAGATCTGAATCACAAGTTGCTCGATCACACCAATATCACTCACACTCATTGACCATAAAATCAACAATTTGATGTGAACAAAACCAAAAACAGGAAACCAACAGTCATTATCTGAACTTGAAAATCTTCTTGATGATATATATGTGTATATGTAAATCTCTTTGCCAAGGAGGAAGGAAGAGTAGACCAGTAGTAGTTCATTAAGCAATCATCAACATAACCAGTTCGAGGTAATGTGCCTAGCAAGAAAAACAATCAAAATACAGCTTACCTACAACAAGGAGAAAGCAACCAACACATTTCATCTATCTATATTGGCTGTCCCTTTGGAACAATCTGATCCTTGATCCACATGTAAATGGGTACCAACACAAAGTACATGGATGCGACTGTGCCAAGGAGGAAGCGCAACAAAAACGATAAAGGATTTACAGGCTTCTCCACATCCTCCTCCTTCGGACCGAGCTGCACGGACACAAGACGAAAAGCGTCCATTATGGTTTTTGAAAAATGAAAGCAACCAACTGAAAGAAAATGAATCACCACTCCAGTGTGTGATGCACAGGGCTGCTGGTTTACGACAAAATATGATTAATTAGAAAATTTTCCCATTGGAATTGTGGCTTGCAACTCCGCCAAATGGTTTATGGAAGTCATGAGGCTTGCAAATTTTAGAAATGTAGATAAGCAACAGTATTAATTATTAAAAAGCATCTATATCCTTTTCCTTAGTGGTACCACATTTTATGAAAGAAATCTAAAGCAAAGAGCGAACGTCTCATTATGTCTCCCTCAGCCAATGATGGCAAAGAATTGCTCCATCTATCTGAAACGTTGATAGAAAAACTCACATGTTAAGAAGTGGAAAGAAGAAGTATACTTTTCTTTTTCTACACAAGTGCATGGTTGGGAGCCAGCAATGCTGATACTCATGATTACTGCAAAAGCATTTGATGATACATTGAGCAAATAATCGGTGCCATTGTGATGGAATATATTGGTAATGTGAGACCTCAACAAGACTTTCAAAATCACAGGTTTGAACCAGACACTGCATCAATAGAACTTTAGAATGATTCAAAAACTACAGGATTTCAAGTTCCTCGTTGAAGGCACAAAGCAACCAGAAATGTTCCTTACTAGCAAGTCTTATTGACCACAAATTTAATGTCCAATCGAGTTAAGGTGGCATATTGAAGAGCTTCTTCAATGTGGCGATACATGTGAGGATCAAACAATGGCGCTCTTGAAGAAGAATGAATCTTGCCCACTACCAGTGTCAGGTGTAGGAAGAGGCTGACAAGTTGGCATATTGGATCATTGTACAATATCAGAAATGCATTTCCATTGAGAGAGAAGACCAAAGCTGTGAGATGAGACTCCATATCCAAGAAAGAGAGAAGAGCAATGAGATGTTTGAAAGAGAATTCCACAGCTAGTTGCTGTATGATGGAGATGACCTCCAAGGAATTGCCAACAATTAAGATATTGTTAAACATAGATTAAAAATATAAGCATACACACCACATTACACAAATGAAGAGATAGTGATCTGTATGAAAATAAAAGATATGGAAGCAAATAGAGGAGGAGACATCATTAAGCCTCTAGAATCATGCACAAAGGACTTATTTAAGGCCATAGATGGATTTTCAAAGACGGCAAACATTCTCAGAGTGTTGTTCATCGCAAAAGCCTGGAAGATGTTCCATATATATCATCTTGAAGAGATGACCATAGAAAATGCATTTTTGACATCAAGCTATTAGATAAGCTATCTAAAGGAGACATAGCAAGAGATAATAAAACACAATTCATAGTTGATTTAACCACTGAGCCAAAAGTCAGTAATCCAAGCTGTGGTTTTGATGAAAACACTTGGTAATAAGTCAGGCATTCTGTCCTTTCAAGGAGTCATCCATGCAATATCATGGAATACCACCTTGCAACCGATAATATTCAAGTGTAGTCAATAGGCAACTAGAACCAAGGTGCCATCCTAAAGAAGAGTAACAATCTCTTATGTCATAGCAACATACCATTCTAGGGAGGAATTACCAAACATGTAGGTTCTTTCACAGAAACAGGAGAGCTAGTAGAAATAACGGTTTGCTTAAAAGGAAACCAGCAAGAGACCGAGATAGTCAATTTGTTTCCATAGCATCATCTTTTGTGACAGTAGCATTTATTGATGAAGTGGGAAAGACAAGCTAAGGATTGGTAGTGACAGCAGTCAGAGAAGACGGATGAGAAATATCAGATGATGGCTATTGAGAAGAAAGTTAATTGTCAATGTGGACAAGGATTGGGTGGTCTGAGAGTTCACAGCATAAAAAAATGAGAAGAGAAGGTGGACAAAAAGACAAGGAAAGGAAAGGAAGTTGAGCAACGTTAGTAGTAGCAAAGGGGAATACATTCTCATCAAACATAGCATGCTGTCCAGTGGTAACAGTATGCAACTAGACAAACTTAGGTAACCATCAATGTACAATACAAAATAATGATGTCCAGTTCTTGAAACAAACAATGCTGGACCCCAAACATCAATAAAAATTAATTCGAGCATGACTCAGGGAAGAATTGGCGACTAGGGGTTGCCAAGAAGTCATTCCCATGAGACAAGCATAACTACTACAAGAACCTATAGAGACCTAAAGAGTATATTGAGTGAAAATGTGATGGAGAAGTTATGATGTGGGTGACCAAGACAGAGCTAGCGATCTGCACATACATGATAAAGATCCTTCATCCAGAGACCTGCAGAGGGATGACCAGAAATAAACAGTTATCAGGACGTGCATATTTTCAAACAAAGAGAAGTTCACACTTGATGAAGAGAACATGCAGGACACCCAACACCAATCATTCTTGAGTTGGAGAGATGGAAGAATGGCAATGGAACTGGCATTTAAGATTTGCAAGCCTTCTCCATCACCCATAGATTGCTGTTCCCCATATATGGCTCAGATAGGGTGAAGCTCTAGCTATGTAGAGTGACATATTCATAGCACATGTCTAGATACCAGTCATTGTAAGTTAGAGACAACGGTGGGACCTTATAGACAACATTATTTGCAATGGCTAGGAGGCATACAGCTTATGCTCAATACCTACATCGATAAGGATTATAACCATGAATGCAACAAAATAATCTGAAATAAGTCTAAGAAGAATTAACCTCTGACAGTGGTAGAAAAATGATATAATCTGAGACAGTAATGATTGTTGTAACAGAAGTAGCAACAACAAAAATAAATAATTTGAGATAAGTTTAGAAAGATCCATATCTTAGATAGATGGTAAAAAATGAAGCAATACAATCTGAAATGGTAAAACAGATAAACAAATGTGACATCCTCAAGAAGTAGATAAATAGATGTAATTTACCTTCAGTAAATTTTTGTAATTTTTTTTTATATACTTCCACCATTTTTTTACCTTTTTAAGCAATTTTTCCTCCTCCTCCTCCTGCTCCTCTCTCTCTTTCCCTCTCTTTTTTTCTCCCTCCTCTTTCTATGCACCCCCACACCCCCCGCTTTTTCTCCATTTCCCCATTTTTTGGTTTCATTAACGTGACACATTTCCCTCATCCTTCTTTTCTCTTTCTCACTTCTTGCTTCCCTTCTTCTCCAACACAACACATGAACATCACCGTCAGTCATGCCTTCCAGCAGTTTCCATGGACATCTTGGTCACATTCCTGGCAAAGGACAGGCTTCTTCTGCAGCCCACAGATCTCCTGCACAAGGTGGATTCCCCTCCCACATTCATACCTGGGGAATGCAGGTGGTGGATCACCACATCGATCCCTTCTCTGGTTGTGCCAGCTATGGATTTTTCCAGGGACAGGACCCTTCCACCTCCAAAAAGCAGCACATCGATGAGCTGGTGCTTCAGAGGCAGGAGGTGGTGACTTCCTCAAGCAGCCCACCACACTTTCCAGTGAGTACAACACCGCCTGCCTCAGCCACCTCAAGGCAACACTTTAAGTTGGAGATTGACAGCAAGATGACAGAAGGGGAAACAAACGATTTCCTCTGGGATGTCCATGAGCTGCAGAAGCAGCAGAAGGTGGGTCCTCAGGTGCAGAGTAAAGAAGCTTGATGCTGCTGAGGATCAGGATAGAGGAGGATGCGTTGATGGCGGTCTGCATTACGGTTTCCCTCCCCTACTCTCAAAACTTACACATGTTGAAAGGAATAGGTGGAAAAAAGTAATCATGTGTGAGAGAGGATGCCAAATGATCGAGGGAGCGAGAGACAAAGGTACCAAGATAATGCAAAGCATCTTTCAACAAGGTGGAGAAGTGCCAGTTGAGTTGGAGGTCGTTTCTCATGTACAAATTGTTGTGTACATAGGTAAAGACTGATCAGCATGTAGTATGCACAGCTCAGTGGTAGGCCTTGTATTGGTGCCGTCAATGAGTACAACTAGATCGTGAGCTTGCTTGCAGGAGAGGAAGAATATGTCATCTTTCAAAGGAGATGGGTGGTGATGGGCACGAGTTTTGAGTAATGGAAAGTTCTATAGAAACAATAGAAAATACATGATAGAAGTACGGGTCATATCAAGATGCTAGCAATATTGCTTTTACAGTTTTATGGGTACATCTGAGTTTTTTTTTGGGTTCAATGTCCATGTCCCTTGCAAACTGGAGACATCATTCTAAACTTTGGAACCATAACCATCCTAATATTTACTAAAATTCCTGTAAGCAATGAATAAGTAGAGACGGTACAAATTCACATGGAGATTAAGAACAATCAAAATCTTTTGGAGTTTCGTTTTCCAGTGACATGGGAGCACAAAAACGACCAGAGGCCTATTATCGAAGATATGAGTTTTTTGACATGCTGCCGACAATGGTAAATCAAACTAAAAGAATCATTGATAGGAAAATTTACCTGCAAGGGTGAATCCCCACTCTCTTTCTTGACACCAGTAACAGAGCATCCCATGATCAGACCATGTCGACGCACACCACGATACCATTTGGGGCCGATTCTTTTCAACTTAACATCATGAAATCCAGCTTTTTTGAACCATTCCAGGTACTCTTCTTCTTTTGGAAATAGCATCCACACATCTGCAAAGAAGCGTGATAACCAAAATGTTGGGTACACGGGACCAATCAAACAAGCAACTCCCCCAATTTTCAAGACCCTGTATGCTTCTTTGATGCCTCGTTGGGGGTCAGGCCAATACTCAATACTGGAAAGGAGAAAAATAATCAGAAAACAGTTGTAGTATCTTCAGTCAGATTTCTGTACAGCAACATTGAAGTTGGCCAAACTCCCGGAATATTTAAGAAATAAAGAAAATGGGGGAAGACCAAGATTAGAGAAGAGGTTATGAAATAAATGGCAGTGATGAAATGTAAGTGAAAGATTATATACTCTGCAAAGTCAATTCACAGTCAGAGGCATAAAGATATGGTTTAGAAAGCAAACTAACCAACCAGCACACAACATGAAATTTCGATCATCTCAAAATGTTCTCACCTTCCAGCAGATACGTATCTGTCAGCACAATCGGTGGGGAATGGAAGATCCTCGGCATCACCTTCAAGGATAGTGCAGTTCTTCAACTCCTCCTTCTGCTTCGCCTTTTCAAGTTGGTGTGGAGACTGGTCGAGAATCGTAACATTCTCCGGATCCACGTGCTTGACAATGCCCAACGTGGTGAAGCCCGTGCCGCCGCCAACATCCACAACCTTCAGCCTCCGGTCGAAAAGGTCAGCCGGTTGGAGCGCATCATCCCTCATGTCCTCGGTCCAGTGGCCGGGATTAATGATATGGTCATAAACGATAGAAAGAAACCTGTAGAACCAAAACGCCTCTTTCTTGTGCTGTATGAATCTGGGCTGGGAGGCAGGCCTAGAGGAAGAGATGCTGCTTCCAGTACACCTCACAACGCTGGATTCGGCACGTCTCCTTGGGCACATCACAAACGGTTTCAGCCCCGCCTTGGAGATGCAACTCCCATGAAGAGAAGACCCAGAAAGGCCCAACCCATTGGGAGATCTCCCTCTTCCAAAAGAAAGCTTGTCGGCTCCACAGAGCGTGAAAGAAGAAGCCACGGTAGTGCTCATTCTAGTAGAACAACCCACAAACCAAACTCTATGTTTCGCACTCTATTCCCTACAAAAAAACACGATACCACCAAATTAAAATCAGTTCTTGTTGAAGAGTTGAGCTCGAAAAGATGATAAATCCAAGGACCCACAAATCAAAATTTGGTTACTCTTCCTTACTTGTTTGCTGGAGATTAGAGTCCTAGAGCATCTCTCTGCTCGCGGAGAAGTGGCAAACGAATCCGCAGGAGTGGAAGGAAGCGGCAACAACAGCAGCAGCAGCAGCAGTAGGAAGAGGAGGAGATAGAGGAAGGGCGCTATAGCAAGATTTTGAGCCACGAGTTTTAAAGGTGAGATGAGTTTTTTTAGGATAAAAGTTATAGTTTTATCTGAATTTGATATCAGGACCTCACAGAGCGGCGTACCGGAGGTTTTTGCATTTATATCATTCATATCTATCAGAATTAAGAATCGCAAGGAAAACGGGGATCGGTTCAGTTGGCACACCGGAGATGCTCGGATTCAATCGATTAAAAAGTCGACCTTTTCTTTTTCTTTTAATGTCACAACTTGTTTAAACTGATTTAAACTTCAAAATAATCATACATCATATATCACAATTATGACAGTTTCTTTAAGAAACGGGCGTAATAATTATTATTTACTTTTTATAAATTATCACCTAATAAAATATTTGATATAAAAAATTGGCGTGTAATAATCCATTTACTTGAAATAAAACTTTATTTCTGATTTTTGAGTTTTAAGTTTTACCTTTTTCGGTTTTAATAAATTCTTAAGATTATTTTTTCAATAAATTTATTTTAAAAAATCTTTTTAAATTTTACTTGATTGAATTTTACGTGCAATTCCATTTTTTCCATGAAAAATTCCCATTTCCCAAATGATTCTGATTTAATCCACTTGAACCAGCAGCAATTACAATAAATCAGCTTATAATTATGGAATAAGCATTACCACACAAAGGTGAACTTAAGATTTCGTCAAGACAAAATAAATAAACTTAAATTTTCATCAAGACAAGAAATTTTAAATTTTTGTGTACCCATCACATACTACCAGAGGATAATTCAGAACATCAAGGTGGATTGGCCTACCATACGTACTCAGCTGCCAAATATACTCGGATCTCGTTCGTACCCGTAAACATTTTGAAATAGCATTTTGCCTGATAGCTGAGTAAAATGACACCATTGGCCAGAAAATTCTCCAATACTTCTTTCTATAACTTCCACCCCCATTCTACAAGACAAATTTTCAATTCTCCCACCCTCCGGAAATTTCATTCCACCCTTAAATTCAACGAAGGAGAGCAATGCAAGATCCAGATAAATTAAAGATTTAACACTTAAGATAAAACATTAAAGATTTAATGCATTTCCTACTTGTTAAAATGCATCATGTTTACCAAACCATTCAAGAATGTGATAAAAAATATAAACAAAATAATACAATTGTAACACCATTAATATACGTGGTCAACGTAACACCAAAATTAATGAGGGTTGAACTCATTGGAGGTTATCCATGATTTCGAAGAGGACAAAGTTTCTACCCGAAGTAAGGATCATTTCTAATATACCAGAACAGATTATACGCTAGAAAGCTTTAAAAAAATAGCCATACAGTCAGCCTAACAGAAGATGGAGAAGGCAATCCATTTTACCAAAAGAAAGAAACATTTCACCAAACTGTTCCTGATAATCTCCAGACAGGACATGTATCAAAATTTGAAACTTCACAACAGGAAGATAAACATTACAACGACAACCACATTCACTTGGTCTTTTTGTCTCCAAAATAGTTATCAATTAGTCTCTCCACATCTTTCCAAAGTAAACCTTCAACAAGGATCCCATCCTTAGTGAACCTGAAATAAACGCAGAGTAATATTAGGAACATTATTCTTACAGGAAGCACAAGATGAAAGGAGCAAGACACAAATTGCAAAGACCATGACGAAGACTTTTTTTCCGTCTGAACATTGAAATTATGAATTCAAATGCTAATAAGGAGAAAAGAGGAGTTCGATGTTAATAAGTTAATGTTCAACAGCGAATGCTCATCTAGTACAGCACCAAACTGAAATAATAAACCAATATGCTGTATACTAAACTGTTTTGCTGATTGCCTATGCATTCTTTTCAATATGTATTCGGAAGCAAGTTCTAAAACTATCAACCGTGACATAATATAGAGTAGGCATCCACTTCCCGTGAAACACGGTAAAATAAAAGCTGTGAAATTACTGGTTTTAGATCATGCTACAGTCATATATAAAAATATACATGACCAATAAAGAAGGAAAGGTGCATCTGCCAGACTAATTAAGCATACAAGCATGACAAAAAGGTGAAAAATAGTGCTTCTACCTAAATACTTGAATGTTCAACACTTTCTCTGCAGAATAGAAGCATCTTGGATTATAAATAAAATGGCTAACGAGGAATCTCCTTGCCAGATATCTATAAGCAAAGTGAGCCTATTTTATATTATATAAAATTGACCTTCAGAACTGTCAAAACAACAAACATATATTTTTGCCCCAATATATCGTTTCTTATTGTTCTAAAAGGAGTTTATTAACTTAAAATATTTAAGAATGAAAAACAGTATTTTTTCCCTTTTCCGGCGATAATGGTTTGTTGTCATGACACAATTCCATATTGTGCAGTTATGCTGAACCACAGGGCATAATGCCAACTTGCCAATATCACAAATATATTACTATTACAAATTATGTATCGGATCCGTTATTGCAATTCAGGTAAAAAAGTATTTGACATATCTACCAAGGATATAATGACACATACGCACAAACCCATTATCATAAATAAGACATCTTTGTGAAAAAAGGAGGCAATCTGATCACAATCTCCGACACTGCATCTGTTAGTAATCCTGATGTAAACACCCATGCAGGGCATTGTTACAGTATTATGAAACTCCCAATCTTGGCAGATGCTTGTTTTTTACACTAGCTACCATAGGAAGATGCTGTTTGTGGGATTGTGGACTTATTAAGTCAAGGCTCCTAAGCTAGTATCCCCTTTGAGAACTTAATACAACACGGATAGGAAACAGAAGCTATCAAGCAAGGGAAGACACAATGCAAGAGGCTTCCACAAATGTAGGATCTACACAAAGGATCCAATAGTAAAAGTTATTAAGCATCTGCTAGAAAATACTCAAGTGTCCCATATTACCAAATCTTGCAAATGTGGCTGACCAACTGAAAATTGAAATGTTTCTCACGGACCAATAATCCCAAAATTTACAAATCACGTAAATTGGTGGTTATTATTATTCCTAAATTGAGCTTAACACAAGATAGATAGAAAAATTAAGCATGGTACAAGTTACCATTGTATGAAGATCTAGATACAGAGTAAAAAGGCAATGAGAATGGAAATAAATAAAACATAAGCTTACCATTTTGTAACACTCTTTTGGAGGTGGACAGGATTTTTGGCAGAAATAGACTTGGGATCTGAACTGGAAATGGCAAGGGTGTACTGGTCGGAGAACCTTGGCAGTTTAGAAGAAACCACCAGTCCAGTGCTATTGAATGACCCCTGCAAGAAACAGCAATCATATATTAGAGATTGCAATTAGTTGAATAACTATTGGAAATAAATCTTTCAAACACAAGAAATTATTTTTTTCCGTTTTTGCTTAAAACAAGCCAAACAAAAGTGAAGACAGTATGTGGCAAATAGGTGGCAGTTCCGATGAAGCATAAGAGTATAAGAAAAAGAATGGTCCTATACTCAAAAATCGCCCAAATAAAATAAACCCAAATGAAGCTTTCTTACACAAATTTGTCACTAGTTCGCCGCCAAAGCTAAATAAATTCCTGAGCAAAACTTTTTTCACTTTTCTTCTAGACACTTCTATGAATCATGTTAATGCACATGATGAGAACCATATACGATAGTAATGATACCATGCTTGTAAATGGCCTCACCTACTAAAACCCGACGGACACATTTGATTACAAAGATCAAGAGAGAGAGAGAGAGAGAGATGCTAAAAGTAAAGCAACGTGTCTCAAACGATTTTTTTGAGGGATGATAGAGTGATTCTCGGTTTCTCCAAAAAAATTATCCAACGCAAACTGTTTCTAAACCTGCATTTCAAATTTACATGTCCAAAAGGAAAGAACCTAAAATTCGAGGTCAGTCTTTGTTCAACAGAGCAACCAATAAGATGTTAATAAAACTAACCAACCAATCAAAATTGACATCCAATCATTATTTACACATGTTTACTTCTAAATCCTGTTTCTTTGGAGAAAACAATCCCCGAGCCATTCAGTGTTTTCTCGAAAAACTGGCGTTGTACAAGTAAATTAACAATAAAATTGTAAAACTAACTGAAACCTCATAAATGGTAAAATCTTAAGAAGACAGTGTAGCCAATTTCTAGTATTCATAAAAATCGGAGGATCAAGAAGACTAACGTAAACTCACAGCGAGAGGATAAGTAAACAGTATGGCGTTCTTCTCCTTAGTGAAACCAACCAGCTGCAACAGCACATTAAACACGACATACGTGCCAGGGAAAAAAAAAAATCCAACACAAGCCTGGTCAAGGTTCAACCATAAATTCGAAGACAAGACACAAATATGAAATCTTTCCCAACGTTGACTAAGAAAGATGACGGAAATGAGGCAAAAAAGGATATAAAATGATGCAGGCCATGAGGAAATCCCTGTTCTGTGGGAACTTCTTCTTGTAAAACTGGGCGAAGAGCGCGATGACGATTATCACCGACCCCAGAGCCAGCTTTGCATTGCTGATCCGCACGTCCTCCACGAAACCCTTTGCCTTCACAATCTGAGAACAAGGTGTCAGAAACCCTAAAAGAGCATGTTCAATCGAGGAGTCAGTGATTTGCGGACCTCGGAGACGGTTTCGTCGAGGAGGTGCTTGATGGAATTGGGATCCAAGAGGTTCGCTTTCTTGATGGCGGCGGCGGCGGCGGCGGCGCTCTTCCTTTCCTCGGCGGTGGTCGCCATCTCTCCCTCTCCGTCTTCGATTTGATTATTTTTCTTCCCGATATAAGCAACGAAGGGGGGTTTGGTTTGTCATGTTATTTTGCACGAAGGCCATCGCTTTCCCCTTTTTTTTATATAAAAGAACCGAACTTTACACTATTCACGCACCGCTTCTGAGGTCGATCGGCGAGACCTCCGTTAATTAGATTACGGTAGATCGTGTGCTCGAGGATTTCTGACACCAATCAGGAAAATGACTCGCACGGTAATATTTTTCAATGTCATTCAGTTCATAATTTATGGAAAGTCGCAGAGGTGAAGAATGGGAATTACATGTATAATTAACGACGATGATCCGGGCAATATAGGATGGAAAGGACTGGATATCATTGCAGGGGTGAAGGACACGTCTCGCTACGTGGGAGCCAAACAGCAATACACGTTTCTTGTAGATCTCACTTAGTGAATTTTATTTATTTATTTGAGCGGCTACGGTGAATTAAAACATTTGTTGTCCTTCGCCCTTCACACACACAAGGAAAAAAAAAAGGTCTTCTTAATACAGGTTGATGAGACTCTGGTTATACCAACCAATCCAACCTGAAGCATTAATTTGTGCACCAACCAAAATACCTCCGTCAATTGCCAGATTTGAATACAAAAGAAAGCTATTCTGGGTGCATTTTGTGCTTGGCTGTTCGGAATGATGCAAATTGCAAACACGGGATTATTTTATTTTTCAGTATCCATCATTCTGAAAAATGGAGACAATTCTCAAGCAAACACGTCTCATATTCGACCAGCACTCACAAAACGATTAGAAAATCTGCTTCTTCTTTTTTTAATTTGGTATAAGATCAAATCCAGATCTGCTTCATAAGTTTTAACAGCTAGCATCCTTCATCCCAAACAAAGTTACACAGCCTTGGTAAATAAGAAGGAATACCTATGGTAAGAAAATAGGCAAAGAAATCTGCAAAAGATGGCAAATCAGCAATAATAACTACTAAGAGGTCGTCTTCATGCCTGTGAGATATTTCCAAGAAATTCCTAATATATTATGTATATATGACTGAATTTCAGATTTAGAAGACGAGTTGTGAGATGATCTTCGTCCAACCTATGGAAGATGCTGATCCAGAGTTGAAGCAGCATTGCCATCATGGAAAGTGAAGTAACCTAACCATGCCCAATCCAAGCATGCAACTGTTAAAAACTATCTCAACTTCGAGTCAACATCTCTTTTCCAAAAATTCTTTGCAGGAAAGGCAAAGTGGACAAATGATTTGGAACAGAGTGTGATGATATTCATGACTTTTTAAAGGGGCAAACGGTTTACACCACCAATCTACATTACGTATGAATAAACTAACAGATATGGTGTGCATAAACATGAAGTCTACGACTTGTCCCAAATTTCTGTGCAGATATAGCCAAGTGCATCTCTAATACTGGAATAAGAATGACTACGTAAGACATCAGATAAGAATATTACCTGAAGAACCATTATACAAAAAGAGCTTTGGGAAAAGATATTGTCCAGACGCCCTTATCAAATTTCGCATATAACATATTGTATAATAACATCTATTGATCACCAGTAAATTACATACGTTAGCCCAACTTTCCACAGATTAGGTTCTACTTGTTATCTGGTTGATCATAAGGTGTATGCTAGTACAGAATTAGATTGTGATAATGTTTACAACTTAAATCTCAAATTTATTCAAAGAAATTCATTGGATTCTTGATTTGAAAAGACAATTAAAGGTCAATATGGGTAATAGCCTGAAATATGATTTCTTTGTCAAAAGTTTACGTTACACCATGATTATGAAATTGAAATATAACTTGGAAGTGAAATCATTAAAAAAATTGTGATGGAACAGTGAACCGAATTCTAGAAGAAAAGGAGAAAGGTTAACTAATGGTACATGAAAATGAAACTAGCTAAGAAGTTATTTAACCTATAATTGAAAGCATGATAATATAGTCCAAGCAATTCAAATTTCAAAAACAAGGAGAGCACACAATCCATAGTTGTTGCACCATTAGAGAACATCAGTGATTTCAGATTGACAGCTAAATTCAACTTTAGCTGAGCATCTTCATGAGGCACATTGGGGCTCTATCACCTGTTCACCTAGGTCACTTTTATAGGGATTGTCTAATGGCCTTAATAAGCCTTTGTGGTGAACTTAACTTATGAGGGGATAATGTGATCTGCAAGATGATTCTCAATCAGTATAAAATTGTGTAACTTTGACCAAATTATCAGTAAAGTCTTGAAGTTTTCTGGTTCTTAACGCCACAACCGAAAGACCTAAGGGGATTATAGATGCAGGTACACTCAGAAGATAGTGCTTTAAAGGCAAAACTAACGCACGAGGCTTCTACCATGGTGATGTATAGGAAGAGTCTAATCATATGCAACCTTGCCCTTACAAATGGAGAGATTATTTCCTAATACTCAAACTTGTGATCTCCCAGTCATAACAGAGCAACCATGCCATTACTATAAAGCTAATGTTTTAGTAAAAGAAAAAAATGATGAAAAAGATGCAGTAGATGCTGCAAAATGAAGTGGACTTGCCACCACAACTATTTCAGACAAACTTGAAACTAAGATATATGTGAAAAAATTCTTCAAATGAAAGAAAGCAATTATAGATACATAAATTACTCTTCAGGCCAACATGATATAAAACTATAAAAGCACAGCAACATGAATTTTTTAATCCAAGTTACAGAAAAAGTTACTATTACAGAAAAATTGCAAAAAAATTAGAGAATTCAACTTCATACAGTAAAGATGCAAAGTTTCATTGGACGTACATGATCAAAAGTTGTCTCAACTCTACAGACCCACAAAAACAGGGGTGGCTTCAAGCTGTTCTGCAAACTTTTCAAGGACGTATTTGACAATCTCCTTAAATGTGTCTCTGGTTAGCTCAATCTTAATTTTTTCTTCATCAACACCCAAAAGTATCTGATCATATAGAAATGGTATAGCCTCATTTGATTCAGGAGGAGGAAGACCCAAATGTAACCCTTTTGTCTGAAGAAAACCACGTAGTTTTTTGCCATTCTCTTCTTGGACATCACAGGCACTCCAGTCCTGATACATTTTTTCTATTGCTTCATTGAACAAATCTCCATCATTCAAAATCTGCAAAAAGAAACTCAGATCACCGAGGTATGCAGCTGAAAAATAAACCTGAATCATACCAAAGATGAAGTATTTAATGGGATTTGCACAATATCAGATGTAGACAAGGTTTAATCTTTGTTTATGAGAACAATGCTTGGTCAACTTGCAAGTCCTTGAATTGAAATCCAAGATGTCTAACAAATAAAATTCATTACAACAGGAAGGAATAAATGCAAATATGTGTAGATCTTCATTATAGAAAGAAACTGATGAACAGAAGTATGAAATAATGCATGAAACAGAACTTGCAAGGAACATAAAATCATTCACTTCCATGCAATTTATTTCAGTCAGAAAGATTCAGAGTTTGAGAGCATGTGTAGTTTTCCTCATTTTTTTCCTATTGACCGTCCATTAATCAAAGCTGCAGCTCAAGTGACCATGAAATTCTGCTATCCCAGTCATCTTCAGCATAATAGTAAGAGAGAGAGAGAGAGAGGAAAAAAGTAAAACCCAACATGAACTTACTTTTCGCAGTTTAGAACCATTAAGAATTTTTATATTCTGTATGACAGTAAGATGATTTTTTGCCAAAGAATCAGCAAGCTCCTGAAGAACAGGCTGAAGCAACTGAGCGAATTGAGCCTGACCTAATTCTTGAACCCCCTCAGCTCCATGTTTCTTCAGGATGTCAGTAAGAAGATCATTACTCTCTGGGAAATATGCAGAAAAAGTACAAATGAGAATATGAGATCACCATATCACAGCATAATAACTTTTATTACAATTAAACAAAAAGCACATTCTCCACAAGTAGTAAGAGTTTGTAGTTTCTCATTGCTTAGTAAGGTGTAAGCATTCCAGAAAAAGAAGTAACAAAGAACTACAGAGAGCAATTCCTTCGGGAACAGATGCTTGATACTATCCCTACAAACTTATTACCGAACAAAAGTTGTTCTGGATTTAAACAAAACAAAAAATGAGAAATCTGGTAAAAATACCAAATAAAGATTGAAGACAGAAATGACAACTGAATTCAACATTTTCAGTAAGAAAAATTCCATGTGGGAAGCTGAGTGAGGTGTAGAGTTTCCCACATTCTTCCACATCAGGATCATGATATTACCATGTTAAAATTATACTAGTGGTAGGAGAGGAGCTCTTGTTCATAAATCCCTATCCCAACCAGTGGTCATTCGTCACTTGTATTTGGCCATCAATCATGTGTCACACCATTGCATTGCGATTGGCGAGGTAGGAGGCCATATGGTGAATTTCATACGACATGGTTGATGGGGTATAGAGAAAGAGACATGGTTAGGGACAGGAATCTCTGCTTGGTAGGAGTCCCATATGGTAAAGTCAATGACACGTAAATATCAAAAACATCTTTATCTTCTGTTCTTGTGATAGACATCATGTACAAGATGTAATCTCAAATTCAATCTATTTCTCTATGATCAACACGCATGGAAAGCATCACCATAAGTAAAAAAGAAAAAAGGAAACATCAGCACCCACATGAAACAGTAGCAAACCTACAAACCTGAAAAAGAAGGAACTCCCATGTCAGGACCCATACGAAGAAGAGCGTCCCGTATCTTCCCCTTAGCAATCTTTCCTACATCCTGAGCATCAAGATCGGTGAACAGATTTTCCGCCAGCATGGCAAAGTCATCCTCATCGTCCAAAAAGAGCTGGAGTGCACTCCCATCCAGAACCGAAACAACGAGAGGCTCAACTACAATCAAACCACGGAGAAACATAAGGCAGACATCTTTCCCCAACTTCGGTACGAAAGCGAGAGAGCACGAGATCAGAAAACCAGCGGAAATTCCGTACCTCGAAGTTGATCGGCGGCAGCGGAGAGGTAATCGCCCGCTTTTTTCAAGGCTTCTTCCTTCGTGAACTCCTTCGATCGGAAGGATTCAATGTCGCCGCCATCGATCGTGCGTAGGGAGGAGGATCTGAGAGTGGATGGGAAGGAAAGTCCAAAGAGGACCTCGGCAGCGGCGGATTCCGCGATCTCTACGATCCGTGCACCGGTTACGACGGCTTCGTCAAGAGGAACGGAGAGTACGAGCGAACGCAACTGGCTTCCGTCGATCACCATCAGACCTCCAGCTTCCTTCTCCATTCTCTTCTCTCTATCTCGCAGCGATGACGACGACGACGAACGAGAAACACGAATGGATTCAATTACGGTGTACGTTTTGATTAGGGTCAACGAAGTTGTTTGACGGCAACTTAATATATCGTAATCAAATAATAATATTTGATAATTAAATTTAAATCTATTATAAAAATTATATGTATAATCAATTTTATCATGTGAACTTAGTGCTTAGTTGAGTGATACGTTGAGCTTAATTTCTTCTGATTAAATTCCGAAAACCATGCTCATAAAATTTTAAATATTATAATCTAATTAAAAAATGTAATTCAATTATATTGCATCACTTATAGGTTTACGGACAACCAGATACGTCCTTAGGTCATTTTTCATACCTACGTATCCCCCCATGTAAATGCATAGAAAGATAAAAGTATTTATATAAATTTTGATATTAGATTATCATAAATACATTGCAAAAATATTTGTTTTTGATATAAAATGCCTTAACATTGGCCGATTGTTATTGAATTTCAACCATTGACGATAAATAATAAATCTTAACGAATATAACTTAGAATCAATTAGATCCATGACCCCCAGCCGTGGCTTTAAATTGCATAGAACACTGGTATCAACCACCAAAGGTTGCATAGCACTTCAACCAATGTCAAAGAAAACATCTCCAGCAATACCTAAATCATGATCTGCGCCACCACCATATTTCGACTTCTTTAAGTTTTGATTGTCATTTGGAAGGCTAATAATCATAATACGCAAACATTACTTTCACAATATTAATTTAAAAAATAAAATAAAATGTAAAGAATTTTTTGGCAAATCAATGTAAAATAAGCTTAGTTGTAAAGTATTTTCAAAAGTCAAATTTGTATAGCAAAACGTTGAGTTTTGTTTTGTGAATTCAGTGGTTCAACCATCAAGCTCAGCATGAATTCAATGGTTCGACTACCATGAAAACAACAATTGGAATTTTTCCAACCAAACTGGCTTCCATGGTAATTCCCGTAATCATCCACTAAACTCTTTTTCCATATGAAAAAAAAAAAAAAAAATCCCCATCAGCATTTGTAGGACGTAAGATCTGCACGCCCGGCCGATGTGTCAGCATACTTGGAGTGTAAGTGGCAAATCGAAAACATTTGGATTACACCACTACTTCCGACGACCGATACATACGCGCAAATGGTACAAAGAACAAAATAAAAAATAAAAAAAGATTGCGATTCGCTGTGTGCTTATGGAAACTTTGCACCCTGCATTCCAGCAACCAACACCTGGAATTTCCAAAGCCATGATCCACAAAAAGGAGGTTGTACTCGACCAGCTCCAGCATTAAGAATAATACACAAACTGCAATCTGTTTTGCTGATCAATCTGTATGACAAGAGTAATTAAGTTGAATGGATATTAGATATATGATTTAAACTTTCAATCTTCAAAATTCCCAAGACAATTGCGGAGGAAATTTGACTTGGTCTTACATCTTGGATACCGGTGGCTCTCGTAAGGAGGCGCATTACCATATCTTGCCTGCAATATCGATACGACTGAACTTAGAATCTATTGATTAAGAGCTACATCTGCAGAAGTAATGGCGTTCGTAATGATGCCAAAAATTGGCAGGTTAGAAATGAAAGAAACCTGAAAACCACTTGAAGGGTTGGTGGCACCGTAATATGTACCTGGCAAGTGATAAGATTACATTAGATCAATGAGATTTCAATTTTGTCCATCATGAAGACAAACAAGGATGCCCTGCCATACCTGGTCCATACCCCACATTTGGTTGAGGATAATAAGGTGGACCATGAATATTGCTTGGCATTGCGCTAGCACCAAAAATAGCATCCCATTAGAAGGTTCAAAAAGGACTGATATGATATCTATTACCAGTGTTTTAAGGAAAAAAAAAAAACCTCGGGCTAGCTGTGGTAAAAGGACCATCAATTCGGGCGCGAGGATAACCTCTTGGATCTGGATGAGCTGCAGGACCTCCCTGAACCGTGTGAAAAGACACCGGCTAAAATAACAAAAACTTGCATTTAAAAGGCTGATAGAATGAAGAGCTTGAGAATTACCAATGAGGAGTACGGACGTTTTTCTCCATGTACGACAAAAGGATGATCTCGAGCAGGGAAACCTGACACGATAAACGAAGTTCAATTGACCATCGTTTCTTAAAATAATTGCAAAATTGGCACTTCCAAAGAATCAAAGGTTTGGAAGAACAACTCCTATAAAACCCCCCATGCAAGCAAGCAAGAAATTTATCTTTCTGCGAAAAATGCAATGATTAGATATAAGCATAATTCTCAAGTCAATACTTGTCTAAAAAGTTTAATAGCTTCCCACCACTATTGTTTTTAGAAACCTCTTATCATTTTTGGTATTTGGGATGCATGCTTACCTCTGTTATAGGCCATATATCCCTGTCTCCATGTAGCATGTTCCGTAAAAGGAAATGTATCACCAGCTCTGCTTCCATAGCCCAATTTAAAGGACTTTGCTTTACTAAAAGTACTTTCTCTAGGATCTTCTGAAACAAGAACGAGTTCAGAAAAACAAGAAATAGTATACCAAGAAACGCTTTTAAAATTTGTTATGTCAATGAGCAGGATCCACGAAAATTGGATCTTTACTCTTACTCTATTTAAAGAGCTCGTTAGCTCCCAACAGGACAAAATTTAGGAAGACACATTAATCCTTTTATGGCTATTTATTCTTTTTTGTTCTTGTAATGGCTCCTTGGAAGTACTGCATATTTCCCGACACGGCGGTAGAGACAGATCTAATAATTTTTTCTTGAATGTGTTCTTTCCTCTAGTAAAATCATGCATTATATATCTATTATTACCTTTACAAATAATTGAGCAATCCAGATGATTTTCACTGTGGTTCATTACATGGAGTCCCGTCCACAGTACGACCCCAGAGTAATCACTTCTAAATTGGCCCAGCATGAAGACATGAATCGACATTAATCATTGCCAGCACTATTTTCAATTTTTCACCTCTCTACATATCGAAATTTCTGTTTTCACTGACATTTTTGGAAATCTACATTCTTCCTTAGACACCATGAACGATACAAAAGATAAGGAATCACCAGACTTCAGATATTGACTTTGATTTGGAAAATTTCTGAGATGGAAGGAACCCTTGCAATGAAGAATGAAAAACAATTCTACCTGAAGAAATGCCTATGAAATTTACTGAGATAATCTTCACATACCATCATTAGTTACTCCAAAATCCTAGTGCAGTAAAAAAGATTCATTTGTTCATGTCTATGGATGAAAGGGTACTTGAGAAAACTAGCTTGGCATTGCACCATTTAGTCCATTCCCCACCCTTGAAGGTATTCAGCTCCAGCAATTTCTATGTATGAACATAAACATGTCTTGTGGAGGCTCTCTTAGGAGAATAAAAAGGTCTCTTGCACTTAAATGTAGCCATGGCTAGTTGTCAACACAGCATAACAAATTAAAAAAGGAAGCACAACAATTCATAGCCAAACTATTCTAACAAGCAATAAAAAAGATAACATCATACAACAGCTACAAGTCCAATCCCACTCTACAATGTCCACAACATGAATCCGCTCTTTGTATATTCTGCCAAAGATTATATTTTTGGTTTTGTCATGAAGCTTAGAACTATTTTCACAGTCTAACCAAGTAATTTGTTGTCTTCCACTAGATATTTTATTTCCTCAAAAGTTAATATTTTCCCCTTACAGGTACACCCATAGGTTTCTTTTAAATATGATTAAACCATCAAAAATTATTTCCTATAATTTTACCAGCGATTGAACTATACTTATTAAATTTTGAATAAATTAATTTCTTAACTATCTGCTTAAGCTATTATCATTTATCCATCATGACACTCTTATAAAAAGTATAACCATGAAGAATTAAAAACTCACTTTGAACTGCCTTCTGTTTATCTCTAGGCATATCTTTGCTACCCTTACCCTTCTGGGAAGGTTTGGCAAGTGATACCCTAAGGTTAACCTGCCCATTCAAAATAAAGAAATAATTGGCAACAATTGGCTATTGGAATGAAGTGTATTACTGAATACAAAAAAAAATAGAACCTTTGATCCATTCTCAAAGATTTCATCTTTCTCAAGTGATTCAATGCATAAAAGTGCAGCTTCTCTTTTTGTATAGTTGACAAATGCATAATCTTTCCGCTTAGAGGTTGGTATGTTACGAGCAAGAACAACTCTCTCAATCTCCCCAAACTTTTTGAAACACTCCCTCACATTGTCTTCCTCCCATGAAGATGGAACTGCTTCAACAAAAACTGACTTGACCTGAATGCAAGTGAGAAGGGATTACTGTAAAATACTGTAAAATGGCAAATACTTCAGATATTGACTACAAGTGAGAAGTTCCTTGACGTTGTTATCTGACAAATACTGTAAAATAAATGCCAGAAGTCTACACATATTCAAAAAAAAGAAGAAGACAGAAGTCATTACAGGGTAATTTACCAATGACAACATGAAGAAGCAAAGGCACAACTACAAGTCTAAAACACAAGACAATCATCATAAATACAAGTTGCTCCATTGTACAAGGAAAATATCCATAGTGGATGAGGACTATCAATGCAAGTAAAATGGCAATCTAACCAAGAAAACAAATAAATAACAAAATATATTAATTTAAATAATGACAAGAGAAAGATGATTATTCATTGAAGAAATTACAAGAAAGAAAAACATAATATACATATTCATAAATGCCAAGAAAATACTATAGGATAAGAAAAGAAACCTTCTGCATTATATCTTCATTGGAATCATTTGGAGTAGACCAAGAAATCCTGATGTTTCGACCCTTCCCAAATGCATCTTTTTTTTGTAGTTTCTTAAAAGCAATTTGTGCATCCCTATTAGTTTCAAGTTCAAGAAATGCAAAACCACGATTAACATCACCATTGTTGAGATCAGAAACAACAGTGACGGTGTCAATCTTTTCAATTCCAATTTCCTGTAATAATCTGATAATCTGCCAATAGAAAATGCAGGCAGTTAGGCATGTAACTAAAAGAATGGTTTAATATCAAACCTATAAAAGAAGGGACCAGCAGAGTCATACATCTTCCTTTTTCCATTTTCTGTCAATATGATCCAAACGTATTGCATCATTTTCTTCAAGAGTTGCAGTCCCACAAAGTTTGCCACAAACCTAGTATAGAAAAAGCAAAAATGTGAGAAGGAACAAGATTGAAAGAAATATGTGAGTAGTACATGTAAAAAACATGACAAAGATGATGATAACAGTAAATAAATAAATAATATGAGAATGTCATAGTAAATATCATAACACAAATTAATAAGAATAACAAATGATTTTGTCACCTAAAATTGTAAAAAAAAAACTATGTTTTTCAAGAATGTGACAAGACAATTGATGAAGCATTCGAAAACTATGTGATGTACGCAAGCAAAAAAAACAGAAAATGATTGATGTAAAAAAGCTATGCTGGTATTGCAACTCCTGAGAACAGTGCATGCTTAAGAAATTCAAACACATGTCGACCACAGCAAAGTTAAATGTTTCTCCTAATGCATAACCTATCAAATGTTGCTCGTTACAAAAAACAGATTTGAGATGCAATCGATCTATACTTCTATGGTAAAACTATAACAAGCCCTTGAAGAAAATAAAAATTAATAAATGATGTATGAAAAAGATTAATGAACGTGATTGTAATTATTGTAAACTGGTATTGTTAGATTTTATCAATAATGGAATAAGAGGATTTGTAGTACCCCAACTTTGCACTCCCTGTTAATATTCCACATTAGGGTGGATTAAAATTTGTTGTTTTTATAAAAAACCCTTGTTTCAATTTCCCTTGTGGGAAACTTGGCTTGAGTTTCCTTAAAGAAACCCTAATTTTCTGTATGCTATTATGAGAAAGAATAGCACTATGCTTTTCTTGGGCAGTACTGAATAATGCAATTAAATAACTACACAATGCAAAAGAATACTCTATAGCAAAAATCAAGTAATATATAGAGGAAGTGTGCAAAGAAAAAGAAACAAAAATAAATAAAATGAAAGCAAACGAAGATAGGTTTCATTTCTCATTCAATTTAAGATACTAAGGGGAGTTTGTGCCTCTAGAAATCCTGGGAAATCTAGGAAAAAGAAAGTGAGGAAAGTGATTGAAGTGTTTGTGCTTGTCTAGAATCTTTGGAAAATTAAAAAAAAAATCCATCATATAAAAGGTTGGACTTTCCCAAGAATTGGAACTCCTCCCCTTTGATTTTCAGAATTCAGCTCTCCATCTCGCTTGCCTCACCCATCTCGTTGTCTCCACCTATAACCTCCCCACATGCAACCTCCACGCTTGAACATAAACTCTCGCTAGAATGCCCTCCATCTCGCTCGTCTCATTGTCTCCACCTACAACCTCCATGCCAATGAGCTCTCTACACACAACTTCCTTGCCTAAACGCCCTTCGTCTCACTGTCTCCACCTGCAACCTCCTCGCTAGCGAGCTCTCCGCACACAACCTCCTCACCTGCAACCAACTACACGTTGGAATTGAGCACTACTACGACCACCCAACTGAGCATTCACC
The DNA here is from genome assembly GCA_036874045.1 of Cymodocea nodosa. Classification (NCBI taxonomy): domain Eukaryota; kingdom Viridiplantae; phylum Streptophyta; class Magnoliopsida; order Alismatales; family Cymodoceaceae; genus Cymodocea; species Cymodocea nodosa. Next base: position 919,569 of record CM072335.1, read on the forward strand.
CATTCGCAACCATACATAATGGTTCTTCGTCCTCTTCCAACTCACTTCATCTTCTTCATCTCCCTCCTCTTCTTCCTCTGTCTTTTCTATGGTGGCCAAGTTGCCACTATTGTCAAGACGGAAGATGGATCAAAGGAATGGGGTAGCAATAAACTAGAATCAGGAATGAATTTTGATTTTTCCAACTTGGAAAATAAATGAAATAAGTACAATTAATAAATAAATAATAATAAATAAGTAAAATTAATAATAGGAATAAATACATTATTAATAAATAAATAAGTATAATTAATAATAAAAATAAATGAAATAAATAACTTTTATTAAATATGATTATTATGAAGTGAAGAAATGAAAGTAAAAAAAAGTAAATAACAAATAATTATTGAAGTACTTTGATTAAAAAAAATCCAATTTTGAACATTCCATTAGACACAAATGACTCTAATGGGGGGTTTGTGCACTTGGAGACCTTGGAAAACCAAGGGAAAAGAAATAGGGGAAAAGGTTTCCCAAGGTCTCCAAGTGCTTGTGCACATAGGTAATATTGGGAAATCATTTCACAATATTATCCACATATAAAAGCTAGGAACTCTACCATTTCCTGACCTCCCCCCTCTGTAACCTTGGGTAAAGGTCAGGAAAATTGACCTCACACTCTCGCTTGACCGACGCAGTTACCCATTTTTTGACACTCTTGCCGTTACCTCAACCTTCGACGCAGTTGCCCAACCTCGATGCTCTTGCCATCGCCTCGCCCTTCGACACTCTCGCCCAACCCTCGACACTCTCGTCGTCGCCTTCTTCTTTGATGCAATTGCCCAACCGTCGACACTCTCATCGTTGCCTCGACCTTCAATGCTTTCGCTCGACTCAACGCTCTTGCTCAACCGACACTCTCGCCCAACCAACACTCTCGCTCAATTCCATTGTTGTTGCTCGGTATGTGATGTTCCTATTGTTTTGTTATATACTGTCTTGCTCGAAGGAAATATGCTTTGTTACCTTTGTTCTAACAAGAGGAGCTTGACAAAGACGAGGAGTAAATAAAGGTGGCCAATGAGGGATTCATGACTGGGAGATGAACGGGTTTTGTTTCCTTGTAGTTCCTTTGTTTAAACTTAGTATTTGTCTATTCCCTTGATAATACATTAATGAACACATTATGGGAACGAGAGGATCTTGTTTCTGTGACGTAGATTTTGTACTGAAATGCACATTGTATCAAGAAATGCAAGGAAGGTCAGCATGATACTATCATAGCAGTGTTTCATTTCAACATTCACAATGACAGCAATGCTCTCTTTTTTTCTTGGTCACACCAATCATGACCAATACTATTTTTACCAATCATGCTCTCTTTATATGAAGCTTTGGGGCATCATTTGCTTATTTCCCAGAAATCTTTTTGTATACCAACGATTCATCTCATGATTGCAAGTCAAAACAGGTTTGTCATACACCAATTCTGTAAATCCATCTCATTTGTTGCTCATTTCCCCATTCTAGCTTTGTAAATTATTTATTGCAATTTCAGATTGTAAAATTTTAGGGTAAAGAGAAAGGGAGGAATGGGGGGATCATCATTCCAAATAATCAAACTTTTTCCTACCACTCAACAGAAAATTCACACAATTTTTCTAATCTTGATCATATATAATGTAAACCAAATGGGGCTTCAATGATTTCTCATTTGTTTCCTATTCTTGACTCCCACCATTGTTTGCTTAAATACACCATAGAATGTACCTGTCTTAATATTAGACTATTTAATTTTTTTGTAATGTTAATATTTTTACTTAAACATGAACTCAAGATTTCTTCTCTTAGCAGAAGCTAAAAAACCAATTTCGTTATTCTACTACTGTTTCACTAACGATTATTACAACCAAACATAAATAGTATGATATCTTTGAAATGTGAGCCTTCTTGCAGCAGACATAACGTAAGCCTTCTTGTAGATATAGATATATGATTGTTGTTACTTTGGCAATTGTCTCATCAGCCATTTGAGTAATACCATTAGCTTTGTCCTACCATAGATATAAGTGATTGGCAATTGTTGATCCTTGAATTTTTTAGTTCATTAAGGAGAAAAGGCCAAGATGAAAGCCCTTGAACCAAGAATATGAAGTTCTTTATCTATTGTATAATATTCTTTTGCATTTGTGGTCTTATTTTAGCTTACAAGCATTTGTTTTCTCGTTCTAATCTAATCTTTTTACAACGTTCAATTTGCAATTGCATGATTAATAATTTTCTTGGTAACATTCATTAAAAAAAATTAGCATGTTCTCTTATACTATAGTTATCTTTCCTTGCTTGCTCTCATTTTTCTTTTTTCACTACTGAAATGCACATTGTGACCATGAATGCAAGGAAGGTCAGCATGATACTATTATAGCATGGTAATGATTAAGAATTTTATTTCTTTTGTATGCCCTACCAGTGATGGGAATATGCATTCATGTGTCTTGATTTTTGTTGAAGTTGTTAGGTTTAGGTTCTGTTATATGTGAGTTGATGTTGTATAATATTCTTTTGCATTTGTGGTCTTATTTTAGCTTACAAGCATTTGTTTTCTTGTTCTAATCTCATCTTTTTATAACGTTCAAATTTCAATTGCATGATTAATAATTTGCTTGGTAACATTCATTAAAAAAAATTAGCATGTTCTTTTATACTAGATCAGGCGTACTATTGCTAGACTGTACCAAACATAATTTCATATGTTATTGCTAAACGCCCCTTACGATGACTTGTTAATGAACATAATACAGAAATATGACTTCTAAGAGAAAGAAATACATAAACTGGAGAATCAGACAAGATGAAATTTTTTTAAGTATCTTAGCATCAAAAATAAGAGAAGGAAATGTTGAAGCACATGATAGAAAGATCAAAGCTAAGATATGGCAAAAAGTGATTGTTGAATACAATCACAAAACTAATACCAATGTTGAGAAAAAATATGTAGAAAGTAGAATGAAAACATAGAGGACAATGTATAAAAATTATACAAAAATTTTCAAACAAAGTGGATGGGGGTGGAACTACATCCGTGGACATACTAACATTCCCAAAGAAGTTTGAGATGAATTTGTGCAGATATGTTATTTTATTTGACGGTATTCGTTTATTTCTTCGAACTTTCAGATATTAAGTAATTTCTTCATTTATTTCTTATAGCAACATTCAGAATGTAAAACATGCTAGGAAAAGTCATGTACAATATATGATGATTTGTATACAGTGTTTGATGGAAATATGGCAATTGAAGTGAATAATCAAGTTTCCCAAGATTTCACAACGTCACAACATGTAAAACCTCAAGAACCTGTGGACACTTTTCCTGTATTCAGTACGTAAGTTCCTCCAATACTTCCTGATAATAGAGAGGATGAACATATGCCAAGCCCTTATATAGGTGAAAATGTCAGTAGAAACTCAAGGAAAAAAGTTCGACCACATGCTGAATCATTTTAATCAATTGCTATATCAATGAATAAACTGAGTAAAAGTATGGCGAAGATTACAGAAAATGATGAGAAATGCCAGAAATCAGAACTCAGGAGAGAAATAGATAAAGTTATTCTCTAAATCTTTGATCTTGAGGGTCTTACAGATATAGAGAAAATATTGAACTTGGAATTGCTAGAACACTTTGTGAAAAGAACTATTTTTTTAGGATTACCTTCTAATATTGTACAAGTTACGTGGTTAAAACATCATATTGACAGAATGTGAACTACTATTTGTCATATGCACCTCTGTTTGAACATTTTATTATGATGTTCTAATAATTTGTAGTTAGACTTTATTATTCTTATTATAATGCTTGCGAGTTATGTTGTTATTGAAAGAACATTTTATTATCATATTCAAACATTGTTGTTATTATTGAGTATTTACCTTCTTTGCTTTATTAACTTCTTTGATCGATTGTGTACTCTACTTTTATTCTTAGGTACTTCCATTTGATTCATTTTTGATATATTTGACATATTTGTTTTTTTACATATAGTTTTTCTTTACATAGACAATTACAATGAAAGTTCCCAATGACGATTAGAGAGGCAAAAACGAAGTCAAATATGAAACATAATTATTCAAGCATGTGGAGTAGTCACACATAATATTACACATATTAGAAGAAATTCTACTAAACAAATATATAGTAGAGAGGGAGAACGATATACTAAGACATTATTAGATTTATCAATACCTCATCAATCATAAATTGTCGAAAAAAATATCATATGAGTCAAACTACTTTTATGGAATTTTGTGAGTTGCTTAAAAGAGAAAGTTATACAAGATAACCAAGGTAAATTTAAACCATTTAAAAAAATTTCTTGTCATTTCATATCATTTTCTGGTATGCACAAATAGCTCGCCCTTTCCTGTCATTTCTTGGTATGCACAAACAACATTTTATTTCCTGTCATTTCTTCTCCTTTCTATTTCCTACTATTTCCTGAATCTCCCGTTGTTTCATTTTCCAATGAGAAATGTGCACAAACACGCCCTAAGAATCTTGACTTTCTTGTCTTTCTGTTACATACACAAACACCCCAGTTTTTCTTGAAATTCTAGACTTTCCATTTCTCAGAATTCTAAATTTTTTGTTTCTTACATTTCTAAACTTTCTAATATGCATAAGCAGGCCTTAAGGGTTCGTTAGTGCACTATGAAAAGTTCAAATGAAAAGGAAATGAAAAGTTCAAATGGAAAAAAAATGGAATACCCAAAAAGTTAAAATTCCCTAGAAGGTTTAGTACATCTACTGAAAAGTATGAAAAGTCAAACTTCCTTGGGAAGGTTAGTATACGATGGAATGTTCAAAAACTCAAAAATCAAACAAATAGATTGTAAAACACTATCTAAAATAGCATGTTTGATGCATTACTCTTTAATTTGAAATTTTAAAAGTAAAACAATATTAATGAAATAAAAAGTACATTTGTTCAAAAGTACAAATACATCTTTTAAAAAATCATTTCAAATATTATAACATAAATAATATCTTCACGCTTCTTATCAACTTCTGAAAGCAACACAAAATAGCTTGTTGATATCTTCTGAACAAACCATTTTAACAAGAATAACCCACAAAAAAAGCATGGACAAATCTTACCGATGCAAAGAAGGGTGATTTTAGGCAACTACTGTGTAGAGATTTCAAGTGACTACTGTGCGGAGATTTCAGGCAATAGTAGGGCAACTAGTGTGTGGAGATTTTGGGCAATAGTAGAGAAGAAGCACAGGCAATTCAACAAAGAAGAGGCACAAGTGGTGAGGGCCGAGGTGTTGATAACTGTTGATTCAAGCATTTGAAGGGTGAGCAATGATTTTTAGCACAATAGAGAGTTTAGGCGAAGCACAACGATTTCAACAGAGAAGAGGCATAGGCGACGAGGGTCAAGCTCAACTTCTCTCTGCATTTGTTTCCTGTTCACAAGAACAATCATTTAGAAGAGGCGAGTTCCTATCAAAGGCAAGGGTCAAGCTCGACTTCTATCTACATTTGTTTCCTGTTTGTGAGAGAGCAATCGTTTTGAAGAGGCAAGTTCTTGTCAAGGGCAAGGAAGGAAACACACGAATATTTCGAATGGGTGGAGGGGAGAAAGTTTGGTTGGAAATGGAAATGCAAAGCTTTTATATTGACAGAATCTAGAATTTTCCTTTCTGTAAATTCCAATGCACACTAACAACTTTCTACTAAAATTTAAAAATTTTCCTTTCCGAACTTTCCTTCCCATTAGGCACTAACCCCCCTAAGATTCCTATCATCATCAAACAATGGTTTGGGATGATTTTCTCTTTGTTGCCCTGTCATGGAAGTGAAAGGGAGATAAGGTTTCAACTAGATGAAGCCCTTTCTTATTGGAGCATTTACTAATTATGTTACATAGAACATCATGATTGTTTAGAAGTCTAGGCAATAAATACATTTACTTTTTTAGACAAAATACATAGATTCATTTATATAACATAAAGGGTGCAAAGTTTAAATGCATATGATATAAGCACTCAAATATCCTCACCCCACAGTCATAATACTAAGGGAGATCGTAAGTTAAACTATTACTATTGAAGACATAGAAGACAATAATTTAATAGAGTATTTTTCTGCTTTTTTGTATCATAAGTATACATGTGTACAAACTTGAAACTAGGATATTTCATCCAATTTTAGCTTTGTTAGCATTACCCTTTAACTGTACAATGCATGCATTATGTCATTTCTACAAGTTTAGCTAGAAACATCAAAGAAATACATGCCCAGGAACAGTACTTCCCCCATAGAGAAAAAACAGCACATGTACCTCAACTTTGCCAAATTCTGAGACTGCCTGCTTTGCCAATGCTTCTGTAGCATACCTCAAGAAAGCATATCCTTTATTCTTCCCAGTCTTTGCATCCATCAGAAGTCGGACCTCAACAATCTCACCAATCTTCCCAAAGACCTTCCTTATATCTTCCTCCTTGGCATCTCTACTTAAACCCCCAATGAATATCTCTGCCTTCCTCTTCCGTTGTCTCTCTGAAATTGCTGCCTCCTCTACCCCAACACAAGCATTAGATGGTGCATCCTCACCCTTCTCATTATTCTCAACAACCACATTTCTTACATCACCATCATCAATAAGGGGCAACTCTTCTACATCTGTTTTCAGTTCCTGCTCAATTGGAGCTCCTGTGCTAGAAGCAGCACAAGTAGCATCTTCTGATTCACAACACAGTGCCTCTCCATTTTGGTTTGATGTACCATCAAAACTATCTGGTTTTTTCACTTCGGCATTAGAGTCATCACCAGTCAAAGTACTCATAGCCATAGGTTTGCATACCTTGTCTTCATCAACCACCAATCCTTCCTCTATATTTAAGGCATCCATACTACTCTTAGTTTTGTGGTCTTTGTCCTCCTCAATCACTGATACTCCATCTACCGTAAAGTTGTCTGAATCATTTACAGGCTTGCATTCTTCACCTGCCACAATCCCCACTTCTCCCCCCAACACCATTGCATCAGTGCTACTTGCAAGTTTACATTCCTTATCATCAATCCTCACTATCCCAGTAGCCATTGTTTCTTCCTGAATTGATCTATTCATGGGTTTGCATTCTTTGTCCACATCAATCCCCACTTCTCCTCCCCACATCATTACATCAATACTACTTGCAGGTTTGTGCTCCTTATTATCAATTCTTACTTCTCCCTCAATTGTCACTGTTTCCACACCTTTCTCCTCTTCTTTATTGACAGTTTTCGGTTTCTTCTTGACCACCACTCTCCTTGTAATCTTCTTGACTATCTTCACTGTCTTCTTCGAGCCATCTGGCTTCCCACCACTTCCTGCAGCATCCACACCCTCATTCAACGGTGGAGACATTCCCATTGGATCTTCAATTACAGTTTCTTGTGGTGGGCAATGTGTCTGAGAATCAGGAGATCCAAGAAGAGCTGCTTCACTTTTCTGATCAACAGATACTGGAGTTTCAATAAAGGGTATTTTCTTCTCCTTCTGGCCCTTATGGGACCCGACAACAGCTGCTTCACTTTTCTGATCAACAGATGCTGGCGTTTCGAAAAAGGAAGTATTCTTCTCCTCAGACGTGGCAACTAGAGTTCCAACAAATACATCGTCCTTCGTCTGTATTTCAGGGGACACAAGAGCAGCTGCTTCACTTTTCTGATCAACAGACACTTGAGTTTTAATAGAAGACGCGCCACTTTCCTTCTCCTTTCCCTCACACATAACAACCGGAGTTCCAACAACGACGGCATCCTTCTCCTTCTCATTTTCCTCTACCCCAACATCTGGACTTCGAACAAGTGCAGTCCCCTCCTCGTCCGCAACGACCGATGCGTTAGTAACATCAGCTCCTCCGTCTTTCTCCCTCTCCTCCCTCTTAGCAACTGGAACCCCTTCGGCAAGAAGGGAGCCGCCATCACTCTCTTTCTTGCCTCCAGAAACGTGAGCACTTACAGTGACGGCGACGGGGATGTCCACCTCGGTTTCCGGAACAACGGCTTCGACCTCGGCTGCGGCTGCAGCGGCGACGGATCGGCGAGTGGAGGGTCTACGGGCGGGAGTGCTCCTCTTGACGATCTTCTTCCTCGGAGGCATCTGTCCGGGCGGGCTAGGGTTTTGGAAGGGAAGGGAAGAAGACAGAAATTGGCAAGGACAGCGGGGTAAGCGCGCGCGTGAGAAGGGGAGGCACGTGTGGAGGGAAGTGGGGAGGATCAACGCGGAAGGTTGAGGCGTTGAGCGGTTGATGAGGTGGGAATTTTACGTACTTGCCCTTGCATTTTTTAAGTTTTCAGTAGCAAACCCATTCATAATTTTTTTAATGATAATTTGTATGTTCATTTGATTTAAATATTCGTGAAAATTATAAATTTGTAAATAGTATTATTTTTTAATCAGCAAGAAAATGTTTTGTCAAATTTTAAATATTGATGAGAAGTTTAAAATGTTAATTTCAATTAATTTAATTACTTAAAATTAGTTATCCAGACAGATAAGGTTTTTTTTTGTTTCTATCAATAAATCAATTAATCGAACATAATAAAGTAATTGATATTTTCCTCAATTTTGGGAAAACAAAGTTTGAGGTTTGAATTTAAGAAATTTGTTGTCATCATAAAATTCAAAAAAATACAGCATTCATTGTTGGTGCGTAATTTGGATTGTGTCAATTTTGTGAAGAATAAAATAATTTCAAAAGACAAAGTTGATAATGGTAGGAGTGTAAAAATTTGAAAGTATCTAAAAACACCCAAAGTAGAAAGTGCAGAAATGAAGTACCCTTTTAATGTTGAACAATAACATGGTTATGGATCAATTTTCTTTTCTATTTGAAAGATGAGAGGATGTGGCAATCTTTGAACTAATTGTGAAAAGCTCACATCCATGGTTGTCTTCTACAAGCGCGCATTAAAGCTTGGTAAAATGTCAACTCCGTACAAAATGAGCAAGCTGATGAGGAATTGCTTGTTCAATTGCTTTAGATCCATTCATCGTATATGCTACGATGTATCATTCGGTGGTCCAAAATCAAACGAGATAGAGTGAATCTTATCTTTTGTGGGAGTTATTTATTCTCTAATATGATCGTATTCATGAATCACTGAACCCAATTGAATCTATTCTCTTGTCCAAGGTCAATCTGGGTTACATCCACAAAATGAGATATTAATCAAGCAATGGGTCTCTCTTAGATCCTGAATTAAAAGACCTGAGTATCATTCCCTGCAATCTTTCTATTTTTTCTACAATCGTCAATGGTCAGATGCCATCGTCGGTGTGTCATATCACCGATGCACAACTTGACATGAACGTTCGCCATGTGAGATGCTCACTTGAGAGAGCGTGTGAATTTTACATGGGAGACGAGTGATTCCAGCAACCTTCGATTCCCAGAATTTGTGCGCCACCAAGCACTTCCGGCCTTCAACATGGGGAATAGATATTTGTCACAACACCTAATTCTTTAGCTTGCGACCAATTTACCGAAGGCCTAGCTCGCATTTGGATTATCCGTTTGATCGAATGTCTTTAAACGATCCAATTCCTTCTTGGATAAGACGTCGCCCGTTGGCGACCGTAATATGGGATGAGGATTCAGGAATTCATTTTTATTCGCCTGTTCCTTCAAGTACTCGTTCCGAGACCACGCCATTGCGATTTTTAACAACATGGCTAACTTCCCGTAGAAAAAACAGGAAGCAATACTCCCCAAGGGGTACCAAGAATCAAAAACGTTTTCGAAGATATCCAAGCCAGAATCAATGAAACAAATATGTAAATACCAGTTCCGCATTTACCACATGCGCAACACAAAAGTCAAAACTTTTTGATCAATATCGAACAAATAAACAACGATACAAAGAGATGTCACGATTCGAAAATCTCCGGAAATCCATCTTCCGAGCACACGATCCATCTCTAAATTTCTTGCAGCGCTCAATTCCATACGATCGATTTTATAGGCACATCTCAAAAGCAGAACAGATCAATGTATATCAAAATATGCAAGACAACCATCTAAGCATCCATTCGTCAATGCGATTTCGCAGAAATGTAACATAGAATGTCCTTGGAGCAAGTGAAACCATTAAGTTACGGGTTGAATCTGCTGGGCAGTCGAGATCACTAAGCTACAGCTGAAAAACAAGTCTACATAGGTCCCCGTAAGTTTCCCATTGCGCATGAACAAACCACCAATCGAATGCATCATCCATGACGACTTACAAACACCAAAGAAAACAATTTTTAACGACTAAGGATGCCCTACATATTAAAACTACCATCCAACGGCGGCGGCATCTACCTCTCAATCCTTGGACGACTTATTGATCAGGGATTTGTGGATGTGAGGGATGACACCACCACCAGCAATGGTGCCCTTGATGAGAGTATCAAGCTCCTCGTCCCCACGGATGGCCAGTTGCAAATGCCGTGGAGTAATGCGCTTCACCTTCAGATCCTTACTGGCATTCCCCGCAAGCTCCAGAACTTCAGCCGTTAGGTACTCAAGTATGGCCGCTGAATAAACTGCAGCAGTTGCCCCGACACGGCCATTAGCAGATATCCTTGACTTCAGCTGCCTATGAATCCTGCCAACCGGAAACTGCACCATATCCACCACCAAAAAAATAACACAGAGATGAATTTCATATGAACAATGAATCAAACTTTGATATTATTGAAGAAAATTGAAAACACTTGTCAATTCTTACAAATCTAACTCTGACCAAATAAGTGAATAACAGAACCCTTGATTAATTGAACTTATAGCACAGAGAGACCATCAGGAAAAAACACCCAAAAACTACGCAAATATGAACTTAGAAGCACGGACAAACTATACCATTTATAGACCGAGTTTGTGACAAGTAAGGTATGTCATTAGGTTACAAGCCTGAAAGAAATTTAATATAATCAATGAAAGAAATTTATCCAGCATTTAGAAAAACACAAAATTGACTCTCCAAGCTAGCAACAAGAGTATAAAACTCCTATTTTCCGACCACTATCATCAGAACAGGTTATCGATATGGGAGATGAGATCGTCACATGCATCGGCTAAAACTAAATAGATAATTCTTGGAAGGAACAACCCTCTTCGCAAGAGATACAAAGCACACCGTGATGGTAAAAACTGAACACAACATGAAGATATGAGATTTTCCCTTCACCTGCAAACCAGCTCGGGATGAACGGGAGACGGGCTTTTTCTTGTCCTTGTCCTTGTTTGCAGCAGTGGTCTTCCCGGCAAGGAGTCCTTTTCCACCTTTTCCCGCCATCTCTACGACAAACTAGGGCAAATCACAACACGATGCAAAACAGATTAGCCAAGAAACACGTACCAAAGGAAACCAATAACGAAATAAGAAGTCTCCGACACCACCAGAAGCAATCACGAAGTTTAAACAAAGAATGAACACCAGCAAATAAACGCAAAATTCGAAATCAATCACGAAGTCTCCCGCGCAGAAATTTGCGAAGGGAAGCACGGGTCCACAACAAGGGAAGGAGGAGGTAGCAGACATCAATTTAAAAAAGTGAAGCAACAAGAGTTGGTGACACAATACCAAAAGTTTCAATCAGGCGGGAAAACGAAAATGAAAAAATTCACCTCCCGCGCACAAATTTCAAAACCCAAAATGGTCAACGAAAACATCAAAAACAAGGTTCCACCAAAACAAACGGAGTATCGCACGACAAGCGAAACCGAAAATCCACGAAAGGAAAACCCGCCTTCGTAAGGTTTACCACAAACCCTAGAAAGAAGGAAGCTGGAGCCATACATCTGTTCTTTCGACTTCAAATTCCAGAAACCAGAAAGAAGAAGAAAAACTATCTAATTTCGACGAGAAAAACCAATTTCAAGAAAATAAAACCACATCGCGAGTAACCATAGAAAAATTTCAGAAATTGAGAGGAATCCTCCCGGAAATGCCAACGTGAGCGACAAGCTGACAAGCTAAGACAAAAAAAAATGCCATATCGAAAAGCCAAAACGAGATCTGGACACCTTTCCCGTTCCTAACCCAACCACCACGCGCGAGGAACGGAAACGAACCAATCCATATCCTCCTGCCCAAGAAAAAAATAAAAATCTTAAGTGACAACAAACGCCAGATCAAAAACGAACGCGCAACGCAGTACCCCAACGGCGGTCGGCGAGGAACCAACCCACCGTCCGCGCAAACCCTAAGGAAACCGACGGAACCAAAGACAAACCGGAGAAAGGGGAAGGAAGCGGCAAACAGAAGGCGTCGAGAGGTGTAGATCGAAGATACCTCCGACCGGGAACGCCTGCGAGCGAAGGAGAGAGAGAGAGGGAGGGGAAGAGGTGAGCGGGATCGAGTGAGAGGCGATAGGGGGAGATGAGCGTGATTGCTTCGTCGGTTTCGGTATTGCGATCGGGTGTTTGGGAAAGGGGCACGGATTCGATTTTTGTGGTAGGAGGTCGGGGGTATTTCTGGTATACCGTAAAAAAAATCGTGTGAATGAAAAATAAATAAATATTGATATTATATATATACATAAGATTATAATAATTATCATAATATTAAGTTGTTGAGTCAAATGGAAAAGGACGATTACGCTAAGATTGAGACATTATACTATTATTTATTTGTGAAATAAATTCATCTATTTATTTAGAATATACTATTATCTAACTGTAAAATATAAGACAGTTTTATATATCTGTTCATGTCACGTCATATATCATTTATAAATCACACCTGATATACATCGACAACATTTTTTTTATTAAAATTGATTAAAACCATCGGTTTTTTTGGTAATGAAACTGTAATAATTAAATCTATAACAAGTAAAAACCATCAGTTATGAAACTGTAATAAGTAAAATAAACATAGCCAAACACAACCAAACTACAAAAAAACCAACAATAGTTTGCAAAAAGAAGAAAAACCTAAAAAAAAAAAAAATCAAATGAACAAGAAATGAAACCAAAAATAACAAAAAAAAGAAAATAAACCAGATGTCAACTCCAATCTTATCTGACCACCTTTTTGAAGTATTATCCATATGACCTTATTTGAATTGAAGGTCGATGGCGTTATTGGAGCTTCCAAGGAATGTCAATGTCAATCAAACATTGTTAAATATGATCGAATAATTAAGACATTTTTCAATATGTAGTTACTAGTTCAAAAACGTAAATCATCTTATCATTCCTCTTATTATCAAGCATACCAAAACGACAAGGATGAGTTACACTACATTTATTATTGGAGATCGAGTCTTCTAAGCATTGACTACGTCTCTTGCCAAGAGAGAGAACACATTTTATAAGATGTAAAGAAAGAACTGAGGATAATAATTTTTTTTTGGTTTACTCAAGAAGTGTGTGTGACATACTACTATTATATTGTCTGTACTTTCAATAATTTAAGTTGTAAAATCCAACAACTTCCTTTAACTCCAAGGCAAAAGCGTTTATCTCTTCACGCAAAAACACTTTTATTAACTATTATACTAAAGTTATTGACGAAATAGCAAATAAACTGTGAGGTTGATACGGTGAATTTTTCTCTTAGGCTCATTGTATGTGCTATCTAAAAAGTTAGAAATTAAAAAATTGAGAATTTTATTTTTATTTTTTAAGATTTGTGATACATAGTAAAGTTGATAATTTATTTTCAACTTTTTTATATATAAAATACCATAAATTCCAAACTTTTAGACTTACCCCTATCTAAAAGTTAAGAAAACAATATTAGAATTATTATTATTTAATTACTTTATTTTATTATTTAAAATTAATTATAATTAAAGTATAATATATTTAATATAATATTTTATTTTATTTTTATTTTTATATTATTTTAATTCAAATTACTTCGTATAAACTTTAATATAATTAAGGTATATTAATATAATATATTGTTAATATTTTTATTTATTTAATTAGTTTTAATATTTTATTTTTATTAATAATAAAATATTGATTTATTTTAATTAATAATAAATAGTAAATATTTTTATATATTTATTAATAATAAAATATTAATTATTTTATTATATAATATTACAATTTTAAGAACTATATAATTTTTTTAACTTTATGACACAAATATATTCAAATTTTACTTTTCAACTTTCTAATTCTTAATTTTTCTAACTTTCTATTTTTTAAGTGACACAAATAAGCTTTTAAGATAACTTAACTTCCTCTTCTTAACTCCATACCTATTTTCTATCTTTTACCTTTCCACATTTCCTTTAAGGTTGAAAAAATAATCAATAACGTTAGAGAGTAATTCTTTAAAAGTGTAATTAAATATTCCCTTATGAAGTAGAGTGGTATCCATAGATTTCCAAACAACAAAGCTTGGAGAGAGTGGTATCTATTACTTTTACCTTGGTAACGGTGAGAACACCCTCTTTTGGTACAACAAGTTGAATGATTTTGAAACTTTAATATTTAATTTTACATGGTTATTCGAACTCTCAAATTGCATAAATATCTTGTTACTAAAGCAGTGAACTCTTCGTATCTTAAGAAATAATTAGAACATCTTCTTAATTCTAATCTAAGGGATTTAGTCCTTAGAATTTTATAATCAATTAACTCCACTTATCTTTCTGCCAATCTAGATATGGTCTTGTGGAATATTGTAGTGAATAGAAACTTCTCTGTCCACTCATTCTAATAATATTTTAATGAATGAAGGTTTACGTTTTGAGTTTTATAAACAAATTTAGAAAACTGAAGTATTTCTTAAAGTTAAATTTGTTTATTAGCTTTATATTCACAATAAATTTCCCACAAAAGAAAATATAACTAAAAAATTTGAAAATGATCTACCATTTGTTGGAATGTGGTCGTAATGACCATCAATATATTCATATGTTATATAACGTATAGATGACAAACGTTATGTATGCTCAATCATGAAACATAATGAACAACATCGAGAAACTATTGAAGGGGCAGAGATAAAAGTGAAGAATCGTTAGCTCTCGATTATAAGAAGAAAAGTGAAAAAAAGATAGACATAAATAAGAAAAACCTCAAACTTACCTTCATCGAAGTCTGCCATGTTGATGCATCACCAATGGTAAACTAACACCATCTTTCTTGACTGAAAGATGAAATAAAATATTTAATCAGTCGTGTTATGAATATTATCTTAATATCCGATAACATGATTTTCTTAACTTGTTTTTACTTAAAAAATTTAATTGTAGCTTGTAACTTCATGTATAGAATTTGTGGATGAAGCCAAGTGTAATTGAGATCGTTTTACAGTTAACAACACTGATAACACTAAAAATAATAATACTACATTAGGCTTTTCATTCATTAAATGTTCAGTATTTAAACGTTGAAGTGATGTTTTAGAAGAGAAAAAGAATAGCCGATATTATCTTCTCATTTCTCTTTATATCTGTGGACTCGTCTCTTTTTGTTTTGATTGGTTGTTATATTTTGTAAAATGAATTATTTATATTTTGAATTTCTCATTAATTGTGGTTGCAGAATCAGTGTTTTTTAAAATTTAAATTTACTACATCGTTATCATATAAAATACGTAAATAGTCTAATTACATGTAAAAAATTTCGAATTTCCATTGCATATGCTACAAACTTATTGGTTAGCAGACATTTTTCTCTTAACACTTGAAAATATTAATAATATCTATTTCATGTTTAGATTCAAGAACTTATTTTTAAAGGTGGTAAGAAGATTTATCTATCACCGCAGTATACGATTGTGTCAGATCCAATAAATTTTTTTAAAATAACCTTTCCACATAGATTTATATTTGATCAAATATACATATTAAATATTTATTAAAAAAAAAAGCAAATGATTTGATTTTATCAAAAAAAAGTACAATCTAATTAGAATTTTGAGGTGATTCATGGGAAACGGAAGTTTAGTTTATTAATGTTTCGGTTTTCGAGGAGGCGGTGAAATTAAAAGAAATAACAATAGTAACTAACTTTCTCTTATAATAATCTCTTATTATTGCTTTTTTTCCAGTTGGCTCGATGATTTGTATTTTGCATTTTTTTTGTCGTACCCATAACTAATGTAAGCTTTTAATTAATCTAATTATCGTATTAAAAAAAAAAAAAAACATAGGTTGGCCGTCAGGGTGGTCAGACAGCAATTCCCGCCAAGTCCGGTGTCACTTCCTTTTCTGTTGTCCTCTTCCGCTTCGCCGCGCTTTTTCTTCCAGGTTGCGATCGATACCTACGAAGCCCCGGCGTTGTCCGGGAAACACTCTTGCGTCTCTTCTCTTCCTGAGACGGAAACATTCCATTCCTCCCCAAATCTCTCTGCAGAAGAAGCTCAATTCTCGCTCCCTTTGTCATGGCACAATCCCTACACCTCCTCTCCCATACCACCACCTTCCGCCCCCTTCCGTCTCGTCGCCACTCCCCCTTCGTCTCACCTCCTCCCCCATCCCTCCGCCGCCGAATACCACGTTCGGGCCGGATCTGCGCCTTGGCGCACACCAATTTGGACGGCATGGCCGTTGCCCTGTCGGACAATGGGACGCTGATGGCCCCGGAGGTTATGGACGTGGACGCGGTGACGGAGGTGAACCTGAAGGAGAAAGGGTTCCGGAGCGCGAGGAGGACGAAACTAGTGTGCACGATCGGTCCCGCAACCTGCGGGCCAGAGCAGATCGAGGCGCTGGTGGTCGGCGGGATGAACGTCGCCAGAGTGAACATGTGCCACGGAGACCAGGAATGGCACCGGGAGGTTATCTGGAGGGTACGGAGGTTGAACAAGGAGAAGGGGTTTGCGGTTGCCGTGATGATGGACACGGAAGGGAGTGAGATTCACATGGGAGATCTACCTGAGTCGTCGGCGAAGGCCGAGGTACATTTTCATTTATTTGAAAGAAAATAATCTTTTTACAAACATGCTCTTAAGGTAAAGGTCAACTTGAATTACGAAATTCCAATTGAGGGTAGCTTTTGCTAAACTTAACATACTCGACTTCTAGAACAGATATTTTCTCTCCATTTCTCTCAAGCCAAATTGACAATTAGAGTTTGAGTGCATGGATTTGCTTTTAAATTAATCATCCTTTTTTGAGGGTCCATCCTATTAAGGCTTTTCAAAATTGTCACCAGAAGTTGAAAAAGTGTGTTTGACACATTAATTAGTGATTATAAGCTGCTTAGGTAAAGATTTATTAGGAGTATCATTGTTCAAGTGACTGAAGCATCACGAGATTATAATAATCTCACATGCACGGTAATTCAAGGAAATAAAGCATTTGAAAGCAAACCACAACAGAAGCATAGCAATAAAAGACTCCATATACGAAAATTTAAGGCATTACACCTTTGTTACATTAAAAAAACAAAATGAACTAGAAATAAAAACAAATATCTTGGTAGATGGTTGCCAAGATCCAATCCATTTGTGTATATTGAGTTCTCGACATCAATTTCCTATGACATCCAAAATATGTTGTACCTAACCTTCAATAGGAAATACTAAAATCAAATACTACGGAAACTTAGATTGGAGAGGCAATAATATAATATGAATGATAAATAGAAAATAATAATCATTTGAATAATAGTGATATTAAATGATAAACAATGAATTTTAAAGTTAAACAATAAGAAAATAACTCTAAAGGCTTGCTTGTGCAATTAGGAAGTAAGGGAAATGTAAGTCAAGAATTATAGGAATTCATTAGAAATGAAAGTAAAAGAAAGTACCTTCCTTTCATCCACTTTCTTATTTGTTCTAGAATGATATACTATTGGTGAAATGATATACCATTTAGTAAAATGATTTATTGTGGACCAACCACCACCATTATGACCATCGTTTGCTTGGTGGTGTCACTTGACAATGGTGGAGTGAACAAGGAGGAGGGCCTTGGGGTCATTGTTCTAGAGGAGCTTGAGGACGTGGTCGGTGATGGAGGAGGAGAGATGGTCAAGGTCAGACAATTTGAGGGAGTGGAAAAAGAGGAGAACCTTGGGGCTGTCATTCTAAAGGAGCTTGAAAATATGGTTGATGATGGAGGATGAGAGGCAGTTGAGGTCAAACAAAGATAGGAAGGGAGCTTGGGGTGGAATGGATGGCTTGGGTAGGGGGTCAAGGGTGAGAGGAGAGGTTGGGCGGTCAAGGATGGACTGGTGAGACCTGTGATTCCTTACCTTTCTGTAGAGGGAGGAGGGAAATTTGGGGGCTTCCCATTTTTACACGTTAAAAGGTGAAGGAATCACTTTTCTAGATGCACAAATATTAGGAAAGTTGGATTTTATTTTCCTTTTCTTCAATTTCTTAACGTACAAACTTCCCTAATAAACAAAGTGAGTTCAAAGCCATCTGTATCACAAAGAGTATACGAGGAAAACTCATGTGTGGCTTGTGTTTTCAGTAATCTTGTCATTGTGTTTCATTCATTTCATAATTCTTTATTAAATGGTAAAAATCTGAAATCAATGAATATTCATTTATTCATCTTAGTTGTTACCTTTTAGAAGTACTCACCATTGATGTATAGACATTTTTTGAGTTAGTGTAGATCACCCTCACTTCCCAATAAGACTCAATAAAATAATAAATTTGTTTGTGTTTATATCAAGCGAGAGCCTCCACAATAACGTGGATACATTCATTCGGCTACATATCTGATCTAGTGGACTTTCCTGTTGTCACAATACTAGCCTTGTCGAATTAATACTACCCCATCTAGGATTATTCATTTGTTACATTAGGGTCAAGACTCATTCATTGCTATCCTTTATTGTATTACTATTTCTTATTTTCATTATATGCGTTGAAAAATGTTGACAAGCAATCATTCAGAGTCTTGGAACCATCTGATTAAAATGGACATAATCTAGGCAGCCCCTTAAGACATTTGGATTTGTTTATTTTGCTGTTGTCTAAGAGGTTTGTTGGATGTCCATGGTGATCCACTTGAATCATAGGAATTCATCCAAATGCTTGATATGGACATTTAGTCAAGTTTCTGAAACTGGACCATTGATGGGCCGGCATCTTGTGCATTCTGTAAAATGAAAATCACTGGTGTATGTTTGAAATGGACATTTGATAACCATTGACTTTGTCCCCAAAACTTGGAGCAGATGTATGGAATTGATTCTCCCGTGTTAAGAAGTATGAGTGTCCATAGTGGGCAGATGTCTTGTACATTTCATAAAAGGAGAATCATTGGTATACGTTCAAAATGGATGTGTGATAGCCACTTATTTTGTCCCTAAAACTTTGAGCGAATGTCTGGAATGGACACCCGATCCACCTTTGTGTTACAGAAGCAGAAATGAATGTCTACTCAGTCTGTTCAGCATCATTGCAACCCAATGGCACATTCTTCCCGTCCAAAACTTGGGGGAAAAACTTAGTATCATATTCGAGGATTATTAGAAGACTTCCTAAGACATGATTTGCATTTTCATTCATTCAAATGGCAAAAACTTCAATAAATTGCAACTCATGAAAATATATCAATTCATGCAAAAATGAAGAGCATGCATGTGAAGTCCATAAGAACTCTATTGGAATCCAATCACAATGAATTACAACTTCATTCTTTGAAATCGACACAAGAATTCTCACAGCCCATCACAAAAAAACCACAAAAAATGATGGGAATGTAGACAATCTCCCAATTTAAATTTCTTTAACTTCAGTATTTTTTTTTCAATTAACATGAATGATTTTAATCAAACAAAGCTGATGTAATGTTATTCAATGAACACTTATCATCAAACATTAAAATTAATCTTGTTAAATTTGTTTAGTATAGTTTGTTTGTATTTATTCATGTTGTCACATCCTCCTGATTTGTAGCTTTTTGTTGCAGAGGTATGATAATTTGATTATTGTTTGCTTGTTTTGCACTGCCTAAATTGTTGCAGTCATACACTTTGATTGAAGAGTATGATAACTATGTAAACTTCAAATTTGGTATATGTATTGTTAATATACACATTACTTTTTCATCTTATGTGCAGGATGGTGAGATCTGGACTTTCAGTGTTCGCCATTTTAATTCTTCTCTCCCAGATCGAACCATCAATGTGAACTATGATGGCTTTGCTGAAGGTTACAATACAAGCTCACATCCTGAAAAATATTTTTCTTCATAAGTCATCATCAAACTGACAGTTGTATGATTTCTAAACAAGCTTGTTTGTCATTCAGACGTGCAAGTGGGTGATGAACTCCTTGTTGATGGAGGAATGGTGCGGTTTGATGTGATTGAAAAGATAGGCCCAGATGTTAAATGCCGCTGTACTGATCCTGGCCTTTTGCTGCCCAGGGCTAATTTGACCTTCCGGAGAGGTGGCAACCTTGTGCAAGAGCGTAATGCCATGCTTCCAACAATTTCTTCCAAGGCAAGAAGATATTTGATTTGTGTGGTTCATGACTTCTAATTGTTTACTTTTTTTCTTTTGATTCATTTCCATATTTTTATGAGAGAAGACAGGGTGATTCTTGTTAAATCAAATAAGAGTCATCCAAAACCAGTACAATTGTGACTAAGATGGTCAAAAAAAGAACAAAAAAAAAGGAAAATAAGAAAATCTGAAGCATATGGTTATAATCCTCATATGCTTGTTGGCAAAATAAACATTAAAAGCTGCCCATTTACTCCATTAGACTTGATAACATGACTGTGCAGAAGCAAGCACATAAAAGCTTTAAACTTTGAAGGAGTTTTGCCACTCCAAACTATTCTATAGGCAGGTCAAGGTAAACTAGAAGCCTTAGTGAGCTGGGAGTTGCAGCTCTTGATAGAATGTGTTGAACCCCATCCTTGGCCATCAATGGCATCTGTTGTAGGGATCACACACTGTCATGACATATCTTGGCGAAGAGCAGATATTTGTATCCCCATCAATTTCATCCCATTTACTCCATTAGACTTGATAACATGACTGTGCAGAAGCAAGCACATAAAAGCTTTAAACTTTGAAGGAGTTTTGCCACTCCAAACTATTCTATAGGTAGGTCAAGGTAAACTAGAAGCCTTAGCTCTTGATAGAATGTGTTGAACCCCATCCTTGGCCATCAATTGCATCTGTTGTAGGGATCACACACTGTCATGACATATCTTGGCGAAGAGCAGATATTTGTATCACTTCTACGTCCTTCAGGTTTTGCCTTAAATTGAGATTCGTGGACTGGTATCCCCATCCCATTTTTCAGTGTTCTTGACTGAGACTGACGTGTTAATGCCCTGAACAAGAATATTTGGAAATTTCTTACACAGGAGATGTCCTCCAAGCTATAATGCAGTGAAATTGAAAAAATTGATGGCTGTCACCCCTTTCTATACGAAGGAGTACTTTATCCTGTTTGAACAGAATTCCATTCTACTCTGCTGGCCATATATGCTATCAATAATATCTACATTCCATTTGCATCATTAAACCTTGTTGAATTCCTGAAGGGATCTAAGGCTTCGGCTCTCACTTAATGAGATGAATACTCCCTTCGGCATGATCAGATCTAGACTGCAACAAATTTCTTTTTTCAAGAAGGCAAGCCTTGATGCAATGATATGGTTGTTCCATTAACTAGAAAGATACGGATTCAAACCCTAAGAAACAACTTTTCTATTTATGAGATAATACTGCTTACAATTGGATCATCTCTGACCCTACGTGGATGAGAGCCATGTACTCTGAGTTTGATAAAGTGTAGCAATGATAAGTAGAAAATAATAATCATAGTGAATGAATCAATTGATGATTAATGAATTGGTCCATGTGGAACTGTTTGTGGTTTGAATTAAGTCTTTCAAAAATCATATTTCTGTAGTTCCAGGGATCGTTAGGAATTACACTTGTATTGAGGTGTCATAATGTAGGCTCTTTTCATAATCTTGTTTTAGAAGGACCATCTCATTCCCATGCAAATGCACTATTACTAAGAAATTGATGTTTGCTGTAGATTTTTCTTGTTAAGTTTTAATCAATTACATTGTTGGACAAGCCTTGAGATTATAACTTGATTTTGTAGGCTGACTTTTGTTGTTGAGGTAAAAGGTATATATATTTAATATTTTATAATAATACCAATTTTAAGCTGCAATGCTTATCCTTGACTATCAAGTTACAATAAAGAAAGAACTAAATACCTTTTTGTGGCAATTTCTAGGATTGGCTGGATATAGATTTTGGGATTGCTGAAGGCGTGGATTTTATAGCAGTCTCTTTTGTGAAATCAGCTGAAGTTATTAATCATTTGAAAAGTTACATTGCTGCACGGTCACACAAAAGGTTAGAGCATTAATACTCCATCATATATTTCTGTATGGCTCAACTTTTATGGTGATATTTAAAATATAAAAGCTCATAATTTACTCAAGTTATATTTCATATGGTCTTTATTATGCCAAGATTGTAATGGCTAAACACTCAAATTAGCAACATGCCTAAACTTGAAATACAGTAGGACCTATGATATTGAAGTCAATAGAAGATTTAATATCAAGGGCTATTTCACTTTTCTTCTATGAACTAAGCTGTAAGAAGAAACAAAATTCAGTTCTATCAACAATGGTAATCAATCAGTGGTTTAATACCCTTCTACGTGGGGTGAGTCATGATAATCATTTTTTCCATCTATTCCTATCCATCATTAAATATTTTATTTAATTACGCAAATTTAAATTTGTTTTACTATTTCTGATCAAATAAATTTTGGTCTTCTTCTGCCTCTTTTTGTTTCAATTAGATTAATTAATTTTCTTTTTCTTATAGATTCCTCTCTAAGCCATAACTCTTCGACTATTAGTTATTTCTTAGTAGTTACCACC
Organism: Cymodocea nodosa; assembly: GCA_036874045.1. Lineage (NCBI taxonomy): Eukaryota > Viridiplantae > Streptophyta > Magnoliopsida > Alismatales > Cymodoceaceae > Cymodocea > Cymodocea nodosa. The sequence continues at coordinate 942,404 of CM072335.1, forward strand.
TTCTCCTTCAACACAAGAGCCATGGCTGCCCCCAACTTGACCAATGGCAATGGTGGAGAATCAAACCCCTTGCAAGACTAATGAGATTCAATCACAATGGTATAGGGAAACTAACATTTATTATTATTTTTTAAAAATTATGTTTGTTTTGAATAACATTTCTCCTCTACCTGTCTATTATATTCTCACAAACTTTATTTCTTCCTGTCTATTATATTCTCACAAACTTTATTTCTTATTTTTTTAATTAATTACGTGAGACTTTTTAAAAGATATTAATTGCATTGTAAAAATAAAAATTTATAATTTACTCAAATCATAAATTTATAATTTTCACTAAAATGTTACATTTTGAAAAAATATTCCAATCTCTTCCTAGACATTCAACATGGAATTAATTTTTATATAATTTCATTGTTATTAAAATTATTTGCCATTAAAAGTTTTGTCCATTTATTTGTACATGATTTAAGAGTAGTCATATATGCAAGCATTATATTTGTATTTAATCGACATTTTATAATGATAATTATCTAAAAAAATTATCTAAGCTTTTTTATATACTTATTATAACTTTATCTTATTCTTGAAATTCAAGTTAAAATTTTAGGTTTTTTGACCATTTCCATAAAAGTATTGTGTTTCCACCAATATGTTTTCTTTTTTTAAAAGACTAATCCTTGATATGATACCAACATTTCAATCATTGGTTATAATTATTTTACAAAAAAGTGAGAAAGAAACTATTAAAAAACACACCTCAGGTTGCCATTGTTGAACACCATAGCTGCTACTTTTCCTTAGAATTGCACAAGTGTGGCTCTTTTTTATGGAAAAAAAAATATTATTTTGAAAAGTCAAGATGATTTAACATGACATTTTTTCAAGAAAATGCTACACTTTTGTAGTTGAATAACTCACCAATCGGTAGAGCATAATAAGATCCAACATTCTGACACCATCCAGAAACAAAAAATTCAACTCTTTGGCACTGCTCAAAAACAAAAGAATAGTCTTCCATTTTGTAATTTTAGATGAGGTGCATATCGAAGCATCATTAATATAACAACCTGCAATCGATTTCAGTGACATTGCAGTTATTGCAAAAATAGAGAGTATTGACTCTTTGAAGAATTTGGAGGAAATTGTTCGTGCTTCAGATGGAGCAATGGTTGCTAGAGGAGATCTAGGTGCCCAGATTCCTCTAGAGCAGGTGCCTGCAGCACAACAGAGAATTGTCAAAATCTGTAGACAGTTGAACAAGCCAGTCATTGTGGCATCTCAGCTTTTGGAGTCTATGATTGAGTATCCCACACCAACAAGGGCTGAAGTTTCTGATGTTTCAGAGGCAGTTAGACAGCAGGCTGATGCTTTAATGCTTTCTGGTGAGTCTGCTATGGGTCAGTTTCCTGAAAAGGCATTGGCTGTGTTGAGATGTGTAAGTTTGAGGATTGAGAAGTGGTGGAGAGAAGAGAAGTACGAAAATATGGTGCTTCCGGGTATTTCATCATCGGTATCTGATGGTATTTCAGAAGAAATTTGCAATTCGGCTGCAAAAATGGGTAAGCACATTACTGCAAAAATTTTGAGTTTATTTCTTTCTGTTTTCCCTTGAGAAATTCCTGCACAGCTTCCAATTTTGAAAAATGAAAACATAGGATGGCAATGTGATCCAAAGTCTTGTCAATGGCCTTATATTCCAAAGAAAATGCAAAACCCCATCACTTATCACACTAGAAATTTAGATCAGCTCTCTTTTTAACCTTAAGGACTTAAACTGTATGCATTCCAAATCAAAGGACCATGACAAAGACTGATCGAAGCAAACAAAAAATTGAATCAATACTAAAAATAGAAAGCTTCTCTCTATAAATCTGGCACTTCTCTCCCTACTCAAGAAAATGACATTAAGCCTTCTCTCTTCTATGCAACTCCATGCTATTACAAAGCCTAATACATGTGTCTCCCACTTGTGAAGTGGTTCACAATTATATTCATCTGGCTTACATGTTATCGCAATTGCCATGTTACCATGCCTACCACAACAATTAGTGGAAATTTATCCATGCAACTGATTAAATTTCTCAACTCAGTCATTACACGGAAAAACATTGTTCTAATGATTTATGTAAATGCGTCTGTCTTCATCTTTAATTCTGAGGCATTGAGGAATTAAATCACAATATTCTACCAACCTATCAATAATGAATTTCTATATCAGTTATCTAATATATAACATGAAACCAGTATTAATCTTATAATAAATAAGTACTCAAGTATTGGACCAAAATAAATAACATTTTTCCAAAAGGTTATAAATCATTGTCAGCCATCTATATGAAGAGCTGCCCTGTCTTTGGCAATGGTTACTGAAAAGGGGATGGCCTCTCAACAGGGTGTAGTGAAAAGGGCTTCTTAATGGTGTTGGGTTGTGCAACTGTTGATCATCTCCTCTTTCAAATCTTGCCTGCTTTTTGATCCATAGAGCCATAGATGTGCTACAGGGAGAGTCTTATTTAGATTGGGACCAATGCTTAAAAGGAAACTTTTTCACCAATTTTCCACTCTAAACCACTAGTGAAAGGAAATGCAGAATTTTGGAAGAAGGGGAAAGCAAAGCAAGGGATTGAAGAAGGGAGACGATGGAAAGTTCAAATTCCTATTTCAAAGTTTTCACATTATTTGAAAAGTCAATTTTAAGTAATTGAATTGGCTAGGATTGTATGGTTTCATGTTCTCTATTAAAATTCTAATCCTAATGATTACATCCTCTTGGCTGGAATCCAATATGTGCTGAAAGAAGATGAAAGGTGGGAAACATGCTGTGACTTAGAGGTGTTAATGGGTTGGGCTAGGTCGACTTGACCTAAAAAGTATTAGCCCATTTAAGCTACGGTTTGGGTTGAATTTTTTTTTAATTCTTTTGGGACAGCCTGGTCTTGGTTGAAATTTTTTTGAGGCAGTTTGATCCGATCTAAAATTTTTTCGGGACAACTCGGTTTGACCTGTAGCCTGGCTTGCTTATTTTTTTTCTTCAATTTAACTGAAGGTCAACTTTGATTCAATCGAAATTTTTTTTAGTTTTTTATTTTTTTAGCAATTTGACCGTATCTTTACTTCGGTACAACTGAAATTTTTATTTTTTTATTTTCTTTCTTAGTCTGAACAAAGCTTATCTTCGATTTGATCGAAGTTTTTGAATTTTTTAAATATTTTATTATTATTATTTTCTTCGATCTGATTGATCGAAGTTTTTTATTTTTTTCTTCAGTTTGATTGACATATTTTAATATTTTAATTTTTTTCTTCGATCTGATTGAAGATAAACTTCGGTCTGATTGAAGTTTTTTATTTCTTTATTTTTTCCTTCAATTTGACCGAATCTTAACTTTGGTCCAATCGAAGCTTTTGATTTTTTATATTTATTTTTTTGATTTTAAATTAAAAAAAATTACAATGTTTTTGATAATCAATTCATCATTCAAATATATTATTTTATTTATAAATACACAAGCATTAAACATATGTTATCATTTATAAATCATGATTCATCACATTAACATCAATATCAAGACATCATCGACGTACCATTTATAATTTATCATCCATCAACACATTCAAACACAAGTCATAAAGTTAAAATAATTATTTTATTTCTAAATTTAAATTAAAATTACATTATTTTTGTAATTACATCAAATATTTTTACATTTAATATACATAATTATATTTAAACATTGAAATTTGCAAATTCATTGATGAAGTTATCTTTCTGTCCACGAACACAAGTAAACTTCCAGTTTTTAACACACATTAATGTTTTTAAAATATCATCTTTTAATCTTGCTTTTCTATCATATAATATATTAATACTAATACTAAATGCATATTTACATCCTACAGATGAAGTTGAAATTGTTAGTAAATCTTTAGTTATTAATGATAAAATAAAAAATATATATTTTTGTGTTTTCTTTCAATTTATTACATCAAAATTTAGAAAATCAAGATTATCTCTTATTAAATAGTTATGATTAAAATTATTTAATTCTTTCCTATTTGTTATGATAAATCACTATGTTCATCATCAAATATACTATAATCAATTATTGATGATGATGATGATGGTTGTGAAAAGTAAGACATATTTTGTGTTTATTGTATTCCATATTTTGTAACATACATATCAAACATATTATTTAAATTTTGTTTTACATTTTCAATTGTTACATCAAGTTCTACGTTTAAATAAGTTTGTATTACATTTATTAATTTTTTAACAACTTTTACTTTAGTCCTAAGATCTAAACAAATACTTAATTTATATAAGAAATGTATCTTATTCTAATTTTTATTTTCTGTTGATTTCAACGTTTGTTTTTTACGAATATTATTTTAATGTACACGGACTTACAGAGCTTAACCTGAATTGGCCTACGGGCCAGCCTAGGCCTGACTTGAATTGACTCATGAGTCAGTCTAGCTCGACCTGAATCAACTTATGGGCCAGCTTGGCCTGTAGGCCAATTTTTTAATATATTATAGCCTAGCCTGACCTGATTTTTTAAATTAGGTCGGGCTAGGCTGACCTGCAATAGTGCGGTCCAATTGATACCTCTACTGTGACTATTTGGCCTGATTAAGTGATAACCACATTGGAGTAAAGGAAGTCATGACTTCAAAGCCAACAAGCATATTAAATATGCAAACTAGTCTTGATGAACACTCTAATTAAGTATATTATATCCAATCATTACTGAAATGATCACAAAAAACCAAAAACGATCTCAGATCACCTTATGTCCTCATCAATATAATTTGTTGCATCTGCTATGATTAAATGGATCGAAGATGGCATATAGCTTTCTGGACAATTTTGAAAACCAAAATCTATTTTAAATAATCATATATAAAAAATTTACTGTGAAATGACCAAGGGCTTTAAAATAAGGATGATGTATAACTAACTGACGTAATTAGTATGTAATGAAACTGTATGAGATGAAAGAAGCCCATTTCATCAATATTTCCTTTCTGGAAGATCTTTTTTTGAAATCAGCAAGAAAAGCAAATAAGATGGCTATCCAGGAGATAGTTGGGAACATCTTGGAAGTTGGCACGTACTCTGTTGAGGATTTTTGAGAATTGTTGTGTCCTTTTTAATCTTTATCAAATAATATATATGATAAGTTCTGATATCTGTAAATGTATTTGGTAATTGGATTTCGGCTTAGTGGATGTCTTTGAAAATTATTTATAACAGAAATCAATTTATATTTGTTTAGTTTAAAATCAGAGACCTAAACGGCCAGCATTAATCAGCTGCAATGGTATTCTCTTTCTTAGTTTCAGCTGAACTGAAGTCATGATATCCACTATTTTTAGTTATGCATTTCTTTATCACCTTCTCCTGCAATCGTGAACTAGGATTGCATGGTAATAAAAGAATAAACAGGAAGTACAGAATACAGAATGCATCCTTGTGCTTTATTTTATTTTAATACATGGAAGTTGCTGTTCTAATATTGCATGTTGCGAACTCCCTAAACTCAACTGGTCAGTTTTGTTATGCAATATTTTTATAGTATAGCTGGTTTTATCGTTCATGTGTGCTCGCATCAGGTACACTTGGCATTTTATTGCTTCCATCTGTGCAATATGTGTTAGTTTACTTTTGCATCTATTCCTTCTCGTAACATTTTTGAGAGGGAGAGAACCAGTGCCATTGCTCTTGCTGACAATGCTAACTTGTCTTGCAGCTAACAATTTGGGTGCCGATGCACTCTTTGTCTACACAAAGACGGGTCATATGGCATCTCTACTGTCAAGATGCCGCCCAGATTGTCCAATTTTTGCATTCACAACCACTGCATCTGTGCGGAGGAGGCTAAATCTTCAGTGGGGTCTCATACCTTTTCGTTTGGATTTCTCAGATGACATGGAAAGTAACCATAACCGAACCTTGTCTCTGCTCAAGGCCAGAGGAATGATTCAGTCTGGGGATTTGGTCATTGCAGTTTCTGACATGCTACAATCAATTCAAGTGATCAATGCCCCATAAGATTGCTCCAGAACAAAACTTACTACCGTTTGCTAGAGGGATCGTATATATAATTGCAAAATAGTTTTGAGGTTGATTTATTTGCTTTGTAGCTTGTATTCCTCCCTGGATATATATCATTCGATAAGTTTTTACATCACCAGGGAAAAATCAGTTGTGCGTCCTTGAGAAGCCAAGATTTTCATCTATTTTTGCAACCTATTTTAGACAAGAGATAATGGTGATGGCCATTGTTTCATGAATCCGTTATGCTTTTGCTACATCACATCGGAGTGCAGTTGCTGCGCAGGTGATTTTTTAAATTTGCAATTTTTATGGTAGCCGTTTTTTTTTTTTAATAATATTTGGGTTTCATGTTCACAAATTATCCTTGTGGTGGAGGTTGTTGATTGCTGATCTTTATCGAACATTATCATATCCACAAGTTTGTTCCTGCCTTTATGTTTGCTGCATCTGTTTCTGCTTTCTTTTCTTACGATCCTTGACTGCAGGCAATGTAACTTAGGTTTATTTCTTGTTATTTGCGGCTCATCCTATATCTTAGTACTTGATATGATTCTGTTAACTCTCAAATCTCATTACAAACGTGCGTGTTCCTGCCTTCTTTGTTTTTTCTCATATCGGGTGGAATAATGGTACGATTCTCACTTTAAAAAGCTCCACAAGCACCGAGAATTTTCACTTCCTTTGGATTTCTCCTTTTTATATACATATCTGAATCACATTTTATAGTTTATTATTTTTATTTTATTGTTGGAAATTCATTCATACATGAATTTGTTGATGGTTGTTTTCTTCATATATAGTCAACGAATACCACAGGGTTTTTCTTCATGTTAACGGTGAGGCTGAGGGCTTGCCCTTCGTGGGGCTTTAGTCAGGGAAACAAGGAATCGTGCCAAATTCTAGACACGTTTTGATATTAATTGATACTTGTTGATGGGGAGCTTACCATTATTTGGTCGGTCTTTGAATCAATGGATTCCAAGCTCTCTAAGCTATTTTTCGTGCCCATCTTTTTACCTGCGTTTTTTAAACTTCTCTTCCGACGACTGATCATAAGGCAGTTGATGGTGCTGTTACCTCCTCTCAATCTTTGCTGGATGTTGGAACAAGATGGTCGAGAAATGGCTTCGTTGGTCCAACACCAATCGATCACTTCTCTACAATGTGAGGTGTTGTGTTCGTTATTCAAAAAATTGTAGGAGGTATGGACAATGGGCATAGAAAAAGTTCTGAATAAAATCTCGTAACTTAGTCTAATGATAAGAAAAATGATCTGCAGAGGCTGTAAGGCAAGTTGGGAAGCTAATTTGAATCAAATCTTGTAAACCCTAAACCCTTAAATTTCCAACGCAATATGTAAATTTGTAAACCATCAATATGTGCACCTAAATCACGTACAATAGTGTAAACACAGAGTAAGAAGAAACAGGGATCGCATCTAACTCATAACTAGAAGGAATAGGCCATGGCATTTACAGACGACCCTCTTCAATTAATATAATACAGCCGAATGTGGAGAACTTGACAACAGCACAAAGGGAATCAGGAAGCCCCTATTATGTTGGGACTTTACCACGCAACGAAAGACGAATTTGGATTGAGACTTCAACATACAAACAGTAACAATAAATGCTTTTTGACGTCCATGCACAAGTGGAACGGCAAATACATTCTTTTCCATGTGTATCGCAGAAAGAGAGACCTTGTCCCCCAACCGGACAAGAGCTTGAGTTTCAACAACCTTCGATGTTCCGTACACTGAGAGGCTGATGCCTTGGGTCTTTTCCTTCTCGATTTGCTCCTTGATCCACAAGTATGTGATCCTCAACTCATCCTCTTGAAGTTTAGAATATGATCGTGAGGATGATTAAGTATTGTCCAAGTCAAGAAAAAGGGTAAATGCAAGATGCAGAAGAATCGCAAGCAATGGTACGCCCAATCCAATTTCTCTTTGACAAGTGTGCTGTCGGAATTACGACCACGAACACCTTCCGGTTCAGGAATATGGTGGACAGGAAGGTTCTAAGCACCATCGCGGCCATCTCACTCATGCTAAACCATCTCATCACTACCAATGTTCACAGGCTCCCGAAAATCTGACTTTTTGTCAACAAATCTATACCACAGAATACAACGTTTGAAAATGGAGCCTGCTGCTAAACGAATTATCTGAATTCTTTCTTCAACCCTTTTTGCATCATGTCCTTTGCAGACTGAATCGAGTTTATGATAATGACATAATAATCTAGAGAATTGTCCACCATACCATCCAGATAGACACTTTAACAATGGTAAACACCTTGTCCACCAAGCATGAAATATAATACAGGTTGATAGGAACGGCCTACCTCAGGACACCTTCCACACATTTATTGATGAAGGTGAAATATCGAGTTTGCAAACCATCGCCCCACATTTCAATCTTATCGGTATATGTAAGAGCTCTTCTTCAAAATGCAGAAGGAGCCTTCCCTCTTGCACCTACAGCCCAAGAAAGCGAAAGCCACCCTTATTATTTCTCTGTAGTGGGATAAATTCAAACAGACTATGTACTTGTAAACAACCAAATATCTAAGATAGTATTCCACAAATATGAATTCATTGGCGTACCATGGCATGTTACCACCTTTCCAGGTCCCATATGGGCCATACATGCTGTGGAAACAACCGACGCAACATTCAATCCCAAAGTCCTCGTTGTAATGTTTACACAATTCCTATGTCTACCCCATCTGTGGCCTTTCATGCAGTTGTTATCCATGACCCTCAAATCAACAAGGTGAGATTCATGGCCATGTTCATGTCTTCAGTCACGTGCTCATTCTTCTTCTTCTTCTTCTTCTTCTTCTTCTTCTTCCAGTCAGAGTCAATGATAATAGTGGCCCTCACTCTTCAATCGCCTAGCAACATGGGAAGCAGTGGTGAAGCCACCTGCACCAGGTAATGGAGATTCGGAGTTTCCTAGAGAGCAAATACCAGGTAATGGATTTTCTCCAAGAAGAAGCTAATGACCTTGGAAGGGAAAAAAGAATGCAAGCTAATAGAACTTTGTGAAAATATGATCACAATTAAAGAACTCACAAATAGCATGTCAGATAAGGAAAATGCATTTTTTAACATGATATTAAACTGATTACTATGTCATGCAAGACGTAGTAACATAAGAATGGGTGGAAATAAGGTCCCATCATGAGTATCATGTGCCGACATAAGGATAATAAATTAAGAAACCAGGAAGATGAAATCGAACTAGAAAATATACAAGTAAAAATAATACTCGATCTCAAAACCAAACACATCAACCAACAGCAGTGTAAACTAATAGTTAAAAATACTGAACCGGAGATGCCACTGCGTCATCTAATTCATAATGAAATCGCAACCAACAATTATAGCGAACGTAAAGCGAGGCAGGAATCTTAAGAAAGGGTTCAATGTCTTTATAGAGGTTCATAATAGACATTTATTTCAGATGTAATTTTTACTATTAGATGATAGACTTTAAGTTAATGTATCTAAATCATAAAATAAGTACCTATTATATTTTTAGCTATGAGCATCTATAGCCTCATTTTCACATTATAAAAATACTCAAATTAGAAATTTTAGAAGCAATCAACAGCTACCCAAGTCTAGTTCAAAAAAAAACAATACCCAGATGTTAAATAGAAAAGTGTTCCTAGTGGCAGCTCTTATTCCTAAATTACTTTTTTTTTACAAAATCAAAGTCTAATTATATAATTAGTTAATCCATAGTATGTACTCTACTATGTACTAAAATTTTAATTCAATCTAAGTTACATATATTAATATTAGTTGACATTTAACAAAAAACGGTATAAATTAGAAATTAGGAAGAATGATTTCTGCTGGAGGTCTGAAAATTAAAAAGATATTGTCTATTTGTATTTAATCCCAGACGACGCAAAAATTAGAAAAGTTTGAAATTTCTTTTTTTTTTTTTTAAAAAAAGAAAAAAGAAAAAGAAAAAAACTTTTCAATTCTTGACTTTTCTCGTGGTATAAATTCTTCCTTGATCTTTTCCGATTTTCTCGTCGTTGTATTGACACGTGATTTTATCACGAACACATATTAAATTCAATAAATAAATATTTATTCGTGTGCAAGAGAAGTATTTCGTCTGTCCACGCCTCGACAGCCACGCACGCACGCACACGCACACACACACACACACACACACACACTTCTCTGTGGCACCGCACGTGACGTGACGTGATTAGTTAATCTTGCCCTCCTCCTTCCTTTCCTGTGTGCCGTGACGTGGTCGATTAATTTTGTTATTAATTGTCCCGGGGCACAGTAATTAATCTATTGTCGTCTTGATTAAATTGGAATTTATTAAGCTTATGGTGTCGAGTCTGTACGTCGATGGTTAATTAATTTGCAGAAAGAAGCGCACAGAGTGATTAATTTACCTGCCAAATTAAGATACGGTTATAAAAATAAGTAATTCAATTCAACGTTGGGTTCAGGCAGAAAACCAGAATTTTCCAACTACGTCACATCCAGATAAATAATTCGTTTCGCATGTGTTTTCTCTGGTAAATAATTTCACTCGCTGTTCGATGATATATCATCATCATCATCTAAGATAGATTATAGCTTAAACTATTACTCTTTAGTATTTAACACAACCAACGTAGGTGAAGTCTGTTGATTTTGAAAACTCTGACTTTTGTTTTAGTTGTGGTAGCATGATGAACGGAGGGATATCCTTATTTTATTTTATCTTCCTCCTCTTTAAAAAACACTAGAGAGTAAATATACTGAAGATCGAGTAACTATATTAGCTACCATCATCTTTTCCTTGAAAGGGAGGGACTGTGGTATTTAATCAATATTTCCAAGATGATTAAAGTTGTTATTTGAAGTGTTCGCATATTCTGAATATGCCCAGTCAGTCGGATTACTTCGTCAAATCCCAGCATATTCTTCTTGTATATTCGATCTCCATGAACAGTTACCTAATGACTGACTGACATAAGCAACAACCCACAAACACAAATTTATTACGATTGCATTAGAAATTGTCCGATCCAGTCAATAACTTCATCAAGCCCCAGCATATTCTTCTTGAATATCCTCCATGAATAATTGCTTAATGACGTCAACGACGATCTGTAAATGCAAATTTATCATGACACTTCTTGCCTAGTTTAACTTCCAACGTCACCGAGCTTGATTAACCAGAACAGCTTATTCTGGGAATGTGGCACATCAAGTTTTTTTTTTTGTCTATGACTCCAACTTTGATAACCCTAACTTGACTTCCACACAAAGCGAATTCATTAAACAAAGTTAAGTGAGGCAAGCAAAAGGAAACCTAGAACTTCTTAATTATGGAGTTAGTTTTGTGAATACAAAAACATGAATGTTAGCCTTGTACTCCTTGCCAACATGCTTATTTGCCTTTGGGAGAGAGTCTTTGAGGTCCCACTCACATGCATGAATGGGACAGGTACGTACCCCATCTATCATTCAACCCCAAACCCTAAATTGAAAGGCCCACTTTTTTAAAAACGATGCTCTCACCCTAGATCTGAAACTCCCTCCGATTACCCTTCCTCGTCACTTGGGATTTAATGTAAAGGTGTCACCATTCTCATGTGTCTAGATCTTTTCATGAATGTGAAAATTGTATGGGTGTTGCAAGTGTGTGTGTGTGTGTATGTATATATATTAACAAAACTACTACTATTTATATGAAAAAGGATATGGGTGGTGCTTTGAATGGGTGAAATTCAATTCTATTCAATCATTGAATTGAATTTCAAAGGAGAATAGGGAATGGGGATAGAACCACCCTTTATTTTAGGGATGGCTCCATATATAGCAAAGAGATGGCATGGGAGATGAAGATGATGTGGGATGGAAGAAATGGTTCTTGCTTGCCTTGAAATCAATTGGATCTTGCTTTTCAATACATGCATGCTCCTTCCCAAGACCCTTCAAAATCATTGATTTTCAAGTCCTTAGATGGTACATCCATCCAATCTTTCTTCAAATGTTTTCTTTGGTCATGCTGCATATGGTTTAAGTAAGTTTCATTAATTAATCTAACAACAACAATATATAAAATGGTATTAAGGTCCTGAATTTATTGAACAAGTACTTGCATGTCTAAAGCACAACTTATTGAATAAGTTGTAAAATGAAATATTTCATGTGTTTTTTTTTTTTTTTACTTCTTTCCGTAAGTTTTATAAGTGGTCTCATTTGAAAATTCTTATTTTAAAATAAGCCAATGTAATTAAATAAGTGGTTCCTAGCTACCTTAACCCTTCAATTCTCTAATAAAGTCTAGGTGGTAATTAAGAACGTCTCATGTTTGAATCTAATAAAAAACACAAGAGAGAGAGAGAGAGAGAGAGAGAGAGAGAGATTGAGTAGATAAATGCAAGATAGCAATTAATCGACCTTCATGAATAAAAATGACCTCAGACTCATAACAACATCTATTAATTATAAGAAGAGATGATATTGGTGCCACCTCACAGCCTTTACTTCATCAATTCTCTAAAAATATCCTCCACAAAATAAGTATTAGATTTGAATAAGAACAAGGAAGAGGAAAAGGGAAAGGAAACCATCAAACCCTATGATCTGTGGCGGTGACATGAGACGAATACTATTCTTCATCCTCTGACCTGATGGAGACCAAGAAAAAAAAGAAAGGGGAAGCAAATCTTTCACAGATAAATAACCATGCTCTCGATGGTTGCAAGTGTTTGTTTTTTAAATGCGAACTTCGGTCACCATGTGCCTTAAATAAGAATAAAGTATTGTTATTGATATTCGCAACACCTTTTTAATTATTAGAGTCAATTTAATGGTTAAAAATTAATCAACTTGCTTTTATACAGTTCGTTTTATCACCCTCCTTTTGTAGTTTATCAACTTGATGTTTTTCTCGTAAATTATTTCATTTCATTCTTCTCAATTGTGCTCTGCTTCTCCTGTAGATTCTATAAATGTATCTTACCTCATCAGTTAATTTTACTTGTACCTTTACCTTCATCGTATGTACTTTATATTCTACTTTCTTCGTATTACAACTAAATTCGGTATATATCCTTTTTGACCTTCTTCTTTCTTTTGTACGATTGATTTAGTAATTTTAAGTATCTACGATAGAAGTGGTGGCGCGGAATATCTACGATTAAAATAGATTCTTTAAATAAATATTTAAGCTCTTTATCTACTTTCACTCCCGCACACATCCCATTCGCACAAAATAAAATTGCGTGTATGAATTGTTACATGGATTTTTGTGACATTTCTGCCAACTTTAGGCAAAGATCAAGCAGGTGATATAGGCAAGATAAATATTTATTTTGCATTCTTGGTTACCAAACTATGGTTAATAATAAATAAATAAATAAATAAATAAATAAATAAAAGGTTATTTTTTAATTATTTATATGCCTCCCCCGGTAATCCCAGTGTACCCATGCCCGAGTCATCCATCTTATCCCCCAGCTCGGGTGCTTCCAGAAGGTTCCTGGGAAAATAAAATTCCTTAAACAAGTTGCTTATATTTTATGGGTAAAAAGGACAGATCAACGGTAAATGTTAGAATTAATTTTTTTACTCGTAAATATTTAATTAAAATGTAATCTTTATTAATGAAAAAATTGAAATGAAATGAAATGTGTTTAAGCTGAACTCACTCACTTTCATATACGTGATGGCGATCGAGTTATTAAGATTTTCTTGCATCGGGATATTATAAGATGAACTGAACCATCTCTGCTGTATATTCAAGATCTTATGTTTTCACAAGTTTTATGAGATGAAGATTAAAGACGAATTATGCCATGGGTAAACAAAAAGATTATCGCTAATCTCATATATGAAAGGACCCACCAATCATATCGTGGGAAAGACCTTTCGAAATACGCGTTACCGACGTGACACGTGGAGTCCCACGTGTGCATGCAGTCCCAGTCAGCAGCACTCTTCTTTCTCTATATAATGGCCTTGAAGCCTTCACCCCCTTCTCCTACGCTTCTCTGCTCTTCTACTCGAATAACGAGGAATCCAGACTCCACAGCACAGATCGGAGCTTTCTAAGGCGAGGACACGGTCGCAGGAGTCACTGCTTCGTTGTCGATGGATGGTTTCCCGGCGGACATTGCCGGAATCCTCCGCGTTGCCCGCAGGAAGACCAAATTCGACTTTCGCCACAGTTTCTTCGAACGCTGGTGTATGTGATCAAAAGTTTCTTGATTTTCTCTGGGAGGTGCTGGGAAGCAGAAAAGGAGAGGGATTTTTGTTGTTGGGGTCGTCTTGGAATGCCATTCCCGATGAAGATCCAGCCGGTGGATCATGATCCGGTTGGGATGAAGCAGCCGCTGTCGGCGAGGTGGCGATTCAAGAGGCTATTCGAGAGCAGGTTCCCCGGAGTTCTGAAAACAACACAGCCGGAGAAGGTGATAGTTCCTGGGGATGAGAAGGAGAAGGAGGGTTTGGGGTTCGGTCTGGAGTTGGAGCCGAGCTCTGTGTGTTTGGGGAAGATGGTCCGGAATTTCCTCGAGGAGGGCAACGAAAGGACTTCGCGATGTGGGAGGACGAGATGCAACTGCTTCAACGGCAACAACGACGATTGTTCCGATGATGACGCTGACGACTCCGTCTGCGGTGAACCCCAACACGAGGCGTCCGAGATCCTCAAGGTTTGTGAGAATGACAAAAAACTATCCTTCCTACCCTTTTCGCTTCTTTTCTCTTCACTTGGTTGTTCGAGCGCTTCCACCGAAAAAGATGGGTTTTTTTTTCCCCCCCATGCGCAGAGTCTGGTGATGTGTGTGAGCGCTGTGGAGAAGAATCTGTTGGCGGATGTGGTGAAGATCGTGGAGATATGTAGGGGCAAAGGTGGAGGAGAGGTTGATCGGCATGCTTTGGTGCAGGGTCTGGTTAAGATCGGATATGATGCCGCCGTCTGCAAGTCGAAATGGACGAAAACCTCTACTTTCCCTGCTGGTAGGTGAACAAATAATCCGAACTAGATTCTTTTTCGTTTATGGTTGAAATCTGATTTGGGTTTTGATTTTTGTTGGGCAGTTTTAGCACTAGCTCCTGTTGATTTCCAACCTGATTTGGGTTGTGGATTTTGGAATATTGAGGTTCAACTAGTGCATGTTCCAAACCAGTTTAAGTGCTTTCCAACTTAGATTTCGTTACTGGTAATAGGAGCTTTGATCATGATGATTCGATTAAACTCTTTGGTCTGAAGTTATTGTTGATTTTTCGGAGATTTGGGTTGGTTTTGATTTTGAAAGTTGTCGTTGAGGTCTGAATAATCAAGGCCATGTCCCATGTCTAGCTTGAAGCTCCTCTCTTGCTTTCTGTGTCATTGTAAGAAAAGAAAAAAGAAAAAGGGGAGGAACTCTGAACTGGGTGTTGTGTTGTGGACGTGTTTATCCAGGAGTGTACGAGTACGTGGATGTGAACATGGATGGAGGGGAACGTCTGCTGGTAGACGTAGACTTCAAGTCGGAGTTCGAGATGTTGAGATCAACCAAAACCTACAGTTCTGTTCTCCAGACCTTGCCGGTGATCTTCGTAGGGAAGACAGACCGTCTCCAGCAGATCGTGGCTGTTGTATGTGAGGCAGCAAAGCAGAGCATGAAGAGGAAAGGTCTTCACATTCCTCCATGGAGGAGATCAGAGTACATGAGATCCAAATGGGATTCACCATTTGAGAGACTTCCACCGCCTTCCCCAGCCAAGGAGGAGGCGGGAGAAGAGAACAAAGGAGGAGGAAAGGTAGCTGGTGGTGGTGATTCAAGTAGTGATGATTCTCTTTCACTTGAGAAATCCAGCGACGAGAAACTGCCTGACGAGATGCTCGACCAGAGATTGGAGAAGAAATCCGGCGAGCTTGAGGTGTGGCAGTTACCGGCGGTGGAACCCAAGGCGGCGACACCAAGGGGAGGGAAGATGGTGTCCGGATTACTCGTCTAAAACACCATCTCCACAATTATTTTTTTGTCCTTTTTCGTTGTTGGAGGTTAAAAAAAAATGGTAGCTTTTGCACCGAGAGGAAGAAGTATTATATGTAACCTCTTCCCTTTTTTTCCTGTGAGAGGGCCAAATCTGTGGGTAATATATATATATATCATCGATGTTAATGAGTACCATCACTACTGCAACATGAACTCTTAAAAAAAAAAGGGTTTCCATCTGTTGGTGTGAATTGATGCAAGATTGGATTTCATTTTATCTGGTTCGGTTCGGTGCCTTTTTTTTTTTTTTTTCCCCCCTCTCTGCTGGATGGTGTCGTTTTTGTGATTGCAATTAGAGCTTGCAGGGTGAGGACCCTGATTCCTGAATGGTGACAAACATCAGATGAGATGTAGAGGAGGAAGAAGATTAGTTGTGTCTGAGATGGGACGGGCGAATTTTCCTAATGGGTTTCCCTTAAAGCCTTATCATACCACTTTTCCTTTTCTTCTCTGATTGAAAGAAACAACATGGGCGAGGTGCCTCTTGATTCCCATCTCAATCAGATGAGATGGGGAGGAAGAGGACGCGTGTGCTTTCCACCTTTCTTCTGCACAAATTGTGCTAATCTTTGCAAAACAGCATGCCTTGAGTTCTTGGAAGATACCGTTTCATCTGAACTGCAACTTCAGAAAAGAAAGAAAGAAAAAAGGAACCGGCTTGGAAGAAGGAAACCTGAAAATCTCAAATCTGTCATGGTAAAGTGTGACGATCAAAAGGAGAGCAGGTGGGACTTTACCGTGAGAGGGGGGTTAGGTTAGTGGCCTTTGTTATGATGATAATTTTTTTCGTGCCTGGCTTCAAACTCAAGTCTTCTTTCCTTATGCAGTGTTATTCTATTAATAGCTAGTGTGGTTAGGAGTTAAACAGTGTTATTCTATTGATAGCGAGGTTGGTGGTTAAGTTGTTCAAGATTATTATGATATTTATCTTCCGTGACATTCAAATCCCCTCTGTCTCTAATAAGTCTTCTCAGAAGTTTCAGGCAAAAAGAAAGTTATACCGTGCTAATCTGTTTGCAGCAGCAGTCGGTGGCTTGTTCCTTTCATTGACCTGTTGGGTCGAACTATATTTATTTTTGCTTGGAGAATATGCTTTTGCAGGGAAGATCCAAATATCTACCATTTATATTAACAAAGCCCAAAGGGAAGGGGGGGGGGGGGGCGCCCAGGAAATGATGGATTCATGGACTGGAATTGTTCTTAACAACTCCAACAAAGTTGTTCACATGAATGCTTCCCTTCTTCTTTGTGTGGTGGTCCGTGCAAAAGCCGAAGGAATTCAGGTTTTTTTTTTCTAAAAAAATAAAAAATAAAAAATAAAAAAATTCAAATGTTTATTGCAGATGAAGACTTTGGAGGTAGGGCCTGCTCTTATTTACCCATATGCCATTGTCTTTCTGGAAAAGTAAGTAAGTTCTGTGCCTTCCTTTCTCTTGACCCTAGTGTGTACAGGGATTGTAACAGTAGTGCTTTCTCATGCATTCTTCATATTTATGATAATGATGTTGTTGTTTGCAGTAGTAGTGGAAGATGATGAATTATATTAGTTTGATTTTGTGTGTGCTCTTGTTGGTTGGTGTACGAGACAATCTCACCATTTTGCAATGTGTTCAACAAGTTTAACATTGCCTTTTCGCCCAAAGTGCGTCAAAGGAGATGTGTTATATGGCGCAAGGAAATCGTTTAACTCCAAAAAATCCATGGTTCAATGATGAAACATGTCACATGAGAAGCTCATGCACCTGAGGTTCACGTAAATGATATCCCCATGGAATTTTTCAGTTGGCTGGTGTGATCTCTGTGTTCCAAATGCGTTTTGTTAAGAAGTTGATGATCTGGGCATGCATTATGGGTGTTGCCTGGGGTGTTCCAATGGGATCTCACCATGTTAGCAATTTCCAATAACAGGTTTTTGCTTCTTCAGCAAGTTAATGGACTCTCCAATTGGCAGAGGATGACGACTTGTTGATGAGAATGGAAACACTTTTTGGATTTCGTCAGATTTTGTATTCTGCCCTGAGAGTTTGCAATACTTGTTTTTCCCTGGATAATTAATGGTAACGATGACCTCGTTTGGATTTGAACCCAAATCCCCTCCCTTCCTTTTACTCTAAAGTAGAAGATTAAACTGTCACCATGATCCTTCCGTCTTCCATATTGCAATGTGTTATGCAGATGATGAGAAGGCAAGCTGAAGTTACGATGCAGTTTTTGCACTTACTTGTAAAAGAGAAAAAAAAAAAGCCCAGAAGTGAGATTTAAGTCATGATTCTTACTTTTCAATATGAACAACATCAAGAGAGCGAGGTGGTCTTGCCATTTGGCGTAATGATTCTTAAGGTTAGGCATGAAATAAATGGGGTTCGTGATCATGCTTATCAACTTATCATAATAATGCCCATAAAGTTAGTTAGTTGAAAAAAAGTAAAAAGGAGGGAGGAAAGAGGGAAGGAAGGTGGCTAATTTCTTGAGCTGCTGCCGGTTTCCCCTGTGTTTCACAGAATCCCATATGATAGATGATGGTGGTAGAGAAAGATGAAGAGTTTAAAAGAAGAAAACTGAGAAAGGAATGGTTCTCTAGAAATAAGAGAAACTGAAAGGAAGGAACCCCTAAAAGATAAGGAAACAAAAAGATCCCGAAATACCTAAAATGCCCACGGAGAAAACAGCAGCGTGTAAAATCAAGTATGTAAAGCGTGCAGGAGCTAAATCTTTCAGTGATCTGCACTGACCAGTGGTTTGGAAATCACACTGACATCATTAGGAAAACGACTCTGGTTTTTGTTTTCTTCCGAACTTGAATTGATTGATCTCATACTTGCAGATGATTAATTGTTCTACGCCACTGTTGGTACTCTCCCCTGATTTTCCAAGGCTTCTCTCTCTCTCTCTCTCTACGCCTTGGGTTCTGTCAAAGCTTTTGCCAAAATCAACTGTGCAGTAATGGAAGTTGGAGATTCACTGCAGCTCAGATAAATTTAACCATTGTGGAATTGGAGACTGGGCCCTATGGTTTTTTGTTCTCTGTGTTGTTTTTGGTGTCATATGGTGGTTGATGCTAATGCTACCTCTGAACTGCTGCAGTGCAAGTAAATCTGCATGCAGTTCGATTCACATCTTTGGCTGAAAGAATTCTTCACCATTTCTTTATCATAAATTCGATCTTCATGGAAATTAAACGATGATTTACAGAAAATATCTTAACCTTGTAAAAAGAAAAGAAAAGAAAAGAAAAGAAAAGAGTTCTCATCTTTTACTAGCTCTGCTTCGGTCAGTTCGGCTTCTTCTGGGAGAAAAAAAAAAAAAAACACTGACCACCAGAAGTAGGGTGGAAGTTACCTCCTGTGGAAAGTAATGTCCATGGCATCATAGCAACGAGAGCTTTGATTCCAAGTTGGCCTCTCGTTTTCTGCATCACCTTTAAGCCCTTTTCACTGGAATGTGTTTTGGAACTGTAATTTGGATCACGGTTTGAAAATTTTAGCTCGGTGGAAATGTAATTTGGATGGATGGATGGATCTTGCCAACTTCCTGTGGAGCATTGGATTCAAGTAGAATGGTAGAAGATGCGTTTTCAACAAAAAAAAAAAAAAAAAAAAAAATTAGAATCTTGACCGTAGATTTCATTAATAAAAGTTGCTTAAAGACTTATTTATTTCGACCACGTTCAATGATATTCGTTGTTTCTACAAAAAATTAAATCTTTGCTAATAAAAAAAAAAAAAACATTATTAAAAATAAACCATCTGCACATTGCAGAGAAAAGAAAGAAAGAAAGAAAGAAAGAAAGAAAGAAAGAAAGAAAGAAAAAAGAGGTCTTAAGGTTGTTGATATTTGGTTCCTTAAGAAATGTGGTGAGTTTCAAAAGGAGGAGCCCCCTCCATTATTTTATGTGGCATTTGCCTTTTTTATTTGAATGATGGGAGCAGAGGGCAGGCATGCCCATACCCAAACCAAAAGAGTTCACTAATCCCATATCAAACACCCCAAAAAGAAGTGTCAGCAATGGCTTGTTAACATATGATCTTACCTCCTCCTCATCAGGAGCCAGGAATCTGTGGATCTTCTACTCTACAATAACCTGTAGGAGTGTGGCGACCAACCTTGTTGTTCGGTAAAGAGCAAGCACTTGGATGTTGGACTCGAATTGAAGTATAAAAATAATAATATTTATGACAGGGAAAACAAAGAAAAAGTAAACATACCAACAGTGCTGCTCAAGCAAAGAGCTCGCTCATTAATCAAACCCTTGTTGGGTGGGTCCTTCTTGCTTTCCATCATTGCTTCGTTTCAACAAGTTTGAAGAAAGGAAAAAGAAAGGGAAGAGGTTCTGGGTTCAGGAAAATTAATGTTTGCCTTCCTGAGCTGTAATAAATAAATCTAGATATGTCTTGCTAATAATGGGTGGTATGCTTGGTCTTTTGCTTTACCATTCATTATTATTAAAGAAACCTGGCTGTGCCTGCTCACACGCCAATTATGTAGAGAATAATATCTCAACTTCGAATCTGCTCCATATCTCAGCAGGGCAGGATACAACTCACAGCTGTATCTTATCTCTGAGGTATGCATGCATGTATTGTAGTAGTTGCAGTAGTGGATATAAAAGAATATTAAGTGGTTATTAAATAACACGTCAGAGAGAGAGAGAGAGAGAGAGAGAGAGAGAGAGAGAGAGAGAGAGAGAGAGAGAGAGAGAGATTTCTGTGGTCACACGTTTGGTTTGGTTTCTTGAAATTTACTCAAAATCAAATCTAATTCAGTTTTCACATCTTCCATGCTTCTTCCTTTTATCCGTTATTTATTTATAGCAGATATACATAAACTTATTGTAATATTTTATGAAAATTCAATTCAAAACTAATCGATAAAATAGAAAGCTTCATGGTTATATAAATCTAAATTCAATCTTCCCACCATTCTTACACCAGTAGCCAAAAACTGCCTTCCCCTTGTAAGAGAATAAACAAGAAGCAACAGATGCGTGTGACGGGTGTTTCTTTTCAGATCATTGTCATGGTATTTATAATAATATGATTTAAACGTAAAGAAATTGTTTAATACCTTTCTTGGCTTTTGGGTAACCTCAACAGTAGTCTATTCGTGGCACATTCCTCAACATACTATTTATCACTTACCTGTAATTTCTTCCACTCCGCATTTCGGTCCTTGTTATTAATTTATTTTGGTTCATAGATGTGATCTTCCTCACAGGAAAATGTAGTTTGCTTGCTTTCTGAGTACCATCCGATTCATGTTAGTATTAGAACACAAGCACTGATTGAGGATGGCATGATTGTCTTCCATGGTCGTCAACCCTTGGTTGTTAATTGATTGTGGAGGAGATGATCATGCATTTCTTTTGTTTAACAAGGCATGATGATGTTAAGATATTTTTGAAGTTGACATCACCTTACAAAGTTTGGGTAACCTTTACCTAAAACAATGTATTAAACCTATAAATAAATCACAAATAAGAGATGTGTTAAAAATTTAAAGTAGTTTTATGAAAAAATTTATTCGATGATATTGTGTGATATGAAAAAACGTTTTTTTTTATAAAAAAAAAGTAGTTGATTTTAAGCCCTTACCATTTTTCTCATGAAGTATTTATGGAACAAGAAAAGATTACATGAACCACAGAGAAAATTATTTTCCTTTCACAGTTAATTAGGAAGACAGTGATAGCATTGTTGATGATGAAGATCTTTAAATCCTGAAAAAAAGACTGCTACTGTTGTTAAAAAAGGACCAATAGGAAGCAGAGTAATCAATCATCTACATTCCTTCTGGTTTACAGTGCATAGATGATAAAAGAACCTAAGCTTGATTATTCAACACATCCATTACATTATTTTTTGTGACTTGAGGAACTACAGCAGTCCATTAGTTTTTGTGTACTGAGGAACCATAATAAGTGATAGGTGGTGGGAGAAATCATCACCCCTCTACTCATAAGATTCTGCTCTCGGGCGTCTTATCTTTAATGAATTTTGTATATCAAAGAAGGAATAATATCCTCCAGCAGTCCCATGATGTATGCATTAATATAATGTGTGCCCTTTTCAGAAGAAGAAAGGAACGGCTCTAAATGAATATGATGCTGTGCTGCATTAATTAATTGGTTTGTCTTTTGTTTGAACCTATTTGGTGTTTCTGTTTGGATTTCAGTAATCTGGACTACTTTCATTCCTATCAGAAGAGGAAAAAAGAGTGCAGGTTGGTTGTATCCATCTTTAAGCCATACCCAACCAAATAATTTGACTTTTCAGACGTCAGAATGGCTTATTTGTTCCATGCTTTGAAACCAACACGAACATGGGTGATAGAGGAAATCGATTCATTTGAATCCACCCACCTGTTTCTCATATTTCAGAACTTGGAATTCCGTTCATTTCTCTTATATGGCCTTGTCTATCTGCAAAAACCGGTCTTTCACAAGGAAGAACCAAATCAAGAGGCACCCTCATTCCCATTCTCATTCCCTGAATGGCAAATTGCATTGATGTTCCTGATGAATGCTCTGGGCCATCGAAAGGCCCCATGAATGTGACACGAGTTGGATGTAATCAGTGTGATCCATCCTTCAATGCAGCAGCGCACAACGGTGGGTGCACCCCAACCAGAGGGATGATGCCATCATGTATGTTCTTTTCAGAAGCTTTTCCACAAAGGAGAAGATGAGTTTCTTCCTTCAGAAACAAGTGCTACGTTTTGAAACTAGACCACTGCTGCCGCTGCCGCTGCTGCCGCTGCTGCAACTATGTGTGTTGTTTTGATGGGTCGTAACAATGATCACTGCAGGAATGTCTGCATTGATTAGATTCTCTGTTTCGAGTGACCCACCATCAGCTTTTTCTTTTCTTTCCGGATAATATAGTTTCTTCAAACGATTATCACAATTTGAATCTGCAGATATTATTGTTGATCTAGATCCATGGACGTATTGGAATTTGTTGACCAACCATCAGCTTTTCCTTCAAAGAAAAGCAAGGGGCGTGGGGTTTGTTGCCTCCTCACCAGTGACATCACTGACTGATAGATGAAAGAGAGATGATTCCTTTCTTCTTTTTTAATGCTGATTAGGTAAACAAAACCAACTTTGATCCTTTTAGCAGAACGATTCTGCTCTTCCTTTTTCTGTACATCCAAATTCTTGAATTTAAATTCAAACAAAAATACTTCCAATGCAAAGAAAAAAGAAAAAAAAATGATGGCGATTACTTGATTATAGAGATTGCTGCATGGTGTGACAAGGAAAGAAATCTGATGGAGGTTGAAGTAAACATCACATAACACTCGAATGTCACATATTTAATTATGAGTAACTCTCGAACATCATATATTCATATTACTAATTTCAATGATGGTTTGGATTGTCGATCTGATCGAACTCTTGAACACTGTGAACAAAATTTATAAGTAGTTGGAATGGGCTGAACTATAGGTCCAATCCAACGGGCTGGATTTAGATCATCAAAAGTTTGAAGGCCTATAACTTTTGGAGCTTCATTTTCTTTTCTTTTCTTTTCTTTTCTTTTTCTTTGAAATGTAGTCGTTCGTTCGAAGATTTAGGATAACCAAAGTGATGAAATTAAAAGTCTATTACACTTGAGTTGTGTAAGCCTTCATCGCGCAGGAAGATTTTTATTCACGTAATAAGTTTTAAATTTACGTCAAAAGCTTACTTGTGTATTTAAAATTTAATTTGTTTGAATTAAAGTTTTAACGGAATTAAAATTTTACATAATTAGATGAGAATAGAGTTTGAAATTCAAGTATTTGTGTATGCTTAGGAATAGAATAGAAATTAAAATTCACGTATTTATGTATAGAATTGAATAAAATTAAAATTTATATTTGTGTATGATAATAATGTAATATAATTATCTTTAATTAATTCATTAACTAATTACTTAATTAATTATATTAATCAATTAATATATCATATAATGATATCATTAGATGTTCATATGTCATTTATCAATAATCTTATGTAACAAATATCAATAATAAAGTTCAAATATTTAAATAAAAATTGGTAATAGAATTGATATAGATACATAAATAAAAAGTTATTTACAACTATTTCATATTACAGTCATGATATTTTCATAAAATTTATTAACTATTTTTTCATTCATTCTTGAGTACTGTTACCAACAATATTAACTATATCTTCTTATTGTTCCATATCCTTTGAGACTTGTAATATTGCATTATTCTGAATTTCTTATAGTTTGTTCTCAAGTTCTTAAATTATATTTATTTTATCTACTTTATGAAAATTATGAACTAAAAAACATACTAAAATAATTTTTGCTTGAATTTTAAAAGAAAAGAATATGTTTCTTGTAATATTATAATGATTATCATCAACTGCAAATGTCTATGGTTAAAATTTTCAATTGCATTAATTAAAAGTCAATTTACTTCATATTTTAATAAATAACATCGAACACTTTTAAATGAATATATAAACTCAAACCTATTTAGAAATCCAACATCAATTATGTAAAATTTTCCTACATATAATTGAATTAAATTAAATTTCACTTAACAAGTGAAACTTTCACAAAATATAAGTATTATATCTGGTAAAACAACTAAACCATTATGTTGACTTGTTGCATCTTCAAGGAGTTAAGCATTAATGGTCAATCTTTTCCATTTGCTAAAAATATATATAAATTTTATATTAAAATACAAATAACTAAAACTTTTTACGATAATTCACTTTTCTTATTTGTAAATCGTACATTTTCTTTTTCATAATTATAGTTTTACATATTACTTTTTGTATCTTTGTTGTACTTGTCTATTACTTTTTTTTCATGTTTTCGTTCATATCTTTTCATTAGAAGTTTTAGCATTTTCTTCTTTGATGACTTAACATTTATTATTCAATATCATCTTATTTGCTTGAATACTCTAATTGAAATAAGTTCTTCTATCGCCTTTCTGTTTGTCAGAACTTGCTATTTTCTAAAGATGTATATTTCAATAAAATGCAAATAATAGAAATCTATAGGTACCACATGACTTATTTGAAAATAAGTCATATATGCACTTTAAATATCACTTCAAAAGTAAATAAAACTTACAAACTTATTTGAAAATAAGTCATATATACACTTTACACTTCAAACTTAAACAAACAAAGAACAAAAGTTGGTTCATTAAAAAAAAAAAATCACATAATTATTTCATCCCATCAAATATAACGATACAAAACACAGCTTCGCGTTTTGTATGTCAGAGACTTATATCTGATCTACCACTACAAGCAAATTCACTAGTTATATACATGATCTGGCTTCTGACTATGCTAAATGGATTGATTAGTTATCTGGTCATTAGCGGAGTTATCAGGTTAATCTCATAGTACTAAGTAGAATAAATAAAAATAAAGAAGAAAATGCGCGATCCAAAAAGAGTAGGCTCTTAATAACAATGCACACAGCTTTTTTCCAAGGGGAAGTTATAATGCATGAACCAGGTGCACAATTTCAACATAACATACAAGAACATAACACAGTTAGAGAATAGGAAAATCACAAACATTTGGTGAATCAAAGGAGGCACCAAATTATCAGTAAGGAAATTTAGGGTACAGGTAGATGGGAAACTTTTCAGAGTGATGTTGTTAACTGGTTCATGAGTACATAGGTCCAAAAGGAATCAAATTTACCAGAATCAAAGACAAACTTAAGTAAGAACTACATGTATTTGATGACTTTGATATGAAATTATAATTGTACAAGCAGCTCTTTATGTTAACTTCATCTTTTCTCTACCTCAACTATAACATAAGCAATCTTAAGAAGCAGATATATATGCACAATAACAAGAGATTACAGACATTTAGAGTAAATCAAAACCACAAGCCATAAATCATCAAAAATAAATCCCCATTAAATATTATCTACAAGCAGTTGAGCAAACTAATAATTTACCAAAGTAGATGTATGGAAAGAAAAAACCAATGAAATAGAAGTATGTCAAAAACAAGAAAAGTACAGGATGAGATCAGATCAAGCAGTAGTTTTTTGTTGCAAAAAACCCATACTATGTAACTTCAAAGTTTGGAGATGAAGGGTTGTAGTGGCATGATAGATGTTGGATGGACTTGGAAATTATTGTACGAAACAAAGACTTGTATTCAGGATTGTGGGAAGCAAACAAATCAGATTATGGACTTGTATTCAAGATTGTGTGGAAGAAAGAGGTGATGTAGAAAATAAATCAGATTAATAAGTCCGCAAGCAAACAAATCAGATTAACAAAGTTACGGGAATCAAACATTGATGTGTTGTGAGTGGAAGCAGCTGCAAACCTGAAAAGTGAGATAACAAGAGAGCGATAATGGTTTGCGGTGGGCAACGACGAGCAAATGGTAGACGAGTGAATGAGAGGACTGAGCGACGGACGAGAGAGCGACTTGCGGTGAACGACGATGAGCTTGCGAAAGAGTGAGCGGCGACGACCTTCGCAGGAAGGAGAGAGTAGGGTGAAGGTTTGCGTTGTAGGATGTGAGGGACAAAAATGATTTGCAAATCTTTTTTGGTCTACAAATTATTTCTCATGTTTACACATTTCACTTAGAAATTGTAATTCTAGATATACAAATACTCTACATTTGACATTAGACGAAATTCAATTTAACAATCGATGATAAATAAATACCTTACAATTTAACAAATACTCTACATTTGTTTAATTTCAAATACAAAAACCTTTAATAAGTGTCAAATATTTTAACAATCGATGATAAATTTCTAGTCGATAGACATAAAATGTAATTTTATTATATTTTTCAAATTTGACCATGGTGTTTCAATACGTAATTAATCGAAATTAGACAACTGATTCCATCATTTGACGTCATGTTTAATTAATCAAATAAAGTAATTTCAAACAAATAGAAATTTCCTGGAGTAGTGTTTGGAATACTCAAATTGTAAATGATGTATATTCTGACAAATAGAAATTTCCTGAAGGAGTGTTTGGAATAGTCAAATAGTAAATGATGTATATTCTAACAAATAGAAATTTCCTGGAGTAGTGTTTGGAATACTCAAATAATGCAATATAAT
This sequence comes from Cymodocea nodosa, assembly GCA_036874045.1. NCBI lineage: Eukaryota > Viridiplantae > Streptophyta > Magnoliopsida > Alismatales > Cymodoceaceae > Cymodocea > Cymodocea nodosa. The sequence goes on from CM072335.1 coordinate 969,595, forward strand.
TAAACAAACATAATTCAATCACATTCTTTTACATATTATTAATTCATGGAGAACCGAACTAATACAATCCTCTTTTATTCCAGACTTCACGATGCAACGAAAGACGACTTTAGCTTAAAACTTCAACACATAAACAACAATCTACACTTTTCGACACTCATGTACGAGTGGAATAGCAAATTCATTCTTTTCCATCTGCAGCGCGGAGAGACCCCAACTGGACAGGAGCTTGAGTTCCGACAACCTTCGATGTTCCGTACACCGAAAGGTCGATACCTTTGATCTTTTCCTTCTCAATTTGCTCCTTGATCCACAAATATGTGATCCGTAGCCCATCCTGTTGAAGTTTACAACATGACCATAAGGATGATTAAAGATTGGCAGGTCAAGAAAAAGGGTAAATGCAAGATGCAAAAGAATCACAAGCAATATAATGAAACTTGTATCATGGTACCTTCAGTTTCATTGCTGGAGCCCAACCCAGTTTCTCTTTGACAAGTGTGTTGTCGGAATTACGACCACGAACACCTTCTGGTCCAGGAATATGGTGGATAGGAAGGTTCTTTTCCTCAAAGCTGAGCACCATGGCAGCCATTTCATTCATGCTAACCATCTCATCACTACCAATGTTCACAGGCTCCCGAAAATCTGACTTTGTCAACCTATGTCACAGAATACAACATTTATCTGAATTCTTTCTTCAACCCTTGTTATATCATGTCATTTGCAGACTAAATTGAATTGCGATAATAACGTAAGAATTTAGAGAATTGTCCACCATACCATCCATATGGACACTAAACATAATGAACGGTAAATGCCCACCAAGCAAAAAATACAATATAGGTTGATGGTTTACCTCAGGACACCTTCCACGCATTCATCGATGAAGGTGAAAGATCGAGTTTGCAAACCATCACCCCACATTTCAAACTTATCGGTAGATGTAAGAGTTTTTCTACAAAATGCAGCAGGAGCCTTCTCTCTTCCACCTACAGCTCAAGAAAGCAAAAGCCACCTTTATCATTCCTCTGTAGTAGGATAAATTCAATCAGACTATGTACTTGAAAACAACTAAATGTCTAAGACACTATTCCACATATATGGATTCATTGGCGAACTATGGCATGTTACTACCTTTCCAGGTCCCAAATGGACCATAAATGTTGTGGAAACGACCAACGCGACATTCAATCCCAAAGTCCTTGGTGTAATGTTTACACAATTCCTCTGTTGCAAGCTTCTCCAAACCATAAGCATCTTGAGGCTACAAGTTGGAAATTTTAATAAATATAATGTTCTCAACTAAAATGTTGCATTGTAAATAGAGCAAACGTTCATAATTGATAAAAATACTTCATAAATAAAGAAAAAAAATGATGAGTTAATGACACAAACCTCTGCAGGCCAAGCCTCTGATTCCTTTAAGCTTACGTTGTTGGTTTCCAGTTGTTTAAACTCAGGGTATATGCAAGCACTTGAGGCATAGAAGAACCTGCAAGGTGACATTTTGGGCATTGTTTCTCGTTGAAAAACTTTCATTCAAAACAAAATGTCGTGAGTTCTTCATTAATATTTTTTTTTAACCAAAAGTAAAGGCTAGCTGAGAAATTTAGAGGTTCTCAATAAATTTTTGTGCACTAGAGATTATGCATTTTATAAAAGACATTTAAAGATTACAAACCTCTTAACACCATTAATCCTTGCGGCTTCAAGCATGTTGAAGCTGATCATGGTATTATTGTACATGATGACAGAATGGTTGGATTGGATGAAGCCCATTCCTCCCATATCAGCAGCAAGATTAAACACATGATCTACTCCATCTGTGACCTTCATGCAGTTATCCATAACCCTTAAATCAACAAGGTGAAATTCATGGCAAAACATGTCTTCGGTCATGTGCTCGTTCTTCTTCCAGTCAGAGGCAATTATATAGTGGCCCTCACTCTTCAATCGCCTGGCAATATGAGAAGCAATGAAGCCACCTGCACCAGTAATGGAGATTCGGAGTTTCCCAGAGGGCCAATATAGCTCCCTCTGTAAATCTTCATATGTGTATGCTCCATAAGTGATTCCCTCATTATTGTTGTTACCCATTCTGCAAAATAAACCACATTAAGATGTTCTCCAAGGAGAAAGTAATGACCTTCGAAGGAAAAAAATCCAAGCTAATAGAACTTTGTGAAATGATGATTACAATTAAAGAGCTCAAAATAACATGTCAGATAAGGAAAATGCATTTTTTAACATGATATTAAACTGATTACTATATAATGCATGACGTAGTAATATAAAAATGGGTGGAAATAAGGTCCCATAATGAGTATCATGTGCCAACATAAGGATAAGAAATTAAGCAACCAGGATGTTGAAATCAAACTAGAAAAAAGAGATAAAAAATATATAAGTAAAAATAATACTCGATCTCAAAACCAAACACATCAACTAACAGTAGCAAACTAATAGTTAGAGATACTGAACCAGAAATACCACTGCATCATCTAATTCATAATGAAATCGCAACCAACAATTAGTGAAAGTAAAGCAATGTAGGAATCTTAAAAAGGATTCAATGTTTTTATAGAGATTCGTAATAAACATTTATTTCAGATGTAATTTTTACTATTAGATAAATTTTAAATTAATGTATCTAAATCATAAAATAAGTACCTATAACATTTTTAGCTATGAGTGTCTATAGCCTTATTTTCCCATTCTAAAAATACTAAAATTTAGTAATTTTAGAGGCAATCAACAACTACCCAAGTCTTCTTCAAAAAAATCCCTAACGAAATAGGAACAAAAAAATACCCAAATGCTAAATAGAAAAGTGTTCCTATTGGTGTCTAGCGGCAGCTCTTATTCCTAAATTATTTTTTTTACAAAATTAAAATCTAATTGTACAATTAGTTAATTTATAATATATACTTTACTATACACTAAAATTTTAATTCAATCTAAGTAATATATATTAAGATTAGTTGAAATTTAATAAAAATTGGTCGATTTTAAGGCATTTATATAAAAAATCAATACTTATTCAGTTCAAGTAAAAATCATCTAATCTTAAAACCTATGGGGTTACTTCTAATGCTGAAACAAGAGAAGAATACTACCCACATCAACAAAGCATACAAATGAGGTAGAAGAAACAAAAACAACACAACATTATTAGAGAAGCTACGCAAGAACAAAAATGAATGCACAATGGAAAACTTCCGTGAGGGTCGACGATGAACCAACCCACTGTATCTAAGATTAAACGCAAATCCTTAAGAAATCGACGGAGCCAAGAAGAAACCAGAGAAAGGGGAAAGACAACGATAACGGAAGATATCAAAGATAGCTATGACTACGGACGCCAGAGAGAGTGAGAGAGCAAACACGATCAAGAAACTTATAGAGATAAGAAGTGCTTGGTGAGGATTTTTTGTCCGATTGACAAAAAATAGAAAAGATTATTGCTTGACAATTTTTATATATAATTTATGTAAATAACGTATTCTTTGCAAAAGAGAACAAATCGATTTAACATGCCCTTTACTTGTCACTTTTAGGAAGCACAGGTCCACCACAACAAATGAGGGAGGTGGTAGCAGACGTCAATTTAACAAGGTGCGACGGAAAACGAAATTGAAAAAATTCGCCTCCCGCGTACAAATTGCAAAACCCAAAATGGTCCAAGGAAAACATCAAAGACGAGGTTCCACCAAAACTAAAGAGTGTCGCACGTCGAACGAAACCGAAAGTCCTCGCCTGGAAAGCCTGCCTTCGTATAGTTTACCACAAAACCTAGAAAGAAGGACGCTGGAACCATACATCCGTTATTTCGAATTCAAATTCCAGAAACCAGGAAGAAGAAGAAAAACTACCTAATTTCGACGAGAAAAACCAAGCTCAAGAAAATAAGAGGTAGGAGAAAGGACACATCGCGGATAACCATTAAATTCATAAATTGAGACGAATTCTCGCGGAAATGCCAACTTGAGCGACAAGCCGACAAACCAAGAAAAAAAATTCCAAATCGAAATGCCAAAACGAAATGTGGACACCTCCCCCGTTCCCAACCCAACCACCACGCGCGAGGAACGGAAACGAACCAATCCAATCCTTATCCTCTCGCCTAAGGGAAAAAATAATAATAATTCTAAAGTGGCAACAAACGCCCGATCAAAAACGAAAGCGCAACGCGGTACCCCAACGGCGGTCGGCGAGGAACCAACCCACCCACCGTCCGCACAAACCTCAAGGAAACCGACGGAACCAAAGACAAACCAGAGAAAGGAGAAGGAAGCAGCAAACAGAAGGCATTCGAAGGTGTAGATCGAAGATACCTCCGACCGGGGACGCCCGCGAGCGAACGAGAGAGAGAGAGAGAGTGAGAAGAGGTGAGCAGGATCGAGTGAGGCGACAGGGAGTCACTGCTTCGTTGGTTTCAGTTCAGTCTAGGGATAAAATGTAAGGACAAGCTTACATAAAATATTTATAATAAAAATTACAAATATAAGGACGTAAATGTAAAAATAGCAAATCACCGTTCCCTCAAGAAATCCAAACCATCGAAAACGGTCCAAGTCGTAAGGACGTCACGCCACCGATGGTCTTCGGTGTAATTGCGGACAAATGAATGACGCACGTGGGAAACAGCGAATTCAAACTTCTGACGCTTTAACGTAGCGTTGATGGGACACCTATTCACTGTTTGATAGTAAGGTTTGTCAGCAATCTTAATCAAATATTTAATTGTTAGATTTAGATGGTCTACCAAACTGACATCATAATTAATATTTATGGGCGTGATCTTTCATTCTTTATAATTATAGTTTGTAATCTAAATTTACGTATAAGATCTCCTTTTTAATAAATAATTATATACCCAGTCGTATTCATTGTTTCAAATGGTTGAAAGCTTAATGTCTATTCCTTACTTTATACGTAAGCTTAATGAAATATTTAAAACGAATCTTATATCACAAGCTTGCATATAGAGTGAAGGGTTTGACGTATTTGATTACAAAAACAGAGATATTGATGGTGACAGAAAGTCTATTTAAAGATATTTGTGTATTTTTGGAAGTGTTATTGCATCCTAAGACGATAAGAAGTATATGTGTGCAGCTAAATACATATTAATAGAAAGTTAATTATATTATCTATAATATAATTAAGACACGTGTCACTAGGTTCAATAGTTTTTTTAATGACTTAAACCTCAATTTTATCTAATAAAAATATATTATGATAACAAAGTTATAATTAATATATAAAATAGATTATATATAATATATATTACAAAAGGAATGCAAGTAGCTTCTTAAAATAATATTTTACGAAGATAAGGATATTTTTGAAAAAAGAAAAAGAAGGGACGGTGGAGATGTGTTCGGGAGTAGAGATGGTTTTATTTTTCGTTACCAGGTTAAGAAATTTTTCCCCCCCACGCGCCCGTGCGTGAAAACCGATCGAGGTTTCCGTCGCCGTCCGTCGAAGCACGCATCCGGGGAAGGAGAGAGAAGCGGCTGAGCCGTCCGTCGCGTCCGGCTGCATTCCTTATGCGAGGGAGGCAGTCCGTGTGGGTGGGGTGACGTACTGACTCCCGTTGCCCTCTCCGTGCCGTGGAGCTAGGCGCGGCGCGGCGAGCTTCTGTGTCTGTCGAGAGGAGCATCCGCGAGAGGAGGAAGAGGGGAGGTTGTGTCCGGTCGAGCTCGGCGGAAAGGGGAGGAGTTCGGTCGAGCTCGGTAAGAGAGCGAAAGAAGAAGGGTGGTTTTTTGGGGGTTTTGTTGGTTTTAGCCAATTTTGTAAGTATTCCTTCTATATTGTCCAAAAATAGAGTTGTTCATGGTTATTGGCAAATTTTAGTAGGGTTATTGACGAGCTATCCGTGTTTAGAAATAGATCAGCATATTTTGAACTTGAAGTGAGCACATGCATCTTTATTTAGGTCTGCAATTTAGTTATTTTGATTATGTGCATTTTCCTTGAGCTATTGCATATTTATGGTGGAATTTCAGTTGACTATATCATTTAACTTTAGCATGATTATGGTTAGAACTTGCATTATACATGTTGGTTGTGTTGGTAAATTAGTCATTTTATTTTTTATGCTTTATTACTCATTTTCTTCTCTTGTTTTTGTAATATTATAATGTAATAGTATAATATCATGCTTCAACAAATTTTCTTGAGTGTGAACCATTGGGTTCTTGTATATCTCACGTAAGTCTCCTTCCCTTACTCCTGCACCAAGGATAAACCAAAATTCATAGAAAACCTTGCTTTCTTCGCCCAACAGTTGGATCAACTCTTGCAATTCGATGAGCAACCTTGACCACAATCGCAACGAAGGATACACGGAAGTGTTTCTTGAAGACAAGGACATCATCCAGGAGATCCACTTGGACGAGGAAGGTTAGGGCCATTGGGCTCCAGTGGACATTGATTGATTCCTATTTCACTCTTTTAACATGTCAGTTTGTTTGATTCCTACTTGTTTTTCTCATCTTTTGTGTGATTGTTGTGGGGTTTTAGAACTTCCAGATGCAGATGACGAGGACATGGGCTTGGAGGCTGATGTTGGTATGAATGATTTTTGGATGGTCAACGAACATTGACTTCTGTCTTATGGTAAGAATTATCTTATAAATCATGAGTTCGATTCTTCCTTTTTGGCTGTATATTGCAGAAGGGCTTGATGATTCGATGCATTTGTTCACTGGGCATACAGGTTAGGCTCATTCCTTTTGACGAGGTTTTAGTGTTTCATAAAATATTGTTTTAAAAATCTACTTGCTTTGCATGATATCTAATTCCTCTTTTAGTTAAATGGATTCTGTATGACAATGGCATGCTTGTGTTGTAAAAAGTTTGGTAGCACGTGAAAATAAATTCAGAATGCCTTTTCTTGGGGTGATTCGATTTTTGAAGGATTGTGTTCTAAAGATTATGATAAATGGTGTACACATAATATCTTCTTGAAATTTTCATGACCATTCTATTTTTACCAATTTTGATCCCCTTTTGAGATCATGGCCCATAAATATGAAGTGCTCGTTCTGTGTTGGGTCTCAGAAAAAAAATCATGTCTGGTTATCAATATCTTATTGGTTTATGTAGCTTTGTTCTTGGAGTTTGCCTGAATCCGTTCGTTTGGTTTCTAGGGATTTTAAGGATCAATGGTGACCCAATAAGCATAGTTTTCTAAGGATAACTACTAGGCTACTACCATTACTGTTCGGTCGCTACTTCATTTAGAGAAGAACAGATTTTCTTTTTTGATAAATGACAACAATTAGTAATTGCATGTGGAATATTTTTGGCTGTAACTAATGGCTACAGGTTTTTGACTAATTCAGGTGAATTATACACTGTTGCATGTAGTCCAATTGATGCATCCTTGGTAGCTACTGGGGGTGGAGATAACAAAGGATTCTTGTGGAGAATTGGTCGTGGAGATTGGGCTTTTGAACTGCATGGTTTGTTGTGTCTTTACATTTATCAATTGATTCTTGCTATCAATATTGGCATTACTTTTATATGAAATACATAGGATCATTTAACATGTGAATTATGATGCATGCTATCATTTTGTCATTTTATTTGTAAGGAGAAGGTATGAGTAGTGGCCTATTTGGTACACTGATCAATTGATCTTTTCTAGTTTTTATTTGAATTATATGCTCCCTTCTTCTCAATCACAAGGAAATGACTTGTGATTCCTGAAAATGGAGTAGAAGTGTCAGTAGTGTTTGTACTTTTCCTTGAATTTTCTTTCATGAACTTCAAAGTCTATAATAATGTAGATCATATGGCATTTCAATAATGAGTATTGATCATATGATCATGGTCTCACATTTTGGGAGGTATATTAACATGGCATCATGAACATGAATTTAGTTTTATTTATTTTGTCAAATGTCATCTTTTTTACTCGATGCACTATTTTTTGTAACTTGTTTAGCATAATTGAATTCTAATATTAATGAAAGGGGAAAAAGCTTTTACTCCTTTTTTTTTTTAGCTGTGTGGTACAATGTTGATCGTTGGTTGGACCATCTATGGAAATTTCCATCATGCATTTACATTGAATATCAAAGTGATTCATATGATTGACATTCTTGGCAGGGTCTAAAATTTATTTTATGTTATGAACATGTATTGTACCATTATCTTCATGTTACAAATGTCCACCAGCCATAGAATTAAACCTCAACACATGTTAGTGAAGTTTTATTGTCATATCTTAGCCTTTTGAAATGACATTCAAATCAATATTAACGATGGTAATGTTGTTCACAAAAGGTGTTTTCCTTTATTTTTAACATGTTGACACAACCAATCTTACTGGTATGAAATCTGGAGTTTGATACAAAATCCAAGTTTAATTCATTGTGATCAGCTGGGTAGGGATTGCTAGTTGTAAGTACATCTACATCAGCATACCAAGATGAGTGAAAAAATTCTAAATGTTGTTACTTGAGCAAAAAGTCATAGGATCCATGATGTTACTGATGTAGAAGTACTGAAACGTGAAAAACAAAAGAATGGTATTTGTCAAAATTTTAAATGGGAAAAGGATGTATGTTTCTCAGCTTTTGACCATCTTTTCATATTGTTATTTTTGGTTATGGTATATTGAAGTGGCAACAGAATGCAAGCTAAGCTAATATGGGAGAATTCATAGATGCAACAATAGAAACTATTTATTAGGTTCTGTAAAGTACTTAAGCTTAATATTGTTATTATCATGTACTTATTTTCATTCGGCAGTACTTATTCATTAGAGTACTTCTTGAGTGACTTTGAATTTTCTGTAATTGCCCCAATTTTGATATGTTTTGGTATAATTATAGCATTGATTGGAAAAGCATTTTGATTGAAAATAGCTATCCAAAGGGAAGTACTAATGTCAATATTTAGTGTTATAAAAAATTGTAAGTTAGCATTTTAATGCTAGTTTGTGAACCGTATGTAAATAGAAATAAGGTTGTCTGAATGGAACAATTAATGAGTTATTTGAAGGTGTGGAAAATGGATTGTCTTTGAACCATGGGTTGCATGATCATTAACATTTAATTTTTTTCCGTGCAGGTCATGAGGAGTCCATTTCTACTTTAGCTTTTAGTGCTGATGGAAAGTTTGTTGCATCGGGAAGTTTTGATGGTAATGTAAAAGTGTGGGACACCTTTTCAAATAGTCTAAAGTGTACTCTTGACGGTCCAGGGGGTATTGAGGTAAGATGGGGTATTGAAGTGAAACTTGCGGTCTTGTAAAGTTTATCATTTTTTCAAGTGTATTGATTCTTGACGGAAATAAAAACTCTACAATTTTAGTGGCTTAGGTGGCACCCAAAAGGACACATAATATTAGCAGGTTCAGAAGATTTTACAGTGTGGATGTGGAATGCTGACATTGGAAATAGAGTTCTTAACACATTCTCTGGTCATGGGAAATCTGTCACTTGTGGTGATTTTACTCCTGATGGTACTAAGGATGAACTGAAAAGCTCTTAGTGCTATTTGTTTATATATGTTTCCAGTATTGTCTTTCTCAGGTTCTTTCATATATTTGTGAATAAGGCAAAATTATCTGTACTGGCTCTGATGATGCAACACTTCGAATATGGAATCCAAGAACTGCTGAGTGTATTCATGTAGTTAGAGGTAAATTTGTTTTTCATTCAGCAGTTACTCAACTTCTTTTAGCTTATGTAATTTGATCATCATTGGTGGTATAACATAAGACATCAACAATATAAATAGAACAAGTTGAGAGATCATTGCAAAGGTGATTGGTGAAAGAAGATGTCAGCCACCAGAGGGTGGAATGGGAAGAGAAGCTGCTGGACTAAGAAGAAAGGGGCGAAACACAGCTGTGCCTTGTATTTCCCTTTCTCTTATCAAAAACATGTGGATCCTACAGTGATCCAAACAGGATCCAAAAAATAGAAAGCTAGGGTGTTAAACACTTAATTGATCTCTTTGTGATTCCTCGTCTTTCACAACCATACTTCATGGTTTATTAGGATGAAGACTATTATAATACCTGTTATTTTTTTAAAAAAAACCTGTTCTTTTCTGAATATTCAGTCTCTATATTTCAGGCCATCTGTATCACACTGACGGCTTGACATGTTTGGTGATAACTTCTGATTCGAGCATTGCAATCACTGGTTCAAAAGATGGCTCCCTACACATGGTGAATATATCAACTGGAATGGTAATGTCATATATGATATCTAAAATGTTTTTTGCGGCTGTACAGTAAAATTCACTTATTGAGTGATTATTGCACACATGATTGTTGATTGTTTCATAATTTGCACTTTATTAGTTATATCAATATATTAAATTACTTGTATCACTTTATACCATTAAATTGCTGATTTACTTTGATGTCTTTATTGTTACCCCTAAAACATTAAGCTGCAAAGATATTTTAATAAAAATCATAATTTTTAATGACACGCAAGTATAAATAAGAATTTTTGGATGACATACAAGAAACGTATCAAAATTTTTGATAGCATTTAAGTGAAAAATCCATATATTTAAAGTAACTGTAAAGGATCGTAAAAATCAGAGATATAAGTGACTAGAATTCAGCTACAAAATGGCATTTCACCGTCTCAATATGTTCCTCCACCAATCCAATCCAAATTACTGTCAATAAATAAGTTACTGCTTAATTTTACAAACCTGTTCCATGTAACTTCAATATGTTTCCCCACCAATCCAATCCACATTACTGTCAATAACAAGGTACTGCTTAATTTTACAACCCAATTCAATGTAACTTCATTTAAATTAGTTTTCTAAGAAAATGATGACTCACAACAAACATGGATTATAAAACTACTGATATGGATACTACATGATAAACCTTTTTGAAAAGGAAAAACCATAAAGCCTATGTAATTTGAGATTTGATGCATTCAATACTAATCACCTGCATTACTATTTCCAATGCCTAAAATAAATATGATGTACACTACCCATGCCCTTTTTTGATTATTGATTATAAGGAAGAAGGCAGAATATGCATATCACAAGGAAAGCTATAATCTAAGATCTTCTATCTAGGCAACGAAAAGTTCAAATGCCACCAAAGAACAAGGAAAAAAGAATATGAGATAAGCACCTTCCTTACCAAGAGGCATTATCACATGGGAAGTCCATAACATCACGTAAAAAGGAAAGGATAAGTAATGATGACAGCAAATATGAATTTTAAATGGTATACAAGTAATTGCTAAATCCTTTTGATGTTAAATCCTTTTTAAATGGTAAAAAAATCCTAAATATTAGTATTTGATGTTTGAATAATTGACCTATTTTGTCTTTCATGTTACCCTGGTAAAAGCAAGGTCTTGATTTACAAAACAAATTTCTATGCAGGTTGTCAGCTCCTTAACTGGTCATTCTGAGTCTGTTGAATGTTTTGGACTGTCGCAAAGGTACAGCATGTTTGGTCACATCTTCTCTGAAGTACTGACGATTTTTTGTGCGATTGTTAATTTTTTAATCTTGTACCGAGTATTTTCCTTATAGATGCCCGATTTCCGCTAATTGTACAGGATTATTTTATATTTTTTTAACTGTTAAAACTACATGGTATCTGCCTGGGAGTGTTATAGCATGTTTTTTGAAAAGAATCACTAAAGACGGCAAAACTTCTTGCTATGTAGATATTTCATTGTTGCCAAAAAGTTATCCAAATTATCATCTTTTACAATAGGAGTTTTGATTTTATATTTCGTGTCCAAATTATCATCTTTATATTTTGTATATTCTTCCAATATTTAGTATTTTTTGACGCAACTGTTTGCCATTGTAGATATAATTGGGCTGCATCAGGAGGCATAGATGGAAAGCTTATTGTTTGGGACCCGCAGCATTCTACATCCCGTTGCACATGTTACCATGAGGTTAGTTTATACTTTGATCGAAGCCTTTTTACCTTATTTCAACTGCTTCTCTTAGACGATGTTCGTTCAATGTCGTGTAGGAAGGTGTGACTTGCTTGACCTGGTTGGGTATGTCCAAGTACATTGCTACTGGTTGTGTTGATGGGAAGGTACGGATATGGGACGGCCTCACCGGTGAATCTTTGAAAACTTTTCATGGTCACAACGCTGCCATCGAGGCCATAGAACTTGCCTCCAATGGAGAGCATCTTGTTTCAGTCTCTATGGATGAGACTGCTCGCGTCTTTGACATCTCGGAATTTCGGTGAAGCCTAAGAAGTGTGCATGCATCAAAATGACAATTTAGTAGTGAAATCGATATTTAATTTTTTTCTAAATTATTTCAGCCCTGCAAAGTTTTTAATCTCCCATGTATTTTCCGCTTGCAGAGGTTAGTTGAGGGGAGGTGATTATTGATGAAGCTTATAAGCCTGATTTTCTTCTATTGCTTGGAAAATTTTAGTTGACCGGCATCACTTGTGTTGAATTATTGGATAACACTGGTTTGTATTGTTGAAACTTATATATATATATATATCGTGTGGATGCCTTTCATTTTGAAAATTCATATTAGGATGCCTTTGGTTATAAATGAAATCATTTGATTTTAACCATCCATCATTAAAGCCTCTAGCTCCTTGATTTTGATGGAAACCAGAACAGCTTTCATAAGCCACTTGTTTAATCATTTAAAAATTGAAGTCTGCCTATTTTGTTATTAAATAACCTCCTTTAAAGAAACAATCTTTGCGGTACAATCGGTATGCTCCTGCTTGAGCCAGCATGGCGTTATGAGATGGTTTATGAACCGCCTCCAACTGATGTCATAAAATGGCCTCTGACGTTATATTTATATTTCTGCATATAAAATGCAACTTTCAATGGTAATAATCAGCCACACTATTTATTTATTAGTTGAGGCGATGATAAGCTTTCCAAGGTTGTGGGGACTCACGTCCGGTACCTGAAGTCATATACTTGAGTAAGAAGTTTGGAAAAACACATCCCTCCGCGTTCAAGTTCTCTATTTTAAGCTTATTAAGAAACCAAAGCTGTCATTCATTAGTAAAAAAAGCTTTTGAATGCAGAACTAACGATAGAAAATATGAAAATGTAGAGAAGAAACATTTCTGTTGAGGGTAGAAATTAACGCCGACCACAACATTTTCTGGAAGGATCCATTCCTTTGTGGTACACACATCAAGTCAATCAGGTGTTGGTGCCCCTTGGTTGAGCTCGGCGAATCTCATGCCAACCCTCATTGAATGTTTCAAAAACCTCTCAGCACATCTGCGGACACACGACACCTCCTGTTTATCGAGGTTCTTTCTTCTGAAGCTATCAACGCAATCCGTGAAGCATCTTTCCACAAGTGAATTATACATCCTCAAACTGCAATATGAAAATTGACGGTATGAATACATTCAACCCACTGTGGTTGACAATGGTAAAGATCTAAATAGCTAAGAAAATAAACTATTTATCATGCATGACTCAAAAAGAGAGTACATCAAATACATGAAAGATCGTAGAAATTGGAAAGAAGGCAAAGAAACATATTTAGACAAAAAAGAGTTCCCTATCATTTGTACCATGACAAGTTTGATTCCTAAGATAGAAGGTGGAAGCTAGAAAGGCAAAATCGAAAGAACGTCCCACTACTAACACAAAAAAAACAGCTTTTGATGGTCCCATTGCTTCGATGGATCACTTGAACCCTGATACATTTTCCATGCGATGGATCTTGACCCGTGAACTATTACACTTTCTTCAAAGGATGGTTGCTTCCAAGCCCTTGCTTAAAAAACCCACCCTGGCAAGCCCCTCTAGTTTGCTCGATTATTCTTGAGATGACTGATCCTTGATAATAGACTCACAAAATGAAAGCCAATCAATTATCTACCCAAGAAGATCAAGAGTCCCACGTACTAGAAAAAGTCACAAATAGAAAAGAACCAAGTAACATTGCAAAGGCATAGTGTTTGATGGTAGGGTCAGGGTATCACTACCCTACGAATCAGAGGTGAGGATCTCTCTTCACTGGACTCTCTACAGTGGAATCTCCACTCACTATTTCCCCATGAACTACTTCTCTAGACTTTATCTCCCCCTGATGCCCACTTGACTACAAAGTTTTCTTTGCCTTCCTTGGCAGAAGCTGACCCTAAATCACAATGTCATTAATTATGTTTAAATTTTCCAAATGAATGGAGCAGAAGAAACATAACAAAAATCTGAAGCAATAAATTTTGTTTAGAAAGTAACGGTTATATGTCGATCTGAAAGCTGAAAAGGCATCATTGGTTATGGAAAAAACCCTTTTTTATTGATTTGATCTGAATTACCCGAACATGAAGATTAAAAACATATATTTATATTCTCCCACGAGAATTATATTCTCTAGATGTCCCCTGGTTAGACTGTAAAATCTGAGACACATTCTTGTGGTAAAAGTGTAAAGTATTTCAGTATTTCCACTGACATTAATTATATCTACTTGAAAAGTCATATAGTTGAGTTTTTGGTTGATCATCCACTTTAAATCACATGCATGCATGATCCAAGTATATTAGAGATCCATGGATTTTAGAAAACTAAGGTAAACAATGGTAATAATCCATGCCATAATCTCACAATATGAAGTTAATAACATAAATCCTTTTCTTCTATATATTTTTATCTATGATTAAATCTTCAATTAAATAACATAAACTTAAATCTATTCTAACAATTCCTAACAAAAAAGTTTTAAGCCTTCCTCTAATTTTAGTTTCTTTTACACTAATTAATTTTTCTCTCCTAACTAATATATCCTTTGGCCTCCTAAAGATATGGTCATCATCTAAGTCAATTTTCTCTTATCTTATATCCAATTGGTTCAATTCCTACTTTATTCCTAATAAAATTATTTTTAACTTATCTTTTAAAATATTACCAATCATCTAAGCATTTACATCTTTACAACACTAACTTTTTTTACATATCATATTTTACAATCTAACATTCCAAACTATAAAGTATAACCGAGCGAACAGCAAATTTATAGAATTTTTTTTTTAAAATATCCACTTATCACAAAACACTCTAGAAGCATTTTCGATTTTATTCACCCTACTTTAATGCATAAATAATATCTTCTACAATTTTTCAATCGCTACTGATTATAGACCCTAAATATTTAAAATTCTTATTTTATAAATCTCATAGTCATTCAATTGTATGGCTTTATCATTATTTTTATTTTTGTTGAGCATACACTTTATATACTCAATTTTTAAACTATTCAATCTAAATCCTTTAGACTCTAAAGTATCTCTCCATAATTGCAATTTAGAACTAATTCCTACCTTATTTCTATCAACCAAAATTATGTCATTAGTAAATAACATACATTAAGGTATTTTTAAAAAAATTTGTTAGTATTTCATTCATAACAATGATAAACAAGTATTCCAATTTTATCAGATGTCTCTGAGGAGACTAAGATAAACAAGTACGGACTATGGAGTAAATTTTATTGGAAATTGATTAGTTCCTCCTCTAGAAGTTTTAAAATTAGTAATTGATTCTTTGTACACTCTTTTTTAATATTAATATAGCCTATCAATATGTTTTTTCTTTTCAATACCCACCACACTAGGTTTTAAGAGACTTTATCATAAGCTTTCTCTAAATCAATGAAAATGATGTAGAGATCCTTTTTCTTAACTTTAAAATTTTCTATTAGTTATCTAAGTAAATGAATAGCTTCCATTGTTGACCTACCAAATATAAATTCAAATTGATTTTTTGTAATTTTAGTTACTTGCTTTAGCCTTTGCTCAATTACTCTTCCATAATTTCATAGCATGACTCACTAACTTAATACCAATAATAATAATTACACTTCTGTATGTTCCCCTTATTCTTAAATATACACATCTTTGTTTTAAAATTATATTAAAAAGCTTAGTTAACCAATTAATCTCTACTTCACCCATGTAATCCCACATTTTAATAAAAATATCATTTGGTCCAATAGTCCTACATTTCATTTTCTTAATGGTATCTTTTATCTCCAAACTACTAATTCTTCTAAAATAACTATAGTTTATATCCTTTGTACAAATTTCACATATAAGAGTTGCCTTAGCCAATTTATATATTCTATTTTCACTTTTTTTTGTGTTCAAACCATCATATAATTTCTTATTGGTCTGATTTTAACTTCACTAATGCTTTTCTTAGCATTCTTTTTTGTTAGCTTATAATTCTCTAAATTTTCCTTATTTCTACATTTATGATAACTTTTATTAATTTTCTAGAAAAACTAGAGAAGAAACAATAGGATAATTACTCTCAAGTGAAACAAAGTGGTCACTTCAAATTGAAATGCAGTAGATTCCCCAATATAAAATCATATTAAAGCAAAAATAAAAGCAATTTCATTTGCATGCAAAAGAATACAATTATCTATTTAGCAAAGCAAAAACGAAACTATACATAAAAATAATCATGTAGGAAAATAAAATAAAGGAATATCATTGCAAGAGAAAAAGAAACTTGGAAAAATAAAGATGACATAAAAAGTAGAAGAAAAAGTACAAGAAAAAGTACAATGACATAAAATATTAGCTAGTGTAACAAAGATTTGAATGTTAAAATAGATGAATGGTAATGCAATAAGTGATAATGTAAAAAAATAATTTTATTCTAAAGAGGGTAGGGGTTGCGACGATGAAATAACGAAAAATATTTTAATGATTTATTCATTCCCATATAATGCCGATAATTGTGAAATAAATGTTTTTGCTATCTAGATTTTAACCTACTTAATGGTTACCAGTTACCACCTTGATAGCACTACATATGGTCAACAAGTCTAGCACAGCCATGTCATGTCTATGGTGTGAATTCACCACCTTTTCTGAAACGAACAATAGCCTAGGAATGTTTTTAATATAAGTGACCATGATATACTAAAATTCCAAAGAATCACAGTGGATCTTCACACTCAAACGATGATCTGCTTGGTCATGGCCCCATATCATGACGAACAATCTTCCTACCATCCATCCAGTTCACCCTCCCAAACGCAAATGATCTCAACCACGATTCCCCTATTTCCACAAACAAGCTTTGCCACTTTGCCAGGGGAAGAAAAAAAAAGATCATCTTTTCGCACTTCTTCGTTCCCACCGTAATGTACAACAAGAAATACAAGAAAAGAAGACAAGGGAAGTTGTGCGGATCCGGAAGAGGACCTGTCACGAATCTGGAGCTGGTCGATCATTTGGGCCATCCTAGCCTTGTCCTCCTCCGGCAGCGAGTCCAGATCGGCGAGCATGCTCTTATCCATGGCAACCGTTTGATCCCTTTGCCGGCAGTGGAAGGGGAGGGTTTCCGACGATGATGAGACCGTGCGCGCACCGACGCCTAGAATCTTGGGAGGGAGGAAGGGATGGATAGCCGATAACCTTCCGTAGCAAGGGAAGACGGCCGATCGGATTTCCTGCTTACTGGTTTTGCAGACCCTCCTGTCTCTAGGGTTTTAGCGCCTTGGGAGGGAGGCTTTGCCTCTGCCCGAGTGGGTGGGACGAACACACGAGTTTTCGTAAATTTAGGGTTTAAATATTATTTGATTATGAACAAATGAAATAATTTAATTGATCAAAAATAATAGACAGCTCAAGAGTCATAAGATTGCCAAATATGGCAAAATGTACATGAATAGTTTAATTTGCACCAAAAGTCAATCCAAACACTCAAGATTTCTGTCTGAAGGACTAAAAAATTTAGGTTGCGGTGAGCGTGGATCGAACACGCGACCTTCAGATCTTCAGTCTGACGCTCTCCCAACTGAGCTATCCCCGCATTGTTGTTTTAAGTAGTTATTAATTTTATTTAATTTAAATAAAAATTTAAGACGTCATCCAAAATTAAGTAAAGCGTCAAAATGTAAATATTCGACCAACGCATATATATATATATATATAAACACGCCATTGGTTAATATTTGATGTCGAAATCCGAAGACAATCATCGATGTCAAATCACAAAAATAAAATGAGAACGGAATGACGCTATTAACCTTAAGTCTTAAATTTTAAACAAACACGAATGCTTATACTCCACGGTACATGTCTATCTCCATCTTATTCTTTTTTTAACGTCATACGAAAACTTAATATGCTTCTAATGTTGCATTTAATTAATAGGCTTCTGATGTTGCATTTAATTAACAGACTTCTGATGTTGCATTTTCCGATCGATTTTAGACTTTTATATTTTGTAGAGCCATAATTGTAAACAAAATCATTCTCCGATGCACACGAAGAGAAATCTTACATATTTTGAACACAACGCTTCATAACATATTTCTCTAAGATCACAAGATCGAGAAAAGCTTCGATTCAAGTCAACTTTGGTAATGCATAATTATCCCTATGGTAAGATCAAACCATAATTGAAAAAAAATTCTAAATAGATTTTAAACAGTGTTTCAAAATCTTACGATTAGTTTTAGTTTGAAATCAAAATCGAATCACAATTCTGCAACAATTTTTCTGACTGAAGTCATATCTAAACCATACGAGAAGGTGTAAAGTTCATGATGCAGTGTCAGACATGATGTTCAACATCTAGAACAAGGCTTGCTACAAGATACAGAAAATAAAGAAGCCTAGCTCATAAATCTGACATTTCATGCCAAGCATACCAAACAGGTCGCAATTGTTACCTGCATTCAACACAAACACGCCTGTGCAAATGGTAATATTCAGAATCTTGGTAGATTCAAAATTCCCGAGAAACATCAACGCCACACTTCTTATTAGCTTGGCAAATATAATGAAAAACATAATGTGCTTGATTTCTTGTTAGAATGTGAGATACTGATGTGACAGATGGGTTTTGCACTCATTAATAAAGACGAAGATAGAACTTGGAGTGTCAAAGGCAGCGCTCATTTACAGTATTTCTTGAACCAAACCCCAATATTAAGGAAGCTTTCAAAATCAGACTGTGGCCTGCAGGAAAAGAATGTGATGTTACTCGATTTTGAGATATGCCGTTCGGCAGATGATTTGGATGCTTCAATGCCAGTTTGGACCAAACCCATGTGAAAAAATAACGAACCTGTCAATTGCATGTGTATCTTTTGGAAATACAATCACTTTGACCTCAACTCCTTTTTCCTTTAATGCCCGTGCATACTGAAGTTTCAGAATATAAAAAGTTATATCAATAAAGAAATGAATGCACGCATACACACATATAGCCTCCTCTTTCACACATAGATGCCCAGAGGTAGAGAAGTTTTTCGCAAAGCTCCATCTCAGTTTCAGAAAACATGTATGAAGAACAACGTTCAACTTACAAATTTATAATCTTGACATGTATTACAATTCAACATAAATTCAAGCCATATTCAAGGCAGCTATGATTGTACCTATAGCAAGCATCGTCTATTTTACATGCTTTGTTAACATATTCCAATTATGAGAAAAGTCTTATGCTATTTTTGTTACAACAACAACCCATACCATAATCTCAATATAAGGTCAGTCATACTATTTTTGTTCGTTAGTGAAAAATAAAACTTCAGTGCCTTGTTTTCCGTGAAGATGTGAATATGGACCTTGATCAGTTGTAATGTTATAAAACCTATATTTGAGATCAAACTTCCTGAGGTGCTTAAATATCTTTTAGAAAAGGAATCAAACATCAACATATAAAAGGAATAGTCTAGTGCACAGGACTTTCACCAATGTGGAATCTGAATATAAATAAATAGAGAAGTTGTTTCCCAAAATTCAAACCCATAACCTTTAAGTTATAGTAGAAAAATCTTGTCGTTGTACCAATGCTCAACCTCACCATGGAATGAAACATTGACAAATGGCAAAATAATTTCGTATGGAATAGTCTAGTCTAAGACATTGATACAACATTGACAAGATGTAAGCATGGTATTTCTGTGAAAAAAGACTTTATTTCCACTGACAGGTCAAAATCTCAACAACATGACAATTTTTCAACTTATCATTGATGTCCACCATGAAACAAACATAAAAACTATGCCTTTCGGTTATGTATGACATATGTGATGAAAGAAGAAAGTTATACCTGCAAACCATTAGAAACAGGAACACGAAGATCTTGATCACCCAAGAGAAAAAGTGTAGGCGTTTTGACCTGAACATTGTACCACTTTCTTTAGCATAACAACAATATGCAACCAAGGTTATTTCTAATATCATGATTGAAAATTCAGATAGAAGTAGCAGCAGAATTATCATGAAAGATAAACAAATGAAATCTATATAAATCAAGGAAAGTATCATTATTTGCCAAGAGAGATTTTTTCTTGTAAGAATAAGATTACTTCCTATATATCCTATATCATTATTCCAAAAGTTATTATTATTATCGATTTATCAGATCTTTTTCATTGTAGTCTTTTTGTATAAACTTGTTCTACTTATTTCACTTGATCTCAGTTAAATATTAACCACCAAATTTTTGAATTATATATTAATAATAGTGTATAATGTACTTTCAAATTTAATTGAATGTTGGCGAATTTTGTCATTCCCATCTTAATTTTTCGTATTTGGGAATCCAGGCAGAGAATAAAGGCATCATATGAGCAAAAACTAAGAGCTAGCTAGTAATAATTCTGGAGTTTGGACACGAGCTCTAAAAAAAGGCCCACAGTCTATGCACCTTCAAAAGGACTTCTGCGTGAGTCACAATATTAGATCATTCAATAAACACTTTATAGATCCCAAGCAATAAAAGATTATGAACTTCCGATTCATTACTAAAACAAACCAACTAAAATAAAATAGCGCGGAAGAACAACAATAGGCTTCTCCTAAAGTGAAATATAAGATATTAACAGATTGAACCTTGATAGATTTCATCTTAAATTTGACTGTAGTTTTTACCTTTCCTTAGCCCTTCATTTATTCTTACAGTGCATTGCTTTCTATACTTTATGATTTTATGGCCTAATCACCATGCTATACATCATCAGGCTAACAGATTACTCTCAGGTTATCATGTTCCCTGTGTGTCATTACATTCTACTTAATATTCCAAGAAAAGGGAAAATGGACACTAAAATGGATTTTAGCACAAACAATTTTGTAGAAATTGCCATTATGATTATTTAATGGTCATTTAACATTTTTTTGTTCAATTCGTATAGTGTTCGTTTTCTATTTTTTGGAACATTTATTCTACTTACGGAAAAATACACTTTAATTCAACAAAGAAAAGATTAAAGATTAAACCATGTAAGGAAAACATACTTTTGATAAGTGAGATATAGGGGATTTGGTGAAGAATTGAATTAGATGTTCCATCGATGCAGCCTCTGTGAAGGAATTTATTCCCTCAGGGCCATATGCCTCTACATAGACCCAGTCAGGGATATCAGAAGTTCCAACCATCAGTGAAAGGTTGCATACAGGATTACGCACAGCTGCCACTCTGAATCTTTCTGAAGCCTGAAATAACCATGAATCCCAGAATTAGAAAAAATTATATGGTCTACAAACATGATTTTGAAAACAAGCTACAAAATATATCTAAAGAACACTTTGAAGTCCATTCAGTCTGAAAGAGTAAATGTGGGGCTTATTCTAGTGCTCTTTCATAGAGAATTGAAATCATTTGCATGATTATCTTGGGTCAATCCAATAAATCGAGATGGCAAGTTGATCCTTTACCCATGGTTTTACACCACCTTTGACTCATGCTAATATTAGTAAATGTGAATCAAGGAAATAATACTTATCAAAGTAGCCGCTCAATAAAAGCTTATCAGTAACCACTTAAAATAATAAGCATATTGGAAATCAATTAAAATGACCATCAACAAATTTTAAGTTTTAACTAAACACCAACCTCTGAATCCTACAACACCAAATAAATATAAGACGAAAACTCAATTAAAGCAAATTTTTATCCTTCGCAACATTGACCAAGATTTGCAACATTGACCAAGATTCGCAACATTGATTTCACATCAGATTTTGAATTGGTGTAAATGGGAAATTTGTTAGACAAATAGAAATATCACATTGCAACTATACACACACACAACCACTTGAAATAATTTTTAGGCACTCATTATTAAAAATGCCATGTACAATTATAATTACTCCATAATTTAAGTTGATTGTATGATTTCCACTCAATAACATAATGGCAGTTTTGAATTTGATAAACAAATAAGAAATCCTATCCATAATTAATGATTAATTAAATTGACTTCTTTAGGACTGGAGGATGAATGGGTTGAGGCTGTCAAGGGGGGGTGTATTACATGAGAGTAGCTGTCAATTTTCTGTTAGTGGTGATGAATAACTAACATGGATCCTTGCTGGATCATCTACCAGTTCCAACCAAGACTCAGTTAGAATGAAGATGTCAAATGCCCAGAAGGGTATTGATATCCACATGATTTATAATATAACAAAAGAGAATTAAGATGTATAATTAAGTTCATGAACTAGGAAGGGGCTTGAAAAGGGCTTTTATACTTCTCATTATACTTCTCCTAGGAAAGGTGAAAAGAGAAGTATAAAAGTCATTTTTCAAGTCCTTTCCTGGTTCCCCTTCATTTGTATATCATCCTATGTAATTTATTGTTGTTTTTCCATTTTTCTTTAATAGCTAAAACAACTTAATTCTTGAGTAGAAAGGAAAAGAAATATGTTTGCAATATTAAAAAAGGCATAATAGTTTTATTTTTTTGAGAGGAATAACATGAATCTCATTAATAGAAATAAGTTTCATCCTTAAAGGAAAAAGCCCCATCTAAGTGGACAAAACAAAGAGGAGAAAATTCCATAGAATAAATTAAAACCCTATCCCAAAACCCAAAGAAGTGTGAAGCTAGAAGAACGATGTCCTCCATGTGGCACTCCTCATGTCTGAAGATGACAGCATTCCTCTTAAGCCAGATGGACCACACCCTGCAGCAATCATTAACAGGAGCCTATGCTTTGTGACAGATAATCTCCCCTTTATCAACCTAGTCACTGCATCCAATAGCTCTTGGATGTTGTTGAAATGCAGCTCTCCGATGACCACTCTCCTCAAAAGAACACACCACACATTTTAAGAGATATGGCATCCACAAAAAGAGGTGATTAACATCTACATCTTTTAATCCACATGGGCATCTCAGGTCCCTTGTCACTGTCCACTTCTGATTTTGGTAATAAGCTTCCCATGTATTAAAATCCATAAGAAGATCTTGACTTTGATAGGTACCCTGCTTCTCCACACAATCTTCAACAGCTCCCAATAATGAACGGGGTGCTGAATCAATCTAAAATAACAATTTAACAGTAAAATCCACCGCTTTTGTATCTTTCAAAATGATCCTCTTCATATTCCCATCAGGAGGTTCATGCTGAGATAATGTTTTCAGTAACACTGCCACTTGGCTAATTCCAGTATCTTTAAGGTTCCAATGGAACTGTAGATTCCAAACCACGTAACATTGAAATATCCCATATCCTCAAATCAGGCACTAGGGTACTTAGCCAACATGAATAGATCTGGAAAAACCTCAGAGATTGGACTGCCCATAAGCAATTATCCTTCCAAAAATAGAAAAGATCACCGTTATAAACCTTGAATCTGATGTTCTGGTTGAAGAACTGCTGATGGAGCTAAATAGCCCCCTAAAAAGGGGTAGTCCTCTCACGAGAAAAAAATTTTAAGTCCTCCCCATGCGCACTTCTGAGGATTAAGTTCCACAAGCTGTTCATGTCAGAGAACCATCTCCAACTCAGATGAGCCTGATTGAAAGATGTCAGTGGATCTTATTCCGACCCCCATATATATGTAGAAGACACACCACCTCCTACTTGATCAGATGCACCCCAGAGCTATCTCCCCTACTCCCAACCCCAAGAAATCTCCTGATCATTTTCTCAATTTCCAGAATTACCCCTTTTGGGATATTAAAAGCAGACATGGAATGTGGGAACGCTACAAAGAATGCTTTTAAAAAGAGCGACCCTGCCTCCAAGACTTGGGTAGCCGGCTCTCCACCCTTGCAAGCAGCTTTGCACTTTGTCAATAAAAGACTTCCATTCATTGATCTTAGGCTTCTTGTGAGACAAAGTTAGTCCTAAATAAGATGGAATCCCATCCAGTAATTTACATCTGAGCAACTTTGCCAACTGACTCGATGTGTTAGCAGGCACATGAACCCCCCATCAATGATAGAGAGGCCAGACATCACCTCGAACATAATCAGAAGAAATTGAATATTCAGCACTTGGTCATCAGAGCTGCTAGTAAAAAAGAGTGTATTGTCTGGCTATTGCAGAATGGAGATAGGAACCTCTTCCTTGACAATCTTCCAACCTTCGAACCAGCCTCCCTGCACTGCATTTTAATATATGAACGCAAGAATGTTAACAAGTTTAAACAACAGGGTAGAGAGGGGGTATCCCTGTCTCAACTCTCACACAAAATTAAAGATGCTACTCATCCGCCCATTAACCAACACCAAGCCTTTAAAGGAACCCAAAATATTCTTAATCCATGACATCCATTTCTAGGGAAAGTCATAGGCCTGCAAGGCTTCCAACAAAAATCTCCAATTGATATTAGTCAATGTCTTTGTGAAGTCCACCCCAAAGATGATCCCGATCTGCCAGTACTAGAATAATAAGAGAGGGATACTTGAGCAGTCATAAACCATCTACCCGTAGTCTTCCTTTGATGAATCCAGAGTGGGCCAGTTTCACCAGTTTGTCCATTACTATCAACCTATTGGCTAGGATTTTTGTAATGATTTTCAAGCTAATATTAAGGAGAAAACTATACTACTTGATAGTCTATAGGAAATTTAAGCGAATTGATCAACCATTTTATGGATTTGAAGTCCATGCTTTGGAGACTGAACGGCATAGAAAATGTTGTATGTGGAAAAAACAAACCTGTCCTATTAAATGAGTTGTAAGAAATCCACCATGAGATCCTCCAAGAATAGCTATTTTTGATGGATCAGCAAGTTTCAATTCAATGATGTAGTCCAAGGCTGCAAGGACATCACCCACATCCTGAAAATTCAATAAAGTTGTAAGCTGAAACAAACTAAAATTGAGCAAGCTGTTACAGAAGATATCTAGAATATAAATCAAGTTATAAACCTGGGTTCCAATCTTCCCAGGAAGAGACTGCAAAGCATCCTCTCCAAAGCCCAAAGAACCTCTGATAAAGCAAATCAAGCATGACATTATATTTTTCCAAATATTACTGAAAACGGTTATGAAACTTTGCCACTAACAAGTAGCAAATAAGATAAAACAAACTTGCAGCCTGCCAGACAATTTGATTTGCATAATTAGAAATTTCTATCAAGTATGAACTAGTAATCATCATCATGCCAGATGCTAACAATTAACAGCAAGTGGAAGTCATGCTAACAGCCTATTGGCTAGTACCAAATAAAAAAACAAAGATGCAGGCTTGAAGCATGCCAAACAATTTGACTTGCAAGTACAAGGGCCTATGAAGTGTTGGCACATAAATGTTACCTGGTACTCAGGTAGACATCACATCAGATGCTGATAGTTAACACTTAACAGCAACTGGAAGTCATCCTGTTCCTAACACATTCTGAGAATTTTGATTCCCATAACACAAGTACAATATGTAACAGCTATAACGATTGTATTATCAAAAGGGTAGTCCAGAATCCAATAACCTTAACAAAAAAGGTATAAAACAAGAGGGGAATCCAACTCTCCTACAGAAACCCACCAGCTGTGTATTGATTTTAGCTTCCTGGAGCATCGACAGTGAGATTCCCACCTTAACCACCATGTCTCTGATCAGTTTGCTTTGCCTCATCCTTTCCTCCCCTGAATTTCCATGAAAGAACTTCATTTAGGAACCTCCAATTTCCCCTGTTGTAAGCCTTCCTCCCCCTCAGACACCCGTCTTCATCTTCAAGATTCAACCATTATCTCCTGAAATTCCCCACCTGACTCTCGTGATGCACAAACAAGGAGTTGGCCCAAGACTTGATGCAATCTATTGCACCACCCCCTCATAGCCAGATGTCTTTACTCCTCAAAAGTGCAATTTAGTAATGAATACTCTGTCTGATGGAATATGTTAACTTTTAGTCTTAGTTTCTTAAACAAGTGAATGAGCTAATAAAGACGACAAATCACAACCTAAATTTTAACATAAATATTTAAAGTTTAGTTGTGAGCTTGAGATTATTATAGGACACTTACGGTCTATACCATTACAAATGATATCAACACTTGGACTACTTATAAGTGTGGGAACTAAACATTGCACCTGATGGAATTTATGACAACTATTAAATCATATATTGTTTGCCCATGCTTGGACTAACAGTTGGCTTAGTGAAGCCTTATTGATTTCATCAAATGGCTTACCTGTAATTTACAATGAGCAAGTTATAACCAAGTGCAGCGAGAAAGGCAGTACTTTTTGAATAGCTTGTCAAAGAGACTGAATGCGGTCCACCATGGAGGACCACAATCAGTGGATTACATGCTTTTTGATTGGGGTACTCTTTGCATATTTCTTTTATTTGAGAATCTGAAGATGAAACAAATATAGCTTCAATTGGTTTCCTCGCACCTGCAATGAGTCCAATATGCCTTCATGAGAAAGGAAAACTTCAACTAAACAATATAAATTTATAATTAAGGCTTGATAATGCAATTATTTAGCAAAGCCACACTTCTACCACAGCTCATGGCTGACATTCTACTAGTGGCACTCATTTTACTGATGAATATGTTGGAAAGTTAAATGCATCTAAAGTATTTGAAAGTTAAAGCGTCATAATTTATCAGAATAACAGTTTTAAGAGTTTTATTTAACTATTTATATTATGAAGAGTTATCAACCAGCATATCTGGCCACAAATAGGACCAAGGCAGAACAGAGAATAGCCAAATATTGTATCAACATGAATAGAAGCAAAGGGCTTGTATTCTTGTGGATAGACCTTTTTGAATGAAATTTAACCTATTTCACCTTCAAAAAGTTTGAAATGTTTTAAAAATAAAATTTAATACTTATGGAGGAAAACAATTCATGTTGACAACCCCCTAAAGTGGGATTAAAGTATTGATTATTCATGTTGATGTGATTGTTGTAATCATCACAGTAATGAATACTGATTAACCAGCTGACAGCATGATAATAATAAGCAAAGTAATCGACAAGAAACTCTATTGGATAGCAATAGTGTGTGCATAATACCAGCATGTAGAACATTTGATTACTCTATACAATCAAATAAAGCATTACTAAGAAAATTTTTTGCTTACCCTCTGTAAGATTACCGGGGCCATCACAAATAGGTATCTTTAATATATTAAATTGAAGTGATGAGAGCATTGAAAGAATCTGCATCATCCAATAAGTGGTTATCAAAAGAAACAAACTTGCAATATGCATTACTGGCTTATCGGATTATGAGAAAATTTGTGAAAATGCTCTAAAATAACCTTTTCCGAGCAACCCGGTAAAGGACTTGAAACATCTAGCCAATCCCATGCAACTGGATCTCTTTGCTCCTTGCAGATAACAGCACGACCATATTTTATTTTAGGGGGGTTCACAGGATTACTTGTAGCTACAGATGAGAAAAATATGAGGCCTTTTTTCTATTTTCAATTGATGGCTAGCACATGGTTAAGTCATGTACCAGCAATAATATTGTCCCCATCCATAGCAAGGAGAGTCCATGAGTCAAAGGAATCATTTGGAGTCACTCGTGATATTTTGCAACTGTAAAGTAGTAACAAGTCAAGACAGCAGTACATGTGGACATGGAATTCTATCATTACTGACATGGATAATGAGATACCTGAAAATGTTCACAGAAATTATCACTTGCATGCTACCCCAGAATGAGCATAGGACCATTGTACACCCATCAGAAAGCCATGGATTACTGAGGATGCTTGGGCAATAAAGTCCAGGAAAACAACCATCTTTTGCACACATCACCACTGGGACCTGTAAATGTTTCAGATGATATATGGCTAAAAAAGTAATTATAATATTCATGGATTAGAGGAGAGAAAATGACGTGTGTTATTACTCATGAAATAGGATCACACACACAGGGAAGGTATCTGATACACTACCTAAAAATAGCATTTTGAGGTACAAACTTTTTTAGAGAAACCGTTTTAGTTTTATGATTTTTAAGACATTATAGTTTTAGTATTCTGATTTTTTATGTTTTAGTTTTATGATTTTACATGCTTTAGTTTTAATTTTCAGTTGTTCCATCACCATAAGCATCATGGAACTATAAGAAATGCATAATTTGTGATTAAACAAAGGATCTGTGAAATCCAAACCAGATTGCTCCCTTTTCATTTAGAATATCAAAATTTACACAGAAAAAAAAGAAACATAAAAAAATTATTCAATCAGTCCAATATCACATATGCAATCACATGGGAAGTGATCCAAGATGAAATTGCAATGTGATCCCAAAAAAGGGACCACATAAGTGATCCCCGTGTGTGGGATTGCATATGTGATTCCATGCACATGAGTGTGTAAGTGATCCCCATGCGCAAGATCGCATATGTGATCCCATGCATGTGATTGTGAATGTGATCCCGTGTACATATCATTGCTGCAATTATCCAATATATCATGTACATGCACATACTCTCTAAATCTGTGTTTGAAACTATAGTTCCACTGCAGTCCTTTCAGAAAAGCTTTTTTTCAAAATGCATCTCTAAACACACTCAACTGCTCCAACTTGCAATTGATTTTGAATTTAGGGTTAAATATAAATGAACTTCATTCATTGCAATTGATTTTGAATTGAATATCTATTTTTGACAAAGTGAACTAATTACAAAACTTGCCCTTATTCTTTTTCAAAAACAAATCTTGCCTGCTTTAGCCAGTAAACTACAATATTGGCAGGCAATCTGGTTGAGTGGTAATTCTGTTTCGTACTCTGGTAGCAATTAATTAAAAACTATTTCACTCCCTACCCATCAAAAATCTTTTCTGTGGTCATGGCTTTCATTTGTCATGTCTTTACAAACACTACTACAAGCTTGTGAAGATTTCAGTAAAAAGTTCTAACAAGATTATGGTGCATACACTAAATCAATGAGGAGAAAGTGCTCTCATAAGCATCATTCTGAAGGAGCTCACCACATCACATATGCTGCTAGATGAGGATGATATTTCACCTTCTTGCCAGTCAATTCTGTGAAGTGAATTGGTAGCAGAATGTGCACCACTATCAACAGCACTTTTAGCTGATAAGAAAACAAGAGATTTTCCATCTGGACTGATAAGCGTTGAACCAAAATCAGGCATAAAGGAAAACCAGAAGTTGAAATTGTGAATAGAATTTCTTATGCAGTTTGAGCATTCAAACTGCAGAAAATTCCAAAAGCGGGAAAATGAAAAAAATAACAATAAAAGATTCACCAATACATAATCAATTTCATAAATGAAAATTACTTATCAGAATTCAAAAACATCTACAAATAATCCTCTCATAGATTTATTTAGTTTAGCTGCAAGCTCAATTAGTCATTTACAACAGGCTTCTTGGTAGGATTTTCAACTCCCTTGAGGGATTATCTGTCATGAATAAAAAGGATAGAGTTTGAGTGCCCTTAATCTAATATAATATTTTTGCATGTTTCATCTAAAAACTGCATAAAGTTATGTTTCATAATATTAGCATAGAGAAGTGATCGGGTGCATTCTTGCAATCTGACTTAACTCACTGCACCTCATAATAAACACCATAATAGGTATAAATAGTGGACATGCAGATGATTATGGCATAAGACCATTTCAATTTGCAGAAATTGCACTAAGAACCCCCTTTATGAACTCTAGGCCCGAGATTCTTTCAGTCATGCGCTGAGTTTGCTAATTAGGCTTAGGTGAGCAACATTTGACACATTTTTCTCTTGTTATGAAACTCAATTGTTATG
Organism: Cymodocea nodosa; assembly: GCA_036874045.1. Lineage (NCBI taxonomy): Eukaryota > Viridiplantae > Streptophyta > Magnoliopsida > Alismatales > Cymodoceaceae > Cymodocea > Cymodocea nodosa. Next base: position 999,562 of record CM072335.1, read on the forward strand.
GTATTGAAATAGAACCACAGGATCTCCACGATGGTTTCTCTTCTATGCCTCATGATGCTAGGCCAAGTTTTTAAATGTTGTGCCCACAACACAAATGTATGAAGCACACCAAACAGGTGGTGTGTTAAGCTGGACGTTGGAAATTTATAATATGAAACTTTTTTGAGAGAACGTAGGATGATTCATTAGGCAAAATAAGTATCACTCAAAGTATAAGGTAAAAAGTTACAGTAGAGAAACGAATACAGACTATTTTTAATCCACAAGTTGATTTGGGCAATAGACTTCTTAAAGTCAATGTCAGAAATCTATGTACAGCCATAGTGGGTCTTCTGAATAGAAACAATTGTAAAAACAGAAAGCAGGAACAGTTCATATTAGCCAGTGAGTATGCACAAAACATAAACCAAAGATGCTACAGAAGTTCTTATCACATAAAAAGTGATTGAAAAGTAAGATCAATGACCAGATCATTTGCAAGTTTAGATAATGTATCATTGGAATATTAATAAATAAAAAATATATATATAATGAAGCACAAAATGATACCTGAACTGTGGAAAGAAAGCACTGCTTAGGTTGGGAGTCAAGTTGATCACAGATGTTGAATCTTCAGTTACATTGGCACTGAAATGTTGAATCTTAAGTGTCATTAACAGACAAATGGAAATATTAAAAAGAAAAAGAAACTAAATAAATTAAAATAACTGCAATGAAAATCACAAGTTGGCAATGAAGCAGAGAATTCACTATTTAATTGAAGCATACCCACTTGATCCAGAAGTATGTGATAGTGATTCTTCAAAAGAGTAACTAATGGCATACAAGGCACAGGGTCTATTATAACAATATTTCATCCCAAGCTTTCTTGATGATTTTTTCTCCTCATTTTCTGATTTCCAACCAACAAAAACCAAGTATCTGCATGAACTGTATAAAGATAAAGGTGCCCAGACAACTTGGCCAACACTAAGTGATTTTGGTATACCACTTACAGTCCGTACTTCTCCACTGCAAAGAAAGCAAATTATAGTTATCTAAATGTACCATATGATGTATTAGACAATGGACACCTAATACAACAGTGGTAAAGAATGTCACCAAAAGGCGGCAGAGAAACTAACCTTTCTGTGTTAAGAACAAAGAGTGCTGGCTTTCTTTTCCCAACATAGGTTTCACCCCAATGTTCTTCCCAATCTCCTTGGCATTTCCAGTTTCCACAGTCCTTATCAGCATCACCTTCCTTATTAAAGCCAGAATCATTAAATGTAGGTTTAGATGGAGATTTCTCTTCAGCAACATAAGCAATGAGATTTTCTTTGTTATTCCATGAAATTCCTTCAAACCTACATGATTGTTAAACATAAAAACTTAACCATATGACCATAATTGAATCCTGCTAATCAGAAGTTTCCTATATTTATAGACTGCAAAATGATATTTCACATTTTTTATATTGCTAAACATAACTCTATCTCTCTCTCTTTTTCCCTCCTAAAAGTTTTTGTGCGCACACATGGCAAAGAAACAATTATTGAAGAGATACCATTTATCAGTGAATATGGAGCCATGAATTGAGTGCGGAATATGTATCTCCTTCTCCAACTTAGAATGATCCCATATTTCAAGATGTGTAGGAGAACCATTCTCCTTATTCCGCACAACAAGAAGTTTTGAACCTGAAGGTGATGGAACAATTATTGATACACCAATCATCTCAACTGGAAAAGGTGACCAGTGGAACTTTACAGATTGCTTTCTTTCCTCAGAGATATAGGAGGATAACACAAGTCTCTTCTTAGTATTTGCCAAGAGATTACTCTGACCAATAGAAAACATTGCTTGCGAACCATTTTCTGCGGTACATAAACTTGATATTGTGAATAATTGATTTAATAGCAAGTTAGCAACCAGAAAATGATAAAAAAAATGATAAAGAAAAGGATTCTTACTTCCATGCCCCTGTAAAACAAAAGATAAAGAGGGATTCTTACTTGCATGCCCCTATAAAACTATGTAATTATTTGTATACCCTTGGAAAGTCATATTCCCTTGTGTGACCTTATATAATCCATTGTTAAACCTGCATCCCCTTATCATTAGTGTTTGTAGGTAAACCTTGGTTGGGCTCCTAACCAATGCAGTAAAATGACTGAACTATTTGTTTGCACAAGCTCGTGCAAGGAAATATAGACTTTCCAAGGATATACAAATAATTAAATACTTTTACAGGGGCATACAAGCAAAAATCCTAAAGAAAACCATAAGCTGAGGAGGACATACCAGTATCAGACCTAAAGACCCAGGCTTTATCAATGTTAGAGATGTTGGAGAATTCCTGAAGTAATTTAGCCTGAGAAGTATATTCATCCATCACATCTGCATCAATATTTTGGATTGATTCCTTTGCAGAAACAGCCATTGGCATTTGTCTCATTGGTGATGATGAAAAAGACAGCCTAACAATAATGTAGCAAGTAAAGAAGTAAAAAAAAATGGACCAAAAACATATTTTATCATTAACACTCTCATGAAGCATCACCTCAGTTGTAAATACAAGATTCATTAAAGCTGCAAAAGCTATTGCATAAATGGTTATGGACTTGTAGCTTGTGGAGGAGGTTGAGAACAGACACAAATCTATGAAAATGGAACAAATGATGTCAAAAAGTCCCAGCAACGATTCCAAAAGAAACACATAAAAAGAATCAAAGTGGCACCTTAATTAGCATTGTCACACATATGATCACGATGGAAAGAGTTGAAGAATTGATGGTGTTGACCACAGGATGCCTAGTGACTCTGACCGACCCCTCTTCTTTTGCTATCTAATGTTATATTGTTGTGTATAAAATATTTTGCTTTGTTTGAGATAAAAATAAATATATATATTTTTTGTTATAGATTATATTTTACAATAGAGTCTCAGTTCCTGTATTGCATATCAGTTATAGTCAAATAATATATAAATTTCCCAGACCAAATAAGAAAATGTATGATGTCTGTCTTTATGTATGTACAATCTCAAGATTTGAAGTTTTGGAGAGTAATCAGATGTCACAAAAAAAATTGATTGCTTGACTGTGATAAGAAAATAAGAAATTGTGTCTACATAGAACATTTTGAAACTAATGCTATGCTCATAGAAAGAACGAGATACTTTGAGTCAAAACAAGATGTTTGACACTGAACAGGGGCCATTTTTGCTCAATACTATATCTTTACTCTCTTATATGACTTAAGAATTGCATCCAAACTGATGCTGGAGTAGAATTACTATCACAATGAATAAATTTTTCATCTTCAACCATATGTTGGAGTAGGATTGCTATTATAATGAATAAACTTTTCATCTTCAACCATATGGTATCAATACAAGTAGCTTCTTGTCATTGGGAAATAGAGCTCTCAAAATAAATATACTCATGTGTATTTTTATTCTTGCATGATAGGAGGTAAACCTTGTTAAAATAACAGCTGATTTATCACAAAGCATGTTATGATGTTAAACAACTATAAATAAAATCGTGCTAAAGTGTAATTTATGCATAATGTTCTCTACATAATCTCTAAATGTGGCAGACTTCATTTAAATGGTGCAAAAAGGAAAATGCATTGGCTGACAAGGCATGCATTAATTCCTATACTTGCTTTGCTTAATGAAATCATCATCAAATATGATTGCCCATGGTTTTCTTCTAATAATCCACAACAAAATATAACCAAGAACCATATATTCCTCCCGCTCAAAGGATGATAAATCGCCTTCTCACTATTATATCCTTGTCACGTTTATAGGAAATTCATCTCCTTCCACTGGTTCTCATGTGGCTCAGTGATAGCTGCCAATTACAGGCTAGTGAAATCAATAATGAGTACTTCTAAGTCATCAGTTTCAGATGCTAATTCACCGTATATTTTTATGATATACTGATATTGATGTGATGGAATATATGTTCGAATACAAAAACACGATTAAGATACCCATTAGAAGGATATAATGCAACTACGAAGGGAACTGGTTTTTTTAAAAAAGGCAATGCGGTTAAAGAAAACAGAAAAACAAACAACAGCAAACTCAAACCCAAGCAAAAGCAACAAGCACGGCGAGCAATGGTAATGGAGAGAAGCGAGAGGAAGCATCTCACCCGGGATCGACGGTGTTGGCGTGGAGGCAGGGGAGGGGAGACAGTGGGGAGAGGCGCCGGAATAATCCGGGGAACCGACAGACCGGAGGGATGGGAGTGGCCAGTGCCGCTGCCGTCGACGCGTACATAGGATAACCAGTTCGGACTGGCCGTCGGATTGGGTCGAACAGTATCATTACGTGGATATGCCGTAAATTATAAATTTTATTTTCATTTTTTTTTCAAATAAATATTTAGATTTTATTATTAAACGTAAAGTTACTTTAATAATATATAAACATTTAATGATATCATATGTGTAATTAATTATATTATATTATTAACTAATTAAATTATTTAATAATAAGTATAATACATTATTATCATATACAAATACAAAATCTTAATTTTATCATTTTCTTACACGTACACAAATAATTAGAATTCAATTTCCATTACACAAGCATCTAAATTTTAAATTTTATTTTCATCTAATTCAGAGTTAATGTTCTAATTTCCTCAAAGTCAATTTTAAGTGAATAAATACTCTGATAAGATAGATTCGTTCTAAGGCATTGACTTCAACGCAAACAAAAATGTACATCAACCTTTTTTTCTCTCTCTAGAGGCTTATGTACATGTAAATATAAATATCTAATATTTAAGTGAAAATTCTAATAATAATAAAAATAACAAGAGAATGATTAATTTTAGTCATTTATTTTTGATGCTTAAGTGTAGACATCAATACACACTATTTTCTGTATTTTTTACTAATATATCTTGGTTCAATTCTATGACCATGTAGGTTTCAATTTACAATTATATTGATGACACACAAGATTTCGTCTCATCAAACAATCCGTCAATCTACTTTAGTTAACCAGCAAGAAGCGTAGAAAATAAGGTTTTCCCTTCTCGAGGGCATCAAATCTACCTCTCGGTGGGTCCAATTAGTTAAGTAATTGGGTGCACTCAAAATATTCAAGATACTCGGCTTTTGAAACGACAGATTGGACCAACTGGATGATAATCGAATCGAATTTCATCTAATGCTTAAATCAAACGAGCGTAGAGATAGATTAGGTTTGAGTTTCAATAGTATACTTATGCTAGATTAATCAATGGTAAGTGAGGTTTAAGGCTTATTTGTGTACATAAAAAGTAATAAATAGTTAATAATAAAAAAATATATAGGTGCTTGTATATAGTCTAAAAAATGATAAAAAGTAATAGGAAAAAATATATATATAATGTAATAGAATATGAATTAAATAACATAAAAATATTTGTATTTTTCACAAATTTATAGGAAAATTAATAATATTTACATCTTATGATAATGCATCGTACATTAAGTTCGATAACATTATTTCATTACATATGTTATCCGTTATTTGGTTTCTTCTATTGTTAAATTAATCCAAATGTAGTTGCTCTTTCAACTCCACGTTCATACTTTTATAAGTTTGTGCATTGTCAAGATCTTCAAATTATTCGAAGTCATCTTGAAGAGCTTCAAGTAAATCTTTTCTATCTATTTTACAAATAAAATTATACAATAGAAAACATGTATGCACAATCTTCATCTGAGTTTCATATGAAAATGATATATAAGCATGTAGAATTGTAAAATAATACTTCACAATATCAAATGCACACTCGATCACTATTCTTAATTGTGAATATCTATAATTAAAATTCTCTACGACATTTGTTGAAAGTTAAGATTATTATAATCTAATAAATGATATTTAACACCTCTAAATGGATAAATAAATTTTGATCTATTTGGAAAATAAGCATCTACTAAGTAGTATTTACTCACATTAAAATAACTATTAGTCTAAAAATAATTTAAATTATGATTGAATTAATACTAAAATACTTACCAAGTGGAACTTGAAGTCTATTAGGTCAAGATATTGTATCTTGAAGTACTCTAGTGTCAATAGTAGACTTTTCCCATCCAACAAGAATATAAATAAACTCCATATCAAAATTATAAGTTGTCAATATATTTTGTGACAATTCAACCTTTTTGTTCCTAAAGGGTATTGTTTTTTCATCATAAATGGTTACTTTATATGTGTATCATCTATTACACCAATACAATCTTGTTAACAAATACAAGAGAATCAATATATAAAATAATTTCAATGTTGTAAGAAACAAAAATAAATGGTAATAGTAGTTTATCTTGAAGTATGTGAAGACATTTGCATCATTACAAATTCATCTATGTATTGATGATAAATGTTTAACTAGAAGTATTCCACTTAAATGAAGTATAATATGTAACATTTCATTAAATACATGACCAATAGTGTAACTTGAACAATAAAATATTTCTCATATTACTTTATATCTTTGATTTTAACCAATTGTTACAAAAAATAATGTCAATTTTTCCTCCACACTAATGTTATTATCATCACATAGTACTCTCTCCTTTCTTAATAGATCATAAAATTATAGGAATATAGACTGACTTATATGATATATTTTCTTACAATTATATGTCTGATTTAGTAAATTTAGATCCAACAATCTTCTAACATAATATTTTCATTATTTACTATAGTTGCAATTAGTAATTGTTGAACTAATACTAGAGTGATGCAATTGTACTAAAACAATTCCACGCTAACAATAGTATCTTTCACTTTTTCCTTATTCTTTCATCCTCATGTTCTAATAGCAACCTCAACCTAGGAGTCTTTTCCTCTAAATTCATTTGCAAAGAATATCACTTATAAAAAATCATCATGTACATTACCTAATCAATAAGAGTTTATCATGACCTATAAAAATAATATTATCACATCAAATCAACAACATAAGAGTTTATCATAAAACCCAACAATATAGCAATCAACAATATAAAAGATTATCACATAACAACATAAGAGTTTATCACATAATTTCCAACATCAACAACATAAGCGTTAACTATATCAATGTAGATAAACCCTAACCATGCTACTTTATTTTGATCTAGTATACCTAAAAATTGTTATCACATTTCAGCACTTTGTAATAATTTCGTTGCTTGAAATTGTTCTTCACTGGTAAGCTTAACTAACGAGAATAATATATTCATCACTTCTTCTATTTTCTTAAATGATACATATTGTAAATGCTACCTTTCTTTTTCCACTTCATATACTTTATCCATAATTTCTAACCTATGTGTGTCCTTACGATCATCTCTTTCAAAATATTCTCTAAAAGTATCTCTCTGTTCATAATTTTTCATAATTTCTCAGATCATTAAATATTCTCTATTCATAATTTCTAACATAAGCAAATTGGTTTTTCATTGCATTATGATGTACAAAGTCTACCGTTAAAGATTTTTTGTGGGGCCCTAGGGTAACTCCAATACTAATCCATAAAAAGCATTTCTACTTTTTCAGCCATTGGTCAACCTTAATGAAAATAAAACCTAAAGATAATGTACACAGTTTAATGAAGGAATATCATTCAACATCTCGTCAATTATTTGATGCTAAAAACAATGTTGTATCATAGAACATGTTGAAAATTGTAGATTATCTATGTGGATCATTGGCACCATTGAAGAAGCTGTAATACACTTGAGAAGTATTCTTCTCAATAATTTTTGGAAACAACCAGGACACTGTTTGAGCAAATATCAGATTAAAAGAAGCAATTGAAATCAAAACAATCAGAGAATGATGAAGAATAATTTTCGAAAATAATCAGAACAAATATCTGATTTGAATTAGGAAGAAATCAGTTTTAAATTAGAGAACAACTAACTTTAGGGTTTAAAATAGAAGTAATTGCACTTGCATTGATTAATGGAACAAAATCAATCGAAAAACTATGAAGAGGAAATCAGCTTTGCGAGAACTACTGGCTTACTAGCTTTATCAGCTGAGTTGAAAATGTAGTAGAAATCTTGACGATGCTTGACCTTGTGAGAAATTGGGTGAAGAACGAAAGCGGCTTTCAAGGAAGAAATCTGCAGACAACTGTTGTGCAAGCAGAAGGGCAGATGGCTACTGTGTGAGTGGAAGGGTGGACAACTAACCGTTGTCCAAGTAGAAGGGCTTTTCAAAGCTTTCGAAGGGTCAAAGTAGGGAAAGTTTCGATTGTTTGAAACTTTTCAAAGGAAAGTTCCTCCTCTTAATCTAACCTAATCATCTAACCTAATCTTTTTCTCACTTTCCTTTCCTTTTACCTTTCACCACTTTTCTTTATACACAAACTCCTCCCTTAGTGAATCATTACTAGTTGTATGGAACTAACAAATACAGGTGATATGTCAAACTCTTGTCTAACATTTTGTACATTTGGTTGTATGTCACATGAGAGGAGGTATCTGTGCACTTTTAAAAAAATGACAAGAAAGAAAATCTAACAAATAATGAAAAGTAAGATATTTTCTAATGTTTGTATACATAATAAAAGATGATAAATGACTTGTTTGTGCATATTTTATGTCGAAAAATAAAATGACAAAAAATGATGAAAATAGTGAGAAATGGAAATGACAATATATGATATGATATGATATGATATATTAAGAAATATAAAGTCGTTTATGCACTAGAGGAAATGATTGGAAAGTGAAAAATGAGATACTGTGTAGTTGTAGGAAATGACAAGAAATGTATTATTTAAATAATAAATTGAAAAAAATTACTACTAACATGATAAAAAAAATTAAAAAAGTAATAATTTTTAAAAAATTAAATAATAAATTAAAAAATATTATATTTGAAAAGTAATATTTTAAGTATTATAGTATATATTAACATTTCATTAAATACAAATGTAACATATGAAATAATATATTTGTAATTAACATAAACAACATTGTTCATTATAATCTAAAATTTTTCAAAAATAATATGTTAATGTATTATTTAATAATATTAAGTTGTGTTATAATTAATGTTACTTATTTAACATATTATTAAGTTGTTGAATTTGTTAATGTATTGTTTATTCTTATAACATTAACATTATTATATTTTAATGTATTATAATCTAGTATCATCCTTCAACATTATTTTTTATTTTAATCTATTATAACTATAATATGTTATTATTTATTTATTTTTATAATCATACTTCTTGATATCACATTAATGTGATTATTTATTTTAATATATTATAATTATAATATGTTATTTATTATTATTATATTTTAATTTATTATAATTATATATTATAAGTTTGTATCATTTTACATTGTTTTCAAAAGAGTGAGGTGGAAAATAATGAAAAACATTTTCTTTAATACAAAAGGAAATAACAAGAAATCATCTTCTTCCGTTTTTATTGACATAAACACAAAAAATGAGAAGAAAATATAGAAAATAACACAAAAAACTTTTCTCGTCGTTTCCTTTTTCTCTATTTTTCATTATTTCCCAGTGACACAAATTCCTTCAAAATAAAATTTAAATGTTTATGTACATAATAGAAAATAATGAAATTAGAACTTAAATAGTAATCTATTATAAATGATAACATTCTTTTTTTCTTTTTCTAATCCACCAAGCACTACACATCAGTATTTGAGAAAATGCAATATTTTGAAATATATACAAAATATTAATTAAGAATGTTTTTGAAAGTACGTAAGCTTTTTTATTAAAAAAAAAGGCCTTGTTATAATAGTAGTGATTTTGTTTGGAATTGAGTTTGAGATTTTTACAAGGATCGGTGCACAAGGAAAATGTTGAAGCAACCTTATAAGGTTAACATGGTCATTTGATGCATCGAACTTCTCATCTACCTTTCAAATCCTATGTTCTCTGTGGATAAATATTTACTTCAAAAGTTAACATTGGGGAAGTAGAAGCAACTTAATTTTCTAGCTGTTCCAAACTGTGGGGAAAGAAGTTTTTCTCCAAAGGTTTTGTCAGAAACATGTTCCCAAAATGGACGTTAGAAAAATATGGTATGATCCAAAACCAAAATGTCAACAATCCCTTGGAACTAATCATCCAAAACCAGAAGTTCTTTTGGAGCATTGGGAATCTAAAAGTCCATGCTCATCACCCACAACTGCCGATGATCATGCATTGTTTGGTGTTTTTTCACCAATCCAATGTTTGGTCGTGCGTGCAATGTGTTAATTATGTCGATGCCCTATCATTCTAAACACAGCATCCATAATAGAATGTTGTATTTGGAACATGAAGAACAAGGATCAGCATCTGTATCCTTTCTTTAGCATGATTCTATTTACTGACACCGGGGTTGTCTTGATCCCAGTGAGAGGAAGAATCCCAATGTGCTGAGCCACTGCAATCGAAACCCCCCCTGATTCGTTTTTGAAGGTGCTCCAAGCTTGCAGCACGTTGCATGGACGGGGTTCTCCCCATCTTGCTCACTCCTCCGACAGACTGGGCATCAGTGACTTCTGACGAACCGGGAGTCACGTCAAGAAGGCTTTGGAGGAACTGGTTTGGATCTCCATGCACTGGAACGGCTGCATCAGTGCTTGCATCAGGGGCACTTCCGGAGAAGGACATGCCAATGGTTGATAAATCAGACGTGTTTGGGAACATTGAATTTGAACCTGTCATCCTTTTCACTGTATCTTCAGCCATTTTAACCTGGTCAACCAAAAGAAGCGTCTTGAAGCAACAAATTCATCCAAGACTAGCGTCCAAGCGAGAAAAAAAAGCAAATACGGTATCATCCGATGCCGATATTTGATCATCCACCTAATATCTCTAGGAACTTCAAAGGCAATAATAAAGCAGGGTGTCTACCCTAAATCAATCGTACAAAAATGTAAAACGAAAATTACGAGCTATGGGAACTTCAAAGGCAATAATAATAATAAAGCAGAGGGTCTGCCCTAAATCAATCGTACAAAAATGTAAAACAGAAACTACAGAACTATGAGTTTACTGGAGTTGCATTTGTTGGAATTGTGAAGTAAATATTTTCTTATGGTTTTCCACCCTTATCTAAGTGTTGTTGTTAAGTAACAACATGATGAAAATTTTATGATAAAGGGTCCAACCATGGTGATGCATCCAGTATTGCAAGTTTCAAGTCTCTTGAACATGTTCTTAGCGTACATAATACACTCTAATTTGCTCTGTATGATACTTTAAAGGGAATGTGTGAACCTAACTCCATACTAATTTTTAATCAGCTTGTAGTTTGACATTAACCCCAGAAAAAAGAATTAAATGTCTGATTACCCTTAAATATTCTACTATTGTATTTTTTCACTAGTTACTAAAAACTCACAAGAAAAAATTAATTTCATGGCATCATTGACCTTTGCTCTCATAGTTTCTACATCTGCTTTCAGAATTCTGCTATTGATAGCTTCCTCGTTGAACTTCTGGTTCATCTCTGTGAGGTGCTTCAGCAATGAAGAGTTTTCAACTCTTAGTTGAGAAACCTGATTGATATGAACAGAGGCCATGAAGGAAAACAATTTAAAAGTGCACCAATTCGAGGACAGATAGAAATTTGTAGTCAAACCTGTGCCTCAAGTTCATTTAGATGGGCTTGCTTTCTTTTTCTCGAACGTCTTGCTGACTCTCGATTGGAGAGCATCCTGAGTGTATCATACTTAAAAATCAGAACTTGCAAGCATTTTCTATCACAAAAGGGTGTCAGGTTTTCTGCAAGTAAACCCTTTAAAAAGTTTAAATTTTATGAATATATTTGCTTACCAGACTCGAAGAATCTCAACTTGCATATTTAATAATTTTGTTTCAAGCAGGGATATCCATATGTACACTCTTGAAACATTCATTATAACACATGCATTCCATATATACTCTCTCCATGCAGGCGAGTGTTTTCCAAAGTCAGCAATTTCAAAGTGGGTTTGCCTTTTGTTACATCTACTATATTATTATAAAATAAGCTACTGAGTACTTATAGTTCGATTGGAATCAGTGCTTGACATCAATTCCTTATATCCTATTTACAATTTTCTGGTCAACCAGTTTATTCAGCTGTTCAAAAACTACTGGATGAAACTCGTACCTGATTTTAGCACCCGTGGATCAAATAACACATTTCATAGTTTCATTTTTTTTATCACCATTAAACTTTATGATTCTAACCATTGTTGGAATTGTTCCAAACACAGTTTAGAAAAGAAAGAGCTTTAATTTCTTACCAATGGAGTTGCTTTAAAGGAATGTAGACTGGCTTTAGCACCGACAATTAAGCACATCCATAAGTCAATATCACAATGAGAAATGATCACATAGACCATCACGAGATTTCTGAGTAGGCCAATCAACTCTGTGAGTTACTGATCACCCATACTCAATCAGGTCTTGACTTAATTTCAACGTATAATCATGCTTCATTTAGGAAAGGCAGAGAGCCACCAATAACATAGACCTAAGTAGTTTCTACGCCAAGTGATGACATGGAATTGTACATTTAGATTGAAACAGTTGATACAGTTAAGGCATTTATAATGTTCTTTATTTCACCCATAATCAGTTCTTGACTTAATTCAACATATAATTGAGTTCATGGAAGGAAGAGAGTCACTGTAACATAGACTTAGGTAGTTTCTGCACCATGTGATGGCAAGGAATTGCACATTTAGATTGAAACAGTTGGTACAGTTAAGGTATTCATAATGTTCTTTTCTTCTTTTTCAAAGTCAAATCAGAATTCAGCTATGCAAATGAGAATGATAATGTATATATAAAAAAAATAAATATGAATGACTAATCTGAATTCAGACAAATCAACAACCACTACTAAAAATCAGTTTTATTTTGATGATCTTATTTTATGTGATGGTAATCTAGAAAGCGTACATCTGCAAATAGATTGAAACATTAGGATTATTGATTTGCACAGGGTATTGTGAACAATTAAAAGTTTACCAGGAAAGTATCCTTTATGCAATAATCCTAATGTTGTAGCCAATAACTTCTATACAATATAACAAGGACTGAAGTATCTGAGCCTCAAAATCAACCCTGACACAGTATTGTTCGTGTAGGGATCGATTTTGGGCATGCTAACAGTTTTACTATAAGAATGGCACAGAAATCTACAACAAACTATCCTACAAAATGGCAGAGAAGTTTCAAGAAGATAAACTGAACAACAAATTAAAATGAATGCATTGCCACTGAGATGCTGGACGATGAAAGTCAATATTACCTTCTAACCCTTTTTGCATCAGCAGGATCCAAGTTTTGTGTAGTTTCTGCTTCTCCTTCTTCATCATCATCAGATTGGTCTTTTGATGACCCACTAGTAGCTGATCTTAGTTGGCCACCAGAATTTTGCAAATCGGATGACACAGGTTTTGCTCTCGAACCACTGATGGCCTTATCATACATCTTGGTAATGCCAGATCCTGATAGGAAATTATAAGCTCGTCTCATGTAACTATGATGTATAATAGTGAATGTAATTTCAATTTTAAAATTATAATTTGGAAAAATACATACAGTTACAGTACTTCCAACAATCATGAAGAGAAGAAACCAGTCGATGCAGAAATGATGTTCCAGAACAAAAACATAAAACACAACAAGGTATGTGCTGGAAAATGTTGAACAGATATGAAGTTCAAACTAGTTAGGAAAAGTAGATTTGACAAATTCATCATGAAAGAAAAGATATGCAATTTTTAAATATTTGAGGGCATGAAGTATCTCCATCGAGTAAAAAAAATAAAAACGACCAATGAAGCAATAAAAAAATTAAAAAGTTGATCAGTAACTAAAAGAACATCTGAATAAAAATAACAGACAATAACATTTATTTAAGGAAATCGAATCAGAATACAACGTCGAAAACAGGGAAAACAATATTCCTTGCATGCAAACAAAATGTAGACAAGCGAAAAGGGCAACTTTTATAAACAAATTGGCATTTTTAAAATATTAATAGTTAGCCAGATGTTTCAGAAGGGAATAAACGAAATCAGCAAGCCCTCAAGCAATAAGCTAATAATAGTCAAGAGAAGAAAAATCTGTTCATAGTATGAGGCAAAAGTAAAAAGATGGGCCTGTTTTTTGATGGAAAGCCATGTTCCTAAATGGTGGCTCAAAATTAATCAAAGGTACCCTTAAAAGGAGCTTGAGGTCTAGTTTGAGAATTATCCGACTCTTGTGATCTGGTTTCAACTGGAGGGGAGGAATCTTGAGCATTGACATCAGCAGTCTGCAAGCATGTTAGAAAGGAATTAAGATCGTTTGTTGGGCCTGTGAGGAAGAGTTAATGTTTTAATTTCTTTGTGCATAAGTTGCATATTACAGTAACGATAAAATCTATGATGTATGATGTTTCCTTTTTTGGATCAGTATACTGTACGATGTATCCATGAATCACGATTCATGACCCATAGGATAAACACAACGAAAGATCCCAAATTTTCAACAAAACCGGAAAGGGGAAATCCAGATACCCGGTAAAGGGTGGCGACGGCAGCGGCACAGGCGAGATCCAACTGCTGCTTGAGGAATTCGGGGTCGGTAACATTCTGCCTACCACCACAGTTCTCCGTTCCCGACGTCGTCGTCGCCACCGTCGTAGTAGTGTTGTGAGCAGCAGTGGGACGAGGTCCCCTGACCTCCACGACCTCTTCATCCCCCCCCCTATCCTTGGACGCGAGTTTGGAGGCTTCCTGGACGAACTTCTCCAATGCCCACTCCGAGGCGTTCCGAACCATTGTCTTCTGAGCCTCAGGGGGTTGCACCGACGACGACGGTGTCCAGAAGGAAACCGGCATGCCCTCCGCAGAGAACACCTTCTCCATCTCTCTCTCTTCCATCCTTTCCCTCTGTCGGTTTTGGCGAGGAAGGTGGCGATGCCGGCGGGGTGGGTATTTTGTGGTTGGTCGTCTCGTAAATATTATAATTGCAGGCGACGTGCCTTCCTTTTTTTTTATTAGATATCTACAGCACCTGACTCGACCGTGACAGATATTCTAGCAAATAATTCCCTGAAATAGATGTAAATTGTAAGCAAGGGCCTAACCACGGCTGTATATAATAATAATTTAATTAATTAAAAATATATAATTATGACAAATGTATACATATATATTATTATAATAAAAAATGTAATTAATTATAATTTTATATGAGTATAATAATCTGTCATATACAGCACTTACAATAATTTAATTAATTAAAAATAAGGATATTTATAATTTCTTAATAAAAAGGAAAAGTCGTCCGCCAGAAGAGACGTGACCAAACGAAAATATCGAGGTTTCGGTAATTAGAAGGTAAGAAGAAGATTGACTTGTTGCCATTGGTCGACGATGGCAACTTCTGCTCACAACCCACAATTGTCATTTGCTTTTATCAGTCTCAGATATTACGTTACAGGCGAATAAAAAAATATCAACTACGTCGTAGTTTTAAAAACTTTCTTTTTCTATATTTTTTTAAGCATCTCCTTTTTCTGGAAGGAACCGGATCGGAAAAGTTCTCTTACTATTAATTAAATCAACGCCCATCTTTCGTGTTAATCGGCTTCCAGAAACGTACGGCGTAAACTTATTACAAAAATCACCGTCAAATGTCTCTCTTTTATCTTTCCACGCATGTACAAATAAAGTTGTAAATTAAACACCGCACTGTACCAACCATGATATCAATCGATCGATCGATCTATGTATATATATTTCTGATACTTGAGTGTCGATCGACGTGGATAAGGCAAAACTGGATCAGGGCGGCCACCCATGTCTGCGTCCAGTGGATCCCGGCGTAATCCGGCATGCAAGTTGCGCGACAATTTTATTTTATTTTTCTACCAATGGGTGTAGGTAAGAAGGATTTAATATTTTACCAATGATTCCTTGCGTTTGGAGCGAGCTCTGCAAACGAAAGAGCAAGTTGGATGTGGTGGTCCTGCAGGGAAAAAGTAGAACATATGCCACATTTCATGGTTATCTTTTTATCGTCAACGACGGCGTCTGGATAAGGGATGAAATGGAAAACATCGTGGCCTGTCGATTTATCTCGTAAATTTAAAATTTATTTATCTATTTATAATCATTTAATATTATTAAATCGTGCAAATGTAAGTAGTGTCATTTTTCTGTTAAAGAAGGGAATAAACTGGATAAGGTTGGTATGCTTCTATCCACATAATAATTCGTAAATATCAACAGAAAAAAAAAAAAAAAAGGACAAAAAATAGAAAATTTTGTAGGGTCAAATGTGAAGATGTGGGAAAAGGTGGAAGAAAATGGCTTGCACTTCCTTTTCCACTTCCCTTCCCTTCGCCGTTGTCGACGTTGTAACCACCACTGCCGCCGCGGCAACCCTCCAGCTTCCGCTCCCCACCGCCAAGACCATCAGGTTTAGGGCGGTCGGGATTCCTCGACGGGGAGGCTCAGATCGTACCGATGGATTCCTCCTCCGCATCAACCTCGACAGAACACGATTCGGCTTAGCTAAACTCAATGCCGGGTTGTCGGAGGTAGAACCCGATCTCCTCGAGGATGAACGGGATCGATGGGCCACCGGCGGCATCAGCCCCGTGAGTATCCATTATCCTCCTATGTTCGATCGTTTCCTTTGAAATGATTTAATGGAGATTTTGTTCTTTTGGATTTAAAAAAATAATGATGACAGGATGATTTTGTATTTGGGGAATACGATGGACACCACACCTACTTCGAGACCGGCGAAAAACGTAAGCGACGAAGTTTTTTGTCTGAATCATTGGTGTGCATTACTAATTGGAATGAATGGCTTGCATTCCACACTGTTGGAAAATGTGTCGCGCTGTGAGTTTAGCAGCATAATCGGTTTAATTCTATTAGTTTGCTTACCTGATTTAGGGTTTTGGACTACAGGATGATGATAATTATGATGATCTTTTTTTATGTGTTATTTAGAGAAATTTATGAGTTATATAAAAATTACAGAATTAGTCAGTCCACCTCAACATATCGTACTGGAATAGCTGACCACCTTTATCATCTTGTCAGTTTCATACCTTTGCAATTTGATTTTATTCCACTTCCAATTTCAGAATGCTAGTTGTAACATGATTCACAATGCAGCACCATTGTTGGAGACTCTCAAGGAAGAATATAGCAGTGCTGAACCTCCTTCCGGTTTCCAAGGTTAGCGAGATGACTGAATTTAGTTTTTTTCTGTGTAAACTTGTTCCAGTTCTTTTTAATCACTCTGTTGTGTTTGTAGAAGTTATTGCTAGTGCATTTCGGTTCTTCAGGGCGTCTGTACTTGGGAATCAAAACCGTGCCTAAGTCAGCGTCTTCTCTTTTTGCAGGGCTCATTTCGTGGTTGTTCTTTCCAGCGGTAATTACTGCACTAGCTAACCATGTTCAGGTAAGTCAAATATGCCTTTGTTCTTATCCAATGTAACTGAAGTTCCCATAATTTCTAACATTAAAGTTCTTTGTAATCAAAGTTCATTGATTCAACACTTTGCTAGACTAGATATGCTATGCCCTATTCTTGCATATGTATATACTTGAAATTTAGTAGTGCCAATGCTTAATTGGATACACAAGCGCCTAGAGCAAGATGCATAAATACATATGGAGATGCTGACATAGGATAAACATCATTAACGTGCCAAAGATAAAATGATAGCAATATTCTTCTGACAGTTTGTGTGCATCCATTGAGTTCAGAAAAACAAATTCACTTTGTGTTATACATGCCATTTTCTGCGTGCTCAATGAGTAAATGCCAGTGGTTATTTGGGTAAACTTTCAATTTTCGTTTGTTTTCCTATCAGGGTGAATACATATACATCGGTGCAGCGATATTTGTTGTGACATTCTGTGCAATTGAGATGGGAAAGCCAGATAAGCCTCACAACTTCGAGCCTCAGATCTACAACATGGAGAGAGAATCCCGGGACAAGTTGATATCCGATTACAACACAATGGACATTTGGGACTTCAATGAGAAGTATGGCGATCTCTGGGACTTCACGGTGAAGCGTGACAAGTTGTGATAAAACTTCACCATTTTGTAGATGTGCACTAAGTTTGTTCAAAATGGGGACTAAATCTGCTAAGGTCGAACCATTAATTGACTAGGTTTTTCTTATCGAATAACTCTAGTACAGACAGCGATTCCCATTTGCAGTGAATTCTTTTTTCATTTGGCATGCTCATTATGTATAAATTGTGTAAAAGTAAGGTTGAATTTACAATTTTAAACGGTTTAAAGTTGTAGATAGTGATAATAGCAAACGCTCCGACACACATATGGCTCGTTTCATTAAATAACTCTATCTTTTCTTGTTCTTGTATTTATCCTGATACTTGTTTGACTTCGGACCCCAACCGTGAAGTCTTATCATATACGTTTCCTTCTAGGATCTAATCATAGCTAGGATTTTATCTTTCCTTATACTGCACACAATCTCAGGAAGAAATCTCTGGTAAAATGAACCCTTGTCAGCGACCATACAAACGTGGAGATATTGTGCACGTTTTACCATCCAAAAATTTTATAGGAGATTTTAAAGAAATTTCTTTCCTTCTGTTAGGCATCGTCACGCCACCAACATCACTTTCGAAGCAAATTCTAGACACACAAAAATTTCAATAGGCAGCTCCAAATGGCTTTCTTGTAGGTGTTCGTTTAAAAATTTGCTTGCGGGTGTTGGATGCAAAGAACAGTCAGAATTAGGAGGCGTGAAGAGAAGACCACAAACGCTCCTCCTCTCGCCTCATCTTCTTCCTCGTGTCTTGCCAAGAAGCTACCCAGATGCGACCAGGATTGGACTGCAAATGGTGGGTGAGGAGGAGGAAGAGAAAGTCTGGGCAAACAATGTAAAGGAGGACAAAGAGGAGGAGGAGGAGGAGGCCCGATCCAACAAGAGGGCAGTACAAAACCGGCGGCAACAGGATCTTGTTGTCACCCATGGGATATTGCGAAGAAACCTACAGGAAATCCCCTCAAGGCGCCTCCAGGAATCTTCGCCTGAATTCTTAATCCAGAAAGCGGAGAATATTCTTAAAAAAAGAAAAATGTTACATTTTTTGCGTCAATAGTACAATTTTTATCTTTTTGTTTTGAGTTGCATGCTATTATTATTTTTCTCGTAAATTATTTTCCCGTTATCAAATAAAATATTAAAAATAAATTTAATATATTATTTTAAATATTTATGAAAAAAATGAACTCTAACTCTCTAAGAAAAATTGCATTTAAACGAGTAAAAAATCCAAAGTAAAAATTTATTGCTCTCTAAATTCTTCAGAGTTATTCTCTAGACACCTCAAGGAAATTCACACGTTTTGATTTTACAAATATAGAGCCAAAAAAAAGGATAAAATTAGCTTTTTATTTTAAAATTGAATATAAATATTTTTGGGACGGTTTATTTACCGTTCACTCATTTTTGTCGAGATGAGGTGAATATTAATTCGTAGAGTTGGATGAAATCTGTCTAGTAAATCAAGATTTAGAAAATACAAATACATAAACCCAAACCAGATCCGAGAAAGAATCTCATACGGATCTTTTCAAACGACCCGATGTTTTTGAAGGTGGACCCGATTAAGAGGACCCGACATTTGTCTCTTCTATTCTGCTCCGCTCTCTCGTCAAGCACATCTATCGCCTTTCCACGACGTTCTTCGACTCTTTGTCGACGACGGAACCTGTTGCTGTTTGAGTATGTTGGGTCTCTCTTACGGCGAGGTTTTCCTGCTTGTCGGTGCCACTGCTGCTCTTATAGGTCTGGATATTCACCTCTCTCTCTCTCTCTCAAAGATAAAAAGTGTTTTTTTTTTTTGGAGAAGTAACTGCATTGGCAATTGGATTTCTTTGATAAATCTGATTCCGGATTTTTTTTGTGCCGAAACAATGTTATATCTGTGCTGAAGGACCAAAAGATTTACCCATCATTGCGAGGACTGCTGGGAGATGGGTTGGGAGAGCAATCGGGTATGTTCAGATGGCCCGTGGGCAGTTTGATAGTGTTATGCAACAGTCGCAAGCGAGCCAGGTGCTTCATTTAAGCTCTGATTTTGATGTCTTATTGTTTGTATTTTCTAGTCTATGTTTTCAATATAAAGTTATTGTCTTCTAACTAAAGATCCTTCCCGTTGTTGTTTTGTTGTCCATTGGTTGGAATGGTTTATTTTGCAAGCATTTGTGTTCTTCTTGTAAATATCTATCACCATACCATATGATCTTATTGGGTTCAATTATAGTCCCACAATGGTTAGCTTAATATCTCGTGTAGGTTGATATGGGAATAGGTTCTAAACCCTAAACATTAAACCTCTTCCTCCAAACAGGTTACCATGTGTTGACTCTGGCACAATATGAACTAGGTCTCGGAAGGGCAACATCAAGGCCATGGTATGGTGACACATAAATGCTCAAAGTGGGCCACCAAGGGCCTACTTGTTGGAAGGGGCAACCTAGGGCCATAAAAACCAAGCATGGGCCATCAACAAGGACATAACTGTAGGAAACATTGTAGGCTTGTTACTATATGGTCTCATGTAGGGCCAAATTTAATCCCACATCAGTTAGTTAAATAACTTACAAACAACAAGAAGCTTGCATTTTGGATGGGTTCTCCTAGTCTCATATCAATATTGTACATAATATCACATTTTCTTATTTATATTTGAAATAGGAGGAAATGTGCATTTTTCTACCATTTATTATCAAATATTATCATGGCAAAACTTATGATTTTCTTGGTCATGTACACTGATGAACTGGCAAAACTCTCTCATGGAGGTGATTGCTCAATTTTTCCTCTGCACTAAATAATGATATTTCATTTGATACATATATCTCTCCTTTTCTATTTTTCCTGTGATTTATTTCTTTTAATTATTAGATCTAACTCATATTTTTGTGAAGGCTCTTTTGTTTAGATTTGTTTAGAGATATGCTGTATTTTGCCATGAATTAGTACAAATGATTTGTTTAGATATATATGTTGATGCACCATATAGAACTCCATCTTAGTTACTACTTGAAAATTCTCGTGGAAATCACTTTTAGCATGTTTATTCAAGTGATCCTTCTTCCACCAATATTAGTAGAATACACGAGCACCTTATCCTAACAAAGATGCAATAACTCTGCTGTTGTCGGTTACATCAAACAAAACCCCAACCTAGTTACAACTGTTTTATTCTCATGGAAATCACCTTTAGAATGTTTACTAAAGTGATAGAATGCACAGCCAATTTTGATGAGCACACAACCACTACATCATCCTAACAAAAATGCAAATCAATAACTCTGTTATTGTCAGTAATATAAACAAAACCCGAACTTAGTCATGACTGGCAAATTCTCATTCAAATCATCTTGACAATGTTTATTCAGGTGATTCTTCTTCCACCAAAGAATACACAACTACCTCATCTTAACAAAGATGCAATACTTTGCTGTTAACTTAGTTACTACTGCCAAAATCTCATGGAAATCACCTTTAGAATATTTATTGAAGTTATTATTCTTCCATCTATTTTAAAATGATCTGCGTTAATCATTTCTTATTCTAATATTATCTGGAGTATTATTGGACTACCACCTTAATTCGTCTGCATTTTCTCTCATTTTGTCACATGAACTTTGTTGAGCACTTGAGCTTAGCTTGATAACTGGTCTCATAGGTTTCCAAGCTCTGTTGTATCTTTTCCATATAATGCTATGAGTGCAATTTGTATTAGATAATTAAACCATATTGCAAATGTTCTTTCTGATTTTTGGCACATGCAGATTGAAATATATGATGCCATCATTAGCGAGAGAAGTTTAGTTGCTTGAATATGTAGCTGATATCTACAAAAGTTTATTAATAACTGGAAGTGCTTGGATGATAAGGTTATAAATTCTCTATTTTTGCAGGTGCATAAGGAGCTTCAGGATGCAATGGCTCAACTAGAAGCCATTCGCTATGAGATTAGAAGCATATCAGTCATGAATCCTGGTCCAATCTCGCGCAGATTGATGGATGCCACAGAAACCACAGCTTCTACTGATGGTATCTAATATTACCTTATTTCCCTGCTAGTCAGTTGCATTATCCCTTTGTTCCAGAAATAGTGCCAAAGTTTATTAGCTTTTTAGTTATCCAATTCACGTATAGGAGGTGTAACTTAAAAAATAGTTCTTTCCTTCTTATGAGATCCTTAGGTACTGAATTGAGTCAAAAAGTCGACACAGAGATTCAAGCACAAACCCTCTCAAAGGTCTTTCATAAGCATCTTGTATTTGTAAAAACATTTTTCCTAGACAAATATAAGTTTATCTATTTGCATTTTATTATCTTAATATAGGAACGTAACTCAAGTGACCTGAATTCAAGCATGCTGCAAAGCCAAGCTGTGAAATATGCACGGTTAGCTGAATCAACAAGCATAAGATCATCGTTAACAAGTGCCAAGAATGAGGAGCAGCTATACTCCGATGGTGGCCTTCTCAATGTCCTTCCCATCTCTGCTGAAAGTGCAGGAATGTTACCTAGTAAAAGAGGTTAGTTCAATGCTTGTTAGGCGAACACAAAGTATTGTCAAGATGAAATCTTTACTTATATTTGCTGTATGAAATAAAAGGGTGTAGGAGAAAATAAAAAATGAACAAAAACTGGTAAGTTGCTTGTTTAAAGAATGAAGGAAGAAAGGAAGATTATATAAAAAAAAAGGGTTTAAATTTGCAGGAAGATTATTCATGTTTATATTTGCAAGCACTTGCATTTATGTTTGTAGGTGTTACGTTTGAACTCAACATCTTTTTTGTTCACACGATGATCATTATTGACCACGTCAAATTAAATAATATTGATTGAATCAAATTGATCGATGCCTGTGTTTACCTATTTTGAAGTCAATGTGATTGACTTCTATTTGTATCTATGATCATTGTGATTGGCTGTCATTCATTCTTATTCTTGCTTACTCATTGTTGCTATTAATGATACATTAGCTACTATTGATTTGTTCATATCTACTGTCTAGTACATATTGTAACCATTTACTTCCATTTTTATTTTAGATGTGCTCGAGAACATGGAACTTGTGCATTTAATATGCTTGAGCTTGAGGGGAAGTGCTAAAGTAAATGATATGATAAATGAATCTATATATAGATCCTTAATTAGGATTTAGGAGTTTAGGATTATAGTCCAACATTGGAAGTTGAATACTTAATCTTCTGAGTGACCAAAACTTTCATCCAAGTGTTGCGTTTTGGAGTGTTCAGGTGTTATGTAACAAGTTGTGCATGATTAAGTATATATGTTCTAGAATATGGTAGACTTAGACTTATCATTATATATGTTATTAAAATATTTATACAAGTACAGGGGTTAAATGGATACGATTGATTGGTTAATCTTAATAAATATGTAATTACTTTTAGTAATGATACCCTCTTTCATTCTCTTCCAAATCTATCATCCAATTTAACTATCGAACTGTGAATGCATGGAGCTGTCTTTTGTGTGCTGTCTACAATGCAAGGCACTTCACTTTCTTAAGTGCATTGTTATTGCCCCGGAGATCCAATTGTGTTCATAATTTTGCATCTTTTCTGTAGCCTTGCTGTATTAGATCATTAATTTACACCAAATCTGATTAAATATAGAATTCCTTAATTGTGGATCAGCGTTAGTTTTTCTGCAGATCTTTTTAGATTTTTATGATTTTGAGGTGTATTTATAAGTCTACACACTTCCATATACTTATGAGAAATTTGTTGATGATGGATCAGAGGATGCGAAGGGATCAGACATCATGTTAGAAGCAATATTGGAAGAAGAGGTTGCGCACGGTGCTAAGCAATTCTTTGCACAACCGCAGAATCAAATAAAAGATGAATGACCAGGTATTGTTCTCTATGCCATTTACATTTTTGCTGTTTTCTTTTGAATAGTTTAGTGCCTTTTGCAAAGACCATATGGTGGTTCGTAATTCGATGCTTCCATAAATAGTACTTTTCATTTTCCATTTCCCCGAGATGAACTACACCAGCACAAAGGTGGAAATCAGTAGAGCCACTGACTTATCTGTAAAGAGGATACAGATCCTCGCTGATTTGATGAATTGGTGAGGGATCCAACTCTCCTTGTTTAGTGATTGTTGTCCTTATGGTTTGCGTTGAATTGTGCAACTTACCGAAATCTTCTAGAAAAGTTGCATAACATTTCACCATACAATATGCATCTTGAGAATTGGATGAGCATTTTCCTCTAATTGTGATGAACTGCAGAGAATCATAAACTAGCATCATTAAGGCTTCCGATAAAGAAGAATGCAATTTTTTCGTAAGCTGCATAGTGTTTCACTTGATACCTAAAAATACAAGTACTTTTAATGTCCTTGAACGTATCTTCTTCACTTCTAAATTCTAATCCATTTATTTCGGTTTCGTATTTTTAACAAGAAGCTATGAAGTTCATTGAGCAGATCTTGATGGCAGCCATCAGAAAAACAACTTAACAAAAAATACCAACACTACAATCTGTAACCAATCAATAACACACACTTGGAATTAGTTTCAGCACTTGGAATATTTTAAGCTTTGTTTGGTTAGTCATGAAGATAGTTGGGTAGTTTGTATGAGTGGATCGTGGATATGAAAAGGTTCTCTCCTATCACAGGGCAAGCGGTGAAGGCCATTCGAAGGCGAAGGGACACAAGTGCCAACGAAACAGGACATGATAAAGTCGGTTCTTGTTGAAAACCCACCATCCATTTCTAACAAGTTAATCATGTAAACCATGGCCTCATGCCTGTATTCTTCTTTGTTGATCACAACCAATTCATTGAAAAACTGAAACTCCACCGTCTGCACTATTAGACCAAGAGGAGGGTTGTAGATTGAATCAATATCCAATAAAAAAAAATGCACGTCTAAATTCACCACCATCATTTAAGATTAATGATACGAGATAAAGGGGATACAAGAAAGAGCTTGTTGTGTGGAAGAGAAGGGGAAAGAGAGTAGACCATATATAGAAAAGAAACTTTGGAGAAAAAGAAGGGAAGGAAAAAAGAGAACATAAAAAAGAAAATGTGCATAAATTATTTGTGTGGAATAATCACTTTGCCTGCACCCAAAATGTCAACTTTAATTATTATGTAGAATGCACTACGGACTGCATCTACCAGATATGCTATGTTGTAAATAGAGGCTGGGAGACAAAAACTAATGGCCAGAAAGATGCCTGCTGACTCCTTGCACATGGTTGCTCTCCCTCACTCGTGATATTTATCATTGCCTCATGGACCAAGGAAAATTAAATTAGTCTAGGTAATCCTATCACCAAGACAACGCAAATTGTTTTACTTTATTCCTTTCCAGGGAGAAAAAGCACACAACAAATACAGCAGACACATGGAATCCATCCATCGTTACCAGGCAGTTTTCAGACATTGACAAAGACATGGACTTCAATCGAAAACAGAAAGGCGGTATTATTGCTTCTTGCACTACATAAACAAGGGAGAGGAATGGGAAGAAACAACGGGAAGGAAGAATTACATGCACTATTGATTACCACCGGCCCAAACAGTTTTCTCTACTTTCCGTATACGTTGTAGATGGAAAACGAAAGCCGGACGTTGACATTTGTTTAGCTGTCTTGGATCATGTGAACAGCCGGCCGTGAGTGAATGTCGCTTTCCTCTCAGTTTCTGTTCTTGCATTTCTCCATGGCTCTCGGTGCTGAAACCAGTGGAGAATGAATTATAACCTGATTTGTGAAGTCTCGGCCCTACTCTAACATTAACAATCATGGGAATTCAGATGCATGATCTTAATAACATATGTGCTTACCGAGTCCAATGGCTTCAGATCCTTTCATAATCCTCATACGCTTGCACGAATCTACAAACATCCTGTAGGAATGAGAGGTGTGCATTTGTCAAAATGGGAAATGTACTCATACTCCAATGTAAGTTGACAAACCAAACACTTTATTTAAGTCTTCTCTCTCATTTTTCTTTGTTTTAGATATCACACCAATTAGTAGTCCTCATGTAAAAACACTCACGAATTCATGTGCACATCATGTTAATTGATTGGTGTAATACATAAGAGCACAAGGAAACAAGAAAGATGATCCTATGTCTATTTAGATTAACCACATTCATGCCATGATCAACAGTGAAATAATTTATTTAACCTTTTATTCTATTACTAGAAAAGAAATTTTAAATATAAATCTGAATAAAAGTAGTACCATCACAAGACACAAGCATGTCATGAACTTACTCCCAAGGAACATCTCCGACGAGCATCCAATCTCCATCTTTGTCCTCGTAGGTCGGCACATACTCCGATCCGTTCAGAAGGTCCATCAGCTTACTCTCATTCATGAAATTAAGGCCTTGGGATTCACAGTTTCCTTCAAAATCACATCCACAAATCGAAGGGCATGTTCGCGTGAAGGAATTAACGATAGGTCATTGATGAAAATGTTCATAATTTCTTCATAACAATTCGCTGGATCTAAGCAAAACCTAACGAAATTAGTCGTCGGATGGGCGGCAATCGCTCACCGATGGTGAAGGGGCAGAACATCTTCTCCAGGGCAGCAGACAGCTCCTGGTAGCTTCCGTACGTCTTCAGGTCCACCTTGCGGAGGTACGGCGCGCCGTCCATGCTGACCTTCACGAACGCCGCCGGAGGGGCGGTGGCGCCAGACTTGTCATCGTTTCTGCCACCACTGGTGGACTGGACGTTCATCACGCTCTTCCGGAACGATCGCACCGGAGGCCATCCCACGACCTGTGCCCTGTGGAGGTTTTTTTTTTTTTTTTTTTAATAAACAAAAAGAAAATTTGCCGGCAGTGTACTTTGCAAAATATAGTCATGGGGAATTCCCAATTATAATAAACGAAGAACTTAAAGAAATGTTCCAAAAAAACCGCAAAATTTCCATTCCCTTCCTAGAGTAGACGAGCATTGGTATTTGAATTCATAAATTTTCATTTCTTGTGGACTTTTTAGGTGAAAAAAAAAGTTAAGAACTGTTATTAGTTTTACATGCAGATTCGAAATCTACCCATAAAAATATATAAGAAATTCTGGAAAAAGAGAAACAATTATGGAGAGGGAGATGATATGTTTACTTTGGAGCCGAAGGCTTGCCGGGGTCAGCCGCGGCGGCCGCCACGGGTTTCTTCTTCATCATCATCTTCTTCTCCTTGCCCTCGGTGAAGGCATCCTTCTTCGGCGCGTCGGCTGTCTGGAGCTTGAGCTTCAAGTCGATAATGTCGTCAAACAGCCTCTTGCCGGAATTCCTCCCGGAGTCTCCTCCGCTCTCTTTCGGCCCCGGCAGACCGAGCCGGAGCTCGGTCTCCTCGAACCCTAGGCCGCCTCCCTCCCCCGCGCCCTGCAGTGCTCTGGCCATGTATATTATCCACGGCCAATTCGATCTCCACCACCGCCGCTTAAAGATCAGCTATCGTCGACGTCGGAATCCCACATCGATCTCTGGTTGTTGTCTGTGCTTGGGTCGTCCGATCTCCTTTGGTTGCCGTGCCTTTTGTACAAAAACGAGCGAGGTCACCATCACCTCATTGGTTTGGCATCCTACGGTGTCTAAGGCGACACGTGGAAGGACGGATGAACTCGGCCTCAAGTTTCAGTTTAATTACTTTCTTAAGATAATTTTTAGGATTTAGTAAAAAACACGAGTATGTATCTATCAGTGTAGCTTAAGCATTGTGATTAGTAATTGCTTGAGGACGATTTTGGTTTTATAAAAGTTTAATTAGTAAAAGACGGTGATATATTATAATCTATTACATATAATCTAAAAATCAGGATCATTCTGGGAGTGGGACGGGGGGCCCGCGTGTTCACGGCGGCGGAGGCAGGTCAACCTCTTCCTTCACGTGGTCTGATTCAGTGCGGTTTCCATCTCGATCACCTTCTGCCATCTGCGTCGTCACCATCACACCTCTCTATCTCTAACCTGCAATGTTTACTTGCCATGTGGGTGAGCGCTGGCATGTCGCCGGAGGCGTCAAATCCGCCGGCACCACCTCCACCTCCACCTCCTCCTCCTCCTCCTCCTCCTGCACGGTCAGAGGCGACAGTGGCTTGTTGCAGTCTCTCCTTCCCCGACCAACTTCTCCGTCTCAACTATTACTTTTTCACCACATTTCAATAAAAAATTACATAAGAAATGTCGTTGCTCAATCAACATTGATTGGGGCAAATGAACGGCACACCGCCAGAGCTTTCAATCCCTTTCGACTTGTCGTCGATCAACAAGCGACACCCCAAGCCTTCCGCGACAATGCAAATACCAAAGAAAAGATAGCTTCGATCGACTACGACTCCGGGGGCCGGGTGTTGGGCGTTCGGTATCGGTCGTCGGACGTCAAATTAAGTAAGACGTCGACGGCCAACTCGATACCTGTCGAACGACACGCACGTGGGGGGAGGGGACCGGTGGTCATCGATGATCGATCGAAGAGACGCCACACGTGTGAGCTGATGCGTGCCAATCAACCCATGCATGCACAGCACCAGCCCATCATCCAAATTAACATACGGAAGGAACCACGCAGATGCTGGGTGGACATTTAAGAATATAAATTTTGTTATGATGGAGTTAAAAAGTAAATGTGGATTAATGTATGGATAGAGGATCCAGTCGGGCATTCAAATGGTACTTGAAGAAGCGATGCATGGCAAAAACATCTATTAGCATTCTAATTAACAAAAAGAAAAAATCATGGATGGGTTTGGGTTTGGGTTTGCGTTTGGTCCCGAGGTAGAGAAGAGAAGAGAAGAGAAGAGAAGAGAAGAGAAGGTGTGAAAGCTCCGTCAGATTTCCTGTGATTTGTCTTCACAAAAAATATTGATGAATGCATGCTTGGGACGCATCGCATCAGCGGTTGGGCTCTTAATTAATCAACAGTGACCATGAGCAGTCCAAGTTTTGTTTTTTTTTACAATATATATGCACTCTTATACATGTATGTTAATTTTTAATGTTACGTTTTCCAACCTGTAACCTTCAATCCATCGATCATGGTACCCTGGCCCTGGGACCATGGGAAGGAGGCCGTTCATTCTTAATCATGGTGGATGCAAATATTTAAGTCAACTTGCAGAAGCTGCTGCTGAACTTCCCTACACCAAAATCCCATTCTGATCAGAAGAAGGAAAGGGTGCCATATCGTGTTTCCCTCCCACAAAAGCAGATTACTTGTTTGATTAGTGGGCATAAAAGGATATCAATATCAGCCATAATACCAGGAGGCTTGCACAAGATATATAATACATGGAAATGTGGCCCCATTATATCATAATAAATCTGTGTCTGACATACATAATTTACTCTCAATCAACCAAGGAGATTAGGCCAATAATTTCACACTTTTGGGCAGTATTCATGAATGCGTTAAGTTGTAATCAAGCTCTAAACGGGAAGCTTGCGGGCAAGTTGGAATTAAGTAGATCATTACAGGAATACATATGCATGGAAGATGGAACGCGTATGCATAACGCTCCTCAGATCTCTCACCACTTGCATGGTGGTGTCTCCCCCTTTGCGCAGAAACGTCGTTTCCTTTTCTGGGTCTCATCGTGACATCACTCAGCCGGAAGCCTTGATTAATTTCCAGACCACTGAAGAGAGAAGGGTTTCCATGCATGCGCCAGCCAACTTTGAACGAGGAGCTCAAAAGTCACCAGGCGATCCACCACTTGGTAGGGTAGGGTAGGGTAGGGTAGGGTTTATTGTTCACTGTTACGTACCTAATTAATTAGATGGAATAATCTTACGGATGAGTCCATGGATTTTGATTTAAATAACGATCCTATATATTGCAACATGCCATCGCGGAGCATAATTAAATCAAGTGAACCTGTACGCATAATTGAATATGAAATTTAAAACCAAGTATTGTTAGAATTAGATGTTATCACTGTATCGAAAGTTCAAATTAATAGTAAAGACGTTATATTATTTTATGGGTGTGGGAAGCTCTTACCACAAGTACAAGAGACTCTATTTCAATACGTCGGTTGAGACGTGATCTCCCAACCATCTAATGTGTCGAGTGTGACTTGACTCTCATTGGCCTCCGCCACAATAGGCGAATGTTAAGTGACATTAAACTAACAATTCCCCCCCCCCGGACATGTGTATACATCACACCTTTTGGAACTTTGAACTTATGATCTTTAACTTTAAGAATTGTTTATGTCACCAACAAAGTCAAAAAAGTTAAAAAATCAAAAAATTAGAAAATTTAAGAATCAAAATGTCAAAAAGTAAAATTTGAAAATATTTGTGTTACCGACAGAAAGTTAAGAAAATTATATAATTTAATTATAATTAATTTTAAAATAATAAAATAATTAAATAAATAAATATAATTTATATACTGCTTTTTCAACTATAAGATCTTTTATATATATATAGGAAAGTTGAAAATTTATTCTCAACTTTCTTGTACGGTACAAACTCCAAAAAGTTAAAAAAAAAATTCTAACTTTTCAATTCCTATCCTTCTAAGTGATACGAACAATACCTAACATTATTTGTTAAAATCAAATGTTACCATTGTACCAAAAGTCTAGATTAATGATAAAATATGGAATTGAAATGTCTAATTATGTGAAAAGTTTTACATCTATAAATATAAATGTACCATAGATGTAGTGATAGAATCTAAATTAATATAGGGTAAATCCTTTCATTTATTATTAATAAATTTTAAAATGAATTATTTTCCTTGCTGTGAATGATTAATTTTTTCGGTGTATACGAACTTATAATTATGTCACCCACTGGCTTGATCAAAAAAAGGCCGAACTGGCCCGAACATGAAACACTTCATGTGCTCTCTCTCTCTCTCTCTCTCTCTCTACAATTATGCAGGTCAAAACGGTAGGACGAAGGATCCCGAAAAAAAAAGAAAAAACCCGACGGGACGAACGAGTCACGAGTGAGTGGTTCCGAAAGCCACGTGTAATGCCGGAGGAGAAGGACGTAAAGGCCCAAGCCCACATGTAGTGCCAGAACATGGGGCCCGTTGGATTAAATGGGGCCGTACGATTGTGATCGGTCGGCCAGTAGTCCTCTGGGCCATGTCTCCGGCAAGGGTGTCCCCCATCTCGCCGACCATCGTAGCTGGACCTCCATTGATGTGTGTCCTTGCCCTCCCACCGACCACCCCCCACCTCCTGCAATTGTTAATCAGTCGATCGATTGTCAATTTTGTATTCATCGGGATTCAAATTCGATCAATATTGTTCTCGATCAACTTGTGTTGCCCAACATATCATATCTATAAAGGACCGCACTTGTGCAATCGGTCGTCGTAGTAGTAGTGGTAGTTTGATTGGGTCGTCCGTCGACGAGAATCGAAAGAAAGGAAAGAGAAATATGGAGTCCAGAGGAAGCGACATCGAGAGCCTTGAGGCGACGGAGCTGAAACTTGGGCCGCCGGGGACGGAGGAGCCCGCCGCGAGGGGGACCAAAAGAGCAACCCCGGAATCCGCCGAGTCCGCTTGCAACGATGAAGGAAACAGACCTGGAGCCGCCCCTCCTCCGCCAAAGTAAGTAGCGATCGTGCATTCGTGCCTACGATTAGAAATTTTAGGGCTTTGTCGTTCTCTACCTTGTCGTGTGTGTGTATATATATATATGTATGGACTAGCTGATATATGTTGGTGGATCTCGTCGCCACGCACGCTTGCAGAGCGCAACTCGTGGGGTGGCCGCCGGTCAGATCGTTCCGGAGGAACAACACCTTCCAGACGGCGAAGAAGGCGGAGGCCGCCGAGGCTGCGCCGGGGCTCTTCGTCAAGGTCAGCATGGACGGAGCCCCGTACCTGAGGAAGATCGACCTCAATGTCTACGGAGGCTACAAGGAACTGCGCCACGCACTGGAAGCCATGTTCAAGTCCTTCTCCACTGGTAAGGAATTAATCGATGAGTTTAAGCTGCTCTTAAGATTTAGGGTTTTGTTTTAGATGCAATTTTTATCATTGATAAATATTAAATTGATGTATCACTTGATTTGAATTTATAGGTGAGAATGGATCTGAAATTGCCATTGCTTATGAGGATAAAGATGGAGATTGGATGTTGGCAGGGGATGTTCCATGGGAGTAAGTCCTTAACTGGTATCTTCTCTTTTTGAGAAACAAGAAGAGGAAGGAGAAGAACTCTAGTATTTTAAATTTGTTAGCATTTGATTAATTTGTTATTTTTTTTGGGTTGTAGCATGTTCACTTCCACATGCAGAAGATTGAGGATGATGAAGGGATCTGAGGCCAGAGGTTTGACTCAAGGCTTGTGAAATCAGAGAGAGAGAGAGAACATGCTGGAATGTGGAAGATCATGGGAACTTAATTCTATCTGGCCTTCTTGTTCTTTAGGTTATTTATGTTTTCCTGACTTTGTAAGAAGAAAGTTTAATTTCTTCAAGGGAAAAAGGCCAGATTTTTTTAGCATCTTAATTGGGTGTTTTCATCTATACCATACTGATATGATCATATCAAGTACCAGATCTGCATATTGAGGTGGAGGGTTTCTCTTGTGATTTCTTGCTTATGTATAGAGGGATTTTAAAAAGATCCAAACGTTGTATTAGTTTTTTTTTATATGATTGAAATACCACTTTGTTCAAGGTTTGGTTTAATTTGTTGGGATGTATGTGCCAGCTTTGTTGCTGAGAATATGTACCTTTCTTCCATTCAAGCAATATCAGAGTTTCTTAGATAAAGTTGCAAATTATAATCTAGGGAGATGAAGCTGTAAACTGTAATGTTCTTGCAAAGCCTGACTTTGAAAATTTAAATCTCTTACGACCATAATAAGAAAATTAATTGAACCAAAATCAATGAACTTTTAAATTGGTTTTGAAAATTTTTCTTTCTAATGACTTTAATCAATTGTAGTAGATTAATTGATCAAAAGTAGTGATACTCATAATTCATAATAAAATTAGAATTTTGGTAAATATAAAAATCACCATCATTAATAAAAACTTTGACTTTGGTGATCTTGAATCTACAAAGCTAAACAATGCAGAAGGGAAAAATTAGTGATATCAATGCTACATTAATGAAATTTTAAGAGATGACCTTAAAATTAACCATAAGTTTCGTTGTTGATGCAAAACTATAAATAGTAACATTACTAAGATTTTTCCATAATGGTTGATTTTAGTAATTTCTAAGGTTGTGTTCGGGTAAAATTTTAAACATTGATTTTCTTTGATTTTCCATATGATTTTCTAGGATTCTAGTTGATTTCCAAGATTTTGTATAATTTTTTCTTTACTATGAATTTTACTTTTAAAATTAAGAGAGATTTTAAATAGAATTTATATAATAAATTAGAATATCACAATTTTTATTATCTTTGAAGAAGTTGAAATAAAAAATTAATGTCGTATTTGTTTCTAAAGCCAAACTCTACTTTAAAATCAAGAGCCATTTCCAAAATTTGGAGTTGTAGAAGATATAACTTAGGAAGGGTTTGTACATCTAAAATCTGATGGAAATGAAAATTTTTTCTATTATATTCTAAGACCCTCCCTATTTGTGCTTCTTGGAATTTATTTTCTCATGGAAAATGAATTCCACCCCTTCACTTGGGTTGGGAAAAAAATTTCCCACCTGAAGAGGTCTAAATGTTGGGAAATTCATTTTCCAAACCTTCGCCTGATGCTTTTAGATTACCTCTCGGTCGCTCGCCTCCAACTCACCTCTTCCACTCGCTCAACACAAAGTCACTCACCTCTCAATCCTGCTTGCATCTTGTTCACCTCCCGATTACCTGTTCCAATCATGCAAAACCTCTTCTAGTCACACGCCTCCCACTTGCCCCTTCTAGTTGTATAAAACCTCTTCTAGTTGCTCACCTCCCACTTGCCTCTTCCAGTTGCACAAAACCTCTTTTAGTCACTCGCCTCTCACTTGCCTCTCAATCTCGCTCACTAGGCTACCTTCCATGTCTAATCCTGTTTCACTGAGTAGATGTCCCAAATTATTACAAGCCAAGAGGTCTCAAACTGTTATAAAGCTTGCTTGCCTCTTCTGCATCTGATCCTTTTCACCATGTTTGCAAATCTCTTATAAGCCCTCACCTCTACTATGTTCTCTGATCATTGAAGTTCTAAGATATATATATAGTTGAAAATATCAACAACAAACTGCTATATATGTATGGATGCACAATGTCACAGATCCCACTTATGTATACAACAACAAGTCATTTATTAATTACCAAGGCTATATATATATATATATATATATTCACGTTACAAGCCAAGAAATTTATATATATTCACTTGATTTTGTTGTTATGGAAGGCCTTACATTCTTTATTTGAGCAATTTCTTAGGATATATAATTGATGCAGCCATGTTTATTTTAGTTGATTCACTTCTATCTTTTTAGAATAGTATGATTGTGTTGCAAATAAAGCAAAAAAATGTGGCATCTGAATTTTAGTTGGGTTATGTCTACACTTAAATTAATTCCAACATGAATGTTGATGAATTGTTGTAAATTTCCTAATTCTAAAAAAGAAAAATAGGGTGTTTGTTGTAATTTTCTTTAGTGATATTGTCATTGTTTCAGTTAATTTTTTGTAGAAATATATATGTGGTTGTTGTGGATTTTGTTTTAGCACTAGTCTCCTTTAATGTCACTTTAGTTGGAGTGTTCAAGTAGATGAAATGATATTAAATAGGTTGTATGACACTATTAGGGAGGGAAATGATAAAACTCTTGATGGAAAGATATAGATTGATACTTGGTTGAATGTAATCAATGATTATAATAAAGAAATATATCTATAGTTGAATGAAAATATAACAACAAATGTACAAGATTTATATCAAGATTGGTGTACGTAGTTGGGGATGGAACTACATTCATGAACATACTGATATCCCAAAAGAAGTTTAGGATGATTTCATTATGGTTAGTTGAAATTTATCAAAATTAAATTTAACATTTGATTAGCTTGTAATTTGTACCAATATATATTTTTCTTATAGATTCATTCATAGTGTGTACAATATAAGGGCAAGACATATCCTATATATGACCAACTTCAAATGATATTCGAAGGAAAATTTGCAATAGACTCGACTAAAATGAGTACAATAAATCTAAGAGCAACTGTGAACTTAAATAAAGATATAAACAACCTTGATTATATACAATTTACATAAAATGCTATGAAATTTAAGGTTGAAACTCAAGATCCTTCTCTTGTTCAAGGTCCTTCTACTCAAGTTATTTGTCTTAGTTTGAATGATGTAGACTCATGTAATAAAGAAAAACGTCCACGTCCACATGTTGACTTACAACAACTTATGACAACTATAATGAAGGATGTTGGTGTATCACTTATGAATTATTTTAGTGAGAATATAGAAGAAAATACAAGGAAAATGACATATATAGAACGTGTGACACAACTACAAGATAACATAATATTGATCTAAAGGGAAAAGATGACTTTCACAGAACATATGCAACAAGAGAAGATAGTTGTTGTACAATGTATAAAACAGGAGAAGATGACTTTTACAAAATGTATGGAAGAGAGGAAGATGACATTTGCACAACGTATTGAAGAAAGAAATTTGACATACATGGAGAGTAAGATGACATTTACATAACGTATTGAAGAAAGAAAATTGGCATATATGGAGAGGAAGATGAAATTCTTAGAAAAAAAAAGCATGAAGAAGATGATGTTATTACTACTTTACTTTCACTTTTAGATCTTATAAAAGAATAGAAATATAAAACAATGCAATTATTAGAGATAGAATCAATAATTGCATGTTTAATTTAGATGTCTACCACTAAATATAAGAATTTCATGGCTAAAGTTTAATTTGAAATGATGTACTTTTGTCATATGAACTTTGTCTCTTATATTGGACATGTTTGAATTTTATTCTACCTATGTTATCCTTTAAATGTCATGGAAAATATTGTGAATATTTTGTTAATGTATGTGCTTCCTTTTTTTTATTTCATGATTGTTTTTGTTATATTTTATTTATTAAGTCATAATTGGTACGATTTGTACAAATGTTGGAATCTATGAAGATCTCTATGTCCATTATTAATGAGTACAAAGATTGAATGAATAAAAAAAGAAAAGTTATATTAGCAACATGCCAATTTCTACGTGGAATTGCTGCAAATGAGATTCAAGCATCCACCACTTGTATATACAACGTGGAAGGTGCAATATATATATAAAGATTGTTAGATTCATCATTAACATATCAAACATATAATTGTAGGAAAATTTATTAAATGAGTCAATATATTTTTTCACAATTTTGTGGATTATTAAGAAATACGAAATTAATATCAGATAGTAGAAGTATGATTGTAGAGGAGAAACCTACTATTTTTTAGTGACAATTAGACAAAATCAGAGATATGAAATAACCAAAGAGTGTTTTTATCGCTTAGCATGGACTGTTAGTACATGTTTCAATGAAATGGTAAATGCTATATTAAAAATAGGTGATATACTTTTAGCTAAACATGAAGTTGCTATATAGTCAAATTCAAAATGACGTTAATCTTTATCTATACTTTAAGGTACACACTTCAATCTTTGATTTACATATTCTTATTAGATGTTATTCATTTATATATTAATTGAATTTGTTTTTTGTATGAGTAAGATTGTATAAGTGTTATTGATGATACACACATTAAAATTACAATTTATGGAAAGGAAAATGCCTAATTTAGGAATAGAAAAGGCGAATTATCAATAAATGTACTGGGAGCATACAATTTTGATATGAAATTTACCTATGTTCTTAGTGTATGGGAAGGTTTAGTTGTTAATGTTCAACTTCTTCAAGATGCAATAAGTCAATGTAATGGTTTGTAAGTGACACGAGATATAATATTTATAATCTACCTTTATTTCACTTGTAAATCAAAATTTAACTTATTTCAATGGATGTTCAAATACATGTTAGTAAATTTTACTTAGTTGATGTTGGATTTCTAAATAGTTTTGAGTTTATATATCTATTTCGAGATATTCGATATCACTTATTAGAATATAAAGGAACTCAACAACCAACTAATGTAGTGGAAAACTTCAATTATAGACAATCGCAGTTGAGAATAGTAATTAAGCATACATTTGGAGTAGTTAAATATTATTTTGCAATATTACGAGGATATATACCATTTCCTTTCATAATTTAAGTAAAAATAATGCTAATATGTTTATAATTCAAGTAAAAATAGTGCTAATATGTTTCTTAGTTCACAATTTCATTCGTAAATCAAATAAAATAGACTTATGTCAATATTTTGAAAATAAACTACAAGAAGATAAATGTGATGTACAAATTCAAGATTCTACAAATGTAAAATGATAATATAAAATAGTTAACATTATTGGAACAATACACAAGAGCAAAAGAAAGAAATTACAAATAAATTTTGTAAAAATATTATAAATGTAATGTAAGATAGTCATGAATAAGAACATTGTAAACATCATAATGAGCATATTTATTGTAATATATATTTTGTTGTTTCAAATAAAATATAAAATTTGACAATATACTTTATTTTTTGTTATTTTAAACATGTAGTACAACTAAGATATTCTATTTCTGTAATTTTTGATTTAAGTGGAATAGATATATGTTTTAATTTTATATGAAATAAATAGAATACATGGATGATCGAAATGGAATAATGATATACTTAATTAATTGATAAATGATATATAAAGATTTAATTTAATAATATGTTAATTGATTAATGTAAGTAATTAATTATATTTTTACTAATTACTTTAATTCATTACTTAACTTTATTAAAAATTAATTTTATTTAATTTATTATGTAAATAAATATCTAAATTTTAATTTTATATACAAATACTTAAATTTTAAATATTTTCTGTTAAATTCTATAAAATTCAAATTTTAAATACACAAACAAATTCTTAATATTCCACCACTAATTCCTCTTCTACCGTTGCAAAATAACCACATCAAATGATTTACGTAGAAATACACGATTATATGCGAAAAGATGTTGCGAGCAAAAAGAGAAGTGATAAATGCATATATTATTATTGCAAATGTTAAGACATTCGTATAAAATCGATTGCGAGCAGCTCATAATTATATTACAATTATTATTATTTTTAAACTTATTTTCAAACGTAGTTTAAGTAAGTAATAAATAAGCGATGCTCATAATTATGTTTTTTTAAATAAATTGTGGTCGGGTTTAAAATAACCCGAAGCAAAACAGGAGACGACGTGAGGGAAAAAGAAAAAGGAGGGGACGGGTGACCGCCGGCATCAAGCGTCGGAGGTGGGAGCCCAAATGTTTAGCCTCAGTGTGATAGAGCACAACCTGCCAATCCCACCCAACCTTCTCGGTCTCCCCCTCGCCAACGCCGTCAAGGAAGAGCTCGAAAAGCTCTTCCTCGACAAGGTCCTTCCCGTCTCCAATCCTCTAAAACTCTATTGTTTGGGTCATCATTCATTCCGTGTTGTTGTTGATGAGTGGTGTGGCTTGGTATGTGTTTAACAGGTGATTCCCAATCTGGGGCTGTGCGTTTCCGTGTACGACGTCCGCTCCATCGACGGCGGTTCCGTTGTTCACGGAGTCGGGTATTCACTCTATAAGGTGATTGGCGAGAATTTCCTGATTTTATATTTTATTACAGCTTATGCTTGCTTCCGGAAAATTAAAATTTCTCCTTTTATATTATTAAATGCTACGGTGGAAAGTGTTTTAGCGGCGTTTAAGGGTTCGAGGGTTTTGGCGGAGTGAGGTTTAAGGGCTTAAGGTTTTTGTTGTAAATGTCCGTCGGTAGTTTCCATTGTTCAAGTTGAACATCTGTATGCCTGACGTAAATTACAAGGAATAGGTGAGTGGATGTTGCCTTGTTCTGTCACAAAGAAGATGCTGAAATATAAATCTGAAGTCCCCACGCTAAACGAAATGAATTCTGATTGGTAGTTGGTGGGTCAAGTTCGTTGAATGACACTTGGATGCTCATCAAGTCACACCTTGTTTATTTTAGATTCACATCAATCATTCACCTGGAAACTAAGGTATTACTTTTGAGAACCTGTTGATGTTTTATGTATTCCAACCTGATGGTTTAGATTTTAGGTTGGGAGAATGCGGAGATAGTCATTGGTTTGAAATTAAGGTCTTACCTCTCTTTTTCTTTTGATAATGGTAATGATTTCTCTTAGGTTTTAATTTAGGACCTCATACCTTGTGATAGAGTAGACAACCAACTATGCTATTTCATTGTTGGTCGGGTTTGACCTCTCTGTGGGTCTTGCTTCATGCAGTCTGGTAGACTCTAAGGATTTGTAGAAACTTGTGGATTTTTTCGGCGTACTTTTGGATTTATGGCAGGTTGTTACTGCTTCTCTGTAACTCTGTTGTGCATCTTGTTATGCCAATTTTTTTCTGGTTCTCCAGGCCTCTTATCTTCCTTGATTTTATTTGTTTTTTCCTAGATTTTCCTCATTCTATTTTATAGGAAACTTTATATCTCAGCAAAAAGTGAATTGTCATGTTAATTTGGGGATCTTCAATGATATTTAAAAACGATTTTTGATAATTTTTTGCATCTATGGAGTTTTTATTTTAATATT
Source organism: Cymodocea nodosa (assembly GCA_036874045.1). Lineage (NCBI taxonomy): Eukaryota > Viridiplantae > Streptophyta > Magnoliopsida > Alismatales > Cymodoceaceae > Cymodocea > Cymodocea nodosa. The sequence continues at coordinate 1,039,303 of CM072335.1, forward strand.
TATGATTTAGAAGAAGTTTTCCTACTTATTTAAATCAGTTGTTTATTTTTATTTGATTAGTTACTTAAATCTTCTTATTTTCTACAACAACAAGAATGGCAATAATTATTGCTCAAGTTTAATCTCATTATTTGCAGTCAATCTCATGAATCATTTTCCTCCATTTATTTCAATCCATAACTAAATCTTTTTTTAAAATATATATTTTTAAATGCTTTTCAGTATCTCTAATCAAATATTTTTTTTAATTTCTACTACTTCTTTAATTAATTTTCATTTCCTTACAAGCATATCTATAGGTATTCTATGGATATGACCAAATTATCTTAGATGAATTTCACATATTTTGCCCTAAATTAATGTGACTCCTACCCTATTCAAGATAAAATCATTTTAACTCCTTAAAAAAGTATTTCTTATTATATTGTTACTCATTTATCTTAACATTTGCATATCTATTCCACTAATTTTTACACGAAATCATGCTTAACAATTCATTAATATTCTATATCATGATATTACATGGTGAATAGATGTCACTAGACTATATTAATCTATTAAGGTTATACGTTTGCAGTAGGTTTGATCCTACATCACTAGAGTTGTATTATTTTTTGCTTGAAACCTCTATATATAAAGGCATTGTCTTTGCTTATGAAATATATTTTTCCATCTATTTCTTTGTTTTCACACAATATTAGAACCTAGATTTTGGGTGTGTGTAAGACCTAGGTACAAAGGAGGGAAACTCTAGCCAGCACCCTCCTCTCATCAAGCTTCTAGGCTGTCGGCACCCCTCCTCTCACATCTAGTCTCCAAAGTTTATCTTTAGGTTGCTAGTGCCCCTACCAACTAGTGCCATCAGGCCAGAATCTCCTCACCACAGTCAAAGTAGTGCTCTTTCAGCTTCTCCCCAGATTGTTGCTACACCACAGGTCCCCCTCCCTTGATTTTCGGTAGTTGTAATCGCCATCTCTAGCTGTTGCTGCAGTCACCCCCACTGTCAATACTGAACCCCTTGACTGCCCCATCATTTTCACCACTTCAAGACTTCCTAAGTAGACCATCCATCCTCACATCCTCTTCCACAATCTTACTGGCCACAAGTGTGTTGCTTCCTTTACCAAGTTCTCCCTTAGGGGACCATTGTGGCCTCCTTTGTTCTTCCTTTGTCATCCCACAAGTGTCTTGTTTTCCTTTACCCTCTGTATGAAACTATTTGGACATGACGAAGGGATCTTTGAAGTCTCCTCCTATGATTCTTCTACTTCTATTTTGCCTTCATTGACCAAACTATGCACATTTGGGATGCTGCCGTGGAAACCCTACTCAAAATGGAATGAAAAAAGTGTCAAAAAAAAAGGGAGGGAGAGAGAGAAAATGGAGGAGAATAATTTTTTTTTTGACAAAAAATGTCAAAAATTGGTGGTGGAAGTAATGAAAAAAGAAAAAGGAGAGAAAAAATCACAAAATGTCCTAATGGTAGATCCTGTCTATCCACCTGTTTTTTACCTTCTAGGGATAGACAATATTTGTATGTCTGTTTTATTACTTCAGATTGTATCATTTGATGGTTAATCTATTATTATTTGAGATATAATTCCTAGACTTCTCTCAAATTATTTTTGTTGTTACTTTTGCAACAGTAACTTCTATTGACTCTTGCTGTCACTACCATTATAGCAACTGGTTTTTATATTTCTGTGTATTTTAGTTATGTTTAAGGTTGTCGAGTTGTTATTGAATTTCTTGTAAGTTGGATACTCTAGTTTTAGAGAGAGTGCTAGAGTATATTGATATATTAAGGTTACGTGTGTGTAGTGGGTTTAGTTTCATGTTACTAAAATTGCGTTGATCTTTTCCATGTGGCCTCTATATATAGAGGCATTGCCTTTGTTAATTAAATATATTTTAACTTCCACCTATTTTTTTGTTTTTACAAATGTTTTATAAGATGTTGCTTTTAATTTTAAGGGTATTATTTTATCTTATAGTACTCCAAATATAATTTTCAATTTCATCCAAACTACTTTAATTTTGTAAATCATCTCTTTCATAATTATTCCATTGTTACGTACAGTGGATCCTAAATATCTAAAATTGCTTTTATCAATCTCATGACTATTTAGTCTTATGCTTTCATCATTATTCTTATTATTGTTAAACGTACATTCTGTGTGTTCAATGTTTGACTGACTTAATCTAAATCCTTTGGATGTTAAGGCATCTTTCAGTAATTCTAATTTAGTACTGATTCCTATATTATATTCATAATTCTAAGGCATCCATTTCATAATTCTATGATATCTGTTTTTATTTAACTCCTAAGTTATTTTTTTCCATGACTACTAAACTTGTTGGCAATGGCTATGTAAATTTTGACCTTCATGTAACATTCCAAAAAATAGAAAAAAGATTCATTTAATGATGTATGTCTATTCCTTGTAATGCCTGTTTTTCAGAACATTGATTTCATATTTATCTTCTCAAAACTTTCTCTAAGATAAGGATATTCAGATAGGAGCATGAAACCCTTTTTAGCATGTGTACCTGTTTTACACTCCCAGTTTCTTACGCAGAATGAGTAAATCAGATTATGTTGTCATTGGCAGGTTGTATGTAGGTTGCTTATGTTTCGCCCATTTATTGGAGAAGTCATCACTGCGAAGATCCGAGAATCCAATGAAAGTGGTTTGCGTTGTATGTATTTCATCACTTCCATTGAAGTTTACCACCTAAAAGTACTAAATCCAATGAAAGTGGTTACTGTCTTGGAAGTTGTGTACTTACTCCCTTGTTGACTTTTGCTATTGCTAAAACGTAGAGCAAATCCAGAAAAACCTATTGTACATGTGTTTTGACAATAATTTTAGTCAACTCAGTAGATTTTATATGTTAGAATAATCTCACATTGAAAAAGTTCTAAAAAAGTTGTGATCATATATAAATGGATATTTCTATTCATTACCAATAAGTTTTGACTTGGATGCATATATTTTAACATTATGTAACCAAAGCCCAAAAGGATTTAAATGTGCACAAGTGCCCACATATTCACTAGTTGAAATCTAAAATGTACCATACTTGAAAAGAATATTGGAATAGTTCTGTGTGGGAAAATGAAGGTATAATTAATGGTTATATATGGATGAATTTTTTTGGCTCGGTGCTGCCTGTATTGAGTTGAATGTCCATCCTTCCAACAATAATGTGATATCCTGGGATGCCTGATACCTGGATTGCTTGTAAATGTTAATAATCTTAACAAAAAGAAGAAAGGAAAATGGCCAATACGTTGGAAGAGAGATTAATTTATCAGGTTGTAGTGGCATGCCAACACATATTTCACTCTCTCACCAACATTCCTCGGTTATGTTCATATCAAAATCAATCTGACGTTTGGTGTCAGTTTTGTTTTCTAATTCCGGTTTGAAAACTTTTACATCAATATGATTTTGTGAATTATCTTTTATTGCATTCCCCGTGGCACTTAACATATGCAAACTTTACATACGGGCCCTCACAAATATTTGAAAATATATGCTGATTTCACGTTATTTTCTTGCAGTATCATTGGGGTTCTTTGATGACATATATGTTCCTGTAGATCTGATGCAAGAACCTTCTACTTTGTAAGATTCTTATTCAGCAGCTGGTTTGCTACAATTGCTTCTTTGTTGTTTTGGAAGTTTTTTATTGCGTCACTTCTTAACTACTTTTTTTGCGATTAGTGGAAAAGATGGGATTTGGACTTGGCATACAGAGGCAGACTCTAGCACGGGAGCGTTGATGCTAGATCTGAATGAGGAGGTTGACATACAACCCTTCTTGTGGTATAGGCAGTTGATTGATGTAATTAACCACCTTAAACATTTGTTAAATCTAGTCAGAATTTGAATTTACAGATACGCTTCCAAGTGAAGAGCATCCGCTATCCATCAATACCAATAGAGCAAGACGAGAAAGAAAAGCCATTTGCTCCAATGGAGATCACCGTTAGTTGCACAATCTGTTGTCTTGTTAATTTGTCTTTAAAACCTTACATGCTATGTCAATGAATTAATGAATTAAAGATTTGCATCTGTGGTCTTTTTTCTTTTTATAAGAATTTATGAGAAAAGTGACCTGATTCAAAATCCAGTAACGCAAACCATTATCAAAAAAGTAAAGAATTAACAATCACTGGGAATTTTGTAGTAGGCATTGCAGGTTCTGCTGCACATGATGATGATGTCGTCACTAAAGGAATATGCCTCTCCAATTTGCAGGCAGCTATCAACGAAAGTGGGCTAGGTCTTGTTTCCTGGTGGGAAAGCTGACAATCTGTGGGAGTCCTCAGAATATACTGTTGCATACCATTTACCATGGTTAGTTTTTTCTCTCTCTCAACCCTTATTAATTTTTTTTTGATAATGATATTGATTTTTGTATTCACTAGGATTTAAATTTTAATGAAAACTAAGAGTATTGTTATTTTGATTAATTGAGTTACTGTAATTGGTTAACACTTATTGCTGTTATATTTTCTATTATTTAACATTAGGGTTTTCTTTTCCTTATCTTAAAAGTTTGCCCTCCCTAGTTATTAGGATTCACTTTTGCAATCCACTTTTCTATTATTTTACATTAGGGTTTTCTTTTCCTTATCTTAAAAGTTTCCTCTCCCTAGTTATTAGGATTCACTTTTGCAATCCACTAACTTTGACAAGATCTGTTTCATGTAATTCTTGTAGGTGACAAGTCAGCGGATATTGATCCTTGATAGCAATGCCTGCACTAACTTATGTTGGTTGTCAGATGTTTCCTCAAATATCCTCCGTTTTCATCCACTTCTTGAACGTTGGCTTATTGTATATGGCAGGTCGTTCTTGATCGTTGCAAATATCTCAATCGTCAATTTTGGATTTATATTTTAATGTGTATTCTTCGTTGCTTGTAAGATTGTGAATGCCTTTTTTTTTTCTCATTCATGGACATCACTTAGCTTCCACGAGAAGGAACATCTGCATCTTGTCCTTTGTATCTATTTCAAGCAATTCTTTTTTTTCTTTTCTTTTGTGAACTTTACAGCGATAGTCAAGAAGATTAACTGCTACACGTCACCGTCAAAACCAAATCTGTTTTTACTGGTCTTTTGATACTTTCCACACTCACATTTATTTATTTCTCTTTTTCTTTGTATTTTGTTGGTTCAAATTTACAGATTTCAAGCTGCATGTGTTGATAATATCACGCTCCATTTAAATACACAAGATTATGTTTCACGCTCGTATTATACCTTTTTTTTTACTTCAGAAAGTAGAAAACTTAATATTGAGATTTTTTATGCGTTAGCATCATAGTCTGTATAATTTTTTTATAATATTAGTAGTTTTTGCATTTGATAGGAAATACGAATAGCACTTTCACCCAAACGATCATGGTCGTTTTGTATATTTTTTTAATCAAACAGGTAATTAACAAAATTGGGCTGCTGGATCGCGGAGAATGGAATGGCCTTGACGTCGTGAGCATGGAGCTTTGATTACAGACCCCAGTGCTTGAATATATCTTCTGGAGAAATTTGACTTTGAGTAATTAAATATGAATCTATTCAGAACCCTATATACAACAAACTTGTCATTTTTTTATTACAGTAGTATTTTTACTTAAATTTAAATTTACGATCTTTTCTTTCGTGATGAAGTGAAATGTCAATTACGTCATCTCATTACCAATCATTCACGGCTTATCAGCGATTATCCATATAAGCTTAACAGTTTAACCATAAGGTCTAATGCTGCAAGTTTGTGTCATACATAAGATGAGAAAAAGTCGACCACACCGTCCATTTTCCAGTGATGTAAGTTAATTAATAAAAATAACGTTAGAATGACGCCGATCGTATATTTTAGTGATGATGAAAATTTCATTGACGTGGTTTGGAATTAAAATTTGTCAATCTATTTGCTTGTCTAGATAATTTTTTGCGTTAGTTCACTAATAAATCGATTAATTAAACTCCCGTGGAGGCCCGCCTCGAAGCAGATCCGATTACGTCAATTCGTAACCCTAAATTAAATAAAATGCTGATCCACGTGTGCTTACAATTAAAATTTTTAGTTTAATAAAAAAAAGATAATGTCGAGTCACCGCACGTAATGCAGCACCGACGAGTTCCTGCGGTAAGATTTAAAATCCTATTAAAGCTAAAGCCCGGATCTGCACATTTGTTTCTGTCTCTATTTCACGTGATTTGCCTGGAACACCGTGATCTTTCAATAAACAAGGAGTTCGACTAAATAGAAAAATTAGACTGCAGGGATTTACAACTAAAAATAAGTTAAAAACCTATTAAAGACAAAAATAAATAAACATTTTTATAAAATATTTATTATCGATGAGTTTTAAACAGAGGACCTGAATTTAAGGAGTAGGGGAGGACAGAGGTCGGCAACGGTGCCCTTACGTTTCCGCCTTCCATCGTCACGTGATGCGCTCCGCCTAAAATCCCGATCCCATTGCTATAATGATAATTATTATTATAATTATAATTATAATTATTATTATAACGTAGAGTCGGAATCTTAGAAAGCGAGCGATGAAGCAAGGAAGATTACAAAACGTAGCAATCGTTTCGCCATATTTCGATCTACGCTTCCGTTCTCTCCTCCTCTCGCTCTAGGCGGAAAGCAGAGAAAAGCAAATCAAAACCAAATCCCGATCCGACTGCCCCTAACCCTAACCGTAGGACTGATGTTGCAGGCGAGATGAAGCAGTCGAGGAGGTGCCAGTGGGCGCTCGTCGTCTCGCTGGTATTGTTCTCGGCTGTCGGCCCCGTGGTTCTCTTCTGCTCAAGTATCGGTAGCCTTGCGTCCTTCTCCATAGGTTTCGGGTTTTTCCTTTGCAGCTCTTTATTTGAATCCTTTTTGTTGATGTTCGGTGTGGCTTACGTGTGGCAGATGCAGAGGAGAAGGTGCTCGTCGTACATGGGGTTGTGAGATCTTATCTTTGCCTTCAGTTTGATTTTTTTTTTTCTTTCTTTCTTTCTTTCATCTCCGTGAAAAGCCTGGATATTTTCGTGATTTATGGGGGTTTATTGTTTTGGTTTTGGTTGTGGATGCAGAGGTCCCCGAGTGATGATCCACAACTGGCCAGAAAGGATGAACAGGTGATTTACGTACATGGCGTTCTGTTTTCTAGAATTTGATTCGTTGTTAGCATATGCTTGCATTTCATGAACTGGTGCCAATTTTTCTTGCATAAAGAATTGAATAAGTTATTTCATTTGTTAGCTTGTTCATGTGTGATTAAGCTAGGTTTTTCTGATTTATCCTAGTCTCTGCTAAATGTTCCATCATCCAATTTTCCTGAGTGATTTAATAATTTTATACTTGACTGGAGACGATTTTGCAACTGCTTGCTGGTTTTAAGTCCTATGTCTGTTTTCATGCTGCATAAATTACAAACTTAGCTAAAAAGAAACAGAAGAGCGAGTCGCTTGTACTACATACACGTCTTCCAGTGGCAAACCTTTTGCAGGGCAACCTTTAATGTCTTATTGATGGCTACTGGACCACAAATAGTCTACAAACAGCATGTGGAAAAAAAAAGCAGGAAATGGAACACATAGCCTAAAAATATGTAAGGAGATTTTTTGCAGAAAAAGTGACTGCGAAAGGGATAGCATACTACTCATTGCTTCTCCAAGCATTACATAGATTTCATTTCATTTTATATACCATATTTAAAAGATACTTTGGACGGCCTCCAACTTCATTTCAACAAGAATCTAGGATAACAATTGAATAGTTAAAACTACTAAAATACTTGCTTTTAGTAGTGAAAATTTAAAAATTAAATTGGAAATTTGATCAAAGGGAAAATTAGTACACATGGCTCCCACCAATGTGAGGCCTGGAAGGTTAAAATTGGGAATTTGATAATCATGAAACTCATGATAATTGATTATATTTTTTCCAAATTTATTTAGTAATATTACATTTTTAGCGGAATGTGCATTGTACATGTAACATGGTCATTCTTTTCATTTCAGCATCCAAATAAAACAACTCCCAGAGGACCCGGTCCGCAGACCTGTGCCCATGCAACAACTGAAGATAAGATTAGGGAAATAAAAGATCTGCTAATAACAGCCAATGCATATCTGCATTTTGCACGGCCAAGTAGAAATTTCCATTTAGCGAGAGAGTTGAAGTTGCGGATAAAAGAAATGGCACGAGTTCTCAGTCACGTGAACAGGGAACGATGTTTATCTAGGAGGTAAGGATCTCCAATCTTTTATTGCATTAAGTAGAGGCTCATATAAAATGTGCGCTCATTGATTAATAGATTGATTAATACTGTAATATTAGTTTGATAGAAGTGCATTATAATTTTTTTACCAAATTATAGTAGGTCAAATATAATGCAAATTCATATGAAAAATTAGAAAAAATTCCCAGTGCCTTGCAGAAGGAAAGAGCCATGAAGGCTTCTTTGGCAAAAGCTAGAAGGGTTTATCCTGATTGTGATGCAATGGCAACAAAGCTTCGTTCCATGGCACATAACACTGAAGAACAACTAAGAACACAGAAGAATCAAGTGTCCTATCTTATACATCTAACTGCCAGGACTGTTCCTAAAGGTCTCCATTGCCTCTCCATGCAACTTACAACAGAATATTTCACACTGCAGCCAGCAGATCGTGAGCTGAGCAACAAAGAGAAAGTGACACAGCCTGACCTCTATCACCATGCTATTTTCTCTGACAACGTGCTTGCATGTGCCGTTGCTGTTAACTCTACAATTTCAACATCCATGGTAAACATCCTTGTTTGTTTTTTTCAGAAATTGGTAAGAGGATGTAGTCGCCACAAATTCAATCTTAGCGAAGAATATGAAACTACAGTCTTTTCCAACTCAGCTATTTAGAATTGTTTTGCTTCATCGATTATTGATTTGCATGTTTTCCAGTTTTGTTTTTTCCTTCCAGAGTAATCTTACTGCAAGATTGCTAGCTTTATTATATTTTAGAAAACTGGAAAAACTGAACCTAGTCATGTGTATTGCATGCTTATAGATCCTCAATCTATATAATCATTTTGACTTGATGTTTGATAACTGTACAAGCCATTTAGGAAAATCATGCCATATTGGTCGAGAGAATGACTTCAACTTCATTTGTTTGCTGCAGGATCAAAAAAAGGTTGTAATTCATGTGGTGACTGATGCTTTGAATTACCCAGCAATGAAGATGTGGTTCTTACTGAATCCACCAGGTCAAGCCACGATTCAGATTGAGAATGTTGATGATTTTAAATGGCTGCCCTCTGGTTACACGTCATTGGTGAAAGAACTTGGTGCGAGGGATCCACGATATAGTTCCGTGCTCAATTATCTTCGATTCTATTTGCCACAGATATTCCCCTATCTTAACAAGATTTTGCTTCTAGATCATGATGTTGTTGTACAGAGGGATCTTAGTGGATTATGGAATAGTAATATGGAAGGAAAAGTAAATGGGGCAGTTGAGATATGCAGGCGAGGTGAATCATACTGTCGGTTGGATGGCCTTATTAACTCTATGGACCCATTGATGGCAAATTCATTTGATCCTAAAGCACGTGTATGGGCTTTTGGTATGAACATGTTTGATCTGCAACAGTGGCGAAGACTAGGTCTTACGTCTGCATACCATCAATGGCTGCAAAGGGTGAGCTTGATATTTATGTTATGTGTTTACATGTTTATTTTCTGCAACATTAGATATTGTCAAATGTTTCACAAAAAGTTTCGTATCGGATAGATCTCAAAAGTTACGTTCCGTTAAATATATTTGTAGATTTCTAGAACCAAAATTTGTAGGAAAATTTCACTCTCGCTGAACTTAATCTTTTTGAAAGAGCTCACTCATCATATCAGCATTATCTCTGCGTGGATTGTTCTGTGGCTTATGAATCAAGACATGTGTGTTTTGATACATATTTAAGTTGATGTTGGTAAATTAACATTTATGTGATTGTGAAGCATGCCGGTTAACATTGTTTTGATTTCTGTGCAGTTGAAGGTGAAGGGGAAACGATTACTAAAGGCAGGAACCTTACCATTGGGTCAGGTTACTTTCTACAACCATACTCATGTTTTAGATAAAAGATGGCATGCTCTGGGGCTTGGCTATAATTCAGATGTTAATAGGAGTGAGATTGAGAAGGCAGCAGTCATCCATTACGATGGCAAGATGAAACCATGGCTAGAGATCGGCATTACAAAATACAAGGGGTACTGGAACAGGTTCCTTGATTTTGATCTTGATTACCTGCGGCAATGCAACATTCATCAGTAGTTGTGGTTGGTCTCTCACATTCTGCAACCATCATATCTTTCACGTGCTCTGTAAATCGTTCGTTCAATAATTCTCTCTTTGTAAATTTATCTTCACATTTTTTCCAATGCCTTTTTCTAGAGCCTAGCCAATTCAATGACACCTTCATATAGGATAAGAGAATGCCTGAGGTTTATTGAAATTCACCTGTAGCATCTTATTCTCCAGTTGAAGCTCAGCAGTCAGGATATCATCATTCAGTGGATTCTTAGAACACTACTGTGATTGTGTAAACGGTATAGCCTTTTTTATCCCATTTTTCTGCGTCCGTCTGTCAAGATTTTTGAATGGAGACTCACCTGTTATGTTTATTTCATTTCCAAATTTCTCATTGGACTTCTGTCACAACCTAGATGTATCATCTGAAATTTGTTGGCTACTTTGAAAATAGAATCCACAGCTTAGGAGATATGGAAGGGAATGCCCTGGAATGACATGTCAAAATGCTATTGCAGCTTTTACAAATAAATGAGAGTGCTTTTTTCCTGTAAGAACTATGCTGTGTATTTCTAATTTCAAAACTTCTTTGGGCATTATTCCAGATGCAACGTAAAATGCAACCTCTTAGGCATCATTAAATGATGCCAATCTCTGTCCTTGTTCTTTCTCTTTTTGAAAATAATCTCCTTATCATAGTATAAACCATTTATTGTCACGAAGTGTGGTGTTGATCTGTAAATTCGACCCATTTATCCTTGGCATCAAATGGATTACCGTGCTGATGTGGACGTGAACGGTTGGCCAGCCCAGATGATGTGGAGGGACGGAGGATATGGTTTTCATTCATGTTTGTGTGGTGCAGAATCCGTGGACTGATGATGCCATAGTTTGTTTCCTTCGATCTCTTCCTTTTTAGCATTGAGACGACAAGACGGCACATTGCCTTTTGTCCTTCTCCTCCGCTTCCCCTTCTCGTAAGCACCAGAATGGCAAGCATCACCGCTACGGTCTCCGTCGCTGGCGCCGCCTTGGCGCGGAAGGCTGCAACGGGAGTCTACTCCCCTCCGGTTCTCGGTGAGTCTCGATCCATCTCACTCGCTTCACCCCACTCACTGGTGCCCGTCCATACATATGTTTACCCGCAACCTAACGTGTACACCATCACTTCCGCTTCCAGGCTTGTCGCAGATGAGAAGGAAGGGCGAGAGTGGGAGGATCAGATGCTGCTCGTCGTCGAAGTCAAGCGCAGCGGCTCCAGGGCGAGTGGGAGTTGCGTCGTCTTTGCTGGCGGCGGTGAGCGTGATGAGCGCGTCGGCCTCGGCCTTCGCCCTGGTGGACGAGAGGATGTCGACGGAGGGAACGGGGCTGAGCTTGGGGCTGAGCAACAACCTTCTGGGATGGATCTTGGTGGGGGTGTTTGGGCTCATCTGGTCGTTGTACACGGTCTACACCTCCTCCTTGGAGGAGGACGACGACTCCGGTCTTTCGCTCTGAACAATTTGTCTTAGGGATCGATCGTGTGGGCGTTGTTATCGATGCTCTTCCAGCAAAGACCACGAACTTCAAAAAAAAAAAAAAAATCCTCGAATTGCTGTTTATTGAAGCAATTAAATATTTATTAAGCAAAGCTCGTATTGCTGCTTCCTTCGATTGCATTTTTCTCGAACGGTGGAGGATTGCAAGCATCGAAGCTGTGCATTCCATAAGATGTCTTTTTTATAATTTTAATTAACAAGAATAAATTATAATTACTTTTATTTTTACAACAATGGATGACCTGCATCATACCACTATATAATATTTATCATATAACTACCCTATTTAAGATCTATTTTGTGAAAATTGGTAAATGATTCATCATCTTCAAATTAAGTTGTTTGATATTATAACGTTTTTATCCGAAATTGTACTTTCGGTTAGAGAAAAAATTATATTTTCCGTCGTCGGTACCTGATTTGAATAATTTCTTATTACAATGAGTAATGGTGGGACGTTACTGTTCATTTTAAACTGTACAATTAGTTCAGTAAATAAGGTGGGTTTGTACTAATTATTCACTCCATGTATCGTTTGATACAGATAAATATGTAGATTTTTCCAAAATTGGAAACTTTCTGATATCATTTTTATTTTTCACTCGTAAGTACATAGGAACGTAGAAGTTTTTTTTTAAAAATACATAGAAAGGTAAAAGTGATCGTATAAATTCTATTTTTGACGATTATAAATACATGCAAAATTTTTAGTCAATAATTTTCTATTAATTTATTTTAAAAATATAAAATAATAAGAAATATAACTCAATTAAGTTAACTTTTATTTTAGAATTTTAAAATATTTAATAAGGTGACGTCACCCGGACTTGTTTCGTGTTATTTCCATCTCTAAGATACCGAAGTGTCTCCCCACAAGCCTCAGGCCGCCTTTTGCTTCGCCGAACTCCACTCGCCGCCGCGGCGATCACAGCCTTCTCTTCCGTTTCCTCTCCCGCAAACCCTAGCCTCTCCCTCGATGGACTTCACAGAGCTGGAATCCATCGAGGGCCTCCGGTGGCCATGGAACACATGGCCGCACCCGTCCTCCACCACTTCCGACGCCTTCGATCCTGTGATCCCATTGAGCGTGATGCACACCCCACTCCTCCCCCTCGCCGATCTCCCTCTCCTCCCCTACGAACCCCTCCACTGCGCCGCCTGCAGATCAATCCTCAATCCCTACGCCCGCGTCAACTACTCCTCTGCACTCTGGACTTGCCCCTTCTGCCAGCACAAGAACCCCTTCCCCCGATCCTATGCCGGCATCGGCGAGAACAACCTCCCAGCAGAGCTCTTCCCCACATACAGCACTGTCGAGTACTGCCTCGGGGACGATAAAGGTGGTGGTTGTGGATCCTTTGGGTTCGTGTTCGTGGTGGACTTGGGGATAATGGAGGAGGAGATGAAGGTGTTGAAGAATGAGATTCTTAGGGTTGTTGCTGGGTTGCCGGAGAGTGCCATGATTGGACTGGTGTCGTTCGGGGAGATGGTATACGTGCATGACTTGGGGTTCGAGTGTTCGAGGGTTGTGGTTCTGCGTGGGGATGTGGAGGTTGACTCGGAGAAGGTGAATTTATTTCCTTTTTTCTCCTTTTTTTGGTTACGAATGATTGCATATCTGCATCATTTTTTTACCGGTGTTTTGATGGTTTTCTCCTTTGTTTGACGAGGATCATCTGTGATTGGAAATGGGCATCGTTTATGTTTCTGTTCATAGATTGTTGGGGAATCATGTACTGTTACTGTTAGGTGTTGTTCTTATGAGCTAAGGTTTTCGTTAAAATGCCTTTTGGAAGAACATGGCTGCAGAAGTGAATTTTTTGAACACTGCTACAGAAGTGAATTTTTTGTAGCAGAAAATGGTGATGGTTTATTGGTAGGAAGTTGAATTCAATAATGGGTGTTAGATGTCTTGCTGGTGAAGTTACAGGAGGAATTGCAATCTGGGTTGAGTTTGAGGGAATTCACCTTAGGCTATTTGGCTGGTCGTTTGACATCTTGTTGTTGAGCTTTTGCAATTGTTGTACCTGGAGCAATTACATTGCTTTTGAAATAATGCATAATGTTTAGAAAGGTGCTATAGATGTAGACCTGTGTTTATAGTGAAAAGCACAATCTTCAGCTCTAAAATGTTTATATTTATGTCTAGGCTGCCGGAGTGAAACTGCCAAAGCAAACATGACGACAAAAGTCTTTTCCCCAATTAAGCCAAATAATAAAATCAGACTAGGAAGCAAAGTAAATTACCCAACGTTTCAAATCAGTCCAGCTTTGCACTTTTCTAGCATGAACTATAATACTATATATCCAAGAGAGGTTGTCGTTTGCAGTAATTGAATGATTTCATTATCTAAAGCTCACATAATGCATCCATAAATTGCATGAGGTATTGTTTGGAGGGTGAATAATGGAATGGGGGCGGTTGTAATTTGAAGGATAAGATGGGAATATACACGTGCTGTGTTTTGGGAAATGATTGCAGCTGATGTTTACTTTAACAACAATGAGTTATTCTTTAAAATTTATGTCCTTGTGGAGTTGACAAGTATTTACAGTTTGTTGTCTACCTAATGTCATCCCTCCTCCTTTGTCCAGGCTTGAGACCAGGCATGAAGGGATGAGTCTCCACGAGTGGAGTTTACATGTGGTGCAGTGTGGTGGTCATTTGCAAAACACTTTTAGTTTGAATGCTGTTCCCTGCATTTTTAAAACTTTAAAAAACTCTTTTTCTATATGATGAATGGATTTGCAAAAGGAGCCAGCCCATTGTGAGGGGGAGGCCTAGCTTTATATAATAGATGAATATCATTACCCTTTCTTGGAAGAAATTACCTCGATAGGTTGTTTAAATTCCCATGTTTCTTTGTGTTGAACATTTCAAAGTCTATATCTGCATTTCTAAATTGAGTCAAAATAATTTATTTAACAAATAATTGATTAAGAGCCATTTGTGTGAAATCTGGATTTGGACATAAGTTGTTTGCCACTTTTTAGGTGTTTGGTCCATCGTAATAGTGAGTAATGAATGAGGAATATTGGGGAGGAAAATGATCTTAGGATTAATCTCGGGGGGGGTGGGAATGAGGAATATTGAGGACCATGATTGGATTTTGGGAGGATAAAAAGAAAAGAAGGAATTAGGGAAGGAAGTCAATATAAGCAAGTTGTCCTATTACACCCCTTCAGTCATAGCATCACACTGAACTAACATGGCTAGGTGTCTTAGAGGTGATCACGAAGATGATCTCATGGTTGAATCAACCTTCCAAGTTTCATGAAAGTTTTCTTGATAACACTGATTTTATCATTTATAAAATTTTTGTTTTTCTTTCAATATGCAATAATCTAAATCCGTGAATATTTTTCTTGTCTATGTAGAATGGAAATAAACACAAGATATGATAGCACATGAGTATATGTAAATTCTTAAATAATGGGACATAAATGTAGAGATAAACACCTCCAGAGCTAGCCTCTATATGAATGCGATATTGAGTGATCATAACAAACAGGAAAGTTGGAAATTAGCATATATTAAGTAGAATGTTGGAGGAATGATTACAATGACAAGATAAGGCTTAGTAAGATAATGCTACAAATGAAAGGACAAACATGACAAACAGTAGGTTGAGGACATTTGAATTCATAACTAAATGCACGTTTATTAAGATAACCAACACATGGATGCACATCTTCATTTTTTCATTGGAATATGAATTTGGATGCAGTATTCAACCTAGTCAATGTTTCTCCTCGTTCTCTAGCCCAGAGTTGACAAAACATACACGTACAAATGTGTCTTGGGGTTTTAGTTATTCATAGATTTGGGATGCAAAGTTTTTGTTTACATTGGTAATTATTTTGTATTGTATTTCAAATTAAGAATGTATAAATAATGTCAACGTAAATTTGTTGTAAACTTCAAAGATCATTCACTACTAATCTGCTGGCATTTTGAATATCTAAGTTACTGATTCTGCCTCAATTCTTCACTGTTAATTTACAATTAAAATTTAACATTGCCATATGTTCAGTCTTCTGAAAAATTATGCCTTTATTAAACCACAGATGATAGAGCTGTTGGGTATCTCTAGCTCAGCCCGGCAGAAGTTCGGACTATCCATCAGAAAACAGGGATTTCTGCTACCAATATCTGAATGTGAGTTCAACATCACCACAGAAATTGAAGAAATTTGTTGTTCATCTCATGCCATACCTGGTCATCGCCCTCGTAGGGCCACTGGTGCAGCAATTTCAGCATCAATTGCAATTCTGGAAGGTTGCCTACCTGAACCTGGGGGACGAGTGATGGTTTTTACGTCTGGTCCTGCGACAACTGGCCCAGGGATGATTGTAGAGACTGACCTTAGTAAGCCAATTCGTACTCATAGGGATCTTATCAATGGTAATACTCCTTTTTATGGAAAGGCTTGTGATTTCTACAAGAAAGTGGCCAATAGATTATGTGACAAATCCCTGGTACTTGATTTATTTGCTTGCTCCCTTGATCAGATTGGAGCTGCAGAACTAAGAGTTCCAGTGGAGAGCTCTGGTGGTTTTATGGTACTTGCAGAGTCCTTTGAATCGCAACAGTTTAAGAAATGTCTACAGCACATTTTTAAATGTGAAGATAATGCCTATCCCAACATGAACTTTGATGCAACCATCGAGGTAGTGACAAGTAAAGAAGTTAAAATCTGTGGAGCCCTTGGACCGTGCATGTCACTCCAAAGGAAGAATAGTTCGGTTAGTCAGAAGGAGATTGGGCAGGGTGGTACGAATGCATGGAAGCTGAGCACACTTACAAGTAAAACATGCATCACTTTTTTCTTCCGAGTTAGCAATGAGCGGAATGCACAGCCTGGTGCTGTATTTTTTTTACAATTCATTACTCGCTATCGGCATGGGAGTGGTGGAATCAGGTTGAGAGTGACCACTGCAGCAAGGAGATGGGTTCAATCAAGATCTCGTGAAATTGCTGCTGGATTTGATCAAGAAGCTGCTGCTGCTGTCATGGCAAGGCTTGCAGTGCAACGAGCTGAGGAATATCATGCTCGGGATGTCATTAGATGGCTTGATAAAAAGCTCATTCGCTTCTGTTCCAAGTTTGGTGATTATATCCAAGAAGATCCCTCCTCCTTCCGTCTCTCGTCGACGTTTTCTCTCTACCCGCAGTTCATGTTTTACTTGAGGAGGTCACAATTCATTGATGTTTTTAACAGCACACCAGACGAGACTGCCTTCTTCCGATTGATGCTGAATCGAGAAGGGGTGGTAGGGTCCCTAATCATGATTCAACCTACCCTTTTCCAGTATTCATTTGATGGACCTCCAGTTCCCGTGGTTCTTGACATTAGTTCAGTGTCCTCCGATGCCATCTTGCTTTTTGACTCCTATTTCTACGTAGTGATTCATTATGGTTCCAAGATCGCACAGTGGAAAAAGCATGGACATGATCAGGATCCGATTCATGAGAACTTGAGGAAACTATTGGAGGCACCAGAGTTGGATGTTGAAACACTAGTAGCCGATCGCATTCCCATGCCCAAGGTTATCAGATGCGATCAGTATGGTAGCCAGGCTAGATTTCTTCTTGCAAAATTGAACCCATCAATTACTCAGAAAACATTAGCAGCTGATGGCACGGATATCGTATTCACAGATGATATAAGCTTACAGGTTTTCATAGAGCATTTGCAAGAGTTGGCCGTTCGGTGTTGATGGACACGATCATGTACAGATGTTTCACATTCTTGTGGTGGCTGTTCACGGTAGTTCCACATTTTGGCGATTATCATACGCCATGGGTTTTTTTAGATGCTATCATTCTTCGGGTGATAACCATGCCGCATGCTTGAGTACAACACAGCTCTCGTCTAGATGGACCGTAGAGTTCAGATGCGTGCCAAAATTTTATCTGATTTACTTCTTTATGGAGGGGCAGGTTTACTAGCCCTGCTGCCGGCCATCACTGGATCTCTCATGTGTCCTGCAAAAAGGAAAACATGGCAAGACCACCAGGAGTAAAGAATGCCTATAAACCATAAAGAAAAAGGTCAGTCAAGAATGCCTATAAACCATGTTGATTGTGTCCATCTTTGCCATCTAATAATAAAATTTATATTCGTGATCTAAACTTTTACGATTTAAAAAAACATTTTTTCCTCCGAATCCTGTTCAAAACAAATGTAGAATAAAAACCATATGCTGTACAAATCCTTCTGTAGGCCTTTTGCCATTAAATTGATTAATGAAGTTCAAACCACGTCTCTAAAGCTTTTTAATACCGCCGGAGATGATAATTTGATTAAGAAACAACTTAGATCTCAATGTCTCTAACATCGGTGGATGTTGCGAAGGTAAATGATAATCATTAACGTATCTCGATCGGCCTTTCTCCTATTTTTGTATTTTTTAAGTTTGTGACTTTCCCTGGTGATGGGTTCGAGGGTGGGACTTTTCCTTTTAGTTTACTTATAAATTTTCAAAAAAAAAACTGTGAATCCTCAAGACCATATTCTCATTAAAAAAAAAATCAAAATTAACATTAATACAATAAACATTTGGTCGTTACTCGATCTGCGAACACTTTGTTCATTTTCTTTCATATCAATCCATGTGTCCAAAAATTAAACTGGCTACTAATTCAAGGTACATGTATGTTGGAATGGAACAAATTTGACCAAGTAACCTTATATTGGTTAGTATAAAGTCGATCTATAAATAACCGAGAACTCACGTGCATTTTGGACGAAAAAAATGCTACCTACTAATATCAAAAAAGACTCAAGAGTTTTGTATTTAAATCTAAGCAAACATATATATATTTATTATCAACAACTAATACTCTCACATCTATGCTTGGATATAAGTTTAATTAGGTATAAAAAATATTTTTATTATATTTTTAAAATTCAAAAAACATGGTCACTGATAGGTTCAAAAAAATGAGGTGAATACAGGGATGGGTTAACCAATTTTCCAAGATCAAATATAAAAACAAAGAAAGTGGGAGGGAAAATTACAAAAACCAGTGCACATGCATCTAGAGAGAGAGAGAGGAATTGTATGGATGTATGTGTAGAAAATTAAGTAGTACATCTAGAGGTATATATTTTAGAAAACTTTTCTGATGCCATCATTTATTTATATTATAACTAATTTTAAAAATCACATATTTAATTAACATATCATTATTTTATATAGGATATAATCTATTATATATATATATATATATATATATATCAAAACACCTTATTTGATTTGAAAGTCTAACTACTTGTATGTGTGATTTGAATGAAACCATTTTTTTGATAATGGCAGTGTTCATTTTGAATCTTAAAGGGAAGTACTGGTATATATCATTACTCATGATCAATTGGGTCATTGCAATCGATTGATTTAAATGAAATCTTTATTGTGTATTTATAGCTATCTAAAGACTTAGCACTATAATTATTTCCAGACCAAAGAATATATATATATATATATATATGATGGTACTACCAAGAAATTATTCTGGTAGCCCTTTTTCTTTAAAATTTATTTATATCATTACTTAACTTATGCTACAATCTAATATGTATTAAATTTTCAACTCAAATGTCTAAGTAATATTCATTGTTATTTTCTAATTTAAAAATCAATGGTTGAAATTTAGCAAAAAATTCAAGACCTTAATTTAGACCAAGAAACAGTACTTATTTAATTTAAGTAAAAATTTTATCATGCATACAATTGCATGCAGTCATCAACAATATTAAATTTTTTATGATTATTTTCATATCCATGTATTTTTATAGGAAGAAATAAAAATAATCCTGGAAAAATTAATTATGTCTCTCATAAAAGATTTACCAATGTTACATTTATCTTACCTGTATTCATAAAAGAGCATAATAAATGTACCGTTAACTATTAGACATGGGGAAAATTTACAAGAAAGGCCAGCGGCGTCAAAATACTTAACGCCACCGACGGTGACGAGACACGGCTCTACCCAGTCTTCTCTTCCACCCCGTTCCATTGCAGGATACGCCCCCGTCCTCTCTCTTCCTCTCCACCGTCACGCACACAATAAAATCCGATCTTTCCTCCGCCACCACCTCGCCGGAATCCTCCCACCCAATAACCACATCGACAATGTCACGGTTGAACCCGATTCAAGCTTTCATCTCGGCCCATGCATCGTGAAAGATAGTCTTCTTCCGTGGAGAGGAGGAGAGGAAAAACGGTGGGGTAGGTGGGGAGGATGGCGTCGGCGACGATGAGGGTGAGGAGGGAACTTCTCGAGAGGTGCTTGACGTGCTCTCTCTGCAAAAAGCTGTTCCAGGACGCGACCACCATTTCCGAGTGCCTCCACACGTGTGAGTTCTTCGTTTATTGGTGTGTGATCTGTGGTGGTGGGTAGCGGGATTGTTGCGCTTCGCGGGAGTCTGCGTGCCCTGGGTTTGTTTTCCTCCTTTGGCTTGATCGTCGGAGTTGGAGGTGGATTTGAGTTTCGTTGTTTGATTTGCTTGCGATCTTCGTGTTGACGTCGTCGTTCTTTTGGTGGTATGGATGGGAGGGAGCGACGTTCTTTCTCCGATTAGGGTTGGTCGGCTTGCGCGTTACGTTCAATTTTCCGTAATTCACCTCGTTCTCTCGCCGATTTTAGTTCCGGTTCTGTTTCATTGTTGGGAGCAGTACATGGCGTTTATGCGCGGTAGACAAAGATGTTAGCCTTGTCGGATTTGGTTTTTTCCACGTTACTTTGTAGTTTTCGGGCCTTGTTTTCGCCTGTGGGAAGGTAACATGGTGGTAATGAATCATTCATGCTATTCGATTCATGCTCATGTTCATTTATTCAACCTTATTCTCCGCATTGGTTCATTCCATACATTCATGTCGTGTTCCTTGATTGGAAAGTGGTGACATATTTTCGACATGCCTTCACTGTTTCTCACACAGCTGATTTGTTTTGCCGATGCTGGGATTGCACGGTATTCCATGCAGGACAAGGCAGTAATTTGACCATCTTGTATGGGACTTTGATAGTAGTCCGCAAATTTTGGGATCTGGTTAAGCGGATGGGATTATCTTCATGCATGGACCTTCCTTTAATGTAAATCCCCCTTTAAAGTTATGGTTGGCCTTCCACCAATGTCATAATGCAAATGATTCTTATTTGGAAACAAGCAGGGTTCGTTCCTAAGATAGATCCAAACGTGATTTGTACCACAGGGAAAGAAAGCCACATGCACAACTTTTGGTTTTGTATCACTAGCTTTTCCGATGGTTAGCATGGTACCATCAAATTTGGGGATTCGATAGGTCATGCTGTTTTTTTTAATTTTTAAACCGATACCACATACAGCATTATGCTATAAAAACTCTTGGTTCGAGTTTTAAAAAGTTTGAAGCTTCATATGTACTTTTCACGTCAGTTTGCAGGAAATGCATTTTTGAGAAACTCACCGATGAAGAGCTAGAGTGCTGCCCAATGTGCAATATCGATCTGGGTTGTGCTCCTGTTGAGAAGCTCAGGTCCTTTTTCTTCGCCATAACTTAATATTGGTAGTCTTTTTTAGAATGGGATCTCTCATGTTCCTGTCAGTTGCCATTATCTCACTAGGCAATGCCATTTTCTTGGCTTTGCACCTATAATGCAGACCAGATCATAACTTGCAAGATGTAAGGGCAAAAATATTCCCTTTAAGGACTAGAAAAGTTAGCTCACCTGAAGTTACACCTTCAATTCCTTTGCCTGCAAGAAGGAAAGAAAGATCACTTTCGTCTCTGGTTGTTAACACTCCTCGGGTAGCAACACAGCCTGGATTGACTGGAAGGAGAACAAAAGCTTTTGCTAGGAAGGCAAGCACTTTCCGGGGATCAAGTTCTGCTGCCGATGTCCATATCAAAAAAGAAGAAGAAGACAATACTGATGATCATCAAGAGAGCTCAAGTTCCCCTGAGCATCATAGCAAGACATCTCATAAGAGACAGGTAAGAATGAAATGCTGTAAATTCATTCAGGAGGGACAACCTATTTTGCTTACCACAGAATCTGATGGGATCAAATTTATTTGCTGAAACTTTCATGCAGAATACAGCCCATGCAGAACCATCAAATCATTTATCCAACAAAGACACCGGAAATGGCATGGAATCATTTGTTGACAAAGCTGAATTATGGCAACCACTGAATTGTTTGGTTGAAGTTGCAAACAGAACAAAACTGTCAAAGTACAATCTGCAGGGATCTATTGCAAAGCCAGAACAAAGTAATAGCCTTGACAATGAAGGAAATATTTATAAGACTAAGGTCAAGGAACATTCACATAACTATAAAGTCAAGGATGAAAAAAATACCACTGTGAATTCAGTAAAAGCTAAAAAAATGCTTGGGAGTAGCCGGAAAAGAGCTGCTGCCACAAGAGATCTCTACAATTCTGCTCAAGCAGTGATTGATACTTCTGGAGTTAGACGTGAAAGAGGGACTGGTCCAATTTGGTTTTCATTGGTAGCATCTACTGGCCAGTAAGAAAAATACCACAGTACAAAGTGTAAAAATTTGCCTAGAATTATGAAGGTAATATATGATATATTTCTTATTTCTCTTTTTCTAGGGAAGGAGATGCTGTATTGCCTCAGATTACTGCCCGCTACCTGAGAATAAAGTATGTGTATCTCTTGTCATTTTATATGAACTGATACAGATCATGTCATTTACTCTCTCCAGCAATCTGCTTCATTGTAGTGTTTCTCTTGTTTTAATCTTATGAATATTTAAGTTGCTACACTTTATTTACGTGAATGTCATATTCTTTTACATTGACAATTAAATACTTCAAAGATAAAATGGCTATCTTAAATAGATCCCTGTATTTCACATTGATACATAATTATCTTCCCCTCGTACAATGAATAGGTAGGGTGATAACTCCACTCAATACAATACAAATAAACACAGAGAAAAGGAGTAAAGGGGAGAAAAACAGCCAAAGAAGTCAAAGAAGTTATACTTATCATTTTATCTCTTTTATTGTTTTCTGAAATCTGATCTTTCAGTGTAGACATAGCACAATATTTGCATCATATCCTGCACTTGAAAAAAATAGTTGATCTGATTTCTATACCCTGACCTTACTCTCCAGACATGCTATTGCATGATGTCCAGTATAGGCAAGTTACTATAAACGCATTGCCATAGATCACCACAAAATTGAGCCACATGGTGATGAAATTTTGGCTACATGCATCAAACATTTGCTTAGGAATCTATTATAAGCTTGGCATTGTAGCCTTATCCACCACTTCTCTTTACGTGATGAAAGTTTGAACTTGTATTGGTATCGACACACCTACAAAAGGTCATTTTTAGTCTTCAGGACAATATCTTTTCTTTGAAAAGAGTAAGGGGAGTTTTTATTAGATAAGAATGTCTGGGTTCACAAAGGATTGGTCCAAACGATCATTTGAAAAAGGAAAACTTCATATCTATCTCAAATTGTAGACCAAAACCCAAATGTTAAAAAGGCACAACACCTTACACAAAATATCCTCCCCATTCTCTTTACATTTATTGTAAATAATATTATTTCTGTAAAGCCAAATGCTCCGGCATGTTGCATGAATAATGACATTTTTCATTTGGAGAGCTTTCCCTTGATGATTGTGCAGGTGTGTCACAGCAAGTCAGTTCTAGATTTTGGTAGGTGACTTTCTTTCAGGGTTCTGGGCAACAGCTGTCCCCAGATCTGTCTACTAGTGTTAGTGTCACATGAGAAGAATAATTGATCAATATCATCTTCTTGAACACCACACAATGCAGACATAAAGATCTGCATTTGCCGCCCATTTAGTTCTATTGGATATCTTTGCAGGTCTTCTATGCATCAGTAGCCATACAAGCTTTCACTGTCAGTGGGGATTTACTTGGCCTGACTAAGGCAAAGGGATCCCAGTTCAATGTTCTGGTGACTTGAAGTTTACAATAGCAGTCCTTGACCAAGAAGCCCTTTGGGGTAACTGAGTTCCACACAGGTATATTGTCTTTCACATTGTTGAGAGAAATGCCAGATGGCAGCTCCTAGACAAGGGTAGTTCTTGTAGCTTGTGATCTTTAATGTTTCATCGTAGTTTTAAGTCCCAGCTTAAGGTTCTAGACTCTGAGGTCTAGGTCTGGCAACCTCTTCATGCGTTTGGAATCCAAGAAACAATGAAAATTCTTGGGTATACCTCAGTTAATGCTCCTGATCTCATCCATCTGTCCTTCCAGAATTTGATTGCATTGCCAGAGTGTGTGACATAAGAAATATTTCACTTCATGAACTCCTGTAATCTATGGATGCTGATCCAGTAGTCAGAATATTGGTGAGAGGGATCACATAATTTCTACTCACATGGCTGTCCGTATCTACTGTTACAATGGATACGTAGGTTGCATTCTCATTTTTGTTCTGGCACCATCGCCATTTCCAAAGCAGGGCCTTGTCTTAGAACGTGGCATACATGCCACCAAGTCTCCGGGCATTTAATAGGTAGCAATGTGATTGATTTTGTAATAATTTTATATCCATGTACTCATTGCAGATTTTATGCATCATATTCACGCTTTCTGCAAGTCTATGTAGCACACAAAGTGGAATTCCTATGTCCTTGCATGAATAAATTACTCCTTACTTGCTATATGGCATCTAATAGCCATGGATTGAGTTATTCATGTTCATGCCTAGAACTTTCACTCACCAGGATTTAAATTTGCAACCTTGGCATCTAATAGCCATGGATTGAGTTATTCATGTTCATGCCTAGAACTTTCACTCACCAGGATTTAAATTTGCAACCTCCCTACCATAGTAGTCACATATTGTACATGCTACGCTTTGGAATTAACATAGAACTTGAAACAATAGAATTTTACATCCTTTCAAGATTTACTAGATGCTACAGTTTTGAAACACATGCACTGCATCTTTTAATTTGTTGAAATATTGTATATTAGATTATGGACCTGATGATGTTCCTACCAAGGTTTGGAGATGCATGGTTAAAATAGGCGTTAGGTGGCTAATTAAACTTTTTAATATAATTTCAAAGACTAACAAGATGTTAAATGAATGGAGAAAAATATTTTGATACCTATATTTAAGGATGAGGGTTACATTTAAAATTGTAATTATTATCCATGTATGAAGTGAATGAGCCATACATTAAAGCTACAATGTAAGTTATTTATAATTTATGTACTTAAACAACTAATTGGAAAATTTTTAGTTAAGAAAAAGAACCTTCATATAGTATTCATTGCTATAAAAAAAACTTACGGTTGAGTACTTAGACACCTATCATGATTGACGTTAAAAAATGAATACTGATGAGCTTACTTGAATAGGATCTATTTTAACTCTCTACTTGAGTATAAAAAAGAAAAATCTACTGGTTATATTGATATTAACAAAGATACGCGTGATAAATTAATAATTGATTTTAAGATTACAAGAAGAAAGATAATAGAATTTTCAATTAACATAAGTTTACATAAAAAGTCAACTCTAAGTCTTTATCTTTTTATATCAATTATGGACAAAATGACTAAAGTTCAATGAAACATACTTTGGTATATGTTATTTACCAATGACATAGTCTTGATTGATGAAAGTAAGGTAGGAATTGATTATAAATTAGAATCATATAGAGATACTGTGTAATTCAGAGGATTTAAAGTATGAAAAATTAAGATTGAATATATATAGAGTATAATTTTAGTAATGAAAGAAAAAATGATGAAATCATATTATTAGATGATGTTAAGATTCTTAAAAGCAAAAATTTTAAATGCTTAAGATCTATAATAAGCAATAATTGAGGAATTACAAAGGATGCTGTTTATAAAATTAAGGTAGGATGCACAAAGTGAAAAAATGCATCAAGAATGTTATGTGATAAGAAAATACTATTAAAATCAAAAGGAAAATTTATAGAATATCTATTCACCTAGATATATGATATGATAAGAGTGTTGGACTATTATACATGAACATGCCCAAACTTTAGTGTAATATAAATAAGAATGCTAAAATAGATGAGTAGTATCGTGTAAGTTTTAAGAGAGGTAAGAAATGGTTTCATCCAAATTATTGTAGGAGTTGCACATATCGTGGATAAAATAAGAGAAATTTGTCT
This sequence comes from Cymodocea nodosa, assembly GCA_036874045.1. Taxonomy (NCBI): domain Eukaryota; kingdom Viridiplantae; phylum Streptophyta; class Magnoliopsida; order Alismatales; family Cymodoceaceae; genus Cymodocea; species Cymodocea nodosa. Next base: position 1,065,307 of record CM072335.1, read on the forward strand.
TAGTTTGGTCATATTAATGAAAGACCTACAAATGCACTCATAAGGAGCATTGATTAATTTAAGTGAAACTAAATGAGTGAGGGGAGACAAAAAAAGTACAAATATATACTGTGCACAAGATTTAGTGATTGATAGGAATAAATGAAAAAGAAAGGATTAATGTAGCTAATCTTGCATAATTAAATTAAGTCATTGGGTGTTGTGTGGATTAGGTTAGAGAGTTCACTGCCAGAGATCGATTACAAATTGTTAGGAGTTACTTCTTAGGGATTGAACAGGAGACATGCTTCATTTTAGTAATGTGTAAGCTAAAATTCTCAGAACTTATCTTTGCTCAAAATTTATTCAATACTTATTTCATTTCATTTATTACCATCAAAAGTTCAAATGTAAACTATGTCAACTGTCTGGGGCCTTATTTTAGCACTGTCAATATGAAACCTAGTTCCTCGTTAAAAATGAGACATGGCAAATGTTATAATGGCGATGGAATGTTTTCCATATGGCTCTCACTTGTTTCCATTTTTTTATTTTCCTCCATTTTCATTTTTTTGAGTTTTCTGTTTGTCCTCGTCTTGCTCTTAAATGCCCCCTAATGAGAGAAAATCAGTGGTAAAACTTGAAGTGAGAAATGAAAACTAAATTTATCTTTCACGGGGAATGTCTCTTTTCTAAACTAGTACGCAATGAATTACTCTAATTCTGAAGATGGTAGATTTTATGTTTTTTTCCATTGTAAAAAAGAATGAGAGATATTCCAAATGTTTTGATCTTTGTGGATTTTTTCTTTCTATCTTTCCCCCATTTTTCAAAATCCATTATTTTCAGTCTTGTCCATTTTCTAGATTTTTTTGTAATTTCTTAAAAGATATAATGGTTGGTGGGTCCCTATTCTTGGGTATCCGTTTTATTTTGAAAGGGAAATACAGAAAAGCAGCAAATAGAAGGAAAACAAGAGCATTATTTCCTTCATACTCAAACCTAAACATCTTTGAATCTTGAGAATTCATTGACTTTGGAAATTTAGTGAGTGGTATTGGGAAAATGATTAGTTGAGTCATTGAAGGTTTCACTCAAAAGATTGAGAAAGCTGAAAGGAAAGCATTCAAATTAATTGAAGGAACACAAGGAAACATATTCATTGAAAGAAACAAACACAATTCATGGGTAAAACCTTCGAAAGGTCTTAAATTATTCATTTTATTCTTTAATAGTTTTTAGATATAAATACTTAGAAGAAAAAGATTCAGAGTTGACTTCATATAATAGGATTATGGCTCAGATTGTTGTTGTTATTCCTTAATGACTTTTCTTAAAGCCCGTTATTGGGTTGCATGCTATTGAACCTGTGAACCATAATACTGCATATAATCATGCCAACTATTTGACTACATAATTGGTGCAATCTGTGTCAAACAACTGGTGAAGTCTACATCTTGAGGCATTGAAGGTAAGTTGACTTGGATTTGCAACGGAATCTCAGAAAATGATATGCATAGATGTTCGTTGTTAATTTTTAGTATATTATATCACTTGTTATGAAGCATCTTATTAATTTTTTTTAATCTTCACTAGAGATGGAAATCTTCCTGCTTCTTTTATCCAGAAGTACATTGCCAGGAAACTTGATCTTGCTAGTGAATCTGAGGTAAGTTCTACATGGAAGATAAAAAAAAATCCCATTATAAGTTTTAGATATTATAAATGATTGAATTATTTTCTGCTGAGAATATCAACAATGTTCATATGGCACAAGCATGTCTTTAATAATAGTTGCATACCCTCAATGGATAAGTTCCTTAAAAAATAATAACTGTACTATGTTTTTTTTGAAGCATAAAACTGCATTATGTTGATGGGATTATTAAGCACTTGATGGTGAGATGGTAAATTAACTATTTTGTATATACATGATAACAGATCGGGTGCAAAGGTAAATGATTTACTGGGATCTTAATTAAAATATATTACATGAATCTACCAATGTGGTGTATGAAAAGATCCAATTGTACACATTCTTACGCACATATTTGGAGTGGTTGGTTTGGATTCAAATCCATGACTTCTAGGTCACAATGAATAAGTAACGTTATCATAACAAAAGGGTTCACTAACGAGAAAGGTGCAAAAATGAGAAACGAAAGTATTTTATGGTTTGATGTTCACGTTACTGGTTGAAACTGAATTACAAAAGATGACTTGCATGCCGAAGCTTTCGGTTTTTCAACAAATAATGATTTCCAGCATACATATCAGACCGGGGAGTTCTTAATATTCATACTTCTTTAAGCCTTGTCTTTGTATATTCCTATACCCAACTAAATAGATGAAAGTCAATCAGATAATCATATAAGCTGAAATTTGATTCCATGGAGAGTGAATGTATCATACTTCACTCCAGAATTACTGGTTGCTCTCCACTGCTCCATCCATCCATATGCCCATCTTTCTTTCTTTCTTTCGCCTCTTCATCCATATTTCAATTTGTTTGAGAATGCTATAAACCTGTCTGGCAGTGTTTATTGGTAGAGTTATTTTTTAATTTTTGCAGATTATTGACTTTTTTTAATTTACATTGCTTTCATAGGTGGACATAACATGTCGAGGCGAACCAGTTCCTCCCTCACTGGAACTACATAAACTGGTGGAACTGTGGCTGCAGGCAGGCTCTTCTAAAAAAGCAAAGGCCACAATCGGAACTTCAGCCAAAGAATTTGTGATGATCATAAATTATGCTCGTAAAGTTCCTGCTTCATAGTATCACTTTCGTATTTTACTACTGATGCCTCGCATGGGTAGCTCTGCACATAGGTTTGGCATTACCAGCAGATCTTTGCTTGTCAATCAAAGTGAAAGCCATGATCTTATATGTCACATTACTTCATTTCTTTCTGTTAGGTCATAAAGGTCCTCCTTGAGGCCGGACCACGTCATCCCTCCCCATCTACGTAATGCCATTGTCTATCTGTGAGAATATAGACAAGTGCCTTGCTGTGGCACAAAGGGTGGATGTTTTTTTCTTAATACATGCCCTTGTAAACAGGAAATAGGATTCATAGTATTTAGCATGTTCATTTATATCTTTACATAAATGCTAATTTCCTGTAGGGTTGTGTGTTTTTCCTTTATCTTCGGAGTTGAGGTGTATCATCGTGTACATTGCTAACCTTGACACTTGGAAGCTAGTGTTATCGCATCTCTTTTTGCATTATCGTTTAGATATGCCGCGTTCATTTCCTTGGGCATCAAAGCATTTTACCTCCATTGATATTAGGTAGTTTCTTCCATTGGTTCTATATCAAATGATTTTGTTTTATGATGGTAGTTGTTTTGCCTATATTCATGTCCAGGATTCCTCTCTGTATGATACTTCTATCAAACGATGATTGCATTCCAGAGAATGGTAGTGCTGCACTTTATTGTGTTGATTTGAGATCAAACATTAGTGTGTTTCACACAGGACAATTCCTTTTTCTTCTCATCTTTATGGTTGTCCTTGTCTTTCTTTTGTACTGGTGTGTGGTTTGATTTGTTTTGGAGAAAAAAAAGTGCGGAGCTTACAGATGATCGATTGTAAACACATTGTACAGATCCAAAAGCCATAAACATCTGATGGCCGACCACCAGGACTTGAATTTACATTTCTCTGGGAAAGGAACAGATTTACATTTGAATATGAACTCATTTTTTCTGCTTTGTTCTCTTGATCTTGTCATCTTTTGTATGGCATCATCATAAAATTTACTTGCCACAGGGATGATCTCTTCGTTGAAACATCTACGCCCTTCACGATCTTCGCTATGTTAGATTGGAGTTCCCCCAAGGACAAGTGCCTGTCAATAGTTTTGTAATTGGCTTTGGTACCGTTAAAAATTGATAACATTATTAGATACCATTCCACAATAATAATCTAAGTTATAATCATATTTTATACAGTTACCTATATAATTTTTATTCTTTTAAAAAAATTTATTTATTACTAAATCTTTGATTAAATTTCGTAAATTTATTTATTTTTATTATAATTCTTAACCAAACATTTTAGATATATTTTTACATTTTTTAATTTTTTCTGTGTCAGTTAAATCTCCTCTCGTAATTAATGCATTTCTTGATTGCTATGACTAAATCAATGTAATCTTGCGTACTTAGGTAACGAACGATTGTAAGTTAAGGTCTGAGATTTAGAATTTAAAGTTTACGAATTCAAATCAACGGAATATATTTAAAAGAATATGCAAATAAATCATTTACATAGATTTTTTTATCTCTTCATTGATATATACAATTCTAAAATCAGTTTTAAACATATACCTTTATTCTCTTAAATTTAGGGTAGACAGATTATGAAAGTATGTAGGGAAGCATACATAAAAAACCCTAGAGCTTCTTCTTCCCTGTCTTCGGCTTCGGCGATTCGGAATCTATCGTTTTTCTCTCACCGTGCCACCGCCGCGAGCTTGTGGTGGTCGCAATGCAGCAGGTAAGAACTACGAAACACTTGATTCCTCACGATCGTTGGTTTTTCGCCTCAGTTGGATCGTTATTGGGTCTTTGCGGCTGTGTATATTGGGTGGTGGTGATGATTTAGGGGAGCGGATCGGAGGCGGAGGTGACGTGGGAGGACCAGCAGAACATCAATAAGTTTGGGAGGCTGAACAACAGATTCCATGAGCTCGAGGACGAGATCAAGCTCGCAAAGGTACCATCCTTTCATGCTTTTGTTTTGTTTCGCTCCGTTCTTTCTCCCTTGCTTCTGTGACCATCGATGCATTTTTCTTTCTATTATCCCGGAAAACCGAATCAGAGAGAGAGAGAGTGCAACTCCCGCTGTAATTGTAACGATCAAAGTGCTGAAAGCCATTGGATCAGATAAATTGTGCATCAGGAATGCATTACAAATTTAATGTGACAGAAGTGAATATTATCAAACTGAAGATAAATTAAGAGGCATCTACCAATTTCTAAATAAGCATAAATTTAGAGGACATCCACCTATATTTTTTTTTGTAAAAGATAAATTTAGAGGATATCTACAAAATGAACCATGCTCCGTAATACAAAACGCTGGGAAGATAAACAGGAAGTAAAGTTTTTACAAAATTGAGAATTTTTGGTTTTATGAATTGGAGTATTTTAAGAGATAAATCAATGTATAAGCTCATTGATAATATGGCTTAGCATCCATCTTTAAAAAGGACTGTTAGATGCTCATTTAAGGAGAAGCTCACAGTTGTTGATGGACTTGGGAGACTTAAAGGAAGCATAAAATGACATGGTCAAAAATAATTAAAGGGATAATATTAGAGTCATGGTTTATTTGCCAAAGTAGCATTGTACAGAAATGATGGATTCATTCATGTTGCCAATCCCTCAATGGTATCAATATATGTTAAAGGGGAATACAAGGAATCGACGACTTAACATGATCATAGTAAGAGTTGCAACTTAACATGATCATCTCCAATTGGTTATAACCTGCTAACTGGGGTAAACATATGGATTCCACAAGAACATGCATTAGTGATTAGTCAATAGTTTTTTGTGTGCTCAAAGTTTGTAAGTTGATCAGTTTCTTTCTCATGGAAGTTCAACTGTAACTTTTTATAAACTGTAAAATTATGTATAAATATATTTAAAAATAGATTCAGCATTGTTACACGTATCTTTGGTTAGCAAGGCTTGTTGAATTCATCAAATTTTGATATCCTTCTTGTATCCAGGTCCAGGCACTGTAGGTTTGAAGACACATTTATAAAAACGCTTTAGGATTTCTCAAATATTTTATAATTTTACAGCTAGGATATTGTGTGTTTGGTGCTGACTTGCCATTTTTTACATATTGTTAAATATGTCCTGAATGATTTATCTACTTTTGTAGCAATAATTGACTTATAATACTTGTAAACTGGACATGCTTTCAGCCAGCAGAATAAAGTATCCTTTAGGATATAATAGTCTGGCAAAATTTGAAGACCTATTTGATCTAGTATCGTAGATATGTGCAACATCTGTTTGTTGCCTTACTTTCTCCTGCCAAGAAAATTGATCTATCGTGGACAATTGGTTTCGTGCTTATTTCTGGGCCATGTAATATGAGATGAACCAAGATAGCATGAACTGAAAATGTGGTTGCCACTAAACTCTAGAATGGAGCTATTCGGATCCTTGGACCAGCATCCTACATTCTCCCCTTTTTTCCAATATTTTCATGCCTTGTTTTTGCTTTTGAAACAACGTTAAGTACTGCCTCTTTATTAGTTGATCTAATCCCTTGATGTTGGAGTTTTCTTGACAATATTATTAGTGAGACAATCCACCTTTATTTCTGCAAATACGATGCTTAGGTTTTTAAGTAAAAGATACAAATCAAAACGTTGTTTCATCTACAATTATAAAAACATAGTTTTATCTACATGCGGATTTTGATTTTAATGTTATGGTGTTAAGTTTATATGTAATTATAGATACAGCATATCTTGTTGAAGTCCTAAAGCAAACTTGTCAGCAAACATAATATGAAAATAATGTTGGATCACATTTCGAAGTACATTTCCTAAACCATCATGTGCCAGAACACGGTACCTTTTTTTGTTGAACTAATTTCCCTTTAGCAAAAAAATGCATTGAGTTTTTGATTTTCTTTGTAAACAATATAGTTCATGCCTCTGTGATTCACAATTATTTCCATTCCTCGTTTATTGTGATTTGCAATAGACGTGGTAAAGAACAGTAGACTTTGCGACGAGATTCATTACCTAAAGAAATTGCCACTTGTTGCAGGAAAGAAACGAAAACTTAGAGGATGCCAGCAATGAGCTGATCCTTTCAGATGAAGATGTGATTAGGTTTCAGATAGGAGAGGTCTTTACCCATGTGCCGAGGGAAGAGGTGGAACTTAAGTTGGATGGGATGAAGGAGGTAGCCATCAAGGATTTGGCAAGGCTTGAGGAAGAGAAGGATCGCGTCCTTGCAGAGATGGCAGAGCTGAAGAAGATATTGTATGGGAAGTTCAAGGATTCCATCAATTTGGAGGAGGATTGATCTATGTTACTCGACCTATCCTAATATCCTTCTTGCAAAACATTATTTACTTCTACTTGTGAATCAGAAATGATGGTGGAAAGAAGCATTATTGTGCTACTACTTTTTACTTATTCCGTTAGATATTATGCGATAACGTGTTCAATGCGATAATCATGGCATTCGGTCACTTGCTTAGGTACGAAGGTATGATTTGAATATTATAATCTTGAGATAAGAAAATTTTGTAAAATTAGGCATGAGGTTTTGAGTTACCATTACAAAATTAATCTGAATTGTTTTTTATTTTATCATTATCAAGGGAGAGAATTACATAAAATCGACAAAATTGACCCCTTTTTTTTCTCAATTCTGTGATTTTGAAAAGATAAAGCACTAAATATCATTCAAAAGATCTTAAACTACACAAAATTTAAAAGATCTAAATTCAACATCAAGCGCAACCCTAATCGGATTAAACTCAGTTTAGATTAACAATAACGAGAGACGAGGGAGGTTACATCGATTCAGGTTTATGCCTTTTTTTTCTCCCAGAAATTAATTCAGGTTTCGATTAGAAATCCAACCCATCTTTCCGTGAACAAATTTAAAGTAATTTTATGTTTGAATGATACAATGGAAGTGTTTTGACATAAACAATTTTACAGTACAGAAAAAAAAAAAGGAGCTTCGAGTGTTACCAGTGAATAACATCTAATTTTTTACGTTGAAATAAGAAATTCAACTATAAGTACGAATTTAAAGAATCAAAATTGCCTGATAGCACAAAAATCCATCCAACCTAATCCCTACTCATCACCCGCCCAATTCCCAAATCCCCCCTTCCTATAAATAAATACCTCCCTCCTCTTCTGTCGTCCCTTCCTCTCCCGATCTCCTTCCTCTCCAGATCTCCGAGCCAAGATGTCCTCTTCTTCCGGGTACGGCGTGATCCCAACAATGCCATCCCCAGGCGGAGGCGGCGGCCCTTCCACCTCCCGCACCATCGAGATGATGTCCCGTGCGAAGCAGCGGGGGCAGGAGATCTACGCCACCCGACGCCCCTGGCGGGTGCTCCTCGACCTCTCCTCTTTCTCACGCCCGTACTCCTACTCCGACGCGATGGACCGTGTCCGGCGCAATCTAGCCTACTTCCGCGTCAACTACGCCATCGTCGTCCTCCTCATCCTCTTCCTCAGCTTGCTCTGGCACCCCGTGTCCATGATTGTCTTCATCGTCGTTTTTGTCGGGTGGTTTTTCCTCTACTTCTTCCGGGAGGAACCGCTGGAGTTGTTCGGCAAGGTGTTCGATGACAGGCTTGTGCTCGTCGTCTTGGCCCTGGTGACGATTGTGGCGTTGGTGCTCACGCATGTCGGGTTGAACGTCCTGGTGTCGTTGGTGATAGGAGTGGTGGCTGTCGGGTTGCATGCCGTGCTGAGGGGGACGGACGATTTGTTCCTTGATGAGCAGGAGGCGGCCGGCGGGGGTTTGCTTCCGGTTGTCGGGAGCTCTGGGTATGATGGTGCTTGAGGTGTGGAGATGGACTCTCTGTACACGATCTGGTTTGCCTTTGTTTATCCGTTAGATGTATTTGTAAAGAAAAATTTATTGCTTGCTCTCTTTCTATTGTTAATTAGCTTAAGAAATTTGTTTCTTATGCGTGGTTTTTCTTTACGCTTTGTCGAATGTTAGAACAATTTTTTGACAGAATTTCGTCTGTTTGATATGGTGGGCCGTGCTCCACAAAGTTGTATTGTTAGCCGATGTTATTGAAGTGTCCCAAAAATCAAATCGCATCATTTTTCTGGAAAATTTCTTTTCGCCAGACTCGTTACGGTTACATATCAGTCTCCTGAGCATACTACGGTAGCATCAATTGCAAATTGTACATTGTGGTAAGAAAGTTGGTCTGAAACGAAAATGTACGTTATTGAATTCTTACCTGACAAGGAAGTCCAGTATGATTGTTACGTTAATTTTCTTTTGATGCACTTCTTTATGAACACTTTATTAGGTTATTTAGAAATTGGTAAGAATGTGTTGTCACCAGGATTCAAATCCTAGTGGGAATTATACTTAGAGTTGTTACTTTAATTAGCTTTGGCCAATTCAGACCCTTAGACGTGGTTTTGAACACTTTATTACTTTAATTTAGTGTGATTTCAATTCATCAACTTCATGTCTGGTACTTTCTGTTTTAAGGTGAAAAAAACCATAAGGTGTTATCGGAGACAGGGAGGCATGATAGTGCCTAAACACTCTTGTTTTCTACTAAATGTTCCTCTAACTATTACTAAGGTCCATAAGCACTACAGTGTTGCATAATGGGAATCATGCAACTTAGAAAGTAGCTAGTTATTTTTTTGTAAACAAAGTAGCTTGTTTTTACACTCATGTGTATTTTACTTGAACTATCTACTTTTGATGGCTCATTCAGAAGTTTTAATTTCATTCTTTAATTCTTTGTATCATGGGTTTCGTTTTTCTTTTTTCTTTTTTCCTGCAGCTCAAGTCTTATATTATATATGATAATTTTGGTCGAAAATTGTCAAAATGATGTCTGTACAAAGTCAGCTGTATACTTCTGTTATACTAGCTTCAAGGTCTACATTGCAATTTGCACATCCAGCAAACCAAGTCAGTTTTTAAGGAATATAAATTCCAACCATTTTTCCTTTTACTCTCATGAGTCGTGTCTCGGTTGCAGTATGTCTCATCTCTCTTTCTAATTTAAAACTTTGATTGTTTATTTCAAGTTATGTGTTGGAAGCTTTTCCTGCTTCTAACTTGTTTAAATTTTTAGATAGTTAATCACAGATTTCTCTTGGAATGTTGACAGCATTTTATGATTGGAAAAGTCTCTCTATTGTAAGGCACCTTTGGAGAACTTCTGTTAAGGTTCCTTTTATTTTATCATTATTATTCCTTTTAAATGTTTAGATTTAACCATTGTAATTAGTTAATCCAAGGATAATCTACTATGTATTAAAATTTAAACTTAATCTAAGTTACATTCCTTAAGATATTTTAATTACAAATCAATTTCTGTAATCTAATGTAAGTTGCTGGATTTCTAAACCTCCAGATTAGTGATTGATATTTATTTGATCGAAATAAAAATTTTATCATGTATTAATAATCATCTAATAACTTAATTATTTTTATCTTTATGTGTATTCATTCATAAGGAGATACAAGAGTATCACTTGAGAAGTGCCCAGCCTAGATCTATTTTATGATATATGGGTAGCGACTGCCTTGAATACAAATATTTCTCTGTGAACAACATGTTCGCTGGTGAATGCAATTTACTTCTGCGTGTGCCGCACTTTAGCATATTTCTTTAATTTATTACTATAAAACAGTTTTTGAAGGTCACAGCTTTCGGATCAAATTTGATTTATGGTATATGGATAGCGTCTATCTTGACAATATTAGTTTACATGTCGCAGGATCTTACATGGCCTACAAAGTATATATTAGTCTTGCTGTTATGGCCACAGGAATGTATGCGAACATTTTGTGGTGGAGTAACCAACCGTAAGAGTCAAGTAAAACGTCATATACACAATTCTTATTAGGTTTCGGATCGTTATAGAAAATACATTGCATGGTAGAGATATACGATAAAAAAACAAGCCTGCCAATCTAGATGTTTCTTCTAACAGAAGGTTTAAGTGGGCGTCTTATGAAGAGGACAAATAGCCTTAATTTTTCTGGATCCATCTTATCAGAAAGTGGTAGAGATTGATTGGATTGGGATGTTTTAGCCGTCGTGTTTCGTAAACCGTCGATGAAATTTTTTAACGTTTTAGGCGAAACGCTGGTTCGCCATATGAGCAGATTATTTTCTAAATATGAGTTCATAGGATTAATTTTCTTGGCGCTCCTGTTCGTTCTCTATTTTGAGGCTATATCTGGTGGGGTTTTTTATAATGATGTCGGTAAAACTACAAGTTAGTCTACCACCCAGAAAGAAGAGGTCTCCTCCGCCAGTGAGTCTCGGTTTAATGACAATAAAACAGAGGAGTAGATCCAATAGAAGATAGCACGGTGTGTCTCATATAAAAGACATTTGAAAGAAGAAAATTTTGAGTTTCAATTTAGGTAATGTTTGGAATTAAATTTAGAAATTTAGAAATTTAGTTTTTTTTTTTTTTTTTTTTTTTAATTACAAAATGATGATTTAATATTGATTTCAATTGGAAATTTTGAGCTATTATGTAAAATTTATTTGAAATCCTTTTCGATTTTGTCTAGATTTTAAAATCAAATTTTAAGAATCATCCAAAATTGGTTAGTATCAAAATCATTTTCGATCTCGTAATTGTAAATAATAATAAAAACTATGGAATACTATTCAAAATTTTCTTGATTTTACTCAAAATCTGTAATATCTACCAATAACAGAGAAAAACAAAACCAAAAGGGGAGAGCATACATGTGCAATGATACAGGTGGTTAGCTTCGATGAAAATTATACACCAAGAGTGGGATAATGTATCATACGAAAATGCAAAATTTTGATTATGCAAAAATCATGGGAATTCATTTCTCTGCCCGTAACCACATCACATGGCCAGCGGCTGCCCATATCTCTGTCTCTCCCTGCAGGCATCCGCTCTCTACTCCCGCATCTATCACAGCAACACAGCTTGTTTGGGGGTCCGTTCCATGTGCTTTTTGCCGCCCATAGCCAATAATGGTGATGTCCGCGACACAGTGGTAATGGAATCGTCCAAATTGCTACATTCCAAATCTTCGCATCGGAAAATTATATGTCTTCCGCTGGTGTGCGTGCGAGCATTACTTGGATGGCCAGTACTGAAGTCCAAACCCGTGCATGTGTACGTACTATTGTGCCATCCATTGCAGGAAAGATGTCGGCGTCTGTTGCCATTTTGTCGTCGTTTCTTGGGTCTTCGTGCCCCTCCATCGGAGGTTACCGAATGAGCGTTACCCACGAAACTTTTACAGTACATTTTCCAATTTAACTTACAGCTGCAATGGCCAGTGCCCATCAACTGGATGAGCAAGAAAGATAATGTTCCGTTGAGAACATCCACTTATCCACCCGGAGTATTCAAAACTAGAAAGGTTTACATAATGCCCCCATTATCTCATACCTCAAGAATGAAGGATTGAAAATTCTCATTGTAGTTGCGTGCAAGATAAGTAAACCTTTGGTTTTATGCCAACTAATAAAAAACATTCATATCAAACTCAGCCTTTGGCAATTTTTGATGTTGAACGAAGACTTCCAAGCAGTAGAGCATGTGCTGTTGTGATATATACATACAGCGCGGTGGCATGACATCACTCAACTTTGATATCTGAGGGATTACAAAGATAACAATAAAATCTAGAAAGTTTAGATCCTGGAGCTTTGAAAAGTTGGTTCACAAGTATACGGTGCATTTAAAGTGAAAAACGGGTTCAATCATCCAAACGTCGGAACAGCTAATTTAAAGCAAAACCTAGACGATCGATTGTAACACTCCTAGTTTCTGTTCATTTTTTCCACACGGGGCAGGATACACCATTCATCCATGTCATGAGTTATGATCTCAAGCTATGGCTCCGAGAAAATCACCGGCCAGAGTTCCTAAAATTCTGAACGTCCTTTCAACCTCCTTCCACTGGATGCCAAGTATTTTGAAACGAACAATGCCACCTTTCTCAAGTTTTGAATGTTTTTCATTCAGGAAAACTGGATTTTCCCCGGGGACATATTCGTATTCATTCATTGTCTGGGCATGAATAAATATTTCTTCCATTGGGCCGGATTTCAGAAAGATTCCCTGTTTAAGGACTTTGTCCACCGTACCAGCCAAAACTTCACCACGAAAGGGTTTCAGGGTGATACAGTTAAATTCTACTGGAAAAAGCACATCCCCACTGAGCTCGCGTACCTTCCCATCGCCCAAATGTTCCAGAGTAGTTACTGCAACATAATAACCATACTGCTCTGTGGCTCTTCGAACTGAAAATTCTTCCAGAAGGCGTAGGAGGATCGTCTTATGGAGCAACAACCCATTTGGGTCCAGCTTGTCGGGAGAAATGACCAAATTCAGTGACATTTTGACCTTAAGAAACACCATTTTCGTATCTGCCGGACATGACAAAGCCAAGTTTTTAACTGTTCTCTCGGTAGTAATAACCACTTGGAGACCTAAATATGAGTGCAAAATTTTAAAGCTACTGGTGGTTCTACAACCTTCTGTTGGTAGAAGAAATCACAAATAAAGAAATATCAAACTGAAAAAACAAAGTAGGCCATAAATTGCGTAATCACTCAGTGAAGCAGAAGATATCCTGAACATAAGCACGCTTTTACCTGCTGACCTAAAAAGACTTATTTGGATAAACAATGAGAAATAAGCAATGTTTTACTGGGCATTGCCATTGCAAACCATGTTCAAGAAAACCAAGATATGATAATAAAGGCTAGTCTGCTAGTTTATTACTTAAAAGTTCAACCTATAGCTTAAAAGTTGATTGGAGAAATGTATACAATGCTGAGCAACAAACTTAATGGAGAAAATGAAATACAGAAGTAGGATATCTTACTATTAGGACATATTGGCATAAATTAATATGTTATTCAGTGATTGTCAAACAAACGCAACTGCCTGGTTATTAGCTAGAGTATGTGCCTACAAGCTGGGACCGCTATTGAAAAGTTTCACTTCAATTACAGTATGCTTTACACCACATCATATCGGTGGGTATAGAGAAGTGCAAAAGAATGTATCATAGGTCAACAATCCATAGGAAAGGGCCGGAGGAACCAATCCATGACATTGGCAGAATGATACATTTTCCTACGATTAATCTTTTATACAAATGTGCATATAAAATAGTAACACCCTATAATTTTGCTGGGAAGAATGAGAAAAACTAGCAAGAGAAATAATGTCACAAAAAGAAAACTGACAAAGAACATGTTAAGGACTAATGTATATGTTCATAGGAAGATGGCCAAAAATAGAAAAGCCATGGGAACAATTCACACTCTTTTTATGCACATGTAATGAATAAGTAGAAAAAAAGCAGCTACGTCATGGACGGATGGTAAATAAGCAACCAGGGTTAAGTCCTACAATGCATATTTAACATATTGAACTTCAGCGTACAACTCAAATTAACATAAACAATCCACCAGAAAACATCCAAATCTCAAGGACTGAAAAATCCCATCAAGTCCACAAATCCAAAGTTAGGCAAGAATCTTAAAGTTTCAGAGAGTCATGGAAATCCACATATGCTCAGGGACAAAAAAAACCCTATTGGCTGAAAGCACCATATTACCCCCAATAAAACACTGACCAGTATGAAAAGCAATATCTTGAAGATTTGCATAAAACAGATAACAACAGTGGGAAAACAACTTCATAATTCAAATTCAAATTTCATTTCCACTCATGTATTTCACCCCGTCACTATGTAAAGAAATTCTAAGATCACCACAACACATGATGATCTAAGAAAAGCAATCCACTTGCTTATTCTAACATTACATATTATAAATGTCATGTAAGATCAGAAATCAGAGTTACAACATGATTCTTTTTTTCACGTGAAGGATTATAACATAGCGTTGATAACACAAAATATATCATATAAGGTCTTAGCAAAATCATGACATTTAACACAACCATCATTAATTTATTAAAATGCTATGTAATGCATTAAAACTACCAAGTACAAAATGCGTAATATAGGCCTAATCGATTTGTGCATAAATTAATTATCGTCAAACTAAGCTTATACTCATAGTATCTATACATGATTTGTCAAGCATGGACACATGGTTGTTAATAAATCACGCTAACATAAGGCCCTAGATATGAATCAACAGACTTAGTCATGATTGAGTCGTATTTGACATGCTGCCATGCTAGGTTCAGTTTGAAAGTGAGCGACATTGATTCTACATGCAACTAATTGAGTAGACTAGAGCTAAATCATTTCGTGCATAAGATGCATCCCAGATGTCGAAACACGATTCAACAAGCTCGCTTGCTAATTGAAGCTGAAGCATGAAAGGAAAACATTCTAAGACCTGATCAGTGGATTAATTCGTCACACCATCAACGGGTCAGCACTAGCAGAAGTATACAAACTTCAGCAAGAACCAGGTAGTACAAACCGGACACGCATGTCCAGCCCACGCTCTCGGCACCTTCTGGGCACCCGAGCGTCTCCTGGGCAGCGCACGCTCCGGGGCTCAAGATCGAAGCCGCAACACGCGCACCCGATCCGGCGAGTGCTGCTTACGGAGGCTCAGCCGCCGTCGCTAGATGCTACTGCAATGTGCAGCCACAACCCCAGGGACGCGCCGATCACACCGCATACACAAACGATTAGACAAACACAAACAGCACATACAATCCAGCATCCATTTCACACATCATGGCACGATTTCTTGCCCCAATGCGTACCTGTGCCTGAATGACCTAGCGGCCTGACACACGAGGACGCCTGCTAAACCCGTCGCCCTTTCCAGCCTACCGCAGCTCCCTCCAGTCTCTCTCTCTCTCTCTCTTCCTCCCGTGCTGTATGGAAGGGAACGAGAGGTAGAGAAACGGAGAGAGCGAAGATTGTACTCTCGCTCTCTCTCTCTCCCTTCCTCCGCGCCCTCTCCGATGGAGGAAGACGAAGGCGACGCCTGAATCAAAAACATAAAAACGAGGTGTTTTCTAATATTAATAATATCATGACATTTTTAACTTCGGTAGATATTAACAAAAATGACGTCCACTGTGTGATTAATCATTCTGCAAGAGAATCTATTATATGATAACATCTCGTTGCAACTTAAATTTAACTTTTTATTATCAAAATTTTTTATTGTACATTTGAGATCATTCCAGTTGAAATCCTATAGAAAGGCGTATTTTACGTTGTAACTGAAATGAAAACAAAATTACAATTGCCAAAAATAATAAAATGATTACTGATTCCTGAATAGCACAAATATTGACTACGACTTTTGAACAAGTGCATGACCATTGTCTGTTGTACTAGCCTCATGGGTCTCTCATGTATCACTCATCTCCTTACTTGTTGATTAAACCTCTGCCAAATTCGCAAAAATTGACGATGGAGAGCACCCATCTACCAGAAGGATACACACAGCGGAGTTCAAGTACGTGAATCAGATTTATTTAACCTGTATGTTTTGGCAATGACAACTGCATCTTTTACAACCATCAAGTTTGTACATTTGCAATATGGATGCCCTCTCTCAAAGGGTCATTTTTTCTCCTGTGTATTTTGTTTGTCCGAACCATGGAATTTTCTGCCAGCTTCGACGGCCTCCCTGTTGCAACCAGTACCAATATTTACCAATGGTTCAAAGGACCAAAAGAATAAGTACAACAGTAGTAATGGATATCAGTACGGTCATAACCTGAAGGCATCCACCATTTCTTTGTTTTCTGGGTCAAGCTTTACACCATCATAGAAACAGTTTGCGGCTTCCTCGAACCTCTGATTCAGAAGAAGGAATATGTCAAATTGAAAGACACAAGGTTTTGAGAGTGCAGTAGAAAGTGCAGCAAGAAATGTACTTGTAACAAGCGTAATGCTGCACCCTCTCTATAGCAAGCTTTGGCCCAGTCTGGCCTTAATGCCCGACAAGCCTTTGCATCGGCGAGAGCTTGCTCTGCTTGTCCTAGCCGGATCCAACAGAGAGACCTATTAGATAGGTGAATAGCTTCATTGGGGTCCAAATCAGTAGCCTGCCGGTGTTCAATTCAGATGCATTGTTAGGGACATCCAAGATATCAATGCCAAAAACTGAAACATGTTAGATAGCAAACTTTAAGGCAGAAATAAACCACACAACAGTTAAAATACTCAACATAAGCAATATTATTATAATTTTACATGCATGTAATTCTGTGAAATTAAATTTGGATGTAGGAAATATAGAAACCAGTGAAATAAATACACAAAAACGAAGGTGGCATATGTGGTTCAAAATGGCCACAAAGCACAAGCATTGGCAAGAGCAATATGCTGGTACTCTAGAATATATATGCCATTGTCTGGTGCAATGTGATTCAATAAGCCCATGCTTATCGAGCAAAGTATGAAAACGATGCTAGTCTTCTACAAGTATGGCCTTGACGTGAGAAGCAATATAGACACCAGTAGGGTGATCAATTGATACTTCTAAGTCGTATAATTCTGCTCTTTATACAAGCTAAATTAGATACTTTACATCAGACAACTAGATGGTTTTTCACCTGCTACAGATGCCCAACCATAAAAAAATCTGGTGATTCAAGGTTGAGGTGACTACCTGTGTGTAAGCATCTACTGCACCAAGAAAATCCTTTCTTTTAAAAGCATCCTGTCCTCTTGCTTTAGCTTCCAATGATTTAGCCTTCACCTCAGGTGAGACCTGCAAATTATCCATAACAAATAATAGAAATGGTAAATAGATGGATAGTGTAGTTCCTATTTCATTTTGCGTAAGATATGAGTTTTATGGTACTGTTTATTACGAGAACTAGCTTAAGGAAAAGATAAAGAACTCTGTAGAGGCAAATCACATTCCGACAAACCAGAATATTTTAAACTGAGCATTTTCTTGGTGACACGACTCATAATTGCTAATAGGAATTTGCTTGCGTATATATGTAATGGAACAATTGTATGATTAGGTAAGATTAAATTTTCAGGAATCTTTAAAACATACAAAAATATTGATTTCTTCCCAGATGTTGGTAAAAGCATTTTCATATGAAAATGCAAAAAATAAATCAAGTTATCATTCCATGGAGCTAATTTAAGAATCAAGATGTGCTACTTGTTTCCTACAACCTCATCAATCAATACGTTAACCTTACCATGTGATGTTGATCACATGAATTATTTCTTTCCGTTAATTTTTATCCATCACTAAATCTTCTCCAATTTTGGGTTCAAACAACTATTTGAATGCATATTTTATATAATATGAAATCATTTTTCACTATTTCCAACCAAGTAATTTTTGGACTTGTTCTGCCTCTTTTAGTTTCATCTAAATTAATTAATTCTTCTTTACAAGTAAATCATAGTCTTTCTGTGAATATGACCAGAATGTGATACCTGTTTCCTGATAATTGAATGCATGAGTTAGGATATGATAAAATCAACACAAAAACGGTTTGACGAAACAATTTTTTTTTACACAAGACAGGAGCAAGAAAAGTGCTTTACTTCCACAACTTCTGCCTTTGGTAAGTCATGCTTCTTTGACAATACAGGCTCCTTGAAATTTTCCTACAGAAGGTTCTGCATAAATTAAAAGTAATGCAAAAATTCTAAATGAAAAAAATGTCAGAAATAGGAATTGTGTAACATATTAATGATGGTAATGCCTCCAACTTGTCAAATATCTACAAGTAACCACCAATATGTTGAACAAAACCATATTGTTTGATCATTTTCTAGTGATTAGCTTATGGGAACTAGAAGACCATAACATACCTGCCTTTTGGTTTCTTCCTTTTGGGCATGTTCAATCAACCCATCAACCGTCCAATCAGGAATATTTTGAATGGGAGATGTCAAGGGTAAAAGAATCTCAACAGCGGCATGGTTACTTCTCAAAGCAGCAACTTGTACAGGTTTCAAACCATCCTATCATGAAATATAGTATCATACAAACCTGGTTATAAAATTCCATCTAGTGCATCCATTAAGACATCACACTTGCTAGAAATACAGCTATGGCTTTTTAAAGACCATACACAACTGATGTACATAGCATGCGTATGTAATCTAAATTGAGCATACATATTAAGACGAGCATACATAGGACAATCCCGAGAGATGAGATGAACAATGACAATAATTATGTGGAATAATGTGACTATGGATCTGATTGGCACCTTTGTAACATGTCAAACTCACATTCAAATAAACCACAATTTAACAGGATCTTTTCTAAAGGTCATTCATTAGCACAAAAAGAAAAATCAAGCACCACTTATAGAATGTTTTACAATTTGGTAATGATCACAAACATAATCCAAGCACTACCTCGTCTAGAATGTTGGCATCAGCACCAGCCTTCGATAAGCATTCTATCATTTTCCTATTCCCATTATCAGCAGCAATATGCAAAGCAGTCGCCCCACTTGCACTAATATTTGTATTAGCTCCAGCCTTCACAGAACACAATGAAATAAACACTACAATTGGTTTAGTCATAAATTGATATGATTGAGACATGCATATACATACACATATATATGGAACCAATCCCTTGCAGTTGTGTGTCCATGTGTATGTGTGTAGAGCAATTGAGACATATTGATACAAGCCAGAAGCATCCATTAATTTTTTGGGTGCCAGTTAATCAAGCTAATTACAACGTGAATATCAAATGATGTTACCCATTCTTACAGGATTTTTTTAAAAACAAGAAAAAAAATATTTGGCCGTTAAGAAATTCACTTTAATACCCTATTAATCAAATTGTTTTAGTTGAAAATTCTAAATAAATAAACTTGATCAGTACCAAAAAAT
The DNA here is from genome assembly GCA_036874045.1 of Cymodocea nodosa. NCBI lineage: Eukaryota > Viridiplantae > Streptophyta > Magnoliopsida > Alismatales > Cymodoceaceae > Cymodocea > Cymodocea nodosa. The sequence goes on from CM072335.1 coordinate 1,084,861, forward strand.
GAAAATTTTTTTAGAAAAAATAAATAAAACACAAATTATTAAATTTTTTAATCATAACTCTACAAGATTTGATGCTCTTTAAATTGTTTTTCCTTTAAACACAGATAGCATTTATTCATATGACATGACTAGAAACTCCAAACTTAGAAGAGCATCCTTAGGCAAAAGGGAAAAGATATCGATACCATCAATGTGCACAAGCTCATCAAATTGAATTATTTGATTTTTTTATGGCATTCAATGTTTGTTCTGTCATTGAAAAAATCACACCTTGATGATAGCCTCTCTTTAACTGAATACAAGATTATGTTATATTTTTTAAAGCATAGCAAGTGTTACAGTTATTTTGCCATATTGGAATTGGGTTATGTGTTTTGAAGTAATAATAAACATTCTAAATGTCTTAGGTAAATTACTCTAGAATTCAAAAAAAATACATGTTAAGTGTTAGCACATTTTACAGTACACATTTTCGTTGGTATCTCACTTTACTAGCCATGTTAGATCTACTGATCACCCATGTTGAACATTCATATATTCACTGTTGAGCGACAATGTATAACAAAAATCTGTAAACTTCAATCAAGAACCATAAATATCTTCCCATTTGCAGTCCCCAAGAAAGAGAATTTACATTCCACCAAATGCATTTCATTACTATCATATATGAATGAATAAAAAGTGAAAATATCTGCATGTTTCATAGATAAAAGTTGTTGACATATTGTTAGATCACAATCGCTTTATCGAGATAAAATAGAAATCAAATAAAGCAAACTCACAAAAATGTAAATTATTAACAACTAAAGATTCACCGGGACAATGATATACATTCCGTACAATATAGTAAAGTTCTTGGAAATGGCAAGTGTTTGACCTGAATCAATAGCTCTACACATGGCAGTGAAGCAGCTGCTACAGCCGACAATAGAGGAGTAATATCATCATCTGTTTGGGCATTTGGCTGAAAAGCAGAATTCCAAATCAATTTCAACTAAGTGAATGGCTAGAATCCATGCAAATATCCATTGGAAAAAGAAAAATATGACTCTTTTTATTAAACACAGATATATAACTTTAATAAAACGTGCATGTCATTCAGTTTCAATCAGTGAGAAGAAGTTTATTTGTATCAAGACAGGTAGCATTTAAATAAACATTCATTTATAAATGTATAATATAAATAAGAAAAATAGATGGTGCAAAAAAAAAAGGGAAATATATAGATGAAACAAAATAAGATAAGCAACAATGATACAAGTAACTTTAGAAGAGTGTACAATATTACTTGAGAAGAGATATGACACCAAAAAGGAATATCTACACATGGCATCATTTGATATGCATTATGAACAAGATGATGATGTTTCTAGATAGTGACATTTTCAGATAATGCTCCTAAACCACGAACATAATTTTTTTGAATGGAAAATCAAGATCAAAAGTTATCAGTGTCACAATTCATGGAAGAAGGCCATCTTACATCTGCTTTGTGTTCCAACAAAATGTTGACAGCTTCCTCCTGTCCATGACCAGCAGCCCATAACAATGGAGTGCCTGAATCACTTTGGGAATCCACATCAACCTTCTTGGAGAGTAGCAAGTTTAATAAATCAATATTTCCTGCATGAAGCGTTAAAAACATTAATGTCAGGTGGAATTGAAAGATGAAATGGATGAGTTCATGTTGCAAAGTTCAACGAGAAGACATTCCTTTTCAGTATTAAAAAATTACAAATGATGAATCAAACTCTTGGATTAATAATAAAGAGTTTCTGTTCCAATACAACAAAATAGCAAAGTTAGGGTAAGTACAATAGCACTAATATCTCAGGAGGTCATTGGAAAACGTTTAACTATGCTAAAAGTGAAATCATAAATTTATATAGACTGAAAAGGTTGAACAATATTTATTCCATATAATATAAGACTACCAAAAGCACCAAGTTTTTTGTTTCCACTTTCAAGACAATGAACAAGATGACGAGAATAAATAGGAAATGAAGAGTCCTTTCAAAAGAGAATTTCTATGTCCTTTTTGTGAAAGAATGGTTAATGAGAATGATTTACGGGGTGAATGTGTGTAGTTATCTCAAATTCTTTATGTGGAAAATTATAAATCAATTGATCATTTATTCTTCTCCACCCAGCTTAACAGAATATTTTGGTACAATGCAACTTGACTTAGCTATATCAAACCCAAAACCATAAACTGAACCAAACAACATGCATCACAGTTCATCACATGATGTTAGTTAACATAAATTACGAAAAAAAGTTAATTAGCCAACCTATTCCAGCAGCATGGTGCAGAGGACAGACTCCTAATTGACTAGCAATCGATGGATCTGCACCCTTATCAAGAAGGTATTTTACAGTGACAATGTGTCCCTGTCGGGAAGCATGGAGAAGGGGGGTTTCACCTATGAAACATTAAATGTCATATTTAATATAAGGAAAGAAAGTGAACATTAATATTAGCAGCTTGTGTAAAAGGAACATATAATGATACAGAAATTGCATGGGAAACGTGAAAAAACTGATACTGATGTACAAATGCAAGGCAAACAATTTTCTGACTATTTTGTCCAAATCTAATGACGACTTCAAGGATTAATTGATAAAAGCATGGTCTTGAGGACAATGGGTAATCAATCTAAACCTATAACTTAAGATCCACCAAGGCACAGTTTGGTAAGGATTGTGGCCAACTTTTGGAAGTGAACCTTTAGGATTAAGCTGTAGATCTTAAACAAATGCTGAAAATGTGCTCAGCTTCTGAACTTTTTGGCTTTTGGCCAATTAGTTCAAAAGCATTCTTAAAAAGCCAAAAGTTGAGAAAGTAAAAAATGCTTTTTTTAAAGCTTTTAGCATCTTGGTATGATAAAAATTTTTACCAAATGGGATTTATAAACCAAACATCTTGAATGTGTGAGAGATGTCCATATTGGCTTATCAAAAGAAAAGTCAACTTTTATAAAAGCCTGCTTGTCCATAATCCTTACCAAACTAGGCCTAAATTTGATCAAAAACTAGTCAATGCAAATTATGAAATGAAATCACCTTAACTAAAGATGGAAAGTACAAATAAATAGCAGTTCAAAAACAATACAAGCAACATAGTAGTCTACAAGACCCTACTTGGAATACACGACACTTTATCAAACATGCTGTGAAAGATTAAAGTTGTGTTTGAAACTGCAGTTGAGAATAAAGCATTTTCAGAAAAGCTAGTTCATTAGAAAGCAACACTGTTTGTAGCTTTTTTGATGATTTTTGTGTAAAAAAAAAAAGGACAGTCCTAAAAATATAGGACAATGCTTTCATGACTTTTACATAAACGGATTCCATTTTTCTGAAAAGCATTAAATTGAATAGAAATATAAAAGTTGAAACCACTAGGTGTGTTTGGAAACATGTTTTAAAAAGGCTTTTCTAAAAAAGTTATGATGGAACCATAGTCTTAAATGCAATCACAGGTTTTGTTTGGAATTGTGGTTGGGATTACAGATTTTTAAGAAAAAATATTTTATTATAAAGTAGTATTATTTGCATCTTTTTTAGTGATTTTTGTGTAAATATAAAAAACATCATGAGGATAGTCCTAAAAATGAAAGACATTGTTTCTATATTTTTTCCATAACTTAACTTTCATCATCTTTGCAAAAAACACTGGATTTGATTGCAACATTGAACAAAAAAAGTGCATTTTCAAAAAAAGTTGAAATGACTAGGTGCATTCGGAAATGCATTATGAAAAAAGAAATGTTTTTCTAGAAAAACTGTGATGGAATGGTAATTTCAAACGCAGACCACTTCAAAAACACATTTATCAGTAATTTAAAAGAAACCAAAAGTAGTCTGATACCAATTGGTAGTCCCTACTCCCTGTGAAGCACAAGAAAGCAGCATGAGTAAACTGAACTTCTAGTAGCATATTTTCCTCTGAAAACTGTAACTCAGTTATATATTACCTATTAGTAAAATAAAATGTTTTTACTTGCGTGCCCTCGAAAAGTAACGAATTACTTGTGAGCCATTTTTTTTTTGCTTAAACGCCACTAAAAGTATTCTTTTTTTAATGGCATGTAAGCAAATAAAAGTAGTATGCAAGTAATTTGGTACCTTTTCCAAGATAAATAGGGTATAAGTGTAACAGGAAAATCAGAACAGGAGCATATTTGGATAATTAGCAAGCTCCAAGCAAGCCCAAGTATAAGATTTCCAACTGACGATACATTTACTGTGTTGACAAACTCATGCAGAATTACGATAGTACATCATACTAATTCTCTACGCAACAAAGTAATAAACTAAGAGAGAAAAGAAAAATCAGTGGATACCATCTTCATCCCGCACGTCAATATCGAGCTTCAATTCCTCCAGCAAGTACTTGCACATCTCAAGCCTCCCCTCCCTCGCAGCGAAGTGAAGAGCAGTCCTTTTGTTGGCGTCTTTCACATCGGCCGCCGTCTTAGACAACCCCTTCTTCTCCTCGTCCAACCGCATACCAATCTCTGCACAGCATTGTCCATCAAAAAGTCACATCTGCCTGATCTATGAAAACCAAATGACTCCCCAAAGAGGAACGAACTTTTGAACAACTCGAGGTTCCCGGTGCATGCCGCGTCGAGAAAAACCTTCACTTGCTTCCTCACTGCAACAAGAAAGGCACGCAGAATGCTCTAAAGGTGAGAAAGAGTTGAACAGAAATCACAGATTTGCAGGAAAAGATCGCTGTTTTCGCGGAATTGGCGATCGGAGTCAACCTGCGAGGGCAGCTGATCCATCGGAAGCCATCTCTAGAGCGTCGAACTAAAACCCTAGAGTTTTCCCAGATGTTGCAGAGGTTTTAGTATCGCCGAGGAGGACAACGTCGGGGTTTTTTTTTTGCAGGAAAATGGTACTGTAGATATTTACAGCAAATGGTAAATTTAAAATTTATTAATATTAATTTATAAATACATTACAAAAAATGATAATTTATAAATATTTATGTTAAATATAACATTGATGATTATAAATTTTAAATTAATATATTTAAACTACAGAACATCAATACCAGCAGCAATGTTAGACTCATTAAGTTAATAAAGTTGGTAAAATAGAAAGAAACTAAAGTAAAATACAGATATTGGCTAAATAAGACCAGGATTGTACAAAAAATTCAAAATTCGTAAATAATTCGAACTCCATTTCATCTCGATTCGTTCGTAAAATGAATTAAACTTCCATAAAAAGTATTTATTTATTAAAAATTTGGTTTGATTCAATTAATAAATATTATTTAATTATAATTATATATTATCTTAAAAATATAAAAATAATTATATAAAAACACTGGGATATTACCCTGATCCACCGCCCAAATCGCCTCGACCACCACTCCCATGGCCTTCACCTCCACCTCCTCACTCCACCCCGCGGCCCTCCATTCGCTCGCCAAGCTCCAGCCCTCCCCACTACTCTTCCTCTGCCGCTCCCATTCATCCCTCCCTCCTCCTCGGAAACCCCGCTTCTTGACTCCCGTGCTTGGCCTCACCTCGACCACCAGCACGCCCTCCTCCTCTTCTTCACGTCCGAGCTGGATCGACAAATGGAAGCAAACTCACCCCATGAAGCTCCCAAAACGCCCTCGGGCGGTGGTGGACTACCGAGGAAGTGGCGTATCCGAGGACGACGAAGAGGAGTTTGGCACGAGCAGGAGCACCGGGAGCAGCACCATGGAGAGGATCGTGGAGAAGCTGAAGAGATACGGATACGTGGAAGACGTGGAGGAGACAAAGGAGGCGGCTTTTCCGGAGAAGGGATCCGTGGAGGACGTTTTCTATGCGGAGGACGGGGTTCTGCCGAATACGAGAGGTGGATTGTCGTCGGGGGAGGAGCTGGCCAGGTTCCCATGGGAGAAGCCGAAGGAGGAAGCTCCTGGAGTGGGTCCGGCGAGGCGGAAGGCGAGCAAGTCTTCGCTGGCCGAGCTTACGCTCCCTGCAGGTGAACTGAGGAGGCTGAGGCACTTGGCGATCAGGATGAAGTCGAAGACGAAGATCCGTGGTGCCGGGGTCACTAAGGAGATCGTGGATAAGATTCACGATAAGTGGAAAACGGAGGAGGTTGTGAGGCTCAAGTGCGAAGGACCTCCTGCTCTCAACATGAAACGAATGCATGAAATTTTGGAGGTTCATCTTTTCCTCTTTCTCGATTTTCTTATATTAAGTTGAAATTTTCGGAATTCCGAGTTGACAATAAAATTAAGTACTTGTTGATAGAATATAAGCTAGATTACTAAAGTCAGACTCATGTTGGTAGCTTAATCGGCGTAATGGACTAATGGAGAATACAAACAAAAGGCCGAAGCCCATGTTTTCCACTTTGGGCACGGAAATATGTTTGCCTACTCTGAACACGGAGAGTCTGGTTTCTTCATGTTTCCAAACCACAGAATATTGTTCTCCATGTTACCTGGATCTCTGTTTGTGTGTGTTTTATAATGATATTGGTTTTTGGATTCACTAAGATACAAACTTTCATGGAAGTTACAAGTATCACTGCCTTAGTCAATTGAGCTATTGTAGTTTGTGTTGAGATATCTTGTTAAGATATTTAAAACCTGCTTCTTTTTACGTTGAGATGTTTACATCCTTAGCTTATCTTTTAAAGCTAAATTCTAAGTTATAATGTTGAATATAAGCTATAATATTGCTATTTCTTGCATATCCATTTCTACATGCAGCCAAGACTACATCTTTAATCACATGAACTCAATCCCATGTATGGATAGAGTTTTTTTTTCACCCATTGCCATGCCATGTAAGGATAATCAACCGAGCCTGACAAGAAAGTTGATGTTTGCTAACAGAGGAAAACTGGAGGATTGGTGATATGGAGATCAGGCAGTTCTATTTCCTTGTATCGGGGTGTCAGTTACGAGCTTCCTCAGCCAGTGAAAAAACATGGTGTTCCTCTTACAGGACTGGGCTCCACAAACAATGCTAAAAGTCTCAGCTATCCTAGTGAAAATGTTGACAGTGAAATTGCACAATCTCTTTCTGATGGTGATGCATCCTATCCAAGGAACAAGGATTATAATAGATCACAAACTGATCTCAAATATGAGCATGAAGTGGACAGTCTGTTAGATCACTTGGGTCCTAGGTACACTGATTGGTCAGGATGTGATCCATTGCCAGTGGATGCAGATCTACTTCCTGGATATATCCCTGGTTATGAGCCACGTTTTAGAATTCTTCCTTATGGAGTGAGGCGTAGTCTTGGCATGAAAGACCAAACAAACTTGAGGAGACTAGCTAGGGTTCTGCCACCTCACTTTGCACTGGGTAATATGTTTATGCATTTTCTTCATCATGTTGGTTAGCAGAGTGCATGTCTTATCATTGACATATTTTTCTTTTCATTTTTTTACTTGTTAAGGAAGAAGCAGGCAACATCAAGGATTGGCTGCTGCTATGTTGAAACTTTGGGAAAAAAGTACAATAGCAAAGATTGCTTTGAAACGAGGGGTGCAACTTACAACCAGTGAGCGAATGGCAGAAGACCTTAAAGTAATCTTATATCATTAATAATACACAAGTCAATTCTTACCCTGACTTTGTTTTTCCAATTCGATTAAAATTGTTCCCTTTTAGTTTGATTCAAGTTTTTTCATTAGTTAATCTTGTTTTAGGTATGCATGTCTCTTCTTTAATAATTTTTTACATGTTGTGCAAGCATGGGGTTTACCTTCTAATCATGCATTATCTACTTGGCATGCTTTTCACTTTTTAGGCTCACTATCTTTTTAGTATGAACATGGATTTGAACTTGGAAAATCTATTCATTATAGCATGTTATTTGCGCTTTCTTAAATAAAATGACCATTTCTACTTATATCAGATAAAAAAAATTGTTTTGATTCCATCTTTTGCTTTTTACACCTGGAACATTCATTGCATCTTGTATCCATTGCAGAAATTGACAGGAGGTACACTTCTCTGTAGGAACAAGGATTACATTGTGTTTTATAGGGGAAAGGACTTTCTAGCTCCAGAAGTCACAGAGGCTTTGCTTGAAAGGGAAAAATTGGCAAAGTCATTGCAGGATGAAGAGGAACAAGCTAGAGCAAAGGCTTCATTTTCAGTTTTTTCTAACATATCGACAGTTGAGGAGTCTGGGACTGCTGGTACACTCACTGAAACACAAGAAGCAGATGCCAGATGGGCAAAGCAGTTGGACGATAATGACATGGATAAAATGGCTCAAGCTGCTGAAATTGCAAGGCATGCTAAGCTTGTGAGGAAGCTTGAGAGAAAATTATTTCTAGTGAGTTTATAAATATTCTCCTTGCTATTATCATTCTATTTGCCATTGTTGATTACATTTATTGGTTTTGTAAACTTTGTTCAATTTCTGAAGTGTAGTTGCATGCATAACCACTTTTAAAATTTTTGTAAATTCCTGTCTGAATTAAAATATTTATGGTATCATTTTTATTAGAAGTTTTCATTATTTCCGTTGATTCTTTATTTTGTTGGAAATATTGAACAAGGCATATGAGAAATTGGTCGTAAGAAAATACATCTCGTGTTCATCATGTCCAATTAGTCTATTAGGCGCTATTACATATCTATGGTTTCCATCACCATTGCTTAGACTCCACTTGTCAGTGTCAATCACAGAGGATAGCTTTTGAAGTGCTTTATACTTATTTAAGAAATCTTGATTAAAAGCAAAAAGTGGTTTAGTTTATAACTGACACTCAATAATTTCCTGTGCTTATCAAAGATAGGTTAGGGGAAGGTACTAGCTAGATACTTAAAACAGAAGGCATTTCCTTAAAAAATGATTTCCTTTTTTTAGAAGAACTTCAAGCTTAAATTGGGCCCTTCTTCTATCCATGATGTTCTTTATATACCCTGCTATTTCTAATAACATTGACATAAATCTTTATGTGCATATATGTACCTAATTTCCTTGTATTTACCTGCTTTTCTACAGTTCCACTTATTCTCTTACATGCTTCCATTAGTTATAACTGCACAGCATATTGCTATTTTAATGAAGTTGAGATGATACTGAAGTGCTGCACTTACTCTACTAGGTAGTGTATGTTATTTGATAGATTGTTTATTTTTGCAACTCCAAGTGATAGGTGGCTTTTTGGTACCAATGGTATTTATGGCACTCGTACTGACGAGCAATGACTCAAATATGAATCATATTATTGAAGAACCAAGGCTCGGTAGAAAATTGTACTGAGAAATGAGGATGTGAATTGATGTTTAAGTGAATACGGTGTAGATCTTTTGTAGAAAATGATGGTGAAGTGGAGGATATAGTACTTTCTTTTTTTAAGTGAGCATGAGAGAAAAAAGCATTTTGGTGAAAGGAACATGATAGGCATACTTAAATAATAATACTAATAACAACCATGACTAGAATGCATGGAAGAGTTGGCATTTTCTTTTAAGTGAAACAAGGGGCAAAAGCCAGGAAGTGGTTGGCAAGCTGTCATGGTGGTAGGAAGGGCTCCATCAGAAAATTGGCAAATATCAGATAGCAAATCTCATTTTCTATCCATTCAGTGCATGTTTTGTGTCTAGAATATTTGAAAATTTCTTTGGTCATGAGCTGGATAGCGTATTTATATGAAAGATCTATTTTTGTTAATCAGCTGTGTGGTTTCATGCAAAATTGCAACAATATAATTATGTTTGGGATATATCTCAGGCACGTGATGACTACATTTAACCTTTTCTGTTGCTATGAGTATCACCTTGATTATTTTTGTTTTTATTCACCAGGCAGAGAAGAAATTGGCAAAAGGTGAGAGGGCTTTAGGCAAAGTAGAGGAATTCTTGAAGCCAACTGACCACAAACCTGATCCAGAAAGCATCACTGATGAAGAAAGGTTCATGTTTCGAAAGCTTGGATTGAAAATGAAGGCTTTCTTACTACTCGGTAACTTTTTGTTCATAAATTTTGAGATGTTTTTGAATTGTTGTTTTGCTGGATAAATTAAAAAGTACTTGTACTGTTTCAATGCTTGCGGAATTTTATTTCCCGTGGTTTTCTTTAATAGGTTTTCTGGATAAATTAAAAAATATTCTATGGTTTCTTTTAATGCTTCATTTTCAATTCAATTTTTTTGAACAGCATTTTCAATTGAAAGTCTTCCTTGCTAGAAACGAAATTAAAGTCCATTATCTTATTTGCAGAAATTTTAAGAAATATCATTTTCCTGTAAACGATAGCATGATTCATGACCGCTTTCAATATTCTATTTTTTTCTTTGTTTCACTAGTTTTATGCATATTTTAGTTAGAACTTCTCTTGATTTCTGAAAATGTCTACGTGCAGGGAGGCGTGGAGTATTTGATGGCACTGTGGAAAACATGCATCTGCACTGGAAGTACAGGGAATTAGTTAAAATTATTGTGAAAGCCAAGACTTTTGCACGGGTGAGGAATGTTGCATTGTCACTAGAGGCTGAGAGTGGTGGAGTCCTAGTCTCTGTGGACAAGGTTTCAAAAGGATTTGCTATAATTGTGTATCGTGGAAAAGACTACCAGCGTCCTCGTTCACTCAGACCTAAGAATTTATTGACAAAGAGGAAAGCTCTGGCAAGGTCTATTGAGCTCCAGAGACGTGAGGTCAGTTTATAACTTATAATTGTTTGTTTGTGAAATTTATAAATTGTTGCATAGAGACTAAACAAATGTTTTTGTTGTTGCATTTTTTTATTAGCTACCATCTAAGATTACTAAAAAGGATGCCTAAATATCAAATTCTTTGATACCAGTGATACAGTTCTTCAGACAATCCGTTGATGAGTTTTATTTTCCATAACAATAACAGGCTCTTAATGTACACATCTTCAATATGCACAAAAGGGTGGAGAAGCTTAGATCAGAACTTGTAAGTGATCTATTTTTTACCTTTGAGATTGATCGGTGCTTGAGGCTTGTTTTTTTTTCATTGAATTCATTTTCTTGGTTGGTGTATTTTTGCCTATTTTACTCATATTTCTAATTCATTTGCCTTATCTAAATATCAATAGCTTCAAATGGAAGTTGTTGAAGGACATGGAGATGAGGAGCTATATGCAAAACTAGATTCCACATATCCATCCGGTGATGAAGATGCAGAGGTAGATATTCAAGTAATTTTTTTCGTTTTGCATGTTAGCTGAGTCATGGTGATTCACATGTGCACAGCCCCAAACTATGAAATACACCATAGCACATCCACAAAATTGCATTCTTAAATTGAACTACATTTTATTACTGATGAATGGACATCTGTGTTTGTGGTAGGATGAGGATGACAAATCATACCTCGAAACTTTTGAGGGAGCGGTTGATGATGATGGTGCTTATGTTAGCGAGGACAATGAGGGCATAACTGTTGAGAATACTCTTAGTAATGACGATAATGATATTAGCAATGATGAGACTAATGACTACAAGCAAGATGGCATCAATGTTGAGGTCGACAAGGAGGATTCCAATGTCAGTTTTCATTCGGTAATAAACTCCCACAATCACTATACTTCATCGCCTTCTAGAGATTCAGAATCTTATGTGTTGTATGATTCTCATACTTGCACCAGCAATAACAGCTTAAATGAAGCAGCCAAAATTTGAAATTCAAGTTGATTGTCTTAGTCATTGATGTCCAAAAAAAAAGTAGCTACGAAAATTCAATTTGTAAAGTAGTCAGCTGCACAAGGTAAAAGAGTTTTGCATGTAAGAGGGCAAGTGTTCATTCATTCTTTAGATGTGCTTTTCTTGAGATAGCATGATATATTATATCAATGCCTGCTCCGTTTGAGGTGCATCTATTGTGTTTGTTTATTAGAGTCAAATTCCAAGCCCGGCAACTATGTTCATCAACTGGGCAAGCATTGACCATCTTCGTGGTTACTTTTCTAGTCTCTAAACCCTAATAACTTCATTTTCATATTATCTTTTTTATGACCTCGATTTCTAGTGGAAACATGCATATGATAAAAGAATTTTTAAATTTCTGAATTAGAATTTCAAAATCCATCAACAGTTAGGGTAGGGTCTATATTTTCCTGAGGTCATCGTCACTAATTAACACACGTCAAAGAACACCTCACATTTTCGTTGATTTAGTCATCCCCCCATTCATATAGGAGACCATGACATATATGGTACACTCTGGGCTAATGTCAGCCGAGAGACACCCAAGAAAACCCAAAAAAGCAAAGGAAGAAGGGGAAAAAGAATATAATCCCCAACTATCATAACTGTTTCTTTCTAAAATCAGAGGCTCTTATTCTCTTCCATTCTCCTCCATCCACCCATCCTCATGTTATAACTCCTCCTCCACCCTTGCTAAGAATTGCTCTTGTCCTCATTTTGCAAGGCCCTTGGGTCTCTTCATTCTCTCACTGCATGGCGTGGTCGAAGTTGACCTCGCCAACCTTCGGCCACCTTCTCCCTCTTCTCATCTTACTATCTGTCTTTGCCACCACCACCATTGTTGCTCTATCTGATGACGTTGATGTTGCATCAATCACTCGTCGCCAGTTGCTCACAATCAAGGAGGGAGGTGATCTACCAGACGATTATGAGTTCAAGGTTAAGATAAATGAGAAGTTCAAAAGTCAGAGGCTACGCCGTGCTTACATCGCCCTTCAGGCATGGAAGCATGCAATCTTCTCTGACCCCTTCAACTTCACGGTCAACTGGAATGGCCCTGATATCTGCTCTTACAATGGTGTGTTCTGTGCCCCAGCGCTTGATGACCCAAAGCTGGACGTGGTTGCCGGCATAGATCTTAATGGTGGCGATATCGCTGGGTACCTGCCTGCAGAGCTTGGTTTGCTTACGGACATGGCACTCTTCCATGTCAACTCCAATCGTTTCTGCGGCATCATCCCCAAGAGCATGTCAAGGTTGGTGTTGCTGCACGAGTTTGATGTGAGCAACAATCGCTTTGTTGGATCCTTTCCAGAGGTGGTACTTGAGATGCCCGCACTCAAGTACCTTGATGTACGGTACAACGACTTCGAAGGGAAGCTACCTCTGGAACTTTTTGAAAAGGATCTCGATGCACTCTTCCTCAACGACAATCGTTTTGTAGGGCACATCCCAGAGAACCTTGGCAACTCCACGGTGTCTGTCGCGGTACTTGCCAACAATGAGTTCGTCGGCTGCATACCCAGCAGCATCGGTCGAATGGTCGGCACGCTTGACGAGTTCATTTTGTTGAACAACAACATCTCTGGTTGCCTCCCCATGGAGACTGGACTGCTGCACGACACGTTGGTGTTTGATGTGAGCTACAATGCTCTCACCGGAGCGTTGCCAAAGGACCTCTCCGGGTTGACAAAGATTGAGGAGCTTAATTTGGCACATAATGTACTCACTGGGTTTGTGTCGGAGACCATATGTGAGTTGCCACATCTCACGAACTTCACATTCTCGTACAATTATTTCAAGGGAGAGGCACCCAAATGCAAGCCATTAGGGATGTCTAGCATTGTGTTGGATGACACGAGCAACTGCCTCCCATTGAGGCCACGGCAGAAGAGCTTCAAGACATGTCTTCCAGTTATCAGTCACCCTGTCGACTGTACCAAGGCCAGGTGTGGTGGTGGTGGTATTGGTGATCGAACACCATCAACACCTTCTTCCCCTGAGTCACCAAGATCACCGACACCGGCGCCAACGCAAACACCAAGTGAACCAAGCCCTCTGTCTCCGGTAGAGGCACCAGAACCAACACCAAGTGGAGCAAGTCCTTTGTTACCATTGCGTCCTCCCATTCCACCAATACAGTCACCAACACCGGCGCCAACGCAAACACCAAGTGAACCAAGCCCTCTGTCTCCATTGGAGGCACCAACACCAAGTGGAGCAAGTCCTTTGTTACCATTGCGTCCTCCGATTCCACCAATACCAACACCACCGACACCGGCGCCAACGCAAACACCAAGTGAACCAAGCCCCCCTCTGTCTCCAGTAGAGGCACCAGAACCAACACCAAGTGGAGCAAGTCCTTTGTTACCATTGCGTCCTCCCATTCCACCAATACAGTCACCAACACCGGCGCCAACGCAAACACCAAGTGAACCAAGCCCTCTGTCTCCATTGGAGGCACCAACACCAAGTGGAGCAAGTCCTTTGTTACCATTGCGTCCTCCGATTCCACCAATACCAACACCACCGACACCGGCGCCAACGCAAACACCAAGTGAACCAAGCCCCCCTCTGTCTCCAGTAGAGGCACCAGAACCAACACCAAGTGGAGCAAGTCCTTTGTTACCATTGCGTCCTCCCATTCCACCAATACAGTCACCAACACCGGCGCCAACGCAAACACCAAGTGAACCAAGCCCTCTGTCTCCATTGGAGGCACCAACACCAAGTGGAGCAAGTCCTTTGTTACCATTGCGTCCTCCGATTCCACCAATACCAACACCACCGACACCGGCGCCAACGCAAACACCAAGTGAACCAAGCCCCCCTCTGTCTCCAGTAGAGGCACCAGAACCAACACCAAGTGGAGCAAGTCCTTTGTTACCATTGCGTCCTCCCATTCCACCAATACAGTCACCAACACCGGCGCCAACGCAAACACCAAGTGAACCAAGCCCTCTGTCTCCATTGGAGGCACCAACACCAAGTGGAGCAAGTCCTTTGTTACCATTGCGTCCTCCGATTCCACCAATACCAACACCACCGACACCGGCGCCAACGCAAACACCAAGTGAACCAAGCCCCCCTCTGTCTCCAGTAGAGACACCAACACCGACACCAAGTGGAGCAAGACCTTTGTTGCCATTGCGTCCTCCAATTCCACCAATGCAGTCACCAACACCATCACCAAGCGAGGAAAGTCCAAGGGAGTCATTGCATCCACCACCACCACCTCAAGATGAATCAAGCCCAGTGGCGAAAATGCATTCTCCACCTCCACCAACTCCACCCACACAGTCACCACCACCGCCGGTCCAATCACCAACACCTCCACCTACGTATTCCCCGCCTCCGCCAATGCACTCACCACCACCACCACCTCCCATCTACTCCCCTCCACCACCACCACCACAAATCTTCTCCGCACCGATGCATTCTCCTCCTCCGCCACCACCACCAATATATTCACCACCGCCATCCCCTCCTCCCATGATTCACTCTCCACCACCAGTCCATTCCGCACCGCCACCAAGACCATCGGTTCATTCACCACGCCATCCTCCTGCAACCCCATCTCCACCCTCCGTCCTCCCTCCAACAACTGGTTTCGACTACTCATCGCCCCCACCACCGGTCTACAAGGGTTACTAATTAATTAACGAGCGAGCACAAGACAAACCAATCCCGGTAGACCCCAGTTATGGATGGACCATGGGCAGATATCTCATAATTAACTAGAATATCATATGATGGCGGCTAGAAAATATTTTTTGTCAAAATTATACGTTTATATTTCATTTTTATTTCGAACAATATCAATTATCCAAGTCTTAATTTGGTACCCATGCCAAAGACCAATCAATCTCTTGAGCCTTTCTACACGAATATTAACCAACCGTAAGGCATGTAAATAATATTTCTAAGTTTTGATATATACATACAGGTATCAAGACTGCATTACATGATTTATATACAAATAATTTACTGGGGGAAAAAATCATTGATCATTGATGTGTACATCTTATCGAAATATATATTCCATAATCTTTTAAATACATACATCGACGTCCCATCCGAGGCGATCATCTGGTCGTCGAATCTTCGGTGTGATAAATGCCATAATTAAGTTGCCCCCAATCCTTGCGTGAAGGAGATTTTTCTTCGAGTAGGACAGAACAAGTATATATATATATATATATATATAATTAAATAAAAAAAGTGAATTCTAAGTCATTTAGATCAATGATCAATATTTATTTAAAAATTTTATCGCAAAAATTATATACATACTTTCACCTCTCTGTGTACTGACATCTTCAAATTTTTTTTTAAAAAAAGGAAGCGATACTTGTCTCTTTAATTCATCCATGTTGGTAATATTAATTTTTAGTTAATGTAAAAATACATCTGAATTCAAATCCTTGGAGAGTTCCAGGGACTTGTGCATTACCGACATGGAGTGATTAATTTGATAGTTGTGGGACCTTTGGATTGATTTGATTTTCAAAACCTCAACTTTTCAAGAAACTCACCGTTCATTCCAACGCCATCTGCTCTTTCTCTTCCTTCGCCCACAACACCCCCATTTCATATCTATTAATTATATTATCAGGTTGGGAAAGAGATATGTTCTTGGAATTTGTCCTGGAACGGTGGAGAGAAAGAAATAAGCAAGAGGATAGAATTTTTGTGCGTGATTGCCGTTGCAGTTGAGTGTAGAATCAAACTTAAGATTTGTCCTGCAGTGTTTTTCACCGTTGAAGTTTTAATATACAATAATTTTTTGTACTTATTATTACTTAATTTTAAAATATAATATTTTACATGATATCAAAATAAATTTAACACATTTACCTGTAAAACATTTTATACTTAAAATAAGTTAATTTTGAAGAGGAGCATGAAAAACCTCACTTGGATAAATGAAGAGATGAGATCTGAGTCAATATATATGACGAATTCTTTTATTTATTATTAAATAGTTTTGAAATAAAATATTTCGTAATTACATTTAAATAAACGTCGTCAAATGCAACTTTTTATCCAAATTCCAGAAAAAAGGTAAAAAAAGAAGAAGACACTTAGTAGTTCATATTACAACTTATGGAAATAATCACTTATTCAATGAATAGTTATAAACCAAATTATTAAAGTACATTTCAGGTAATATTTATTTTAGCTAATATACGAAAACAAGTTAACATTTTAATCAACAGTTATTATCAAATGCATTTTAATACGTAAACTTATCTGTATACGCTTGTTTAAAAAATATTAGAGTTTAAACAAAAAACACCAAATAAAAAAAAAAAAAATGAATTCTACAATTTTTTTCACAACACAAGTTTACCTTCATGCACTGAATTAAAATCGTTATCCAAACAGGCCATTAATCTCCTACTCCATTTTATTTGATTTCTTTCCCCCTAAATTTTATATATGAATTTTCATGAAAAAATGTTATTTATATAAAATATTATATGCGAATTTGCTTGTGGTCTAGGCCGAACAAGGAAGTCAACAATGTCCTGTCCAAACTGGGCCCATGGGTTACTCACAAAGTGACGGTTGGTACAAAAAAGGGCCGAGGCCCAAGAGAAATAAATATGTGAATAAATAAATTCTCAAGGGTGGATCGTGAAATTTTTCCTGTCGTGTTGCGACAGGAAGGAAGAGAAGGAGAGCGGATGCGGTGGGACCCAGCGCGCGACATCTGACGGATCGTTTGACGAAACTGGAGAGCAAATAAGATAAAGTAACGAGACGTAATTTTTTTTTTTAAAAAAAAGGAGTGAAAGCGAAAGAAGTGGAGAATAACGAGGTTTTGGCTTTCTTTTTTTTTGCCACCTCCGGTTGTGTGGGGCCCGTCGGTTGTTCCGCTGCTACTTTCCACTTCGGGATTCAGTTTTCGCATCCCTTTGCCTCTTTTTTTTTTTTAAAAAAAATAATACCGGTAAATTTTATTTTATCAACTGGTTATTTTCATTAGAAAAACATTTTTTACCTGCAGGATTAAAGAATTTAATAATTTTTGTCTGACAACATTGACATCTGTTGGGAGATTTATTTACTTGAATGGCCTAAGTAATTAAATTATTCACATATCGTTGAACGCTACATTACTAGAAATTTTTTTTCTGATAAGCATTAAAAAGAAATCTACGTCACCTGTTCATCGTTTTCCTGCTGGGAGTGTAATAATTGAGGCTGGAGGGTTGGGAGCAACTCCAGGACATATGTCAACTTTCTTACTTTTTATTTTATTTTAATAGTAGCAGTAATTTTTATATTTATTAAAATTTCAATTTTCATCGATATTTAAAATTCGATAAACGTAAATTACCATTAGCTGTGAAAAATAATGATATCTGTAATTTTTAAATGAGTTCAATATTACCATGGACAATGGATAATTAAAAATATTTTAGATATTTATTCCATGCATCGATATAGAAAATTATATATTAAAGAAATTTTTAAAAAATAGGTATTTATTTATTTATTTTAAATTAAAGTATTTAAATTATATTTATAATATTTTTAATTATGAATGTTTATTATTTTATTTTTTTTGAAATTTAAATCTGCTCGTATCGATAGAATCTAATGCTCTTGCATTAATAATGAGTTGAGCGTCTGTTACTTCCTCCTGGTCTGCCTGGGTTTTCCCCCCCGGTGGTCCCTGTGAGCCAGATTATAATAGCTTAAACGAATATAATATGATAATCAAAAGATAGCAGTCGTTTCCTTCTTGCTCGGTCTTCCTTCCGCACCTTACGATCCACTCGCAGCTGCAGAAAAGCAGCTGATGACATCTATGGTCGTGAATGGGGAGAAGACCGCCACCGCCACCGCCACCAGCAGCACCACCACCACCGTCAGGGGGAGCAGCAGCGGCTGAAACATTACTAGGGTGGTTTTGCAACCACTTCTTTTGCAGAGATTTAACTGGCGTGTCACTGTGAATCTCTTTTTTTTTTTCACCTTTCTTTTTGGGTATTGGCTATCTTGTGGTGTTCGTTGGTTTCTCCTCCCGCACTTATTTGTGTCAATGATTTAGGTACTCTGCTGCTTCTTTTCTTCTCCTTCTCCCCCTCTTCTTCTTTTTTTTTTCTTTTTCTTTTTGGGTCTCAAATCCTTGTTTTAGTATAGAGTCGTGCGCTTGCAATCTCTATTCTACTCATGGGTATTTGCGCGATCGTGAAGATCTTGGCAAAATCTCACATGGTCAATCTTCGTTTCCCATTTCGGTGTTGATTTCTGCGTTGGGTTGCCAGGGATCTTTCTTCCCAACTGGGCTTTCAATTTTTGATTCATCTGCTTCTTGGTTTTGGTTCTTCTGCTTCACGCTGTTCCAAGCTTCCGACCTATGATATTATTCTTTTCTTGATCTAGAATATGTTGCGAGAGTTCCTTTGAAATCCCAACCTGTTTTCTTCACCCCATGTGTTCTGTTGGTGTCTTCTGATGTCCCATACGTTCTAGGCTTGCGCCCAGTTGGGATGCTGCTGGTCCTTGCTTGTTTGTATGTTTGGGATTTTTAGGGTTTTTAGATTCAAGCTTGTTTGTTGAGATGGAGGAATTAGAGGAAGCCAATAGAGCTGCCGTGGAGTGCTGCTATCGAGTCTTGGGCCTCTTGTCTCACCCCAAAGAACAGCAGAAGTTTGGGAGTCTAATGGCAGAAACTGGAGAGGCTGTGATTAAATTCAAAAAGGTGGTGTCTCTACTTGGTGGTGGCTTGGGCCATGGTAGGGTCAGAAAGCAGAGAAGAGTCCCAAATCCATACCATCAGAAGATATTTTTGGAAAGCCCTGTAGCACGTAGAATGGTGCCTTCTGCTTCTTCTTCAGAACCTCTTCAGCTTCTCCCTCCAAGAAATCTCTTGTTAAATCCAGCGCCAAAGTTGGATTCTGGTACTAGAACTCCCCGTCTGCTCCCACAGAAGATTTTCATGGACAACCCAATGTTGGAAGTTGAGTCAGGTTCCAGGGGAAACCTCCAACTTCCTTCTCAGCAAACACCATCCACCCACTTCCAGTTCCTCCATCATCAGCAGCAACAGCAGAACAACCAGAGACTTCTGCTTGAGCAAAAGATGAAGTTCCAAGACATGTACAGAGGGAGCAACAGTGGCATAAACCTCAAATTTGAAAGCTCCAGCTGCACGCCTACCATGTCATCGACCAGGTCCTTCTTGTCGTCCCTCAGCATTGATGGGAGTGTTGCTAGCATGGATGGCAAGGCATTCCCCCTAATGGGCATGCCACAGTCATCAGATAGGACTAATCCACAGTCCTCTTCCAAGAGGAGATGCGCTGGTAGAGGAGAGGATGGGAATGGGAAATGTTCCACCAGTGGGAGATGCCACTGCTCAAAGAGGAGGTTGGAATTGGATCCCTTTTTTTTCTTCTCGTATTTGTAATACTGTTGTTAAATAAATTATTTTCTAATGGTTGCAGGAAACTAAGAGTGAAGAGATCCATTAAAGTGCCTGCTATCAGCAACAAGCTTGCTGATATTCCTCCTGATGAGTACTCCTGGAGAAAATATGGACAAAAACCAATCAAAGGTTCTCCACATCCTAGGTATTACAAAGCATATCACATGCCTTTTATATCTACTTTTACTTTGTTAATTTCATTGAAGTCTGGATGTTGATCTATTTAGTCTTTTTTCCTTGGTTAGGGACCCAATTTGACTTTGAACTCCTTTCCTTGGTATAGAGTGGAAAATTAAGTGCATTACCCAATGTTTTTCGAGGCCCAATTTTTGTGGAGAAGAATGTGCTGGCATTGTTGTAGTTGATTCCTTGTTTTGCTTGTGAGTTTTTAGCAATCAATGTCTAAATCCCATTATGTGTGAGAATATTCGCCATGCATTCACTACCAAAGTTCCAGCGGGTAGGTTTTGTTGTTGTTGTCACAAATAATTTTTTCACGATCCACTATAGAATCATCATACAAACTTTAAAGCCTTAAGGGTAACTAAGGGGGCATTCTGCGTTTGGAAATATACTAATATTTTTCAATAATCGTTACCAAATGTATTATTTATATGCCACTTTTAAAAAAAGTTGTAATTTGAACCAAAAATACTAAATGAAAAAAAGAAGAGTTTTATATTTTTTTGAAATCACCAGCATATTTTCATAACCAATGGACCCTAAGAGTATTTCTGATAGGCTTGTAAATGGTCATTAGAAATCTAAAATCTGATTTGAATTCAAATTCGTTTAACAGGAAATATCCAAATTCAATGTCCATTGAACCTAACTTGGATATCAATTTAATATCTGAAAATATTTGAACCAAATTTGGATACATTTGGTACCCATCCGGTCAAAAAACCTAGTTTGTATTCATTTATCTAGTTATTTACATTTTTGGTTATATGTATATATATAATTATATATGCTATTTATTTATTATATATTTACATGTGTACTTATGTAAATATTTGATTATTTATATAATTAATAGATAAAAATAAAATTTTAAAACATTGCTGAATTTGGATTATTTGGATACTGAATGTTTGAATTCAAATTTCTCACAGATTCAACAGATATTATTTGGATGCTGAATACTGATATTATCGAAATTCAAACAGATTCAACAGATATGAATTTGAATATGCTGAAACTATTTGAATATTGATTGGTCAAATTCAGATAATCCAAATATTAATCAGATATGATTTCAAATATTGCTATATTTGGCTTGAATTTTTGAAATTGTCCATGTTGTGCTACAAGATGACAACTCCAATATCCAATATCCTTTGTTCTGATATTCAAAACTTCAAAGTGCCTGTTGCTTTGTGGTCAACCTCTTTCATATTAGAGAGGTTTGCAAAATTATCGCCTTTCTTCAATAACCAAATTCCATATCTAAATCACCTTTTAATTATTATGTGCATGTGCCATGTGATCAGCGTGATTTGCAAATGTTGTGTGTATCGGACCCAAAAGTTCTTTAGTTCACAACTTCTTTGTGAGTTTTATAGCTAAGACTACATGAATATATCCACACATGCCATTTTTCATATAGATGGTCATTTATCACACTAAGGAGGCCATTACACCTAAAATGACACGTTTTTCTTTTGAATAAAAAATTAACAAGAAATAAACTTGTCTCGTTTAATAATATCAGCAAAATGTACATGGAATATTGTATGTAGATAACACATTTTCTCTTACATTTTTTCTTTATTTAAATTATCTTCCTTATCTCCCATAATTTTCTCCACTTCTATTTGTTCTAATCTCTCTCTCTCTCGATCTTCTTGTCTTTTTTGCCCATAATTTTAAATGGTTATTGTTAAATTTACATGGGTACATGTGAAAATTTTCAATTAAATGTTGGTCGGCACTATTTCTCTCTCTCCTCTTCCCTTTATAATGGTGTAGATAGATATGCATGTAGTTTTCTCCCTTTTACTGTGCTCTTAGTAGTTAACCACCAAATTTCCCGCTCAGATCCTTCTTTATAAAAAAAATGCCATGATCTCTCTTTTCTTTAAATTTACTATGATACGTCAAGAATTACACACTTGACTGAATGAACCCTGAGACAAATATTCCATTGGCAAGAGTGCTTGTATCACGATCATGCACACGTTATTAATGGTAAAACGTCATGCATTCTGTGAAACATTTGTTGCTTTGCCTTTGTTACTCTAATTAATCATGACCAAGGAAGTCTTTATTGGAAAACGTCTGTTCATGTTTGAGTGAAAAGAAAAACTTGAATCGTGCAGGGGATACTACAAGTGCAGTAGTATGAGAGGCTGTCCAGCAAGGAAGCATGTGGAGAGGTGCTTAGAAGACCCGTCGATGCTCATCGTAACCTACGAAGGCGAGCACAACCATCCAAGGCTACAACCATCGCAGTCGGCCCACAACTAGAGATGTCAAAGAATGATTGATTTTGGGGTGGGGGGGATTTACTGCTGCTCCATATGTATTTTACTCACCTGACTGTTTTTTGTTGTTACTGTAAACAAGATGGGTTTAGATCATTTACACGCAGAGTTGGAGCAGTTGTAGACACAGAGGAGATACTGACCAAAGAGGATTAAGAAATGTCTCTGTAAAAGGGGAATGGGGGGATGGTAAGTGCAAATCTCTTTAATGAAAAAGAAAGAGAGAATTATCCGGTATATTTGATAATAGATGTTTTCAGGCGGTATGTCTTTGTATCAGAAACTTGGATGTCACATTTTCTTTAGGTTTGATTTTTAACTTTCTTGTTTGGTGACACATCTATTGTCAAAGAACCAATTACAGTAGTTTAGTTAAGAGTGAAATATTATCATCAGCATTCGAATTTTGATGAATCTAAACTTACCTTAGGTGCAAGTGCAGAAGAATCCAGTATCTGGGTAATGTGAACGAACGTTCAGTCCAAGACAAAGTTCCTTTAATTGCAAGGTCCTCGGATTGTGCTATCGTTTGCTTGGAGATGATCAAAATGGATCAACGGGCAAGTCTAAGTCTGTCTGGATTTAATATGTTTACAATGTAACTGGTTACCAAATAAGTTGAAAATCTAAGTGATACGGTCAGAGGCAATCGAACTACTGTGTACCAATTGAGATGATTCGAAATATGGAGAATGTTTTTAAGTGTTGCTTTGGAGGAAAAATATACATTCTTGCGATTTGTATCGAAGAATCAATTTATATTTTGGTCATGGTATAAGAGTTGGATAAGAGTGGACTTCAAAGAGTTGACGGATGATAAGTTTTGGAAATCATTCTACTACTTAAAAGTATAAAATAGCTAACCTCTAAGCCCTTGTTAAAACCAACCTCATCGTGTTGGAAATCTCTCACCGAGCTTAGACACCATCTTCCCTCCCTTTGGCATTACACCAGTATCAATAGTTTCACCATTACTTAATATAGGCTATTAAGTATGATCTTAATATAAGAGTAGACTCTCTTTTTTATCAGACAGATCTTTTAAAATGAAAATTTCCAAACCTATAACATCATCCTAGCCCATGGTTGACCACCTCCATCTCTTCTCAACACCACAATAAATAGCTCCATCTTCAGAACACCACATTTCCAGCACCAGCCTCTTCCACAGTTCTCTTGGTCGTCCTCATGGATGGACAAAGTCATGGTAGGATGGTATGTTAGTACCAGACGAGATATGTAGGAAGCACGTGTTTTATGAGAACCCAATGTGTTGTCGTGCACAAGGAAGTGAACTGCCGTGCAAATTAGCCCATGAACAAGCCTTTTGACAATTGACCTTATTTAATAGGCCATGGACTTCAAGCAAAAATATGAACATGATATGATATCAAAGCCTATAAATTTGCTCATGACCCATGAGCATAGCCATCTTGCAAAAACTGCTGCTGCTTCACCAACACAACCACTTCACTAGCTAACCTATACATCACTTTGGAATAAGCCATGAAGGTGTCATCTAAAATGATCGGCATTCACTTGAAAGCAGCATCAAAACCAGCTCTTTGCTTGAGATCATAGAAAGAAGAGGAACTTGGCTAAAATGAAATTGATGCAGAATAAGATTGCCATTCAATCGAAGCAGTAGGAATTGCATTTACTACGATGAAATGAAAATGAGGTAGAACATGATGAACTCTGGAATGAATGACAATGGAACGGCTTCATTTCATTACCCTGTTGGGTAAACATTTGCAATTATCCAGAAACAGGTTTGAAATCGTCATTTTCCTCATTGTATAAACAAGGTGCATCTATCAAATGCTTTGATCCCAAAGATACTCCTATTAGAACTGTTATTATTAAAAAAGGAAGTCAGGTTACCCAAGCATAGAGAACACAGCAGAGTATAATGCCTGCAGAATTGTGCTGTCTGCTACATTTGGTCCCTTAAGTGGAAAAACTACATGGACACAGAGCAAAACCGGAAAATTTCATCACGCAATTTGCCGTCTCTGATCAAGATGTTGGCAGCGATTTGTCTGTCAACATTTAGTGATTTGTACCTAATAAGAGTAAAACTTGAAGAAGAGATTTCAAGTTCTAAATGCTTGTCTCAGGCTCTTTCGATAGCTGTACATTCAGCTGTGCACCTCAAAAGAAGGACCTGGAGGAGGAAATATCAATGTATCAGAAATTTCTGCTGAAATATGAGGGGCACTAATCCTTTTTCTGATATTGGTAATGTTTTTGAATTGTATTGATTGACATTTCAGTATTTATGGCAAATCAACATCTTCTCCTCATCGAGTTTCCTTAGATTCCTGTGCAGGCCATTAGGATTTCTGCAGAATCTGAACAAAATTTTGTCAGAATCTATTTTCAAAGATTCCTAAATTTCGTACAAATTACTAAAATTAATGGCCAAACAAATATAATCTGGAATTTGCATTTCTGAAAGGTCAGGAAAAATCAATTCGACCCAAAATAATACTTTCGAGAAGTTGCAATATAATCCACTTGAACGAAAGCAGACAGTCACTGCCAGGAGTTCGAATGCACGCGTTTTTTAAGTTCTATTTAGCAAGTAAGTGTGAGGTGAAGTCAAAGAACTTCTTAATTAAAGTGTAGTCACAGTAGTATACAAAATGCAGGTAAATAAATTTCCAAGAAGCATAGAAAAATATTGTATTTTGCTTCTTGTACTTCTTTTACCATTGAATTACTATATGCACAAGCAAAGTCATACTAAAGAAGCAAAGATCACTTTTCATGTTAAAGGTGGAAATGCATAAACACCCATAATAAATACCAATGAACCGTACTAGAGTCATCACTTTCCAGAGGATACCAACTGCACCTCTTTGCACCATAGAATTAAAGAATAGATGTTTGCTAGCAAATTATATAAATGAAAAGGAAAAAAGAGAGAGGGAAATTATACTGACCTCCATGAATAGCTCTAACTAATGCTAAATGAAGGCAAGCATATTACATCTGATGTAAACATAACTGTATTAACATGTGCAGGTCGACAGAAACTTCTAATCCCATCACTTTGCCAATTGTTCGCCCAACAGCATTAGACATATTTCAAAGATCAGAAGGAACATACAACAGATAACAATTGTTTAAAGTGGGGCTCCTAAAACAAAAGCTTCCCTAGGTTGATGGTGATAAATAAAATAATAGGCAAACGAAACAAAAAGACCCATGATGCAACGAATTGTGTCCTTTGAAAACTGAAAGATGAATGAGCCTTTGGCCGGGAGTGGTTGAAGTCTAAACAGTAACGAATGATGTAGAATCTCAGTTAAAGCAACAAATGGATTTCCTTTTATTTTTGGAAACGTCAATCTAAACTCCAGTAGCCACATTCAAACAAGCACCGCCAACAACAAAACCAGCCCAACCAATCATCAAAACTTATGGGCTACAAGAATCCCAAGCATCCATCAAACTACAATCTTGGTCTGAAAGCAATCCACAACCAAGAAAACCCAAGATTCCAAGGAGCAACAGAAGATCCTCAATACTAAATTAGTCGCTCGGCACTAAACCGAAAAACAATCCCCAAAGCAGAAAAGCATTGCCATGTAAGAAAGGAAATAGAACGACACAACAAAACACGATGAGAAGAATAAAAAACATTAGTTCCGAGAAAGAAAGGTCAAATCCGGAAAGCACAGGGGAAAGGACGAGAAGAAAATTTCTTACTTTTATCTCGACAGGCGGGGTCCAGTCTTCCTTTTCTTCCATGGCTGAAGAATGGAGTCCTGGAACTTGGTGGGCATTGTCATCTGCCTTCTCCTGCTCCTCTTTCTCGTACCCAATTCAGATACTCCCTCCCCTTCTATCCCACCATTGTCCATCTCCTCAAGCTTCACTCCCACCTCTTCCCATGCATTCCCAGCCCCCCGCCCCTCCACTTCCCCCACGGCCATGACCAACAGATCGAGCCCCTTGCAACGGAAACTTGGTGCAATGGAAGTGGATGAATTGGATGGAGGGGAAGGAGAGGAGGAGGGTGCCGGAGGTGGTTTGTAGGAGGGGGTGCAGTTCAATGAAGAAGTGGAGGAGAAGTCTCGAATTCTCATCGGGAATGGTCTGGGATGGTCAGAACTCAGAACAAGAACAGGCCCTGCACGGAGAGAATCGGGGGTTGGGATCGGAATGGTCGTCGGAGGAGGAGAGGTCGCGGTCGGAATCGATGGAGAGAAGAAGCAGGAAAGACGAGGGGGAAGTATCGGAGAAACGAGAATTCCAATAGGAGTCTTCGTTTTTTTTTTTTAAATAAAAAATAAAAAGACTTTCAAATACCAATTATTTAATGTGGGAGACTTATTTCATCTCGAAAATTTCTTGTCGTTATAAATTTTACAAGAGAAAAAAAATAAATCAACCACGTTACATTTATCTGTCATTAGTAAATTTTATTTTTATTTTTTTTCGTAAGAACAAAACGTCACACTAACAGATTTGGTGGTGCAATGATTTCACAACTGATTAGAAGATGTTCGGTAATGATTACTTGCTGACAAGCTTCTCAAGCATTTTTCATATGTTATGTCATTTACATATTTTAGCTTCAACTTGAACTGGCATGCTAAAATTGATGTGATTTATATGATTTGAGTATCATTCTAATGGGCCATCATGTCAAACTGAAGGTGGGAGTTGAAGTCCAATTTCTACCCGGCTCACATTGCTCTTTTACGGTGAATTGCCCAACCCCGTTTAGATAATCTACCAAGGAATGGAAAAACCAGTCATACCATCCAACGCAGGTTAACCTCTACATACATGTAGTGCTGTTGTTCCTTGGATATCAGGCAAAATAATGTTTCCAAACCTTTTTCATAAGTTGACTCCCGATTGGCTTATTGAAAATACAATACTACGATTGTATCTTCTTTATCAGTGCTTTTCTAGAATTTTTTATATGATTATTACATACAGAACCTCATCCGGACGACGGTAAATCGTTTTACATGGAAGGATACAAAGCAGTTCATTTAAGAGTGAGGCTACAAACATAGAATTTACTCCGGAAAATATCATTTGATTTAAATGATAATTGTTTGCATCCCCCCCCTCCCCCCCCCTTGCAATGAAACGCGGACTAGCAGTACCGAACAGGTCCACAAAGAAGGAAACTCAGAGTGGGGTTCTATTCCATTTCGGAATAAATGGGTCCCATGATGTTGTGGAAGTCGGGATAAGTATACTGGATGAAAGTGCCAGGCATCTCTTTCATCCTATCAACTTGTCCCAGAGGCCCAAGGACGAAAACACACTTGAGTCGGCTGAAATAATTTTTGTTTGTAGTTCTACATGTGTAACAGCAAATTAAAATTCAGGGGTTCAATACCAAGCACATATGACATATCCAATCATCCACTCCTTTAGACCCTCCATTTTTGCTATTTCTCAGCGGTGCCATCAAAGTGGGAGCTAACCCCATTTTGTCTTCCCCTTTCTGCGCCCTAACATAGACATTGATATGATTCTGTTTTCTGAACATTATTTAGCATTTATTTTTGTCGTATAGGATTAAAGATAATGCCTGATGAGTGTTTCTTTTACATTTATTATCTTGTATTGCATTAGATTTATTTATTTATTTATTTATTTTTACCAAAATTCAACCAAACGGACTTGAATGCAATCGATCTTGATTAAATATAACGATATATGGGCAATGAAAAACGAGTAAATTTTCTTATATATAGCATGACTTCAAATCGAGGGCTCATCGTCAGGCTCTCATAATAAATACTTCAGGAACAATGGTGCTCGATGAGATCTAGCATGCGAACCCAGGGAAATCAAGAATCCACACTGAAGTTTTTTTGCACATCAAGCCACACCAAAGTTATGACTGCAAAGTCAAACTTGAAATTGAACTGGTATAAGGTGTGAACAAAATGTGGGAAGTGCAAGCTTCTTCCTTCAGCTGAGGACGTCACACAGGCTAGGTAAAGTTAGCGTGGTCTCTCTTAAGCATCGGTTGGAGGTTTTAACCGAACCAGCCTTCTGATTCTATCCTTGTCTGTATTCTCCAGCATGCCCTTCAAAATCATATAAACAATATGAGCATAGTTAATTCGATGTAATTGGAAATATAATGGTAATTAGTCAATGAGAAAAATAGCATCGAATTCCCATTGACATTAGCATGATTCTCGCTTTTAAACCAACAACCTGAGTTTGTGATTGGAAATTTTATTGATTCCCAAATCCTTGGCAAATGACAAGTCCATATTAGGAGTAACACGACATAATTACTATGTCCCTTATTCCTTTAACGAAACCAATTGTAACATGCAATGCGCATTTGTGTTCAACGAGAAGAATTGTGCATTTGTGTTCAACAAGAAGAAATGCACATTCGCATTTAATGAGAAGAAATCCATAAGTGAAGATTAGGAGGTTTTTCCTGACGGCCTCCTGAATTTAGAGATTCTTCCCACAATACCAATGCCCTTTTTATGGCCTCTTTGAATACATATTCCAACTATCACCATGCAAAACTAGGAAAATCTGTTGAACATTTGGAAAATTATAAGAAATATCTGTTCAGGATGTCAGTCAGAACCCGTGTTCTGCATGCACGCCAAATCATTGATTGTGTTATTTAGTCAACCATCTCCTGTCCCCCCCCCCCCCCAGCCCCTCGACCCCGGCGCGGGGGGGGGGGTTGACTCTGAGACTTCTAGAAGTCAGTCTCTGTTTGTGGAAGTCAGGTTTAGAAGTTGCTGGGACTACTCCAATGAATCCTTCTTTGGTGAATAAAATGGAGTATTTGGCATCCCAAGCTTCACTCGGATCGTAATAAACTTTCTCGTTACCATAAAACTTTCTAATTAACACTTGTTGTCTGGTAATTGGTCAGCTCTCACCCACCACCACTAACTATGACAACTATAAATATCCCCTCAACCTTAAAAGCATCCATTAAAAGAGAGAGAGAAAGGCAATCTCCTGTTGAACAATTACTACCAAAAAAGATCTTAAATGCATACATTACATGAGAGAGAGAGAGGTAATCCCTTGCCGAGCAATTATTCCTAGAATCTGATCTTCATTCTCAAATCATTTATTTAACTTGAACATCTAAGTTGACCCCATGCACTGAAGATTGGTCAATCATTTTTTAATAAGCTCAGTACTGAACATCAATTTCCTTCTAAGTTGTTCAACATCGCAGCCCCACCTTACACTCAACTCATCAATAGTGCTATTAACATGTTGCCTGTCACTTGAGGCAATACCCAATCCGTAGGTTATGGGTAGATCATTCCTAACTATTGATTCATGTAAGGCACCCCAATCACTTGATTGAACACAATCATTTTACATTATAGGACTTTTTTGAGGACATTACTAACATAGTCCCCTTAATGTGGTAGGCACCGCCGGTCTTGTACCTTGAGCCCACTGCGACCTGGATTGTAACAGTGCCATTGTCACCGAAGAAGACAGTTTCCGAAAAGAATGAGAATTACGGTGGGACACAAACACAAATTATATTACTGCAGAAACACTTGATAACAAAATGGAAGTTGAGTTCTGGAATAAAGGAAATTGGCAAATCAATAAGAGACATAAGTCTAACAGATCGACCATGCCCCTTCCGATCAAGAGGTGCTTATTTATGTTACTTAATACTATAATAAACAGCATGTGAGATTCATGTGCCCAATAATTAGACATCCTCAAACAGCAGCTTCTTCATTTTCTGGATCAATTGTTTCTTCATCTTCCTCCCTAGATGCCTCACCTCCTATGCCTATCGCCTCATTGTTGGTCCCATTTCACTCAGTGTTATGAGTTTGCTTTCTAAAGTTGTGATGTATTAACTTCTCCCCCTCTCAGAGGAAGCTCGTTCGCTGAAATTCCAGGTGTTTCTTGTTAAATGTATAATAATCCTCCCAGGTAGTTATTTCCTCACTTCCTCACTGCCTTTGGATGAGCAGTTGACTGACTGCTTGTCCCTTTCTCATGTGGCACTCTTAAGAGTTTCGGAGGTTTCAATTTGGCTCCTTGAGGGTTAGACTGGTAGATATTTTGCAGTTCTATGAGCTCCATCTAAGGGGCTTCTCCATGATACAGCTTTAGTTGAGACACATGGAAAACTGAGTGAATTTAGGCCCCTTCAGGTAACTGCAAGTCATAAGCAATCGCTCCAACCTTGCCTCAGATCTTATATGGTCCATAATATCGAGGTTGGAGTTTTTGGTGTGTCAATGGCTTGATCGTTATCTACTTGATAGCATGTAACTTAACCTAAACCCAATCCACTATCGACAAGTTGCTTCATGCGGCTCTATGCTTGCACCAGCTACTGCTTCAAGTTGCTTAGTATCTTATCTCAATCAATGGCTTGCCATTCCACTTCCACATCCTTGATTGTGCCTGAAACATGAAGAGAGTTGGAGGTGGTGTCCCATATACAGCTTCAAAGGGGGTCATTCTTGTCATTGAGTGCTGCATAGTATTGTGGCAATACTACACCCAAGTCATTGGCTCGGCATGACAGAAATACCTCAAATATATCTCCACCCACTAATTTACCACTTCACTTTGCCAGTTGGTTTCCAAATGATAGGAAGAACTCATCTAGAGTTTGGTGCCCATTTGCACGAACAGCTCCTTCTGGAACAAACTAGTAAACATGGTGTCCTGATCACTGACAATTGATAATGGTAAGACATATAGTCTTACGATATGGGTTGAGAACATATAAGCCACGTACTTGGCAGTGTATAGATGTTTCAGGGTGACAAAATGTGTGCATTTAGTGAGTCTACCACCATTAACATCGAGTATCCTTTGGAAAAGGGTAGCCAACAAATAAAATCCATAGAGATATCCTTCCACAAAGCACTCAAGATTGACAACAACTACAGGAGACCAACTAGCTTGAGTGTTTCATACTTACATTGTTGACAAGTATGACACTCCTTAATGAACTGCTTCACTTCTTTCATCATGTCTCTCCAATAAAAATTCCATTTGAGAGTTGACAATGTGTTCTTAAATCTTACATGACCACCAATTCATGAAGTATGTATTTCATCTATAATCTTACCTATCAGTGTTGTCCTACCATGGAAGAATATCCTGCCTTTGTATAGCAGTGTCCTGTTCCGCATGTTGTATTTTGCCTAATTCAATTGTCCTTCCAGGTATTCTTGCGACCTTATTTGCGGGAATTGATCTTCCACATAATTCAACTTTAACTCCTCAAACCAGTTGTCTTGAGGACCTAAGATGGCAAATGCTTCGACTCTTCATACCCTCTAGGATAGGGCATCCACAACAGCATTTGACCAACCCTCTTGTAGGCCCACTTCATCTAAGCTTCATTGTTCAATCATTGGTCCAGTAAATGTTTCAAGCTCTTGTCATCTGTTCAGATGACGAACATCATTCCTACCAAGTAATTTTTCCAATTTTTGAATAGCTATAGATAGGGTTTTTAAGTCTTGTTGGTAAGTTGGCAGTTTTTACGTTGTCTATCCTTAAACAAACAACTAAGATACGGAATTAGCCTCTTGTTTTGCATCAAAACAACCCTAACTCCCCCTCGACATGCATCACATTCAATTTCGAAGGGTTGATTAAAGTTTGGTAGCATTAACAATAGTACACTGCTCATTGCCTTCTCAAGCTTCTCGAAGGTGGATTGCACAGTGTTTGTCCACCAAAACTTGTCCTACTTGATTAGCACCAGGTGCTGCAATGATCCCATATTGAGGCATGAATTATCTATAATAGCCAATCAACCCAAGAAAACCCCTTGGTTCCTTGGTGTTGGAAGGTGTCAGCCAATGGGTCATAATTTTCACCTTCTCTTGTTCAATTAACACCCTTTCCAACGAAATCAGATGTCCCAAGTAACTAATCTCTGATACACGATACACTGAATTGGCATTTACTCCATTTGGCTTGAAGCATGTTGCTTTTCATCAATTCAAGCACCTACTTTATATAGTGGTGATGGGTACTCCAATCCAAGCTATAAATAAGAATATTGTTAAAGAATACTATTATAAACTTTCTCACACATCCTTTGAAAATGTTGTTCATTAACGACTGAAATGTAGAGGGGACATTTGTGAGCCCAAATGGCATTATGAGGAACTCATAGTGGCCATTATGAGTTCAAAATGCAATTTTGTGCACATCATCCACACACATTTGGACCTGATGATACCTTAAGAGCAAATCAAATTTTAAGAAAGCATGACTACCTTTGAGCTCATCTAAAAGGTCATCAATTAAAAGGATAAGGAACTTGTCCTTGATGGTTTGCCAATTCAATCCTTAATTGTCCACACACATCCTCCATTTTTCGTTCTTCTTGCATACTAATAGTACCAATGCTAAATAAGGGCTAGTGCTACACTATACCAATCCATCTTGCAAAAGTCCTTCCAAGTAGTCCTCAATCACCTTCTTCTATTGAGGGTAGTATTGATGAGACCGCTAAGCAATTGGTTGGTTGCCTACTTAGATCAAAATTGCATGGTCTTATTCTCTTGATGAAGGTAATGATTTGAGTGATTGGAAAACTTTCAAATTATCAAGTAAAATTTGTGCAAGATCTTTGGATACTATTCTTTGTATGTTGTCCTATAGGTCCCCCAATTCATCACTGCTAGATTGCAATAGCTTAACGATAAAGACTTTATTGGCCTTCTACAAGAGCTTGTTGTGCTAACCTTTTGTTCTTGAACTAGATAAGCCTTAAATCTCCTTAAGCATATAGCTTTGATTCTAGATTTCAAATTTCATTATCTTTTTGAAAAATTCCATGGGATATTACCCAAGGATTCCAACCATTCAACCCCTAATACAGCTCCATACAACTACAAATTCATTACATAAAAGGTGTTTGTCACTATTAAATCAAGCAACTGTAGTTTTAGGGATCGAAATACCCCCAAACATTGGGTCATTATTTTACTTGCCACCCATATGGGAAAATCTCCTACCTCCATGGGTTGTTGCATTAGTTTCTAGGAAACATGGAGAGTTACAAAATTATGGGTGTGACTCGAGCCTATTAACACCATTATCTCCAAATTTTCAAGCCTCATTGTCTTGGTTGTGATCTTCCCACTTAAAGCGTGGATGGATACTTCCAAGCTAGATGAGTCTCCAATATCTTCATCTAAATCTTCATCATCATCTATTAATTGCAATAGGAAGGCCTCCCCTAGAGGGTACTTGTGGCCCATCTCCCATTTTCCATTCTAGTTGAAGTACAACCCTAGTTGTTTCCTTCTCTCATATTCTTCATTAGTAATTCTTCGAACTAAGAACTTCTCTTTGTGATCCTCCCAGTTAAAGCATAGATGGATACTTCCAAGTTGGATGAGTCTCCAATATCCTCATCTAAATCTTCCTCATCACTGTCTATTAATTGCAATAGGAAGGCCTCCCCTAGAAGGCACTTGTGGCCCATCTCCCATTTTCCATTACAGTTGAAGCACAACCCTAGTTGTTTCCTTCTCTAATATTCTTCATTAGTAGTTCTTCTAATTAAGATCTTCCCTTTGTTTTAATTTCTAGGCCATGTACTAATCAATGGAATGTTCTTGTCATCTGTGTTGATGTCTACCTTTCAAAGCTCTTGACTTTTCATTGTTTGGAAGGTAGCCATCTCTATGGCTTCCCTTAAATTTTAGGTTCTAAAGGACCTCACCTTGTATTGAAGTTTTCCTTTTAATCCACTTAGATGCTAAGTTGCTACTCTTTTATCAAGACATCAATCATGTTGCTCAACCTCTCAAATTCCTTACGGTAATTCTCAAGAGTCCCTTTTTGGCATAGCTTCACCAAAACTGTCATTGCATCCTTACATTTTGGGCCAAACCCAATTATCAAGTCAATTACCAACTCCACCCAACTTACTTCCTTCTTCTTTATGTGAAACCAAAACCACTCTAGAGCAAGACCATCAAAATGATAGGCAATAATGGTTACCTTCTGATCATCAAGAATGTGGTAGAAAGAGAAATACCTTTTGGCTTTGTAAATCTAAATTTTAGGGTCTTATGTCCCATCAAACTGTGGCATCTTCACAGCAATGAGCTTGAATTGGCAATCATCCATCCCTTGCACTTTGGTTTCTCTCCCACCTTGTAGTGGACTCAAGGTGCTACCTCTACTCAAGGCAGTCTCCAACATTTGCATTTGCTACCCCACATCCAACAACTCCCCTCCCATATACTATGACAGGTCAGATATCTCTTGTCAAATGTTCTAGTTGACATCATCCATCCAAGAGTTAATAGTCTTCATTTTTCCTTCCAAACTCACTTGAAGTTCTCCCAAGGCCTCTCCAAGTAGACTCTTGAAAACTGCCATTTCCTTGGGCCTCATTTGGGTTTATAGATGAGGTGGCTCTTATACCAAATTGGTAGCCTCTACCAACCTTGTACCTTGAGCCCACTATGACTTGGTTTGGACTAGCACCATTGTCTTCAAAGAAGGCAATTCTAGAAGAGAACGAGAATTATGGTGAGACACAAACACAAATTATATTACTGCAAAAACACATGATAACAAAATGGAAGTAAAGTTCTAAAATAAAGGAAATTGGCAAATCCGTAAGAAACACAAGTCTAATTGATTGACCATGCCCCTCCCCAATCAGGAGGTGCTTGTTTATATTATTTAATACTACTAATATAGGGCATGTGAGATTCACATGCCCAATAACTAGACACATCCTCAGCTGCCAACTTTTTCATTTTCTGAGTCGACCATTTTTTCATCTTCCTCCCTAGATGCCTTGCCTCTTGTGTTTACCACCTCATTGTTAGTCCCATTCCACTTGGTGTTAATTGGGTTCTCTTTCTAAAGTTCTAATGTACCATAATGATTTTTAATGTTTTTTAGTTACATTTAGTGACCTTAATGTTAAAATCTTGGCTATGCTACCACTCATCATGGTCATGAATGATAAAGTATGAATCATATACAACCAATAGATTTAACAATAAATGGGGATTCACATGCATATACAATACATCATAAGTAGGAAGATCACAATAATCCAACAAGAAAATGGAGTTGTAGGCACTCATCTTATAATTTAGATATATCAACTCAAAATCTGTTAATGATAAAGACTACATCTAAAATAAGCAATTACTTTTTTTTTGTAAACATTTGTTTTACATGCAATATTCACTATTGAAAGATTTTAAGTTAATGTATTTAGATCATTAGATAAGCAACTACAAATATTTTAACTATGGATGCCTACAACAATATTAAGCTCATAATCCAATTAGTATGTGTTACTATAGGTCTGACTAAAAAATTAGTCAACAGCAAATAGTACACAAGTATGGCAACTATTGTACCTTCCAAATAATCTCATCAAGGCTTAGGCATATCCGTCCATATTTGTCAAGAAAGAGACGTTCAGTTGGAATTTTCCCACAGACATCCTTCACAGATGATGTTATAACAAAGATCACTTCTGCCACTTCATCCAAAAAGATATCAGAAAAAACAAGCATATGGATTTGGAACATTTGAGAAATAATGGTGTGATTTCTCACGGAAATAAACGACAACTATTTTGTAATGCTCAACTAACCATAAAAAGGTAAATTTTCTATTGTAATTCAATAATCACACATGATCAGATCAGAAGAAAGTTAATTAGCTTTAACTTAGATTTTGTGATGCTGCAAGTATTTATGACTATCCTGTGTCTTTCTTTAAAGTGATTTTCATTCAGCTTGTGAAGTCACAGGTATGACAAACAAACACTTGCAAGTATAGTAATTTGTTAAGAAATGAATTCTAAATGGGTGGTAGAACACTTAATCGATGCACATTTATAAAAAGATTCATACATGCAAGTTCGTCATACTCGTCCTTGCCAACAACATAAACACTAACATCCCCAAGCATTGTGTAGACAATATAAACTGACCTGAAATATCAGATTGATTAGTTCATTTATAGCTATAACAGATGATGTGTATCAAAGTAAAGGGAGAAACCACATACTTATGTGAAGCAACAAAAAGCTCTTCATTTTTTGCACCCTTGAGATTTTCTGCTCCAAGTTTTACTAGGAAAGATCGCCAATGTAGGCGCTCCTCTGCAGGTACTCCATGGAATCTGCTAAACAAGGACATGGAATGGTGATTTTTTTTATTTGTTAATATAATGCATGCTAGTGTTCATACTATTAAAATAAAGGAGAAAAACTGTTTCTACCATTTTTCTGTTCCAACTTTACCTGTAATAAGATTTCAAATCCCAAGCTTACCTTTTAAGGAACAAATCTCTAAACTTCTGCACATCAAACCACATAGCATGTTGAACTTCCTTCCTTTTATGATCTTTAATGATTATGATTAGTATAAATTTAACATTTTTATGACGATTAAGTTTTCATTTAGTTTCTTGCAATGACATGAAATCTCTGTTTAATATACTTGGATAATCATAAAATTATGAAATAAATAATTTTTTTGAAGAACCACTTAATGAAATTGTTTTTCTTATGGTTATAAATTAAAAAATTCATTCACTGGATTAAATACTTGACATGGACATGCCAATGCTAGTGTTATTTATTAATAAATATATGAAATGAAGTTAATCACTGAATTTTGATTCAAAGGTAAATGAAGAGACGCATCCAAATTATGCATGTTTTGAATAATTCATGCATGTATTTCACATGGAAAGCACATCCGAATTTGCAGGATAGAGAATAATTTTAAACAAAATTTATTGATGACATTAGCAAACACTATAATTTTGGAGATAGGTAACCAATTGTATATATACAAAATATTTCACAAAGAGAAACTACACTATAGATAGAGAGTGGAATTGTTGTCTTAAGCATGGTACATTTCTAATATGATATTTTTAGATTTTATTAAAATAAAAAGTGAAAATTGTTGTTATAGGTACTCACAACATTTTTGTTGTGGGTATCTAATCTAAGCCATTAATCTTTTTCCGGTGACGAAACACACGTTCACTCACTCCCACTCCCATTCACCATTCGCAAACATCATGAATCGCACAACCTCTCCAATTCACAGACATGTGTTGTCTCATCACTTCCAATCACACCCCTACCTTATACATGAATCACACATCTCACCTTGCTAAATAGTATACAAAGATCAAATTCAGTATGCTGTTTTGGACAACCCAAAATAAAAAATTTTATAGGTGCCTACAGCAAAAATGACCTTAAATAAAAATGATAATTCTTAAGCAAAGACGATACCAAATAAATGGTCCCAAGTGGTGATTTGTGCCATAGGCTCTCAAATGGGAATTCACTTTTCCCATATAGTGATTTTGCTTCCATGCACCCCATAAACATTATAAAAAGAGAGATCAACTTTATTGAAGAAGAAAAGAAGGGCCAATAGCTTATGACCTCCTTCACTATGAGCCATGTATCCCTAATAGCCATCTAGTTTTGACAACGATGGATTCTTCAATCATCATTGAAAATTTGTGTTTTATTATAAAGCAAGTTTTTCATTCTCTCCTTAAAGCCCACAACAAGTACAAGTAAAGCTCAACAAAGTAGCATGGAGGGAGGGTCAATCAAATAGGGGTGATGAGGGCAAAAGAACTTTAGATGTAGAATGTCTATATTATGGTCAAATTCCCAAGCTTGGGAGTTAGAGAAAGGCATATCCTTAAAGTAGCCATAATCTTTTCCCCTTTTGTTTCTTTTTTAAAAGGAAATCCAATGGAACTGCATGAGTTTTGTAGTAAAGAAATTTCAACATGAAATTTGAAATCCAATACTATAGATCAATTTTGGTTTCAAAGAACAAAGATTCATGCAAGATTTTAATTTATTCCCTCTTCTAGGGAGGTGGAGGCAAGTTGAATGCCTAATGGTTTCATTACTTTGGAAAAACTTACTAGATTAGACTCTTCTTGTGTATTTTCCACATCTATTAATTCTAGAGAACCTTGGGAAAACTTACTAGATTATTTCTTCCTTCCATTGAAAATCAAATGACGTAGAATGTAATGTAGGATATAAAGCATGAGCATATGCAAAAAGTTAATATTGTTGAGATGTATATGCTTAAATGGATGAGTGATGATACTATAAAGGATAAACTTAAAAACAATTTTATTGGGAATAAAGTAAGAGTTGCACCTAGTGAAGATAAAAGAAAATCAACTTAGTTAATTTGGTCATATCCTTAGGAAACCAAGGAACACATCAGTTAAGAGAGAAGAAACAATTAGTGTACAAAAAAAATTAAAAGAAATAGAGGTAAGCCTAAAACTACTTGATTAGGAATTGTAAGAATAGATTTAAATTTATATAATCTATGAACCCTTACAACCATGAACTACCCAAGGTGAGCAGGTTGTCTTGAAAAGAAAAATTCAGGAGGCAGGCACATGAAAAAATGCCCACCATATAAACATTTAATCCACCATGCTACCCTCATGCTCCAACAGTCCTTAAGCCAACAACAAATGTCTACAAATTTGAGAAAAGGTGTATAGCAAACAAGACACCCAAGCAAAGTCCCATGATGCCCATGGGAAGACAAGGAGGCAAATCTGCTTGCTCCCTAACACTTAGCCGTGCACTATCAGCCTCACTACTAACATTCCCTAGACATCGACTACCATGATGCCCAACCCCATCACAAATTCAGTGGCACACAGGATCTCAGTGGCCACTTGCTTTATGCCCGAATCTCTATGGCAGAATAGCCATTGATTTGATCTCCACCAGGCATCTGCCCTCTCTCGACTTTCCTCCCTCCTCCAACCATCCCTGAATTCAGATTTGAAGAAGGGGACGCGCATGTGCTTCGAGGAGTCACGCCAGCCTCCTTCAATGGAGATCGAGACATCGAAAGTTCACTAGCAGATATGGAACTTTCGAAAGGGAATTCGAAATTTACAGTTCGAATGCAATCTTGATATGGAACTTTCTAGTAAAGACTGAAATTGAACCTAGGAGTAGAGTAGAAAACCAGCTAAATAATCCATCCAGGCTCCAGCTGAGACCAGATCTGAAGGTTCAAAGGCGGAGGGGATGCAGACGTACCGCTCGACGAGTATATTCCCGTCGTGATTGGAGAACAAAACCGCTAGCAGCATCCTGCTCCCTTGCCTTCTTGCTGATTTGTACCTTTCTCGTCGTCCTCGCCCGCTCTCCCGGTGCCGGAAGGAGAAGAAAATGTCGTCGCCCTTCCACGGCGGAGGGGAAAGTGGAATCGAAATTTTAATACACCACTTTTTTTTTTCTTATACGTATAGAAATCAAAATAAATTTTTTTATAAAAATTAACGTGTTTGTAAAAATAATTTATTTTATCACATGAAAGTTAATGTACGATGATCTTTTTAACAAATATGAGTATATATTTATTAATAAATATATTAATGATAAAGATCAAATACTACATTACTATATATTTATTTGAAAATAGTTTTTCTTTTGCCCATGGTAAATCATGGGGTGTCCGTTTAATGATAAAGGTTTTTATTATTATCGTTGATTAAAAATGACAGGGTACATAAAACAACGATAGAACGAATGTATCTATGAATAATGTAGGTTATGTGATTTACGAGACTTATGCAGTTCATGAGAGGAAGAAAATGGTTACGTGAGAGGCAAGAAAATGAAGACGGTGAAATAGATAGTTCGAGAATAAATGATCATATAATAAGAGGTGAGAGAACAAAGGTAATGCAAGAAAGGAAGGGACTTGCTACGTAAATGTTATTACGTAGAAATTGTTGAGTTATTACGTAAGTTGAAGATTGTTAGGTTATTATTACGTAAGTGATTTAAATGTTTGATTGTGAAGAACAAAGTCATGTAAAACCTATGCAAATAAAATAAAATAAAATAAAAAGTGATGACGAAGGCAGGAGGCAATAGTCATGCGTGCATAAAACAAAAGGTTATGTAAAAAGCAAGGAAGTGGATTCTGCAAGTGGTTAAATCATTTGATTGCGAAGAGAAAGGATTGTGCAGAGTCAATGCAGAAGATGTGGAAAAGACGATGATGTAGAAAATCATGTATGTGTGAGATGAAATTGTACAAGAGGCAAGGAGTAGAGAGAGTATACAAGGTTGTGTATAAATCTTCACCCTTAATCGATAATAATATAATGAATCTATATCATTAAATCTGCAAAATCAATCATAAGATATTAATTGTGTGGTAGTAGAGATATGTAAAATTAACTTGCAAATCTTGAAGTTGCCAGAGGCATCTACAAATATCTCATGTTTAATAGGTAATTTAACCCTTAAAATATAACTGTACCATTCTTATACTCCGTTTGCAGGCATTTTTTGTTAAAACATAAAATAATAGAAAATGGTGGAAATGATAAAAGATGAAAATGACAGGATATAACAAAAATATGGTAGTATTTTACACTAGAGGAAATGACGAAAAATCAAAATAAGATATTTGTGTAGTTATAGGAAGTGATAAGAAATTAAAAGTTAATATATTTTTTTAAATATTAAATAATAAATTAGAAAAAATATATATATTATTTTTGAAAAATATTATTTTAGAATACAAACAATAGTATATATTAAAATTTCAAGGAAGACAAATGTAACATGTAAAATAATATATTTGCAATTAACATTGCAAGTATGATTCATTATAACTCAATTTTTTTCAAAAATATTACATGTTATATATTATTTCTTTCTCACATAAAATACGTAATTTGTTCGTATAATTGATTGACTAATTTATTTATTTGTTCTACACTCAATGTATACCATCTTTAGGTGGATCATCAACATTTACTTTAAGTAATTCATTTGCAAGATTTTTAAGTAAATTTTGTTGATACGTTCTTTTAATGAAATTGTGGAGAAGAAAATATATTAAAATAATTTTTACTTATTGTATTAAACAAAAATTATATATATCATTGTAAAATAGCAAACTAATGTTTAATCATTCTAAATGTATACTTAATCATGTTTTTCAACTATAAATATTTATAATTAAAATTCTCTACTGTACTATTGAGAAGTCAGTTTTGATCATACTCTAATAAATGATAATGAATACTTTGAAATAGATAAAGGAATTCTAAGTAACTTGAAAAACCTACATCTACCAAATAAAACCTACCCATACAATATTTTCAACAATTACTACTTAATACAATTTAATATTAAATTAGAAATACATTAACGTTATGAGTAATGTTATACTAATGAAACTTTAAACAAATTTGATCAAGAAGTAGTATCTTGCAATATTCAAGTGTCTATAGTTAATTTTTCTCATCCTATAATAATATAATTGATTTCCATATCAAAATTATAAGTTACAAAAACATTTTATGTCAATTCTTCTTTTCTATTTTTAAATCTAGCATTTTCTTCTCTAAAAATTATGACCTTGATATATGTACCATCGATAGTCCTAGTGCAAATCTAAGTAAAAAAATTTAAATAACATCAATTCCATAACAAATACTATTAATAAATTAATATATATATATAATGTAATGAATATATTATCTTAAAATATGAGAAAACATTTACATTATTTTAAATCCTACTTAATGTTGACGATAAAGATTTAACTAAAAGTATATGATGTAATTTGATTATAACATTTACCATCTTATTGAAGTACTACTTATTTAAGCAAATTGATAAAAACACTCACTTGTAATGTCATATTGTTGATCCTAAGTAATTGCAACAAGAAAAATTATTAATTTCTTTCAACACTTCTATTATTTTGCATTATTTCCTCTTTTCTAAACAAGTCACAAAATTAAATGAAAACATGTTGACTCATGTGATATATTTTTTGACAATTGTTTGATTGACAAGATATGAAAGAATATAACAATCTATTAATATAATCTTATCCTTTTTTAATATATATTCATTTGATTATTTGAAAAATAACAACATTTATAAGGAAATTTACTATTGTCTGGTATATTTGTGCAACTAACATCAATCATTATCACTCATATTCTTCATTATTCTATGTATGGATGATGACTACTTGCCAAAATAAATAATCAACATATAACATAATAACTATTTTAACAATTAACATGAATATACTTTTCATTTCAACAATTCAACATGAATATATAAGCTATTTTAATAATTTATCATAAAAGCATACGAAGTTAATATAATACCTAACATAAAATTACAACAATTTCAACCTAAGTGAATGTCAACAATACATGTTTAAACATAAAATATGCAACAACAAATATAACAAGAATATCAATTCAACAACACTAGTCCAACAATAAACATAACAACTTAAAGTTTTACATTTTCCTTGAAATTGTCTTAACCACTCTTAACTCACATTTTATTATTCTTTAGAGATAGAAAAATAACATTCTTCACTTAGACAGACGAGTAGCGTCGATATCACTTGAAAGCGAAGCAACGTCAATCGCATCTAGAGAAGCTAAGCAGTGAGAGTAGTGGAACTTAGGGCATGACTTGGAGCTCCTAAAGAAGTCAATCATAAGAGGAAAAGAAGTTGGAAGCAACGATCGTCTACAGTGGTCCAGAATAATAGGTGAAAGTCGCAAGCTCACGATGGATGCTGAAAGAAGTCAAGAGAAATTTTCAAATGAGGGGAGGTTAGAAATTATTAGGCAGTAAAGGTAATTTTAAGTATTTATATGTTGGGTAAAATTTAATTTTCTTTTCTTTTAAATATTATATCGTACACTAACTTCCCTCGAATGTCTACTCTCCAACAGTAAGTAAGATAAGGTGACATTCTTGAAGAGAGGATGTGCTTTTGATTAATTACAAACGATGTCATGAGTACTTGATTGTTTCCAAAGGGCTGGGGATGCATGATTTTTCCTTGTTAGAATAATGGAATCCCATGTTCAGAAATTGTGAGTTGACATGGAATGTGTCTGGGTTGTACTAAAATCAGCCTATGAATGACATAAACTAGGCTGAGTGATGGAATGCTAAATTTTTTTAATATTGTCCAACTACGAATGATATAAACATGTGTTAGCACCTTTCTCACTACTACGGGAAGCTAATCCAAGCATGCCAACTATGAATGATATAAATAAATGCATTAGCAGCAATTATTATCCATCTCTTCATTATTAATTCTTATGTTCTTATGATTATTTATGGCAATGCTACACCAATTTGGCAATAATGTTTCAGTAATTTGAAAAAAGAAAAGGTACCGTTTGAAATGCCAATGATGACAATTTGAAAATGAAAATTATGGTTGAAGGATGACAAGGAAAAGTAAGAAAAAAAAAAAAACTTAACTACTAGATTTCATGTTTAAAAAATGAGTTTTTTTAAACATTCATATTGAATCTAGTAATTTCAGAATTGTTGGGGAATCAGGATTTAATATGTAATACCCAGCACAAGTTTGAAAACTTGCACAATTTATTGAAAGAAATAATATTTGTAGTTTTTAAATATAAAAATAACAATTATTATAAAAAAAACCATTTATTACTAATTTTTAAAATATATAAAGATCTAATTATATTATTATATAGCATGTTAATTGATTAATGTAAGTAATAAATTCATTGATTAATTATATTTTGACTAATTACCTCAATTCATTAATTAAAAACTTCATCGATAAATTAATTATATTATATTATTATTATAAATAAATATAAATTTCAATTCTATTATCTACACAAATATTTGAATTTTAATTTTCGTCAAATTTCTGAACGTGCATAAACATTTGAATTATGAATTCTATTTTCGTCAAATTTTATAAAATTTAAATTCTATTAAATTCAATTTTACTTACACAAAACAGACGTTAAATGTCAAGTATACTTTTATCATAACTTAACAATATTGTATACTAAGACATGCTATTAGTCTCTAAATGATTTCCATTC
This sequence comes from Cymodocea nodosa, assembly GCA_036874045.1. NCBI lineage: Eukaryota > Viridiplantae > Streptophyta > Magnoliopsida > Alismatales > Cymodoceaceae > Cymodocea > Cymodocea nodosa. The sequence goes on from CM072335.1 coordinate 1,129,398, forward strand.
TTTAGTAGTGTTTTCTATAAGGATGGCAACACTACATTTCCATTTGGTATGCTATGGAGAATCAAAACTGTAAGGCCAAAAATCAAAGTTTAATTTTATGTGGCTATACTTACGTACATATTCATGGCGGTCTTTCAATAAGTCGACATAGACTATATATATATCTATGAAAATTTTTCAAATAATTAGGGTTAGATTTCATGTTGGTAATTTGAGGTATTACATGAACACTGTTGCATGCTCAAAGATTAAAATCACATGCACGAATCCTCCTCCTGTGCATTTTGAAAGAATACGAACGTTAAAAACTAAAATACATTGAAATTGTGTGACTAAAACTAAAACAAGAAATTATAATAGTGAAACTGTTAAATGCCATTAATCCACAATTAAGATGAAAGACCTCAAATTATAAAGATAAGATCTGACCTCTTTATTTTTATACATAGCATTCTAGAGAGAGGTATTTTATTTGATAGGCAAGCATCAGGACATCCTTTTCTTTTGTTTTACAATTGTTTCATATTCCAAGGATGTTCATCTTCAAACCCTTCTCATGTTATCTCTCCATTGCTATCTAACGAGCATGAATGGGGTTTTTTTTTTTTCATTCATTCAAAGAAAATATGCAACATCTTTCTCAATGTAACTTTCAACGGGAATAATGTAGGTGGTATGATAAAACATATATTTGTCTTATTCTTATAAAAAGGACTCAAGAGAGAAGTGGATGCCATCTTGGGTCATGTCAATATTAATTTGAAGATTAATATTGAACGATCTATTGTTCAATTTGAGTATGCTACTGCAATTGGATCTTTGATGTGCATTAGGTATTGTAATGATATAGAAACAACAAATGAGAACAAAATTAAGGAAATTAATTTCAATTTCACCTTTCTCTAACATACAAACAAGGATTAGGATGATTATCAGTGCATCATTTATTTAACTAGTGTAGAACATTGGAAGGCATTGGATAGAAAATTTTAATAATTTCCATCTGATTGTATTGGAAGGACATACCATTTCTAGTTGGAAAATAAAGAATGATTCACAATTCTAGGTAGACTTTTATCCCAAGTAGGTTTTATTTCTCAGTCAAGGAAGAAATATTCCCATATCTGCTGTCAACGATGGAGTATGAGTTCATTGCTTTCAAAGTAATGGAAAATATGGTTGAATGGATCAAGAATTTAATCTTGTGGCATGGTCTTATATATACCTCTTTCTGATTGTCGACCATTGTGATAGTGAAGTCATTTATATATGAAGGGCTTACATAATTTGTATCTACAATGGTGAGACTGATTAAACGCACTTGAATATATATATATATATATATATATATATGTCAAGCAATTGATACATGAAGATACCATGGCCAGCATCTATGGGAGATCAAGTAAAAACTTGGTTGATTCTTTTGCTAAAACTTTCTCCAAGGGAGATGATAAATAGGGTGTCAAATGAAACATGCCTGAATTAATTTTCACCGGTGGTCATAACCTAACCCCTTTACCAGTTTCACTATATATATGTAAGAATTTAAAGGGGAAGAATCAGTTGATGTAAGTGAATATTTGATACTGGCAAATTAATCAGTATACCTAAAAGTGAGAAGTTGATGTGGTTTTTTTAAAGGTTTAGCAATCTTATATAATTAGTGACGCTTCATATCGTATTATTTGTTAATAGAGATACTTACATTAATTGTAAACTCCATCTGTATCTATGAACTAGAAGTGGTGTCACTTCTTATAAGAATCAAAGGTTTGCTCCTTGGAATGGTAATGTTCATGAAAAGGGATACAAGTACTTGGACCATGATGATTCACCAAAACTTGTTTCATCGTGATAATACATATTCATTTATATTGGTTTTTTAAGTGCTCAACATTGTAAAATAAAACTACCCATGAAATTGAACATGGGAGTAAGCCATCTTTCCTACGTACAGGGAGCTGATGAGTCAAAGTAAGGTCTAAGTGATTGAGATATTTCTTACTCTACAATGAAAGAAGTAAAGAAAGAAAGAAGAAACCATTTTGATGATTGATTGTATACCTAACAATCATCATCGGATGCATGTTGCACTTGTTGGGAATCAAAGATGGACAACAAAGCAACACAGGAGAGAGTTGATAAAACCATTTCAAAACAAACATACACTCTTGCTTCAAGAAACCATCCACAGGAAACTCCATCCATTGATTGCTTAATCAATAAAGTTATTCTTAATGGCATGATCAAACCAGAACACATACGATCACAAAACCAGTTTAACATTCACCTACATGTTGAATTTTGTAACATGGAATTGGATCGAGGGCTTGGCAAATTCGGAATATGGTTGAGAGCGAGCGTCCCAACAATTAATCCACAAACGCCACTTCCGATCTCATGGCAAGAGGTGTATTAGTTTGCTGTCATTGTTAAGCCCCGTTCTCCTTCGATTCTTGCCCGATTTTGATGCTTCAAAGTCCGATGGATTCCCCTCTTTGTGCAGAATCGGATTCTGGAGAAGCTTCGGTAAGAATCGGTCGGCGTTCTCGCGGAGGACCTCCCAAGTGCATGGAACTCACTGGGAAACGCTCGCCAAACCAATCCATACTTGGGGCGGGATATCTCACAACACCAACAACCGTCTAAGGCGAACAAAAGCTCGTTGGAAAGCTCAGCTCCGTGACTTTAATGTGGGAGAAGAAATTTTAAGAATTGGTTGAAAGAATAAGAAGATATTAAGGTTTGAATCGAGGGGAGAAACACACCATATACAAGTCTACCACCTCAGACCCTCATCTCTATCCAGACCCCCTTGAACAGAACAATTCCTAGCCGTCCATGTGTTTTGATCCAAAGGCCCACGTTTGAAAGTCTTCCAGGTCTCGATCCGAGGGACGTCCCTCTCCACCAATCAAACCACTCCGTTCCACCACCGCTCGTCTCCTCCACAGATATAAAGTCCTGCCTCTCCTCCACCTTCGTCGCCACGCATTTCTTTCTACTCGTCTTCCTCCCATACCTGTGTGGAGTTCCCAAACCCTAGCTTGGAATTCTTTCTACGTCATGTCTGCGCCGGAAGATGCGTCTGCCCCAGCGGAGCCGACCGCCCCTAGCTCCGCCCCGGTGGAGCCTGCAACGGTTGCCCCCGATGAGGAACCTGCTGGTAAAGCAAAGAAGGCTAGGGAGCCAAAGGCGAAGAAGCCGAAGAAGCCTCGGGCTCCTCCCGCTCACCCTCCCTACCTCGAGGTGTGGTACTCGGCATCTTGATCTGTTTTTCTAGCTTTTCGTTCGTAGCGTAGTTCTAGTTATGGATATTTCGCGTTCAATCGAAATCGGTGTGTTCGAGCTTGTTGGAACCGTAAATTATGGTGGTTACGTTATACATGGATTCTAAGAATTTCTTCCTATTGATGGAGAGGAGCTTTTACAGCTGTCGTTTGCATTGTTTTTAGTGGATTTGCCCTCTTGTTGCATTTGAAACCATACGGAAATCTGAAATCCAGCAGTTCGTTGTTCGTTATCCTGCTTGTGCTGAACGAAGCCCTGGATTTCACAATTGTTTCTGATTTGGTTGTGTTTGCCGGTACCACAGATGGTGACCGAAGCGATCGCAAGTTTGAAGGAGAGGACGGGCTCGAGTCAGTACGCGATCGCGAAGTTTATCGAGGACAAGCACAAGAGCCACCTTCCCCCCAATTTCAGGAAGCTTCTTCTTCACCAACTTAAGAAGTTCGTTGCGAGCGGCAAGCTCGTCAAGATAAAGAACTCATACAAGCTCCCGGGCGCCAAACCGAAGCCCAAAGTGAAGACAACCACCTCTGCCGCCAAGCAAAAGCCGAAGGCTAAGTCTGCCAACGTTTCTACAAAGCCGGCTTCGAAGCCGAAGGCGGCTGCTGCGGCCAAGCCCAAGCCAAAGCCCAAGCCAAAGCCGGCTGTAAAGACGAAGGCGGTGGCTAAGCCTGCCACCAAGTCGAAGGCCTCTGCAGCGGCCAAACCGAAACCGGCAGCGAAGCCGAAGGCGGTGGCCAAGCCTGCCAAGCAGGCCAAGGCGGCAGCTCCTGCAGCGGGGAAGAAGAGGAAAGCATCGGTGGCCACTTCGAAGCCGAAGCCCGCTGCCCGACCTGCCAAGGCGGCAAAGACTTCTTCGAAAGCCTCTCCAGCGAAGAAGACGTCCGCGGCGAAAGTGAAGGCCGCTGCTGCGAAGAAGCCGAAGAATGTGAAGTCGGTGGCGAAGTCTCCGGCCAAACGAGCTGGTCTGGCTAGGAAAGTTAAGAAATAGGTGGCTGCTGCGTTGTTTCAGTGGAGCTTTCTTTTCTTTTTAATGTTTTAATTTTTTCGTGTTTGTGTTTGTAGTTTTTACGCTGGGTTGTAGTGTGGTGTAAATCTTATGATCCGTGGGGGGTATGTTGGTGCGAACCAATCCTAGAGCGAATTGAGTACAAAGTGCAAGAATTCTAGTTTACGGGCTTGGTATACGTGAGGGTATTTGTAATTTCTCCTATGATTTTCTCTGTTTTTCTTGTTTCTGTAGTTGGTCCAACTATTGCCGTTGGGTCGCATTTATCGCGCTGCCTTAGTCCGTTCGTGCCATGGGTATTTCCGACGTCACGTTCGTGATGGTTTGTGGCGGTTCGTACCGTTTAGCTTTTCCGTGTTAGTTTCTTTTTCTGTCTTTCGTAATTGGATGATTAGATTAAAACGATAAAATTACGAAACCAGAAACGTTCACCAGACCCACAACGTTAATTTCAAATGCAGTCTGTCCGCTCCGTTAAGAACTCTCGGACGTTATAGAATTTGTTCGATTTTGCGTGGCAATTTTTAGTCATAAAAATCGATATTTTTGTTGATTTCGAAATTTTTGGGCCTCCTACGTGTGGTGCGACTCTGATCGTGTGTAAAGTAAGGGGGGGGAGAAACAGGAATAAGCGACGCAACATCACACTTACGTTCCCTTGCGTGCGGAAAACTGAATTATTTAAGTCACGTATGTTGGTGATGAATTTTTATATTTTAGATTGTAAATAAATTCGATGGCCCTGCGTTAAAAAATTTCTAACCCTCATACGTTAGTGTTTGATCGAGAACTAAGCATAGTAGATTATATAATTATGCTTAATTGGCGCAATTTCAAGAATTATATATATATATATATATATGTGTGTGTGTGTGTGTGTGTGTCCTTAATTATTTGGTTTTATTTTCATTTGTAGTTTATGTTAATGTACGACACGAATCATTTTCTAACTTGTATCTTTGAATTTGAATCGATTTTTTTTTAATTTTTAGTGAACTAAGAATTGAATCGAAACCTATAGATTTTATAAATGATCTTAGGTCAATTCTAATTTGTTAACAATTGGAAGATATGATTCAGTTAGAAAGAATTAGATGAAATGGTAAGTGAAATCAATCCTATACCGACGGCCCACAACGTCAATGACAAACTTCCAAGCACATTGATTTACTAAAAATACAAGATCAACTCCGCGTATTAAAGAAACAATCCATATCTCACAAATTCTCTAGTAATATTGCGCCATGTGTTTGTAAATAATCGACCTACCTTCAGGTTTCCCTTTGTCTACCACTAATGCAAATCGCAAACACTGCAAAATTTGGCTAATGAAGGAGCAAATGTTGAGATTCATTTATAATACGTTAGCTTAAACATATACCTGCACTGATCCAGCTCAGACCAGGTCGTTGGAAAAATTTGACAACGAAAGACGCCAGGGAAACACCCACATGTGAGATGTGACGTTATCTTACAGATGACGCTTAAAAAGGTGGCGATCATGTGCAACCAGAGATGTTTACAGTTTTTGGTAAAACCAACAAATTTACGAATAGATGCCTCATCTCATTGTAAAGCTTCTGAAAATCTTTGAACCGGAAACGAAACTCACCAAATAAGGTAGACTTGTTTCACCAAATAAGAGTGGCCTGTGATAAATTTGTTTCAATAAAGCTTAATATTGAAACCTAATCTAGGAAAGAACCTCTTTAAAAATATGATTCTAGGAGGAATGACCTTGCCGCTATACAGATCCCGTGTGGTGCGTAGAGAGCATGCCCCATCCCACATGAAATGTGCGCAACAATCAATCATATCATCCTAACCTTTCTCTGTATCAAGTAACCTTCATCTTCATATACAACCATTTCTCTCAAATACCACATACTTTTACCAACACGAAAACTAAACTTTTGAGAGATATAAGCCCCTGAAACTCCGCTCTACTCTGCAATGGTCAACAATAATCTCAGATGATCTGCCCTGTTAAGTATTAGCAAAGAAAAGCATCTAAGAATAACCTGTGGAAGCTAAAAATTTGCTTTCCTCCTCTGTTGGAGTTTCTTGGTAATTTCTTCTTCGGTAGGCAGCTTTTTACCACTTTTAAGTGTTGCAGACCACCAATCATTAAGTTCATCCTGAAAGCAACATGGGGGAACAACAAGGTCAAAAATGCCTTCATATTCAATCAGCTTTTTTCGTGAACATCCCATAGGCACAGACGATCGCCTCCTGTAATCATGGATGGAATACCACATAAATCCTAATTTCAGTTCTTAATTTGTGGAATTTAGAGCAGAATTATTTTTGTTTGTTTCCAGCACTAGAATAACATGGGTCACATTGGTGTATAAGCATGTAAATATGATTGATATAAGCAGATTGAAATAGCTATGCCAATAAAGTTATTATCACCTGATCAGAAGGCCCATATTGAAGCCAGTAACATACCTCAATGAAATCGTTGTTTGAAACAAATCTAAAATCAATCGAGCATTTCAAACCCACTATGTCCACAGAAACATGACTTCTAGGACGTTCATGTGATTTCTCCAATTCCCCTGTAATGAAGATGGCACGTCAACAAGGACATATATATTTGATAAGCATTTCCTGCAGTCACTGCCAAACCAACATAAATAAAATCTCCTATTTTGTTGCTTAGGGAACGTTGCCGCCCATTAACATGTGAAAAGGGAAAGTATAAACATTACCGCATATGCAGGCCACCCGGTAACCACTCCTTCCAGTGCCTCCCTCATGCTTCCCAAGTCGCACTCGAAGAAAATACCCTTCAAGATTTGAACGTGATTTCATCCCCCTGCCATGAACACAAGAAATGTTTTACTTGTGAAACGAAACAGAGGATTAGTTTGTATTATTCCCTTCAGCACCAACATAAAAATAATATTTAAACCAAAAAAGATAGATTAAAAAAAAAAGCAGGTTCATCCATCGGGGGCAATGGGTGGGAGAAAAAGAGAAAACAGAAAACAACACATAACCGGGAACTGCTCACTCCCTAGTTGCCCTGATAACTTAATAAATAACATCTCCAGCAGAGCCCTCAACCCCCAAACCATTAGGATGATCTCGCAAGGAAGCATGAGACGCCAATGCTTCCACATGCTGGATGATTGATTCCCACCAATCTGAACAGTTGAAGGCTTGAGTCCTGAAAGATCCATCACCCATGCCTCTCCCGACCCACTTCGATCTCCACCAAATACTTTTTTGTATTATCATGGCTTATTCGTTCTGAAATTATCATAGTCATCATGTACTATGATTTTAAGTCAAACCCACAATCACCATTCATGATGACCACGGCACATACTCCCATATACACTGATGCGCCACATGACGATCCAACATAGAAGCATGCCCATATTGCAATACAAAAAAATTGATCAAATAATGTGCAACACTGAATACAGGTATCTAATTGGTCCAAAGAAAACTAGATGATCCATAACAATCTCACAAAAGTAGATTAGTGTAAAACTAATTGAAATCATCATCACCTGACTAGTTCTATACGGGACAAACGAAGGCCCTTAATCCCTTCAAAAACTTGGATATGCTTGTCAAACTTTTCCCTTCTCATAAAGTTATTTACTGGTATAATCTGATAACCTTCTGATTCCTTTTTCCTTGAATGAAATGCAATCTGCTTTCCACTCAACTTTCTTTCTCCTGGAGAAAGTGCACCACCTCGCACTAAGCTAAAAGCCTTAGTGTCCATGTCGGTTCTTTCATTTTGCAGAAAGTTGAAGCTTGATCCCTCCTTACCATGAATCTCATGTCTAGCAGGATCAATGGTAGAAGTAGAGTTTAAAGGTTGCTTCTCTATTTCCTTACCATTGACAAATGTAGTGTGATTGGTTTTCTTGAAAAGGAGTGGACAAGCAATAGCCCAGTGGCCCATCTCAAAACATCGAATGCACAAGCAAGATATAGATGACTTCTGTGTCCCTTCGTACAAATTAATGCTTTTGTGAAGATCCTCAAGCTCGGAACCCTTGATCTCTGAGCACTCCTTCAAGCCATGCCCCATTTGTCCACAGAAAAAACATGTTACTCTTGCAAATAATGCATTGTCCACAGGTCCTGATGTTTTTATGTGCCTAAAAGTGTCCAGTCTCTTTGCAAAAGCAGAAGCCATAGGTTCCAAGTTTTTTAACCGTTGAGATGGTAAAATAGGCCTCAACCTTGAATTGAGCTTCTGATCATTAGCCATTCCTTTTAATGAACAAGAATCTGAGGGATTACTGGTGTGCTCTTGATTGTCTGTTGTATTCTTTTTATAATCATTTTCTACATCTATACGCTCTTTATTCTGATCATGAGGAACATCTGCTTCATGGCTACCAACATCCCCCTCTACTGCATTATTCAGACTATTATTGCATTGCACAGAATATGTTAAAGGAACAACTTTGGGACACAGACGAGTTACCCAAAAGCTACTGAGAAATTCACTTCCACCATTCTTAGTTAATACCTCAGAAGACTTCTTACGGATGTCAGTATCACCTTTATCCCCAGTAGTATTGGAGCCATTCCGAATGAAGGAGCTGGAAGGCACCCGGTTGCATGCAACATGACGTGCAGTGGTGATAGCCTGTGCCTTCCCCAAAGCAGGTAACTCATTTGAGATAGAATTTGAGATAGCAGTTAAACCTTCCTCTGGATGGCACTTATCAGCAGACAAAATTGACAAAGGAGCAGGTTGATGCAATTTCAAGCCTTCTTCATTGTGTGCTGTGTCACTAAAAATGAGCCCACATGGTTGATTGGTCATCTGAAGTTCTTTATTGGAATCATTGGATTCTTGATGATACAATTGAGTCTCTGTTAATGACTGCGGAAACTTCAGTCCAGGATGATACAAGGCCTCAACAAAGGACTGGAAACCCATGGTTTTGCTATCATTGCTTCCCTTTTTACCGAGATGTGCAAGAGAGTAGGAGTGCCCTGGTTTTTTATCTGAAGGTTCAGGAACAAGTGTCGGAGCTCTACCAGTCTGAAAAGAGCAAGGAAGTCCTTTTGCAATACCTGATACCCAATTCATAAAAGAGCTACTTCGTCCAAAAGGAAGCCTCAAGGAGCTTCCACAGGCCACTCTCTTTGTCCTCTTTCTACCTGATGACTTGCCTTCTAGTTCAATGCACCTAGCTCGCTTGGCTGTTGAGAAGTTTTTTCTATTGCAACTCTCAACACTCTCATGCCCCTCTTCATTTTCAATTGAATCACCCATAATTTCCTCATGGATGGCTTCTTTTCCTTTCCTTTTGTTTAGGTCCTTCTTGAATCCTCCTGAAGAAAACTCTGGATCAGTATTTTGGTTCTTTCCAGGTGATTCCTGGGCATCATCAATAGATTTCTTGGGCGGTAATGATGCAACAACCTCTGGTACCCTGCCTCTATTTCCTCCTAAACTATTGAAGAATGATGGCTTTTGATTTAATGGTATACCAATAAAGTCTTCAGTTGTATTTTCTACGCCAACTGAACACCGCATCTCCAGAGGATGAAGATACGTCAGTGGAGGAGGCAATTCCTTGACTGTGCTGTCTTCTTTGTAAAATAAATTTTTACCTGCATGTCTGCTATCATCATGCTTTTGTGCAGGCATGAATTCCTCTGAGGCGACACAGACTTTGAAGAAAGTATCTGAATTTAACTCTTTATGTTGTGAATTTTGATCATTTTTATTTCCAAAATCTGACTCTTTGGGTAGCACTCCACTCCTTGTTACTCTAGTGTTATCTTTAATATTTTGTGTGTTAACTGTGACCCCTTCTTGTGATGAGGAACTGGCACGTTGGTTGTCGTCATTACCTGCATGGCAGTGGTTGGTGTGATGGGAGAATACAAAGTAAGAGAAAAAAATTCAAATCACAATGAGCTTACACAAATTTAATGCTTTGTCAAAATCTTCTGTAGAGGAATCTATAAGACAAACATTAGTTTGACAATTCCCATGGGAAGATGTACGAGCTTCATTGTCTTCAAAGTGCTTGCCCTGACGCTGGTTGTTATCAATCGTTTGTTGAAGACCTTCCAAAGCATCACTGGATGCTGAAAAGGTGTATTAACATATTTTAGAAATTTTTTTTGCTCGGAAGGTTAATTATATTTACTAATCAATTAATTTGAAGTGTGAAATTAAATATCAACACATGTCAGCAAAATTTTCCAACTTCTCAACTCAGACATCTTACATTGTAATTTTGTTAACAGTGATTTTCTTTACCATGTTTCCACTGGCATGACTCCAATATGTAAAAATTTTACCAACATGTGTTACTTTTTCAGCTTCAAAGTCCAGTACAAAATCAAAGATGAATTCCTCGATTTGTAGGGCCAAGTATCAAAGAAAACTGCCACTTACCCGACATTAGTTTATTATTCCTGATGATATCTGATACCATTTTTTCAGGTGAAGCTATATCCATATTGTTTTTGCTGCTAGAATTAGGTAACAACCGCAATGAGCCCATGGGCCCTTCTGCCATAGCTCCATTATGACAATCATCTCCAACAATGCCACACTCAGGTGCTGAAAGTATTATGTTGAATGATTCTGTACTCCACCAAAGAGGGTTCTTGTTTTCAGCTGGGCTAGTATCCATGCGGATAAGATCTAGCCCTTTACTTGGTGACCACACTAGTTCGGAGAGAGGGCTAGCAGTGACAAAGACCTTGTCTGCTTCGACCAGCATTTGCACCTACTATTTTCTTTCCTAATTCTATCATGAGTTCAATGATCAGAAACTAATGCATACTCCAACTTTAGCATTGCTTTCCCAGTGTTACTGTCCATGCATCATGCAGGATTGGCTTGAAGTTTTCCTACTGCAGGTATAGAAATCAATAGAATTTATCATGGTTCTTTCATAATCGTACCTAATAAACCCTAAAGATGAAACATACATTTCAGGGACTGTCAAAAAGAACAGGTAGAAATGGAGTGATTCATTAGTAATCATAAGGACCTTTGTCTCTATATATAGAGAGAGATTATAAGGAAAATGACTAATACAACACTAACAATGTAGGACTAAACTCATCACATGCAACTTAATTTAACTTAAAAATTTATATAAAATTCCATTTATTTATTCACTCTAACACTCCCTTTCAAGCTAAAACATCTAAGATATATACCTTGCAACAGACTCAAATATAACACAGGTAGAAACTATAATGACTGCCATAGCAAAAGCCGTAGCAGATAGACTTAATATACAAGCAAAAACAATTGTCAATTTCTTTGACCTTATAATAGACAGACATGAAGGCAAACACTAAATATAAGGATACAATACTATCGAATCATCTCAAGTAGTGTTAGAGGAATTTATTCATAAGCAAACATAATTTTTTTTAAAAATAAAACAAATAGCAGGAGTTTATTTTATTTTTTTAATACTTCCATCATTTTTTATAAACAATACTATCGATTGTGAAAGATTACATCCTAGGGTCAGGGTTTGAATCCAGACAGAAATACTGTTATTAAGGAAAAGGCAAGAAGCAGTAATCAATCAACACAAAGCACCGTACAAAGGAAACCAAAGACCACAACTCCATTACCTGAAGATTCACGGTAGAGCAGGCAGGCAGGCAGGCAGGGAGTAAGCTCATTATTCATGAAGACGAACAGATCAACGCACGTATCATGAACCCAAGGGGACACAAATCAATCATACAAGAGAATAGAAGAAAACGATGCCATCATCGCTCACACAACCGTTCTCCAGTAAACGCGAAGGAGGAAAAGAGAAGGGGGAACCCCAAATTCAAATCCGAGTAAACAACCCCCTAGTGAGCAAACAACCCCAAATTCAAATCAGGGGTCACAAAGGAGTCACAAATCCTTCCGGGGCAGCCGGTCATCATCAACCTGCGCAAGGACGACACGCACCGCCTTCAGCCCAGTGTAGAGGCTGGATATATATATATATATAGAGAGAGAGAGAGAGACAGACAGACAGACAGATGGCACTGCGCTGCCTCGATCTTGCCCAGCCGAAGGCTGATGCCCACATGACCTTGTGGGAACTGGGCGTATGGCACAGGATGCTCCGAGCTTCCACCTCCATGGTTTGTGGTTCTCAACCCCCGCACTCTGATACTAATGGTTAAAATTCTGCCACGTGTTTGACTCTGAGTCAGGAGTTCTATTCCAATCAATCTTCACACACCATGAGTCAGACCTTTGGATAACTTTAATTATCATCTCCGTTACATCATTACCTTTATATTCTAATTTGGACCCACTCTCTGGCTTCGGATATAAATTTTATATTCTAAATCAATAGTCGCACTATAATTTATGCTTTCCAGTAGAAATTAAAGAAATATCGATCGCATTAGAAAATGTCGAAAAGATAATTTGCAGAAGGATGCTTAAAAATGTTGTTGTTTTTCTTATCAATCCATAAATTCCTGAGAAGAGTTAGTTAGAAGAAAAGTGCAGATACGGTGAAGTTAGATGAGAGGAAAGAGATAATGCTTAAAAGTGTAAAAAATGAAATATTCGTAAAGAATGGATGGTATAGAGCACAAAAATGAAGTAAAAATGATCAAATTGTACTGTGGAGGAAATAGCGCACAAAAATATACTTGTTCCAAAGGGTGTTTCCATGTCAGCCTTTTCTCGCTGGATTAACGAGTAATATGTCATGAACGTGCTTTCATTTCAAGAAGTACCTTCTACCCTTCCATATTTAATTGCAGAGACCAAACATACAAACCTCCAACAGTAAGAATCCTGTAATAAAAGTTAACAACGTGGACATCGTTTTTCGTTAAATTGCAGGTAATAATAATACGAAGCGTACTCTTAGATTGGTTGAGAAAATTTTGGGGCGGTTAAAGGCAACTTCACTGCGGTTTGGGATTAAAGAAGCTTCCTTTTGAAGTCGATCGAGTTCATCATTGCTTTAGCTACTGTAAATTTTGGGTAATTCAGGAGTTGGTTGGAATTTGACAAATTTCCTTTTATCATTTTTCAGAAAAAACTCGCTCCACATGTCCTACTACTACTTCAACTAATAAATAGTATATATGAATTTTGATATTTTCAGCCCATGTGTCATGGTTTTGATTTCTACGTCTATTAATTTGATTTCACTTAAGTGAGACCGAGCAAGCATAAGAAGGTGGTCTTTCGGTTCAAGATGTTGGGAGTTCAGTAATTACATAATACCAAGTCTCTTCAAGGATCCAAGCTAGAAAACCCTCAAGCGGCCTCTAGTCACAGGATGATACTGACAGGGAAGGGTCTATGGGCAGCCACAATCAACTCGATTTGTGGAGTTGAACAGGGCTTGCGGTTGGCACAGTTAATTAGGACTATGGTTGCAATTTCGACCTCCTCGATATATGTCAAAAAACTTTAGTCTTGTGAGCTATTTTTCTCTGAAATTAGATTTGAATGAAAAGAATTAGAGTTATTTTGCAGATCAGAATTAGAGGTCAGCAGTGATGAACCTTGAAAGTTCAAAAGTACTAGATTGCCATGGAATTTTGATTTTCAGCCTTGTGATCTTTCATATCTATGGCACACAAACGTAGATTCATCCATCCTTCCTTGGAGCATGAATAGAGAGGAGTAGATCAAGATATCTGCTGAGAAAATCCTTTTAACTTTACGGCTCATTGTGCTAGCCTAGTATGCAACTCCTCACACTCCGTATCAATTTATGACTTTGGGTGATTATTATGTCTCTGGTCAATCACCAATTCTTTTACCGTATTTTTGGTTTTTCCTTCAATCTGAGCAGAGAAGCATGGTACGATGATCACATGGTACCGCCTATCATGCCCAAGATGCAAGAGAACTACCCTTAAGCAACACCATGATGGACGAAAAAGGTGGTGTTGGTTGTGGTCTTCCAGCCCTTGAACGAGAAACAAGGTCCACCTTTCTTAATCATCTCTCATGATGATGATTCCATTATTTGTACCATTGTGGAGCACGTGTGCAGGTAGAAGAAGTGAGGATAGCATTGCTAGACATGCAGCAACTACCCCTTTTGGTAATTATGCCATCCAAGTTATCGGAGGTCCATTACCTAAGCTACACTATGTGATTTCCTTGGTAATTGTTGGAGTTTGCGAATACATAAATCCTTATATCGATCCCAAGTAGTGTTATGTGCTGCATGTAGATATAGTTTTACCTTGATTATCATGTGTGCATATCTATTCTTTGTAGTTTTTGTATATAGAGATATTATGTTATCATGGTATTAATCTACTTCTATCTATAAACCTTTGTTCCAACAATATTAATCACATGTCTCACTTGATAAATAGATGTTGCCGTTTCAATAAGCCTCTTGATGTCTACTAAAAATGCTCTGCTCTTGGTGGCTAATTTCTTACATTTGTAATATTATACTTATGCTGCAGTATTTGCATTCCTCAACGTTTTGTCGTTATCTCTCTAGACTTATGTAATTAACAAGTTTCCAATCATATTTTTGAAAGGAGGACTTGGAAAAAGAATCAGATTTAGACCTGAGACTTAAAGGCTTTATTGTATTTTTTAGACGTACTGGTGTCTTTTAAAGACGACTCTTGAATTAATAAGTAGTTATATTAATGGCTGGCACTATTATTATTGGAAGGAGACTGCTTAATTAATTCGTTCCTTGCTTGAAGAAGAGCAAATTAAGCTAATATGTTTTGCTTGATTTGGTTCCTTTTGTTGTAGATTAATCAATCAGGAGCTGTTCTTTGTGAGAATTTTTCGAATGTCAAAATTCATTAACCTTTTAACTAACAAGTTTTCAATGGTAATTTTGAAAGGAAGAGCTAGGCTGGAAAATTAAAGAGAAGTAGATTTAAATGTATCGAGACTTACGTGAAGGATTAATTTATCGTACTTTTTAGACATAATGGTGTCTAAAACATGACACAAATTTGTAATTATAAACCCTTACTTGGTAATTAATTAACAGGTACGTAGTTGATCGATCGATCTTCATGTTAAAACATCATATTCTATCATAGATAGTGTCGGGTGTCTTGTTGTCGTCTTGGCTTGGTTGGTGTCTTGGTGCCCGTTTCGTCGGTTTCCAGTTTGCGATTATAAAACGAACGTCCCATCACCAAACCATTCCAAGCCTCCCACCACCAAGCCAGAGCTGGTCCTTCTCCTCCTCCTCCCCTCTCCGTCCACACTCGTGTCCAATCCCTCCGCCATTAATCGTCTCATGGCTAGGCCCTTCGGTATCCCCCTAAACGCAGATGGATCCTTCAAAATCAACATGGAGTTCCTCCTCCTGAATCTAGGCTTGATCGGAATTTGCAACCCACTACCGCCGATCCGTAGGGAAAGTACCGCCGTCCACGACGGCTCGCCACCATCACTGCTGTCTTTCGTCCTGCGCCTATTATATGTCGTTTCCAGTCTTGCTGCTGTACTAGTCGGGCTAGTCACACCCCGATCATCATAGACGCCACCGATGGGTCCTCCAATATGAATGACGATGATGGTAGGCGTACTAATTATTCTACAGGATGTTTCATCGTCAACTTCTCCGTGCTCTTCCTCAACCTCTTTGCCCGCGTCCTAATAAACGTCTTCATGTAAGATCCATACACACATGCGCGTACTCATGTCTGCAAGTATATGTTTTCCATGGATTGCCGCCCGTTTTTCTTTAGTAATTAAGTATTGTGTTTGAATAAAGATGGCGCAGTGCGCGCGCGCGTGTTTGTGTGTGCGGGGGGGTTTTTACTCAAGCAGGTCATTGTATTTGTATTTGCGTCTGCAAGTATATGTATTCCACGGACTGCTGTTTGTTTTTCATATAATAATTAATAGAGTTTTTGTAAGACAGCGCAGTGTGATTTGTGATCTAGCCAGTGGCTAGCTGTTCATGCGCTTGAAGAGTGTTGAGTTCATGTACATATGCGTGTGTGGGTTTTTATTCAAGCAGGTCATAGTATTTGTATTTGTGTCTGCAAGTTTTATAAAAAGGAACATGCAGTGGAAAATTTCGTTTGAAAAAAAGAAGTTATTATAAGCTAAGCAATTAGCTACAAGTGGCTTCCTACAACTGGATTCGACTCGTTCTCAAAGATTCCACCTAAGAGAAATATAATTTCTGCA
Source organism: Cymodocea nodosa (assembly GCA_036874045.1). Lineage (NCBI taxonomy): Eukaryota > Viridiplantae > Streptophyta > Magnoliopsida > Alismatales > Cymodoceaceae > Cymodocea > Cymodocea nodosa. The sequence continues at coordinate 1,145,837 of CM072335.1, forward strand.
GTGCAGGCAGCTACAGAAATATATATAATTATGTAGTTAATCAATTTAGTTAGTTAGTTAATTTTTACATGTAACCATAATTCAGTTTATATATATATACGTGTGTGTGTGTGTTAATTTTTTCATATAATTTCAATATAATTCATGGTCTGATTAGACATGTGGGTTGGGTTAAAAGTAAAATTTTATTTGGCGCATTTGTATCTCAACTCTCAAGTAATTTTTTAAAATAAATGTAACTTGATTTTTAATTCTTGGGAAAACAATTATTGGAAAATATAAAATTAATTCGAATAGTTCAATCATATCAAAGTAATTATGCATTAAGATTTAAATTTAATAAATATAAAAATTATTATTATAAAAAAGAAAAATGTTACTCTTAAAAAAAAATCTCTGGTACGATAATACCCTCCAGATGCCCTTCGTCTTCTCTCCACGTGGAGGAGGTTTTATTGAGTCGCCTCCATTAAAATATTAAATATTTTAATTCTTATAGTTTGACTATTGCGTCCAAGCCGGGAGAGGGCTTTATGGTCATTACGAACCGGAAACCCTAACGAGAGAACTATAAATAAGATTGCACCTTGTGGAAACATCCTGTGAAAATACGGGAAGCTTCCTCTTGTGTACAAGTCCGCTTTTCTGAAACCCTAAAAAAGAAGAAGGTAAATTTGGGGTAGTCGAGACTACGATGTGGATATATCTTGCAGAGCTTCGACCATCCCACGATATTTCCAACAATGAAAATCGACGTTATCAATTTTAATCTCTCAGCTTTTTCTCGCTAGGTTAACGAGTAATATGTCATGAATGTACTTTGATTTTAAGAAGTACCTTAAATCTTCCATGTTTAATTGTAGAGACCAACGCACAAACCTCCAACAGTAAGAATCCTGTAATAAAAATTAAAGTTTTTCCTTAAATTTATTTTAAGAGCTAGAAGGAAATTCTAAGATTAAAGATTTTTAAGTTTTCCTTTTATTCTGGCTGTGTTTGGGAATAATTTCAACTTTAGGATCGAAAACTAAGAATTGTAGATATCTGTACAAATTTTTTTTTTTTTTTGGATATCTGACATGACACAAGGCCTTAACATCCTTTCTTTATTCTCAGATTATTTTACACCATTTAATAATTTAATTACCACGTTGGCACTTAACATATAAACCCATGTGCAGACAAACATCAGCTAAAACAACAATTCTTTTCTCAAATATAAAAATGATGTCCTCTAATAGTTAAACAATACGATCGTATGGAACTATAAGTAAGAGAAGGAAAATAATAATAAGAATCAAGAAAACGCACCGTGTCGAAGAAACAAATGGCAACTTCGTCATATGAATTACTAATAATCTGAGTCTTCAAAGATTTGGCTATAGAACTTACAGCAACATGAAAATGAGTTTCTTCCCTTTTGTCCACCTGGGCATCATGCCATTTTGGATTTAAAAATATGTTGTATAATCAATTGCAAAAATTTGTTTCAAAAAATCAAATGCAAAACCAAAAAAATGCATTTTCCAACACAACTCTCATAAACGTTTAGCGCAAAACTGATCGATCCACAACTATCATTCAACCTAGCACAACTAGCCAATCCTGCAGTTTGCTTCATAGGGGGAAGATCAATTTCTAAAGATTGAAATCAAAAATTGTTGATTATCTAATATTTATACACCATTTTATCTGATAATTGATGTTCAGAAACTATTAAGAATGAACGGGAGTTATTAATTCCTTTTCTTCTCTCTATTAGGAAGTCCTACCTCTCTCCTTTAGGCTATGTTTGGAACTACATTTCCACTGCGGCTTTTCAAAACTGTACCTTTTTTAATGTGTTTTCAAATGCAACCAACGGTTGCAGTTTTTATAAAGTTTAATTTAAAACTCCGTACGTTTTAGAAAAAATGTGGAAACATTGTGCTATGTTTTCAAGACTGTGTGTCTCTATAATTTTTTGTACCTATACTAATATTTTAAAAAACAGAAATTGAGAACATTAAATGGATTGGGAAAAAACCTTTTGAAAAGTGGGGTGTTTATACAGATGTTTTTGAAAAATGAGAGAATAAGAAATAATTAATAAAAATATAAATGCAAATTATATGTAACAAGATAGTAAAATGTAATTAGATCACATGCGATAGTAAAATGTAAGAAATATACTTGATTAACTAACTTAAACATGCATGATTATTATTGTCCCGGGTTGACATTTAAATAATATAACCACTTGCTTCCCGGGTTGACATTTAGATCAGAGACAGTCCGAATTCGTCGTTTTCAGGCTATTTATTAATTCTATGAAAAGGGCAGCATGGATCTAAGTATTCACCAGCTCCCCGCCGCCTCTACGCATCTCCCTCCCTTGCACCATTAATCGTCTATGGCTAGACCCTTCGGTATCCCATTAAACGCAGACGGATATTTCAGCCCATGTGTCATGGTTTTGATTTCTACGTCTATCAATTTGTGCAGAAGGAGAGACTTAAAAAAGAGAGAAAAAACATAAGACAAAAAAAAAATGTTAAAGACAAGAACAAAAAAGTCGAAATGTTGAATTCAACAAACAATTAACAAAAAGACTTCATGATTTGCTACATGAATATTGCGTAAAGGAATCGTCTGTGGCAGATTCCAGATGAATCAACATTTCGACGTTTTTGTTCTCGTTAAATAACGTTGGTTAGAGAGACCGGAGCCGGTCTCCTTAAACCTGACATCTATCGCTTTCTATCGTATATCATTTGTACTTTACTTTTTTTACCTAATATAATAGCAAATTCTTCCGTTCCGTTTTGGTTCTTCGTAAATTGATAATCTAAAGACTAATTTTTTGTTACTTCACAATCTAATTCAATAAAAAAAAATGAATCAAAGATGAAATAAAAGGCTCGAGGGAATAATAGAGAATGTCTTCGGTACCCGACTCTTTTTTTATTGACACAACAGCAAAACCTTGGACCCTTGGATTTAAAAATCGAACAATTATGGCATGGCTTTAGCGTGAGTTCACTTTCTCCTCTCGCCAAGCCTGCCATTAATCATTTAAAAATCTAACAACCATTTTCATTATGGAAAGGAAACTTCTGGGAAGGTTTGTGTAGGGGTAAATCATGGAAAAGGAAAAAAAAAAAGAAATTGTCTCATGGTTTCCCTCTATTTGTACATGAAGGAAACAAAGGGAAGGGGGTGGGGAGGGTTTGTGCAGGAAAATCATGAAAAAGAAAAAAAAAAGAAATTAAGAAAAATCATTTTTCATGATTTCTCTCTATTTATACATAAAGTAAATAGAAGGAAAATATTTCTCCTTGTTATCTTGATATAAAAAGAGATCATCTTCTTGTTTCGACCCTCTTCTCTTCGAAAAGAGAAGGAAATCGCTATTGTCAAATCTCCTCGACTCTTGCAATGCGAGTTTGTCTTCATTAGACGTCGTCCAGTGCTAGCTAGGGATCATCTTCTCATTTCGACCCTCCCCCCCCCTTGGAAAGAGAAGGAAATCGCTGTTACCACTCACATATCGTTGCCAAATCCCCCTGACTCTTGCAATGCGAGCTCACGTCCATCAGACGTCGTCTAGTGCTAGCTAAACATCTAGTGTCTTCCTCTAATGGAGCTCGTTGTGTGCAAGTTCTCTAATGTGTTGCTCTCCAATGCCAGCTAAACATCCAGAAATCGTTGTCGTTGCGTGCATATCGTCACCCCCAAATCTCAAATATTGCCTAATCCCCGACTCTTACATCTCGCCTGATTCTCAACTATTGTGCCTCCATTAGACGTCACCTATTGTGTGCGAGTTCTCTGGTTCATTGCTCTCTAGTGTGAGCTATCCATTCTTCAATTCAAGGTCTCGTGAGCTTCGATTCAAGTTCTGCACTCGTCAATCTCTATAACACTACACTCCATTGTTTGGGTTCACCATTTGACTCTGTTCTACACTCATTGATCTCTACAGTACTAGGTAATGCATGTGTTTATTTTAGTTATGCATCACAAAATTTCCCTAGTCCAAAATTTATGTAGATTCTCCGTTATTAGTATAAATCATTGACAATAATTGTACTATTTTATGCTCGAAGTCTACGACGGATCGTTGGCCATTGTCAATCATCCATGATGTTTCGCTTGCATCTGGACACCTTTTTTCCTTATTTTTCTAGCTTGATGATAGTCTCAGTGTTGATTTATGCATATGAGGTTGTTCTTTTCTTTCTACTATTGTATGCAACTGTTTGTTATTGTTTTAGGATTAATTTTTTGGTCTTATTTTTCATATTTTTGTATGGTTATTAAATGTGTAACAATATCTTTTTGATTTATTCTATGAATGTTAAATTTATAACAAGTGATCTAAGATGGAATTGTGGAAATACGTTTTATGAATGTTATATATGTTTATTGAATTTTCATTTCATAATTTTTAAGCCTCATCTTGTGTTTTCATTGCATGCCTATTTTTGTGCATTTCATAATTAAATGCCCATGTTTTAGTTACACATATAAAGATGCAATCTGTGCCATGTTTCACATTGAAACAATGCAGTCTACACATGTACAGTTCTACACTTAAGCCACCATCATGATGTCATTGACAATGTATTTAGCTAGTCATCATAGATTTAAAAATATCCACCCTATGTTCAATATTCTAGAGTGAATGCATTGCCATCACCGACACTAAAATAGCCACCCTATGCCTTCTGCCTAACTAACAAGTTTAGCAAATGCACATCTATAGCTTGCTTATGCATTGTTTTTATCATTTATTGAATTTCCAATCTAGATCACTAAACATTCTTTTTTGTACATTACAAAAATTTCTGTCATTACAAAATAATTGTTTTGTAGTAGTCCATCTTGGCAAAGCAAGTGAACTTGGGTTGCGTGTATTGCTTTGAATGCTAATGGACTTACAATTAGTTTTCTCCACAATTAATTAGCTAAATGTCCATATACAATTAGTTTTCTCTACAATTATCAAATGATATGTATTGGATTGTGGATTGTGATATATAGTTCCTTTATCAAGATCTGTTTGATATATATTGGATTGTACATTTTCGTTTTTTTCTTTGTTTGTAGTTTGCATGTAGATGGCAATCAATAAGTACATCTTACTTTTCATTTGAAATTTTATTTTGTAATTTTTAGCTTTGTTAATGTACATAATATAGATGATGTTAATATTAGGAAACCAATCTTCAAGTTCAAAATTTTATTCCCTGTAATTTTTAGCTATGTTAATGAACATAATATAGGAATATGACTTCTTCTAGGAGAAAAAAGTACATGAACTGGAGCATCAGACAAGATGAAATTTTTTTAGGAATCTTAGCATTAGAAATAAAAGAAGAAAATGCTAAAGCACATGATGGAAATATCAGAGTTGAGACATGACAAAAAGTGATTACTGAATACAATGATAAAACTAATGCTAATGTTGAGAAAAACATGTAGAAAGTAGAATGAAAACATGAAGGACAATGTATAAAAATTATACAAAAATTTCCAAACAAAGTGGATGAGGGTGGGACTACATCTGTGGACATACTGACATTTTTATAGAAATTTGGGATGAATTTGTGCAGGTATGTTATTTTATTTGACGGTATTCATGTATTTCTTTAAACTTTCATATATTAATAATTTCTTCATTTATTTCTTATAGCAACATCTAGAATGTAAAGTATGTTTAGGAAAGTCATGTACAATATATGATGATCTGTATACATTATTTGATGGAAATATGACAACTGGAGTGAATAGTTATGTTCCTCAAGATTTCACAACGTCACAACATGTGGAATCCCAAGAACCTGTGAACACCTTTCCTGTATTCAGTACTCAAGTTCCTCCGATCTTTCCTAATAGTAGAGAGGATGAACATTCACTAAGCCCTTATATAGATGAAAATGTCGATAGAAAGTCAAGGAAAAGAGCTCGACCACATGTTGAATCATCTCATTCAATTACTATATCAATGAATGAACTAAGTAAAAGTATGGCGAAGATTGTAGAAAATGATGACAAGTGGCAGAAATCAGAACTCAAGAGAGAAATTGATGAAGTTATTCCCTAAATATGGGATATTGAGGGTCTTACAGAAGTAGAGAAAATATTAAGCTTGGATTTGCTAGAATAGCCTGTGAAAAGAGTTATTTTTTTAGGGTTACCTTCTAATGCTGTATGGGTTACATGGATAAAACATTATATTGAGATAATGTGAATTACTATTTATCATATGCACCTTTGTTCGAACAATTTATTGTGATGTTAAGGGTGGATATAGTTATCCCCCTTTTTATTGTGATTTGTAATAATTTGTAATTGGACTTTGTTGTTGTTATTATGATGTTTGCGAGTTATGTTATTGAAAAAATATTTTATTGTGATGTTGTAATAATTTGTAGTTAGACTTTGTTATTGTTATTATGATGTTTGTGAATTATGTTGTTATTGAAAAAACATTTTATTGTCATATTCAAACATTACTATTATTATTTACCTTCTTTGCCTTATTGATAACACTATTATCAATTGTGCACTCTAATTTTATTCTTAAGTAATTCCCTTTGGTTAAATTTTGATATATTTGAAATATTTGTTTTTTTACATATAGTTTTTCTCTATATGGACAACTACGATGAAAGTTCTCAACGACGATTACAGAGGCAAAGACGAAGGCAAATATGTAATATAATTACTCAAGTGTGTGGAGGAGTTGCACATAATATTACACATATTAGAAGTAATTCTACTGAATGAATATATAGTAAGGAGGGAGAATGATATACTAGGACATTATTAGATTCATCAATACCTCACCAATCATATAATTGTTGAAAAATATAATGCATGAGTCAAACTGTTTTTATGGAATTTTGTGAGTTGCTCAAAAGAGAAAGAGTTATACAAGATAGACGAGGTATAAGTGCAAAAGAGAAATTAGCAATTTTTCTTGTTATAGTTGGTCAGAACCAACAATATAGAGTAACTACTGAGTGTTTTCAGAGATCTGCTTAGACGATTAGCACATATTTCAATGAGGTTGTTAATGCTATAATTAGATTACATGATATACTTATAGTAAAACCTTCATCATCAACGTCAAATCAAATTCGTAATGATCCAAATGTCTACCCATATTTTAAGGTAAAATGTGAATTATATTATTATATTCTTCTGTTTTATTGAATGTATTTTGCATAGATGTTTAACAATATATTTTTTATATGTTCTCAATATAGGATTACATTGGCGCTATCGATGGTACACATGTCAATGCCACAATTTATGTACAAGAAACTGCTAAATACAGGAATAGGAAAGGAGAATTAACACAAAATGTATTGGTAGCTTGTAATTTTGATATGGAAATCACGTATGTACTTGTTGGTTGGGAATGATCAACTGTAGATGCAAGAATTTTACAAGATGCGACTTCTCGACCGCATAGGCTTGAAGTACCACCTGGTATGACAACATTATTGCCATTCAGATTATTTGTTTATATAAATGTAAATAATAGAAAGTGCTAAATGTTATGTATATTGTGTAGGTAATTATTATTTGGTAGATATAGGATTTCCAAATCGTCTGAAATTTATTTCTCTATTTCGAGATGTACGATATCATTTATCAGAATATGATCAAAATCGAGTTTCAAGTAATGCGGTACAGAATTTCAATTACAGACATTCTCAATTTAGAAATGTTATAGAACATACATTTGGAGTGATTAAACATCGATTTACAATTTTACGAGGTTACATGCCATATCTATTTAAAACACAAGTTAAAATTATTTTAGCATATTTTCTTGTCCATAATTTTATTAGAAAAGCATATCAGAATACTTATTACAAAATCTAGCAGATAAATTACGTGAAGAAAATATTGTATTAAATGAAGAATTTGTTAACAATGTTGAATATAATGTATATTGTTCTGTTAATTTGAGCATGAAATGAAGAAAAGTAGTAACTGATGTAATGGATGAAAGAATTATGTATTTCATGTGAAATATGGATAATATGTAAAACAATATATTAAATATAGTTTTAATGAATTTTACTTTTGATGAAAAAGTTATTTTATATGTACATTTTATATAGTTATTTGAAGTTAATACATCAAAAATTTAGAAATATTCATAATATATATTTAAAATAATTTATAAAGGTAAATTTAAACTATTTAAAAAAATTTCTTCTTATTTTTTATCAGTTTTTAGTATTTACAAATAATTCAAACTTTCTTATTTTTTATTTTTTTGATATGCACAAATATTATTTTATTTCCTCTCATTTTCCTGTGACAGACATGCCCTTCGTTTCTTCGTTTCTTCGTTCCCTCCGTTCTCGGTCTCTAGTCTATAAAACCACGACCCATCACCAAACCTTTCCAAGCCTCTCACCACCAAGCCAGAGCTGGTCCTTCTCCTCCTCCTCCCCTCTCCGTCCACACTCGTGTGCAATCCCTCTCCCATTAATCGTCTCATGGCTAGGCCCTTCGGTATCCCCCTAAACGCAGATGGATCCTTCAAAATCATCATGGAGTTCCTCCTCGTGAGTCTAGGCTTGATCGGAATTTTCAACCCACCACCGCCGAGCTTCAGGAATAGGGAAAGTACCGCCGTCCACGACGGCTCGCCACCATCACTGCTGTCTTTCGTCCTGCGCCTATTATATGTCGTTTCCAGTCTTGCTGCTGTACTAGTCGGGCTAGTCACACCGATCATCATAGACGCCACCAATGGGTCCTCCAATATGAATGACGATGATGGTAGGCGTACTAATTATTCTACAGGATGTTTCATCGTCAACTTCTCCGTGCTCTTCCTCAACCTCTTTACCCGCGTCTTAATAAACATCTTCACGTGACATCCATGATCTAGCCAGTGGTTAGCTGTTCATGCATTTGAAGAGTGTTGAGTTCTCTGCGTCAGTTCATCATCTATGCGTTTGAAGATGTAGGGCTTCTCCTTGACCTTAGATCTTTTACTTCTCGGTCGGTGGATGGAGGTTTCCTTTTATCTTGGGTTTGGCTACTCGATCGTGTTTTCCGGCGATTTTTTTTCAAAATACTAACCCTTTAATTATAACATATTTTAAAAAGTAGACTTGATTGGGAAATATTCTTGTCTTTAACATTTTTTTTTTTGTCTTATTTTTTTCTCTTTCTTTTTTTTATTCTGGTTGGGTTTTTTGTTTTTAACATCATATAACATCTTTTGACTTTAAATTTTATTTTTTCCCCCATCTGTACCTTATTTTTAATTTGTTTGTTTGTTTTCCGTTTTACAATAATCTTCCCTTTTCTAAGTCTTGTATTCTATTCAAGTTTGTTTTGAAATTAATTTTAGTTTTTGATATTCTAATCTTACTTTTTTGCTTTTTAATTTGCCAAATTTTTATTCAAATTTATCTTGTTTTTAATAAGGACGTAAATAAAATGACTGCGCGCTAAATTTTAAATTCAATAATCACGTACTTATATTTAATTTTAATAATAATAATAGAGGTGGCATCGCACCATTCCTTTCAGACATTTCTCAACCCCGGTCCGGCGATTCAAATCCTCCCCGTTCCTTCCTCCAACCTCGCCGGCGCCTCCGCGAGCTCATCTCCGCCTATGCTCGATGGATTTGGATCCGGAGGGGCTATTCATGGACGACTCCGACTCCGAGGAGGAGTCCTACCAGGTGATTTCCCCCTCGCTTCTGGTAGTCGTGTAACCTGATTCTCGTTTACGTCCTCTTCCCGACTTTGGTTGTGTGTCCATGAAGGGAAGGGACGCCACCAAGGAGTTCGTCATCTACCTTGTTGACGCGTCTCCGAAGATGTTCGTTCCTCTGGCCGAAGATGTGAGCCTTATCTTTTTTACCGCGAAATGTGTGTTTCATTTTTTTTAACCGTTCGCGGAAGTGAAAAGAGTGAGGGCTTTACCAGTTGAAAGTTCAAGTAAATTCTCAATGGAAAAGTATAACGTGAGATTGGTATTTGGGCATAACGCATTAACGTGGCATGCCCTTCATCTTTAAATGTTCTCACATTGATCTAAATGTCCCAGCTCTTCTGTATTACGATGCCTTAAAGAAGAAAGTGATTATTAGTTAAGAATATCCCAGTAGTGGTTTCCAATCCATATTGTGGATATCCATCTGTTATCACATGAATTCATGTTTTGTGGTTTATTGAAGCATGAACACTGTATTAAGTTTGCCTTCAGAACTACGGTTGAGTTTACAACTGTTTTTAGGAAAGTAGTTTATTGAAAAATAGTATTATTTGCATTTTTTTTGTGGTTTTTGTGCTGTTTCAACTTTCAAAATTGGAAAAAGCATTTAAATGCGGTTTAAAAGGTTATGCAACAAACTGTATTATTTTCTTTTTTTTTAAATATTAGTATAAGTACAAAAAATTATAAAGACAGTCATGAAAACATAGCACAATGTTTCCACATTTTTTCTATAAGCTGACTTCCATCAGTTTTTCTAAAACATACGGAGTTTTAAATTAAACTTTATAAAAACTGCAACCGTTGGTTGCATTTGAAAACACATTAAAAAAGGTACAGTTTTGAAAAGCCGCAGTGGAAATGTAGTTCCAAACATAGCCTAAAGGAGAGATAGGACTTCCCAATAGAGAGAAGAAAAGGAATTAATAACTCCTGTTCATTCTTAATAGTTTCTGAACATCAATTATCAGATAAAATGGTGTATAAATATTAGATAATCAACAATTTTGGATTTCAATCTTTAGAAATTGATCTTCCCCCTATGAAGCAAACTGCAGGATTGGCTAGTTGTACTAGGTTGAATGATAGTTGTGGACCGATCAGTTTTGCGCTAAACGTTTATGAGAGTTGTGTTGGAAAATGCATTTTTTTGGTTTTGCATTTGATTTTTTGAAACAAATTTTTGCAATTGATTATACAACATATTTTTAAATCCAAAATGGCATGATGCCCAGGTGGACAAAAGGGAAGAAACTCATTTTCATGTTGCTGTAAGTTCTATAGCCAAATCTTTGAAGACTCAGATTATTAGTAATTCATATGACGAAGTTGCCATTTGTTTCTTCAACACGGTGCGTTTTCTTGATTCTTATTATTATTTTCCTTCTCTTACTTATAGTTCCATACGATCGTATTGTTTAACTATTAGAGGACATCATTTTTATATTTGAGAAAAGAATTGTTGTTTTAGCTGATGTTTGTCTGCACATGGGTTTATATGTTAGTGCCAACGTGGTAATTAAATTATTAAATGGTGTAAAATAATCTGAGAATAAAGAAAGGATGTTTAGACCTTGTGTCATGTCATATATCATGGGAAAAATTGTTTGATGGAAAAAACTTAAACGTGACTTGTAAGATGACAAAAATGCAAACCTAAACTGCATATGCAATAATCCCAAAACATCTTTCTCTTGTTTGCATTGGTTTAAGATATATTTTACCTATATGAGTGGGAATTTACATGCAATGCTGCAAGTTGAAAAAGTAAAAATGTGACTTCCTCTCTATCATTGATTAAATTTTGGATTTGTATGTACTATAACCACAAGTTGAAATCAATTGTTTTTGTTCACATAGCTACATTAGAAAAATGAAAACAAGAGTTACACATATACATGAGAAAGAGGATTCTTCACTTAACTAATTGATTTTAAGTATGGCGTTGATATTACAACGTGATGTTATTGGAATAAAAAATGGTCTACCATGCTGAAGTTTTGAAAAATTATCCAATCCCAAAACAAGGGTATTTGTAGGGCCTAAAAAAATGTTACATGTACACCTGTTTTCATTTCTCTTATCTTGTGATTTTTGTTGACATTTTTGATGAACCAATGAATAAGATTCATCCTTATCATTTTTCAGAAAAAACTCACTGCATGTCCTACTTCAACTAATAAATAGTATATATAAATTTTGATATTTCAGCTTGTGATTTTGATTTCTATATCTATTAATTTGTGCAGAAAGAGAGAAAAAATTTACAGGACTTAAATGGTGTTTATGTGTACAATGTCACCGAGCGAGACTTCCTGGACGGGCCTACTGCCAGGTTAATCAAAGAATTCAATTATATAGAAGGTGAAAATTGACGTGACTGTGCTTTCTCCACCATACAAAGAATAGATATATATCCATGACATTCAATTTTGTTGTGCTTTAATCTTATGTGCTATTTTTTCTCTGAAATTAGATTTAAATCAAAAGAATTATTACTTCTCTAAAGTCATTTTGCAAATCAGAATTAGAGGTCAGCAGTGATGAACCTTGAAAGTTCAAAAGTGAAAGAAGATGAGAAGGATTGAGAATTTAATCATGATTAAGATGCCTTCTGAATCAAACATCCCATACAATTTCTTATGTTGGAGTGCTCGTGCTCATTTATGCTTGATTGGGGGTCTTTACTCTTTAGTTTAGTGGAGATATCCAATCCAACAATCCTCCCAAAACACCCACTAGTCTCCTCTTCCCAATTTAATGTGTTGACCATGAGATGCAACTTCTTGAGCATCAAAAATTCCTTTTCAAATGCATGATATTCTATCATGATTGAGGAAGCTCTTGCATGGTAGTTTACCACCATACCGTGTGCCAAATATGACTTGTTGACATTGTACCATTTAAAGTCCAACCTTTGAAAGTTAATTGAGATAGTGGTCTTTGGTAATATGCAAAGGCCTTGGATTCTTAATGTAGTTGTGCAACCTGGTAGCTTGTGTGCAACATGAGGCCCACGCTTCCTATTTGTTCACAACTGGTGGTGTGGACTCTGGTCAATCTAGGTATTTAATCTTGCAACTAAGATGCTTAGTTTCCCCCTTGATAGGAAGATTACTTGGTAAGATTGGTTGAATGGAGTTGAAATTGGCCAGAGTGAACTGGGAGTTTCATGTGCAAGGGTTTGGAATGTTATAAGCTTCTTTCAATTATTGATGTCAATTTAGGTGGGGTCCACTTGGGTTGGTGTGACGAGTATGGTCAAATGGGTTCATGTCTGGATTGTCCCGTTGAGAGTTTGTGTTAGCACAACACGACAAGAATAGTGCCAAACAAAATTTGATTTGGGCTATGCTAGCACAACATGATACAATCTGACATGTATGCTTTCAACAACTGAATGTGAAGTTGTTTAGGACAGGATTGACAAACCAAATCCTTGTTCATGGTAGTGGTACCAAGGCCTCTATGTTCAATTTTGAACATTTTGCATTTTGGTGTATTGCTGGTGAATTATTTATTTAAGAGAATGGATTAAAATACTTATCTACCTATAACTTTTAATGTATGTCTTATAAGCACACACATTCACTCCTACCCTTTCATGAAGCACTCATACTATATTCATGGGCAAATGGTTCTTAGCATAACATAAAATGTTTTGCAGTAGGAAAAAATGTTGTGGAATGTTATCTTGATTTTAAGTTATTGTAAATTTTAGTATTCTTATAAAAGAAGTCATCCCAGAACGAAGCCAGCAGTGCCTTTTCAAAGAAAATGATGAGGTGATTCTCATTAAGGTAATAAAAATCACTGGCAAAGGGTTACGTTGCATACATGGAAAGAGTACAATAGAAAAAACAACCAACAAAAGAATAACAACTAATGCCGTAGGAGTACCTGAACAGTTGAACTCACTCTTCAGAAATATCTTCATACTCTAAGATCAATGCATAAAATCCTCCTTTGAAAACTAAATTCATTTTGGTGCTTCCAAGTATTCCCGAATACCATATGCAGCCTGAAAACCAACTGATCTTGTTCTCTCTGCCATCTGTCTTTTGGTAAGCCCACTAAACAGTCACTTAGGTTTGATTGACAGGCATTGGATCGAACTTTATTCAGCTCCTCTGGGTGTGAGGCTATTCAAATGCTGTTAGTTATATAGCAGTTGAAAAATAGTCAACTGTTTCATCAAAGGCAACATAGAAAGGTCAAAGCAGGTCATCATCTGTTGCCCACTTTTGTAAAATTTGGTAATTACCTTCTGCACGCCAACCAAACCAAGAATCTAACTGACACTTCCAAACCATTTTGCAATATTTACATTTTTTGGTAGCTTGACTTTTGTAACAACTTCAAACCATAAATGAAACACTTTTTGCCTGGCAATCTAGCATCCATCTCAGTTAATCTGTAATCTGTGGCGGGAGAAGGGCAACTTTCAAGAGTAGTGCTGTCACAACTTCATCTCATTTTCTCTAAGATTCTTTCAAAATTGAAAGTTCCATGACCAATTGCTTTTGGAGTGAGTGCCCATAGAAGCAGCAACCTCATTCTTGTTGTAGACAGATATGGAGGCCCATGACCTTAAAATAAATGACCCATGCCTCCCATTAGCATGTATGCCCTTTACTCTCTCCTACATATAAGAGACAATCCTATATGGGAAGTTGATCTGAGGATTTGCCATCATATTGCCTTTACAGCTTATCTTGATCTGCAAACACACTTGCTTTTCCCATGACCATTTTGTTAGCTAGGCTTTGTTGAAACTCTGAATACGTTTAATGTCCAATCTCATTGTTGAAGGAGTTTGGAATGTCATCCCAGTCCCAGACGAACAGGTGAACTCCTTTCCCCTCTTCCTTGGCTCCATTCCATAACCATATGCACAAACGCATTTTCAATAATACTAGATTGTCATGGAATTTGGAATTTTGTTTTTCGGCCTTGTGATCTTTCAAATTTATGGCACACAAATGTAGACTCATCCTTCCTTGAAGCATGAATAGAGAGGGCTAGGTGAAGATATCTGACCTTAACCTTACAGCTCATTGTGCCAGCCAAGTATGCAACTCCACACACTCCACTTGAGTCAGCATGACGGAGGTTTTTCTAAAATTGATTTTGAACCTAGAAATCATTTCAAAGCTTTGCAGGAAACCTTATTGCAATAGTTGTTCTTTTGAAGCATCCCAAAACATCAGTGTCATCTGCATTCTGTAAAATAGAATTCTTAGCCTTTGCAACCCATCTCCCATTCTTCAAACCATCTGTGATAGCTCTCGCATGTTTGAATATTGGAAATCACTTTGGATTGATGTACACTATAAGTTAACAAATCCTATGCATTTGAAATTCTGTTTTGGATTGATGTATATCATATTTGATTCATTCTTTTTTCTGCCGGAATTAGTTATTTTATTTATTAACATATGCAATAAGAAATGAGTTAAAAATGATTTCATTTTGCTCCATGAAAATGATTTCATCTGAAAGTAGTATAGGAATTACACCAATTGAAGATAATATAAAAAATCTTCTTAGATGACATTTTAGCCTACAAATGTGTCTGTAAGGGAAAGAAATTAATTATCATAGTTCAAACTAAAGAGGTATAGGAAGATCAAAATAATTGTTTTAAAATAGTGAAAATGATTTAAATTTATATAATTTAATAGAAGATTTAGTGATGGATAGAAATAAATAGAAGAAATCACATGGTTAACCTCAATGGTGGGATTTAAAACATTGATTGATATTGTTTGTATTCATTAACATATGCTCGACTTTCAATTATGGCCAAGCATGCAATTTCTTTGCAGATACGTGACTGATAACTGTCCTATCCCACCTTTTTCATATTAATAATCATGCTTGAATAGGCTTCTTGCAATTTACATTTTCATTTAAAAAAGAATTTTTGAAATCTTCCAATTTATGGAAATCTACAGAGACATTTCTAAGCAGAATAGGGAGTCGCTATGGTATCATTTCTGGTTCTCATGAGAATCCCTTGTACAATGCACTTTGGGTTGCCCAAGCACTATTACGTAAAGGGTATTGCCATTTGCATCATTCATATTTGATTCTTCTCTCATATCACTATGTTCGATCCTCTAATCTTGCTATGTATTGTTGCTTCTATATTCTTTTGATATGCAGATCTGCAAAAACTGTGAGCAAACGCATTATTTTGTTCACTAACGAGGATGATCCTTTTGGTGGCATCACTGAACCAGCAAAAACAGATATGATCAGGACAACAATACAACGTGCCAAAGTATGTCTTTCAAATTCACATGTTTCATTCTTTTGGAAGGAGAACACATTTATTTGATATTTGCTTGCAGGATTCACGAGACTTGGGCATTTCTATTGAACTGCTTCCACTAAGTAGGTCAGAAGCGAAATTCAACGTTTCAACCTTTTATGCTGTAAGTTCTGGCCCTTCATTGCAAGCAGATATAATCGAAATATTCTGTAATTGGTGTTGAATCTTTACGTGGCTCTTAAATTGTTATCATCAGGATTTGCTCCAACTGGATGATGAAGAAGTATCTCAATTTATAACATATGCAGGTGAAAGGTATGGCTATCCATAGTGGTCATAAATGGAGTGCATGGTAGTTTTGTGGCATTTTCCTTACTATTTTTTTGATGTGATCATATATAGTTTCAATCACTTGATTTTTTGCATTGTAAGCTTTCAACATTGTTTGGCCTTCGTACATTATCTGTTTTTGATGCACTTAAAAAGATCCACCAAATCCTGTGGTCGTGAAATGAGTAATCTCAAAACTGATTATGGAAATCATTATTCTCATTCTAAATATTATGGTTAACCACTGTACCATTGGTGACTGTTAGAGCTAGAATTATTATTGTTATATGTATGTTACTAGAATGGTAAATGTGTTGGCTGGACATCCGTATAAGGGGTAACCTCTGATTATATATATATATATATATATATATAGTCTTTCATTCATTTTTTCTTAAATAACATGGCTCCAAAGTCTAGGTCACTCCTATATAACTGTTGTGAGCCCCTCACTTGTTGCTGCCATCATCAAAAGACACTGCTCACCAGAAGCCATACCACTCGCCCATCATGTATTGCCGGTCCCCCTGTTTGGCAAGTTTGATTTCTCCCCTGTCTAGGTCACCTGATATAGCTTCCACAGCCTGTCCATCCCTTTCCAGCCCCATAGTCATTTGTTATGTTATTTGTCTTTAGTCCCTTTTACAATGATAAGTCTGCCTTCTATCTTTTGACTATCAGACTGCAATGATTTGTCTTGTTCTAACAAAATGTCTATGTAAAAATGTTCACCACGATGGTCCTATTTTCCTGCCAACCATTAACATCCAATACAAAGTAAGATGGGCTTTCATCTTTTGTCCTGATTTTCTCCATCAGAATCTCCAGTTCCCTAGCAAAGTACCCAAGGTTTTTTTATTAATAAAAGGGTTCATGTGCTTAGATGTGATGTCTTAATCCAATCCATAGAACTTCAATTTGTTCCTTCATAGAATTGCATCTGATATATTTCTTGTTTCTGATTTCTAGACTTGAAGATATGACAAATCAATTGACAAAGCGAATGTTTAAGAAGCGTAAAGTGAAAAGCATCATATTCACAATAGCCAATGGGTTCTCCATTGAAGTAAATACATATGCTTTGATTCGCCCAACTTTACCAGGTGCATTTTGCAAGTTTCTTAGAGGCCATTTGATAGCAATTCTTTAGATCCATTGACTTAGAACTTCTAACATTTTTTGAAAACAATTTTTTTTTTTTTGGTGTTTTTTGTTCTAAGTGAAGCATTTGAAAGACTAGCATATGAAATTATTTATGCTTGGTTCAGCTTTTTTTGCATGTCTTGGTATCTCATGTACCAAATCTAAATAATCATTAACAAATGATCCTGTAGTGTTATAGGCATAGTTAACAAGGAAATTTGCCTTGTTGCCTCAAGCTGCTAGGTCAGCTTGGGGACACCTTAACCAGTCTCTGACTGTTTGGATTCATCCAGGTGATCATCTCAGGTCACCTTGACATGCCTTGTTGCCTCATTCACCTTGGTCACGTTGATCACTATTCTGAAATGTGATACTTTTAATGGTATTTTGATATCCCTCATCTTCTACTTCTATTCTCTTTTCTTTGTCTTTCCTTTGCTCGTTTCTTGTCTCTCTTCTCTTCTTGTCCGTTTTTTCTTTATCTTCTTTCAGTTTTCATACAAATAGGAGTTTACCTTCTACTCCCAAATGCATAGAAAAATTTTCTATTTCAATCTCTTGATGTTTTCTACCAGTCTATCCACACACATGTAAAGAAAGCTGTATATATTACTCAATTCCTCTTCGTTACCTGGAATATTTCAACCGTTCACTATCATATAGTGTGATTAAAAGAGGACATCTATATATAATGTCTTGACATCAATATTGTACTTTTTATGTAATATAGGTTTGTAATATTTGATTACATTATCATCTGATTGAATGAATACATCATTTTTATCTTGCCATACATGTTTTTTATAATTTATTGCCTTATCTTGATCAGACCATTGCCTTACCTCTTGCCTCTCATCTCAAATATTTTCAAGGGGTATTGCATAGAGATCTGCCTTCACCTTGATTAGTTTGGTTGTAGGATGGTCTATTATTCATTATTGTCATATGCCTTCATGTTTTATTATAAATTTTATATTTTATTTTCTGGCAGGTAAAATTATGTGGTTGGATTCTGTTACCAATCTCCCTCTTAAGGTAACTTAGAACTAGTTTTTTTACTGTTTCATAATAGAATCTACTAGATCAAAATAAAGTGAAGAAAAAATGAGATGGAGTAGGAAAAGAGAGGAGGATATTTGTTTCAGGAATTTTGTAGGAGAAATGTATGTTAGTTAACCTTTTAGCACATGCTGGCCGTCATGAGGCCTCAAAACAAATGCAAAACAAAACAAACTTCAACAAAAAAGTTTGGTATTAAAATATCATTGATATATTAAAATCTCACTATTGAAACACAGGTGGATATTATGTCAGCATCCATGTAAACCTACATGTGTTGATGAAATTTTATCGACATGTGTCAAGGTAGACTTCCATGCTTTCATGTATGCTTGAAACTTGTGCTTTAAATGACTTAAATTTGAAATTGAAATTTATATGGATACCTTTGTGAATGAAGACAAGCATCTTAATATGTTTTGATAGGTTATGGGCATGCAATAATGTGTATGACCTAATTCTTTGTATAAGGAAATCTCATTTGGTTTAAATTATGTAACTAGGATTTTTTGATCCAAGGACAGTACTAAAATCTTATAAATCATAAAAATACTAACAAATAAGTCAATGATAAAATAAATGCTTTGGTAACTAGTAATTACCAGTTCTTGTCAATGGCAAAAATTTTAAAAACCCATTGGCTAGGATTGTGGGAAAACAGAGGAGTAATCTAAATTGGATCGATAACCAGAGATGAATCCAAAGAATTAGACCAGACAGTGGATGAGCTTGACAAGCTTTTCACTTGAGACAACAAACTCCACCATGCTTGGGCTAAGGAAGCCATTTCAAAGAAGATGGGCCCATTGAATTCTTTGGACTCATTTGGGATTTGGAGGTTGCTTGGTGGTTCCTTCAAGGACTAATTAAGGTGAGGAAATCCTAAGGCCTCAAGTATGCCCAACATAATTGCAATTTGAGACATTGGTCTTAGATGGCAGCTTGCAGTTGATTTTGGAGAATGACATTGGGAGGGCCCATCAATCGTTGACATTCAGTGTGGTGCTTCTGAAAGAGAGTTGGTGAGATTTGATTGCTATCAGCTGGACTCTCTAGAGACTGTCCACTCAACCAACCAACCAACCAACAGCACATTGAAAGATTAATTGGTCAATGAAGCATTAGTAGGACCACCATCTCTACATGTTGTGGACATGAAATTTAAGCAGTGTGTGTTAGAAGGAACCATGGTGGTATAAAGGCCAAGGAGCATGAGAACAATAGAGTTTAAGACCCCACAAGCTCGATGATGAGGGAGACTTAACAAACTCAAAGGCCAATTTTGACCCATCTCATCTTGATGACTTGGCAGTTTATACTCCCCATCTTTGCCTTTTTGGCAACAAGGAAGAAAACATGCTCGATTGACCAAATTCAATGATTATGGCTAGGTTGGTCTCACTTGGGGTGATGTTAGATGAATGGGTGAAAACTTCAGGAAGCCTTGGCCAGATTTGGTGCACGAGGAGGAACAAGATCAAGACACAGAAGACTGATTTAGTTTTCTGAGTTCTTGCTTTTTTGAGTAAATGGGTCGTATCATTTTTTTGGGTATGTGGGGTCCTTTTGAGTATACAGTTATATGGGTTGTATTTTTTTGAGTTTTTTGGAGGCCCAGGGGATTAGGGTTTCTCTTTTCTTTATTTTTCCTTTTCTAGATTTTAACGATCATTGATGAGATTCACCCTACCTTTCTTAAACAAATAATAATATCATGTCCATGTGGTTGGGTACTTGGGTTCTTGGACCTCATTTTCTGCCTATGAAGCAGCCTTCCAGCGACTGGGAATAATCATCTTGGTAGGATTTTTTGCCGTTTACCAGTATGTGCATATATACATACATACTTACACACAATTCAGCCTCAAGTTATTCATCTTGTTTTGTTTGTTATATATACATAAAATAATCTGTTTGTTCTTTTATGCAGTCAGAAAGGTCGTTCATATGTGCTGACACTGGTGCCTTAATTAAACAACCATCAAAGAAATTCTGCTTATATAAAAGGTCACTAGATTTATCAGCCTTTGTTTGTTATTATTATTTAGATTTGTGCTGGTTGAGAAAATAACTGCCTACTGATTTTGGTTATTTTGTGATGGCACATTTGAATATTTGATGAAGAAACATGTGATTTATTTTGGAAATGTAAATCTGATCATAGCCTCTGTAAATGACCAAGCAAGTGGATTAGTCATGTACTTGGTTCTCTTTGTGTATCAGACTATGATATGCATGGCTAACTAGATATCCTTCGCAAGTCAAAATTTCAAGCATTTTCACTTTTAATGTTGGTTTTTAAGGTTTTAGGCAACCTGGCGGATTTTCCTTGTTAGAAAAGGGTTTTACTGGCCCGTGATGTAATTTTTTTTACTTTATACTCAATCCTGCATTATAGTTCCTTTTCTTCCCCTCAGCAAATAGAGTTTTGTTCAGTGCAGATTACTATCTTAATTTCAGTGTCTTTGCAACAATCATCATCAGCATTTTCCAATGCAGTGAAAACATCATATTTTCAGTGGACGAGCTTTCCGAATTAAAAAGAGTTTCTGATCCTCATCTTAGGCTTTTGGGATTCAAGCCACTTAGTTGCTTAAAAGATTATCACAACTTGAGGCCATCAACATTTATTTTTCCTAGCGATGAGGTGACACAATTGAGTTTTACAGGATTTGTCTTTTTTGAAGTGTTATAACTGTGTAATAATCTGGTACCTGTAATTCTTTTCCTGAATTAGATTATGCATTGCTACTTGCTGCCCTTGATTTGAGTTTGTAAAACAAACGTAGAAGTCCATTTCAATTGATATTATCTATGCAATTTAATTATGATTTTAGGGAAGCTACAATTCCTGAGGATGTTCTTTGGCTTTATCGTATGGATAATTGATATCAACATATGACTTGAATTTTAAATCTGATTCTTGAAGGGCATAAATGCATGGGCTAGTAAAAGAGTTCATCAGAGACGTACAAGGTGCCAATTTGTCATTACAAGGTTTCTACATATCTGTTGTTAGAAGTTCATATCAGAAAAAGGGTAGACAGGACCCAACCTCATACCTGGAAAGATATCTCTACTCATAATGAATTGTTTTTAAGTTAAATATTCACATTTTTACATGATGTTAGAAACAAAAGAGGTCCAAATGAACCCAAGTTCCACACATCTACTTGATCCAAAAAGAGATACATGTAGGATTTAAGAAGGCACAAGTAAGACAATGTTAGAAAAACAAAGGATATGATTTGAATTTATATATAGAAGTACTTATCTGCTCATAATTAATTGATTTTGAATTAGCTGTTTACATTTTAACATTGCTTAATCCTATCTTTCTCAATAGAAAAGCTATTCATATTCTCTGCGTTTGAAATATTGGAAAATGTTTAATAGATAAAACTAGAGCTTATGATGAAGATGGATAAAATCCCCTAGATTTGATCTCATAATGCTTAAAATCAAGAAATGAATATATGAAAAAGAATCATGTCTGGCTATCATATCGAGTTTAGCCTTTTGTTGTTAGATTTTGTTGGTGGATCTTAGATTGCCTTGGATAAGTTGGCTGGCCTAGTTGATGCCAATGTATCTAGATCTTGAAAAAAACCGGATTCCATAGAAGGTTGGGTTTGGGGTTGGAGTTTAGACAGTTTAAACCTGATGGACCTATTCTTTTTTTCTAAATGTTTTGATGAGTTTGCCTTTGAAAAATGATTGTTTTTTAAAATTGTTGGAGTGACAATTTGAACCCATGACTATTCATTGAAAGTATTTATAGCCCAAACCACTCACCAACAAATTATTTTGTTATGGTTTTACAGCAAAAATTCTATAATAATCACTAAAACTTCGAAGATATTCTTAGTGGATAAATCCAACCTGTTTATTATCATCTTTACCAGACATGACTTGGTTTGTTCACCTGATTCTAAACAAGTTAGGTTGGGTAATATCTGAAATTAAATCTAGAGTTCAGGTTGAGCTTTTTAGACCCATTTATTAAGTGGGTTGTGTCCAACCTGATCTGTTCATGAACGAGTCAGAACTGAACCAGCCTGATCAGTTTGACAAGTCTACCGTGTTTGAGGATGACCAAAATTATCTAAAATAAAGCATCATTTCTGCCATATCTACAAATTACAAAATCATGATTAAGGGTCTGTTTGGATCCACCTGTTTTTAGTAATCAGTTCTTAACTTTTTTATAAAGGCTGGCTTTTATGATGTATTTTGAGAAGCTATCTTATTTAGAAGCTAGAAACTTGTCGGTACAATATTGATAATATGTTAGCTTCTAAGAATAATTGTAACGTGCACTATCTATTTTACTATTCTTTTCACTTGATAGTATGTAGATATATATAATATCATGATATTTACAGTGTATATTACATTGCAATATAAATATATAATATGTATATAATTAACATATTATGTGTATATATGCGTGTTCATATGTATTTTACATACAAATATAATACATATTTTATACATGCATGCTACATATGTACACTTGTTATATACATGTCACATATGTAACATTACATATAATATATTATATGAGGGCAATGAGTGCATAGGTGTCTACGCCCATTTGGGTGTTGGTACTTCATTTGACAATAAGTGTGTATCAAGGGAAGGAAGGGGGATGGCTGAGAATCTCAGCCGTCCAATGTTGGCACCTACATCCAAAAAGGATGTAGGTGCCAACATTTCCCATTTTCTCATATTATATATTGTAAATATAGTGTATGCAATCATTTTATAATATGTTCATGGTGCACATATTACATGTATGTAATCATTTCCATATTTGTGTGTTGGCATTTCTTATAAATAATATTGATATTTTATGTAAATATTTTGATTTCGTATGGATAGTTTTGGAAATAAAAATTCACTCATAAAAATGAGCTTTTCCAGATGTATTAGAACTTGTACTTGTGTATTCAAAAGCTGAGTGCTTCTGGCAATAGAGTCAGTATGTTTTGTTTTGAAATCACTACTAGCTTTTTGCTTTTAGAGGCTGACCCAGACTTGCTACCATGCACAGCCTAAGATGAGTGAAATGTCACATATGGCGATTGTGGGATTGACTCATTTTAGTTTTGAGTCAAAGTGTAAAATGTTTATTACTACTAAAAAAAGAATTTGTAAAGAGTTGATAAAACTCAAAGAATAGTGATGCTAAAATAACTGAAATAAAAAAAGGCTGAGAAATCGTGGTTGGATTTTTGGAAAAAAGGAATGATGGTGGAAAAGGTCGCACAGCAAAGTATCAGACCTTGTTTTCTCTATAACTCAGTTATTTTTGGCACTTGGCAGGAAATTAGTGGAAGTACACAGGTTTTCATTTCTCTGCACAACTCAATGCTGCGACTTAAAAGGTGCTCCTAGATAATCTTATCACTATGGTTTAGTGTTGCATGCATTGAAAACTCTATTATATTTTTTGAACTGCCAACCAATTCTGATGACCATCAAACTTTTTGTTCTTTACTGTGATATCAAAACCCTTTTTTACACGTTGCATATGGATGTTAAATCCTATACTTGTTTCTTGCAAGAGCATCCATTCCCTTTATGCTCATTACCTTCATTTTTTGCAGTCTGCATTTATTAGATGTTATGCTTACAGAGAGTAAATCTTTTAATTTGTCGTTACAGGTTTGCTGTTGCATTCTTGGGTAACTCAGCTAATCCACGACTTGTTGCCCTCATTGCCCAAGTAAGTGGTTGTCTTTCCTTTCTTTCACTTTCAGAGGTAACGAAAGATCCATTCACATGTAGAAAGGCAAGCACCCCAGCAGACTTTTCTTTTGTATCTGAAGTCGGAACAATGAATGAAAACTTCATTTTTCCTTTTTTAAATATTTATTTCATATTTTAAACAGACAAATCATTAATATCATAGACTTTGTCAGGCCGAGATGGTCTCTCATGGCGGTCAAGTTGAGCCTCCAGGAATGCATATGATTCACCTGCCATATTCTGATGATATTAGACATGCCGAGGAGGCAAGCATTCTTCTTCTGTGTTTTTATCAATTTCAGTGTCGTGTTGCTTTTCAATTGAAATATTATACTTGAGCTTAACATGCAGTGCCATATTGATGTTGATGCTGTGACACCACGAGCAACAGATGATCAGATAAAAAAGGCTTCAGTTCTAATGAAAAAAATAGACCTGATAAATTTTTCAGCCTGCCAATTTGCAAATCCTGGTAATTATTACTAGTGAAAAACGTGTACATTGCCATGGGAAAGAGTTTTATATTATTGATCTGTTTTGAATATAAATCAGTTCTAAAATAATGTAAGGTTTTAAAAATTGTTAAAAGACCATATGTAAAAATTATGGATTATATAAAAATACAATTCAATAACATGGACAGCAAAGACCAATCAATACCTTCCATATAAACATTTTTAATATATATAAATAATTTTTCATTGAAAGATACAAATAATAAATTTTTACGATATATGTAAGTAATTATCCATTTATAAATGCTTTCTAATATTTTTATAAAATCTTTAGGTATATTTAAATCTTCATTTTCATGCTAGAATGAATCAAGTTTTTAA
Organism: Cymodocea nodosa; assembly: GCA_036874045.1. NCBI lineage: Eukaryota > Viridiplantae > Streptophyta > Magnoliopsida > Alismatales > Cymodoceaceae > Cymodocea > Cymodocea nodosa. The sequence continues at coordinate 1,170,983 of CM072335.1, forward strand.
GATGACGTCTAAGTGAACCAATACAACACACACTTGAATTGATCTAAAATACTAATATATAATTGATTTAAAAATTCTTAAAATTTTATGGCTTCTATGATGTCTCTCATAAAGAAATAATTACTTTTTTGTTAGTTGCGAGTATTTGTTTTTGGATTGAAATCTTATCATCATTGTATTTGAATGAATGATTAAGATTCAAAGATTTTGATACCCAACAAAATTCTATGGTACTCCCATGCACTGTTTTGAGAACGAGATTGGACCAGCTAGTCAGATTGGTCCAATCGTGAACCAGGAGCCTTCCTGGTCCAACCACCTACTATTGGACCGTTTTTACGGTTCAACTGGGGTGACTGGTACAAGGTGGTCCAATTGGCAAGATTAGCTTTTCTAACTGATCTAAATGAATCAGGTAAAAAGATAGATTGATGTTCTTGTGTTTTTCTTGAATGATGATTTTTTTAATAATTAATATTTTTCTTGAATAATCTGTGGTTCTTTTATCATTATCATTGTTTTTTACTTTTTTTATCATGATCAATGTCTTTTTTCGTATTATCATTATCCTGTATAAATTTATAAGAAGATTCATAATGGTATGATAAATTTGTTTTTGATGTTGTAACCACGAACATGTGGTGTTTGTTGGAAAATAGTCTCATATGGATTTAATTAAAAGATGAAAAATGAGTTACTATGGAAAAAGACCTCTTTATTTGTTGTCAATTAATTTTTAGTTGAATGTCTACATTTCAATGTAATATTTTAGAGTAGAAAGATTTTAGCGAGCTCACACGTCTACCCGAAAAAAGAAGAGCTGTTGTAATACCTAAAGAAGGTCACAAGAGAGAAGAAGTGTTAAAAAGTATAGTCTCACATGGACTACTAATTAAAGGATGAAGAATGAGTTGATGTAGAAAAGATCACTCTAGATATTGTCAGTTGATTTGGAATTGGATGTCCCCATTTCAATAGTGTTGTTTGAACTCATTAATTTCCATTAATGTATTAGAGTAGGAAACTGAGAAAATGTTCAATTTTATGCATTGGACTTTACCTGTAATATATGAATGCGGAAATTCACATTATAAATGGATACTCTAAAGGAGAATGTAGTGATGGATAGGAACAAACGGAGAGAAATTATTCTAAATGGAATGACTAAATTTCTGTGCACTTTTGATGTCATTATTATGTCAGAAATCGTAGGATATTGCTTGCCCTACTGATTATGGTGAATCTAGTGATGCTTTTACACCATGTTCATATGATTCCGACTATAATTTTGTGCAGCCTTGCAAAGACACTATGGGATATTACAGGCTATAGCTTTGGACGAAGATGACATACCTGAAATGACTGACGAAACACTCCCTGATGTAGAAGCCATGCGCAGGTAATAGGAAAGCATTGGGTCTATTTATTTCATCTCTTCCTAGTTCCGGCGGTCAAATGTCATGAAGCATGAGCAGTAACTTCAGCATGTGGAAGCATTTGTTATGTCAAGCCCCACATTTCTTTTGTAGGCCTGGAATTGTCAATGCTGTTGAAGAGTTCAAAATTGCAGTTTATGGTAAAAATCATGATCAGGAAGAAGCAGAATCTGCTGCATCTATGGTTTCTGGAAATGATGCTTCAAGAAAGCGCAAAGCTATGCTTGAAAATGCCATGAAGGAAGCTTCAAGTTATGATTGGCCTAATTTAGCTGACAATGGAAAGGTGAAATTGTTTCACCCTTTTTTATCACAAATCCAATGCCCATCAGTGAAAGTGCCGTGCATGCTTAGTCTTTTGTCATCATCATTTCCTTTTAAAAATTCAACAGAAATTTCCTCAATGTCGCTTTGGTCTCCCAATAGCTAAACATCATGTAGACTATGTAGTGTGACTACCTAAAAGTAAATTAAAAACTTTTTATATTTTATAAGCTCCCATAAATCATTACTTTCTGCATTTAATGTTTCAGCTGAAAGATCTAACCGTTGTGGAGTTGAAGTATTACTTGACTGCCCACAATCTTCCTCTCACTGGCAAGAAAGAAGCATTGATCAGCAGGATATTGACTCACATGGGAAAATGACTACACGGGGATCAGCAGGCCCTCTAAATGGTCACTGTGAACCAACCTTTGTTTCAGGTTCATTTTGTACAAATTCGAGTTATGTATTTGGTTACTCTCCTCATGGAGACAACCGAATTCTTCCTTGATCTACCACACTAATAATTGTTAAACTTAATCTTTTATCAAAATCAATCTCGCTGTTCTCTACCTTCAAGTAATGGAAATCCTAGACCTCATCACATCCATAGTTGAAATAGAAGATGGGTTGGTCTGTAGAACAATTATTATTGGCGGTACGTAGGTTGTTGTCGTCCAGTTTTTTTTGGTGCATGCTTTACTTGTGAACAATGAGCGGTCGTTAACTTTCTAAGCTTTAAGAGATCGAACACATCCATGACCGATACAATTAAAATTTCTTTGGAAACGATATATGGTATGGTGTTATACCAAAATACCATCTTTTAGCTAGAGGAACGTTCATACGTATCCCACCTCCGATTCGATTTATCCACGTCTAACGTGAATCTTACCGTAAATTAATTGTCGGAATCATGTGATCAACCTGAAACTAGTATCGATCGATATCTGCAGTTACGGTTTGAAATTTATCACAAGCGTTAAGACTTTCTGTCAAATCCGGGGCCGGGTTGCCTTTTTTGCAATAGAAAACGTGGAAATCATTTCAACATGCGGATATGGATGCAAGGAACTGAGAACATACCTGCACACCACTTTTTAGTTTTATGTTTGGTGATCTTAATCTTAATGTAACGCAATTAAATTATATCGCAATGTTGGATAACCAATAAAAGATCCAATCAATTTTATCTCATGTTAGTTATTGAAGAGATGTCTTGAAGAATTTAATCCCTTAATAATAATAATAATTAATTCAGGAACGTAATTAATCAAGTAAAACCTTACTGTTTTGGGAGGCATTTATTAATCATGTGACCATATACAAAAACACGTAATCACTTACTTATCATAAGGTATCTATATTCATCTACATGTAGACACCACTTCTCTTAAAAAAACATCCATTGGTTTCTCGTACGCGCGTTAGTATTATATATATATATGATCGTTTTCAGAAGATCCTTGGACGGACGGTAGAAGTAGAATCATGAAACTACTAATTAAAAAAATGCATTATCATCCCTTGTTTCCTATTTTACCAAAAATTGTTTCCATCTTCACCTTATAAATAAGTGAATAACACGTTCACATACGTAGACACAGAGAGATAGAGGTAGAAAGGAAGAGAGAAGGGTTTGGTCTCCTCCATGGCTGCTCATGTCCTTGTGCTTCCTTTCCCAACCCAAGGACACATCAACCCCATGCTCCAATTCTCCAGACGACTGGCCTCCAAGGGCGTCAGAACCACCCTCCTCACCACCCATTTCATTCTTAACTCCGTCCCAACCCAGCCTCCCGTCGACGTCCTGCCGATATCCGACGGCTACGACGAAGGTGGCTTCGACGCCGCCCCCAGCCTCGAAGCCTACCTCGAAAGCCTCCAAGTCTTCGGGGCCAAGTCTCTATCCGACCTGATCATCGACTCACGCCTCTCCTCCCACCATCCCTTCACATGCCTCGTCTTCGACACCTACGTCCCGTGGGCCGGCAAAGTCGCCCACTCCGCCGGCCTGTCGGCGGTGGCCTTCTCCACCCAGTCTGCCGCCGTCAGCGCCGTGTACGACTACGTCAACAAGGGGCTCATGCAGGTCCCCGGCAACGACGGCTTCGTGTCCGACCCGGCGCTCGGGCTTCCGCCGCTCGCTCGATCGGAGTTTCCGTCGATGACATTGGGGGAGGGGCAGTACCCGACGCTCACCCGCCTGTCGCTAACGCAGTTCGAGGGGTTCGGAGCCGCCGACTGGGTGCTGTTCAACAGCGTCGAGGAGCTGGAGGAAGAGGTGAGTCCCGATTTCCGGCGAGCAACGAAACACGTGCATGGGCGTCAAGGAACATGAATGCTTGCCGTCACAAAAGTAGAAAAGTTTATATTTTTTATTTATAATTTACGAAGTAGAAAAAGTTCCAATCTTTAAAAAAAAATTAATATAAATATACAAAAGTGAGCTTTTGCATTAATTGAAATTGTGAGAGATAAAACAAAAGTAAACCATGGAGAAACCACAAATATAAATAAGAAACCAGTAGTTGTGTATAGAAATACTTTTTTGTTTATAAATGTTATAATGCTTCCTTAATTCAGATAATAATAATAATAATAATAAATCCATTTTGATGGATTTATGGTATGAGAGCTAAAATTTTGTGTTAATTAACGGTAAATTCTATTATTCAATTATGTATGTGTATATCCCAGAATAAAAGACAAAAACAGTCAGTCATATATGTGCAAAACTTAATTTTTAAAATTCATTATGAATCTGTTTCCTTTTTTGTCGATGATTATAATGTCTACCATTTATATTTAAAAATAAGGTTAGCATCAAAGAGTTCTATAAAAATAAAAAAAAAGTCTTTTAACACATGTAGATTAATGTATGCTATTTAATTTATCCAACAAAACTATAATATTGAACAAATGAGAGATGATTAGGAGACATGCTGATCAAGTGACAAAGTGATACAAATATGATGAGAAAGTAAACTTTTTTTAATCTTAATTAGTAAGAAAATACGGGGTCTTCGTTATGCATTACCTATTGCATGCATCAACGAAATTTGCCATCTTAATCATATTTATATCAGACGATTGTGAACGCTTCATTTCATTATTCCCTGGAATAATCATAATCATATCACACCCTATGGATAAAGTCGTATTAGATTTTTTTTTTTTTTTACTTGCATGTCATCAAAAAATTTGATAATTACCTGTATATCATTAAAAAATTAATTCACATTTGATTTTTACTAGAATATTCTTGTATTCAATATTGTATCAAAGTTAACGATAAATATATCAAATAAAATGAAGATCTGTTTGGTAAGATGTAAGTAAATATGAATTAATTTTAAATGATATATAAATAATTACTTCTTCTTTTTTCATGATATGTAAATAAAAAATCTAATATTTTTAGAAGGTGATTGTCAAATAAAAAAGATTTTTGGCACCAACTTAATAATTGTCAGGTGTTCGGTGCCCTGAAGTTGCACTGGCGAGTGAAGCCGATCGGGCCGACGGTGCCGCCGGTGGCGGTGGACAAGCGCGAGGGCGGCGGAGAAGCCTACGGCATGAATCTCTTGAAACCAGACGAGGACGCTTGCATGAGGTGGCTATCGGAGAGGACCGACGGCTCCGTCGTGTACGTCTCCTTCGGCAGCTTCGCGAAGCTCGGGGAGGAGCAAATGCAGGAGATAGCGCAGGGTCTCCGTCGGAGCGGCCACCCATTCCTGTGGGTGGTGAGGCCGTCGGAGCTGAGCAAGCTGCCGTCGGGCTTCGTGGAGGAGATGGCGACGGAGGGGAAGGGGCTGGTGGTGGGGTGGTGTCCGCAAACGGTGGTGCTGGCGCACCGGGCGACGGGGTGCTTCGTGACGCACTGCGGGTGGAACTCGACGCTAGAGGCGCTGAGCCTCGGGGTGCCGATGGTGGCGATGCCGCAGTGGACGGACCAGCCGACCAACGCCAAGTACGTTGAGGAGGTGTGGGGTGTAGGGGTGAGAGCGAGGGTGGACGGGGAGAGCGGGGTGGTGAGGGGGAAGGAGGTGGAGAGTTGCGTCAGGGCGGTGGTGGAAGGGAAGATCATCGGAGGCAACGCAAGGAGGTGGAGGGGTTTGGTGAGGGAGGCGTTGAGGGACGGCGGGAGCTCCGACGAGCACCTGAACGAGTTCGCCGATTTCGTCGTCAACACCAACAATAACATGGCCATCTAATCACTCATTCTATATCGATCCTTTTTCCATTAGTCGTGGATCATTTTCGAAACCATTTTTAAACAAATATTACCGTCTGTTTTTCTTCTTCTTTTCAACATTGAGCCTGATAATATACACTGCTAGCTAGTTTATCACAATCTAAATATCACACGGCGGGGTTGATCAGAAAACCTTTCGAACCAAAAACTAAATCATAACAGACGCCTGTCACTGTAAAAAGCTCGAAGAACAAGGGATCCAGCATCCTTCACAATATTAATATTTCCATAATGGGGGGAGGAATCAGAGAATTTTTTCAATCGGATTATACGATATATAAAAAAAGAAAAAAGAAAAACAAACCTCTCACTTTCTCTGGAGTCTCCTGGAAGCCCCAAACAGCAGAGCCTTTCCGATGAGACCGGTCTGAAGGCCACAAGCAACGGCCACTGCTCCCCCCACGGCGATCCATCTCCAGTCAATTCCTATGTCCTTCTTTTGGACATCGATTTCTTTGCCACTTCTTTCTCCATCCAACAACAATTCAGGATCTGATGTAAGAACCTGGTCGGCCGGAATCTTGGTGGTGGTCCGGGCCAGCAGTGCACTTCTGGAAAGTGGCATCTCAGACTTCCTAGCAATTTGATAGGCTCTCATCCCAGACTGCAGTTTTTTGACGGCACCCCACATGCCATGGCGTACACCAACCTTTGCAACGTCCTTGGGAATGCCCATGTCCTCGTAGTGCACAAGGGTTACCTCACAGGCCGACAGTTGTCCATCTTGTTTGCGAGATTCAACTATTGGTTTTGACGAGAAAATTCAGAACAAGGAACACTACTTTCTAAATAAACAATCACATTGAAAAAACATGGTTATAAAGAAAAACACATCCTATAGCCATGAAACCATCTCCGGCTGTAATGTACTCAGAGATGTGCATCTATCAATGAATAGGAGGGCATTGATGCATAATACATATTGATGCAGTCAATTGTTAAAACAAGCCAATATGGACCGGATTGTAGGTTATTTGGGTCCTAGACCCATTTAAGCAAAAACCTGTACAACTATTTTATATTACAAATAATTTTGAATCATCAAGTAATCACTAATCAATTGACAAATTAACTATAAAAAAAAACCTTTGATCAGAGTAGGACGCCATTTTCAAAATTGAAAAAAGAAAAAGAAAGAACATAAAATTGCATATTCCCGAGTGATGAATTTCCTCTGAAAAACTGTCACTAATTATTTATTGGAAGCTTGTGCATGCAGTTTGCATGAGTCCAAAATATTTCCTACTTATTCATCTACTTTATTTTATTTCATTTTCATATTTCAATTAAAATCTAATAGGGTTCGCGAGTTATGTGCTTTCCAAGTTTCCATAGATATGTTAGCAATGTCCAATTCAGATCAGGAATACCTCCTGAGAAATTCACAACAATCTTCAATAGTGTGAAATCGTGAAGGTCCATATAAGATAGTGAATGCTAAGACAGCTATAGCTAAGATTCTAAGATTCAACCTACCTGCTTTGATGCGCCAGCTAGAAAAATATAGCTCCACACGTCTTGGCTTTTCACTTTTCCTTAGTGCTGGATATGGCACACCCTGTGCAACACATCATTTGCGTTAACATGGTATAAAACTTTTTTCCATTTTGTTTTTGTATTTTATTATACTAGCACAGAACAATAAATTGTCCTACATAAGTTAATAATCTTGGAAAGCACTCTGATACATGCACTGTACAAGTGTATCAGTTTTCAAAGCCCATAACTTTCAGGTCATAATAAAGCAACTTTACTGTTGCATCAAGACTTACCCTTTGGTTCTAATCTCTGACGGTTACCTGCATTATATTTCCAAGTTTTGATTACTCAATCCTAAGGTGTGCAAAGCCATTTTGTTTGGTGTATAAAGCAATCAGAAAATCCCTCCACATTACCTGACAATCTATGCTGGTACTCATACAGATGTACCAGTATTTGTGCATAACCGTGATATTGGAATTCTTCTACTTTTTTCAACTTTGACCTCTAATAGTTTTGGATCTATTAGGTGATCACTATTCAATTGGATTGAATATAACACTTAAGTGAGAGTTTGCGCCATTGAAAATGATGTGAAATAATGATGATAAATGAATTCTGTCCAATAAATTTGCTTCATCTTTTGCTGCATGTGTTTGCATTTCTCATGGAAGTGTAAGACATGTCCCAGTGCTAGTGCACAAACTTTTGGATAATAAATTTGTTTATTTCAAGACTAGTTGTGTAGTACCATAGGGGTGAGTGGTGCCTAGGGTGTGGACCATGGGCTCTGCCTAGGGCACGGGGTAAGGAGCCTGAAGGGTAGAAGATACAGTGTTGGGGATTTCTAAACACCAGAAAAACTAATGAATTGAAGAAACGCCTCCAGTACTTGTCAAAAGTTTTCTAAAATTGATACATGAACGGATGAATATGTAATTGAAGATAGACAGCTTTAAGGATAGATAATTTCTAAAATTGCACACAGATAACTTTAAGGTCTAAACATTTGTCAGGAGGTCATATGATGGATGGTAGAAAAGTGAAATACCGACCCCATTCACAAGTTGTCAGATAATACCTTTGTTACACAGTAAAATGTCTTTCCAGATTCCCAGATCCTCCGGCCCATGATATACTCACGATCACTGCAGAAAAAGGGGAACTACAAACAACAGAAAAGAATACTCAGCATAAAGCATCATCCATAAATGATTTATTGTGGGAATAAATGGTGTGGAAAGTTGATATAAACCTTTTTTATCCAATGAACAATCATTTCTCCAGTATGAGGTGCTTCCTCCAAAACTTTGAAATGTGCAAGCATAGGATCCCATTTGAGACGAAAATCATCATCCCAAAAGAAGTCCCTAACGAGTTCTGGAGTTGCATCTTCAAAAACAGTTCTGCTACGGTACATGATTGGTCCAACCTGACAAGCATAGAAATGAAATTGAGATGCATTTTTTTGTTGAAAAAAAAATCAAATAAACAATAAAATGATTTCTATATGTCAACATGGTTGACTAAAAATATATACAAACAAAAAATCGATGTATGAAGAACAATTTTAAGAACAAGCCTTGTTAGAGTATATTAATAGAGTTGTTTGTATTGGGCTTAATCCCACATTGCTAGAGTTGTGTTAGTCATTTACTTGTAGCCTTTATACATAGAGACATTGTCTTTACTATTAAAAACATACTCAACTTCCACCTATGTTTTTGTTCCAACATGATATAAGACCATATATTTTTGAGAATCAAAATTGTGAGAGATTTAGGTAAGGAGGGAAACTCCGGCCATTGTTGCCCACCCTCCTCCCCATGCCAAAACCCTAATGACCATTCACCCCAACCCTAGCTCACTTCCAACTAGCTACATCTCCAACTTCTGCCTAAGTTGTCACTGCCACCACAACTCACCCCCCTGAATCATTGATAGCTGCAACCTCCACTGGTCCTCCCTCCCAACTACCACCAATGCAGTAGGTATTGCACCACCAACCCTTGATGCCACCCCCCTCCCCTCCCATCCTTGCCACACTTATTGATGGAGGACAGATGCACTTTGCACATCTCTCTCCTCCACCAACCATTGCTGCTGAGTCATCAACTTTGGGAAGCTTGACAACTGCCAACAATAACTTGGAAAGTACTAGTACTGGACATACGTGCATGGAAACCTGCTGTCTTTGCAAAAATGTCCAAGCCACCCTTTAGAAACTTACCTTTTTGTGGCTGGAACATTAGTGGTCAACCATTAGAGTCAACACCAACTTTCTCCCCAATAAACATGGCTCATCTAATGTCATTTTTTGAAAAACTATCCTTCGCCTCATTTTGTGTTTTGCCTTGTAATTAGTGGATTTTGATGAATGCACCATTGGTGGATTCCAACATTACTCTTCTTCTTCAATAAATAGCAATTGATCGTCGATCGTTGCCTTCTTTCCTGTTCGATTCTACATAAGGTGGTATTAGAGCTTGTAGTCAAGCATTGGCAATGGCACAACTGGTCACATGTGAGGAGATCGACTAAATCCACCTAGCACTCCAACATTTGATGACCATGGTGACATAGCTCGTTGAGGTCCAACATACATGTCCACCTAGTTGCCCTAACCTACCCTTTTGGGATGATCCTCACATAGCTTGTGTGCCTCATCGACCCTACCAATGGAATGACGATGACTCTTTCGACGACAGCAAACCATGTTGACATCCCGTCCTTCAATGACCAACTCTACATTGAAGAGTTCCTTGATTGGCTCATCGAAGTCGAGCAATTCTTCAAATACATGGAGATATCAAAGGACTGCAAGGTTAAACTTGTGGCATATAGGCTAAAAGGATGAGCATCCGCATGGTGGGACCAAGTGCTCTTCCATCAGGCATGCCAACAAAAGTAGCTACTTCGTGTGTGTTTCCTCCCTACCGACTACAAACAAATATTGTTTACACAATATCAACAATGCCAACAAGGCATGTGCTGAGTGCTCAAATATACTCACGACTTCCATTGGCTTGTGATGATCCAAAATCGAGTGCCAACGAGGATGACGAGGAGGTCGTGGAATTTGCTGGCGAGGGAGATCACATTTCATGTGTTACTCAACGCATCCTCCTTAACCCATGGGTGGATGACTCATCTCAATGCCAAACTCTATTCTATACCTATTGCACCATCAATAACAAAACTTGTGATGTCAACATTGACAAGGGAAGCATAGACAACATTATCTCATGTAAGGTTTGTCAACAAACTCAACTTGCCAACCATCAACCATCCTCAACCATACCAAATCAATTGGATGTGATGGGGTGACACCACTTGCGTAACAAAATCTTGTCATGTACCTCTCTCAATTTGGCAACGTTATTCCAACATCAGTTGCGACATTATTGACATGGATGCATGTCACCTTATCCTTGGATGACCTTGGCAATACGATGTCAACATCGCGCACCACGAAAGGGAGAACACCTATATCATACAAGTTGGCGATGCATAAATTAAGCTTATGCCTCTACCTACCATCGACAACAAGGATCCCAAACCCAAGCACAGTTTCTTGGTGACAAATGCCACCTCATTCATTGAAGATGTCAAGCATGTACTAAAGGCCTATGCCTTGGTTCTCAAGGACAACAATGAGGGGTCCCAAACTATTCCCCCACAGGTCCAAACTTTATTGCAAAACTTTGATTCTCTTTTGTAGCAAGAATCGACGGAAGGATTGCCACCCTTGCATGATATACAACACCGCATCAACTTGGTGTCGGGCTCACAATTACCCAATCTTCCACATTACTACATGAGCCCCATAGAGGTGGCCATACTTCAAGGATAGGTCAACAATTTGGTGTGCTAAGGCTTGGTTCGTCCAAGCCTCAACCCTTGTATCATCCCCACCCTTCTCGTCCTAAAGAAGAACAACAAGTGGTGAATGTGTGTAGATAGTCATGCTATCAATAAGATCACAATTAAATATTGCTTTCCCATACCATGCTTGGACGACATGTTGGACATGCTAGCCAACACATAGATCTCCAAACTTGACCTCAAGAGTGGCGGCTACCAAATCCGCATTTGTGAGGGGGATGAATGAAAAACAACTTTTAAGACAAAGGAAGGTTTGTATGAATGGCTCGTCATACCATTCAATCTTTCTAACGCACCTAGTACCTTTTTGAGACTAATAAGGCAAGTGCTTAAACCATACATTTACTGTTATGTCGTCATATACTTTGCCAATATTTTGATATATAGTCAAAATGAAGCAGAGCATCTACTCCACTTAAGGGACATTCTTTCCTCTCTTCAACATCATTCCTTATATTTAAATGCCAAAAAATGCCAATTCATGACCTTACAACTATTACTAGGTTTCATCATCAATTCTCAAGGTCTACACATGGACAATAGCAAAATTAAGGCTCTCAAGGCTTGGCCAAGACCCACATTCATCAACAAAGTTAGGAGTTTTCATGGATTGGTTACCTTTTACCATAGGTTTATTACCCATTTTAGTAGTATCATGGCACCAATTACAAATTGCCTTAAAAAGGGCAAGTTTCATTGGACTACAGAAGTAGATGATAGTTTTCATTTGATTAAAGAAAAACTAAGCACCACCCCTATTTTGGCACTTCCCAATTTTAGGAAAGTGTTCGAAATAGATTGTGATGCTTCCTTCTCCAACATTGGTGCAATGTTATTTCAAGAAGGCTACCTAGTTTAGGGAGAAACTCTCAGAAACTCACAAAAAATGGACCACCTAAGGTTGAATTTTATGCAATAATCTGAACTATCAAAAATTGGGAGCACTACCTTATTCAAAAGGAATTTATCCTACACATCGATCATCAAACACTCAAAATTCTCAATCAAACAAGCACAATTAATCAAATGCATGCTCAATGGGTTTCCTTTCTCCAAAGGTTTACATTTGTAATCAAGCACAAGGCTGGAAACTCAATAAAGTTGTTGACGCATTGAGTCAACGGGCTTGCCTTATTTCCACCATGCAAATGGAAACTTCCAACTTTGACCATATCCAAGATTTATTATACAAAGATGATGCCGACTTTAAAGATGTGTGGAACCATTGTTCCCAATCTCTCCTCGTCACTAATTTTCTTTTGCAGGAGAGGTTCTTTTGTCGCAACAACCAACTTTGCATCCCATCTTCCTCACTATGGAACAAGTTGGTGAGAGAAGTACATGCAAGGGGCTTGGGAGGCCACCATGGGCGTGACAAGACCATTGCCTCCTTGAAGACACACTTCTATTGGCCTTAATTGAAGAGGGATGTTGAGTGCTTCATATGACACTGCCTTGTCTACGAAGTCGCTAAGGGACGCACCTAGAACATCAACTTGTACACACCGTTGCCGATACCACACACACCATGGATTGATATCTTGATGGACTTCATCTTAGGGCTCCCAAGGACACGAAAGGGTTTGGATTCTATCTTTGTTGTGGTCGATCGATTTTCTAAAATGGCCCATTTTATTCCTTGTAGGAGGACCACAGATGCAAGTAACATCACCACGCTCTTCTTTTGAGAAGTTGTCTGCTTACATGGCATCTTGCATTCCATCACTTTTGACCAAGACTCGTGTTTCCTCTCCCACTTTTGAAGAACTCGATGGTGACATTTTGACACCTCTTTGAATTTTAGTCCCACCTACCACCCTCAAATGGATGGACAAACCAAAGCCGTCAACCATTTGCTAGGCAACCTCCTCCATGCCATCTCCGACAAACATCCAAAGCAATGGAACAAGGCTGTCGTGCAAGCTGAATTTGCATACAATTGCATGGTCAATTGATCTACCAGCAAAGCTCCATTCATTGTCGTTTATGACCACCATCCATCACATGTCATCGACTTCGCTCCACGGCCAACCAACAACAAAATTGTTAATGACCTCCTAGCTACCATTTGTGAGGTCCATCAAAAAGTGCATTCCCACCTATAGCATGCCAACGCAGCGTATAAGACTAATGTCGATTGTCATCAACGTTGCAACACGTACAACATCAACGATGAGGTCATGGTATTCTTGCACAAGGATTGCTTTCCAACCGACACATACAATAAACTCAAGAACAAATGGTACAACCCTTGTCGCATCAATGACAATGCCTACGTCATTGATATTCTACCTTCCTTCTCCATCTCTTCCACCTTTAACGTGGTAGACATCTTCATGTACCATCCACCAGCACCACATGATTTTGATGGTCGCTCAAGGTTGAGCTCTTCTAAAGTGGAGCCGTTTGATGGAGGACAGATGTACTTTGCACATCTCTCTCCTCCATCAACTGTTGCTGCTAAGTCAACAACTTTAGGAAGCTTGACAATTGCCAACAATAACTTGGAAAGTGCTAATACTAGACGTATGTGCATGGAAACCTACTGTCTTTGCAAAAATGTCTCAACCACCCTTTAGAAACTTATCTTTTAATGGCTGGAATGTTAGTGATCAACTCTTGGAGTCAACACCAACTTTCTCCCCAATAAACGTGGCTCATCTAGTGTCATTTTTTGAAAAACTATCCTTCGCCTCATTTTGTGTTTTGCCTTGTAATCGATGGATTCCAATGAATGTACCACTAGTGGATTCCGACATTACTCTTCTTCAATAAATAGCAACCGATTGTCGTCATCACCATCAGTCGTTACCTTCTTTCCTGTTCGATCCTACATAAATTATTGCCCCATCATAGCCACCAAGGGAGCCTTTCCAATAATCTCTCCCACTATCACTAGTACATTTTGGCACCTCTCCCACATTGTGCCAACTTCTTCCCACTATAGGACAAGTCATCGATAATACATCTCCTCTCCTCCCACCCTAGTTGCTATCAATAGTTGTAGATGAATATAGAGATGAGAGGAGTGGAGAGGAAGTGAGACACATGAATGTAAACAAAGGGAAAGGGAAGGGGAGAAACAAAAGAGAAATGGAGAGAAGTTTCTTTTGAAATAAAAATTGTCCAAAAAATCAGTGGAAGTAAAAAAAATCAATTTCACAAAAAGATTGTGAAGGTAGATCATCTATCTGTTTACTGTCACTGATTATATCATCTGATGGTTAATATACTACTATTTGACATATAGTTCTTAAATTTATTTCAAATTATTTTAGTTATTGTTACTTCTACGACAACTATTACTGTCTTTTGCTGTTGCTACTACTGCAACTAATTTTTATGTTTTTCTATGTATCTGTTGTTTTTAGCTATGTTTAAGTTTATTGAGTTTATCTGTTGTAAGCTAAGGAGAGTGCTAGAGTATATTAATAAGGTTATGCTTGTAAAGTGGATCTAGTTTGACGTTAGTAGAGTTGCACTCATCATTTTCTTGTAGTCTTTATACATAAAGACATTATCTTTGCTATTAAAACGCACTCAACATCCACCTCTTTCTTTATTACAACAAGTCTGAACAGCAAAAATAACCATCTAGGGTTAAAATGGTATGGTATATATTAGTAACATATAAAATTCAAATACACTGGATGATCATCACCAGGTTTGCATCATACAGTATCAAATGAATTGTATATCTTGAACAACGCCTTTTGGGGTCATTGATTTTCTGAATTACTTGTGAGATATACGAGTGCCCATTTTGGGCACTAGGAACCTTGTTAGAATTTTGGATTAACTAGGATATAATAGCCAATATACTGCATAATCTTGGTTCCTGAGTACTAAGAAGTGCACAAGATATTACCATTTTAAGATAAAAGGAAGTCATCCAAAATCTTTTTTTCTTAGATTATTAATTGCTGAATTCCAGAATCTGCAAATTTCCAAACTCTTCAGGAAACATAAGATTTTTTACCTCAAAAACTAATGAAACAGACTACTTGTACCGATTATTTAGAACAATTGGTGATTAGAGAGGAATGTTTTTATGTTCTCACTTTGCAGGGACAAAAAAATAATATGTATGCAATTTTTAGAGAAACATTTGTTGTACTTGGAAAAAGTTTTCCAAATACAGATTAAGAAGAAAAAAAAATAAAAATAAACATAGAACTATTTGGAGATATCTTATCAATCAGTACTAAGGTAAAAATGACAATAAACAGGAATTGGTGTCAAATAAATAGAGGTGGGAGCATGATTTACCTCAGGCTCATGATGCCATGCTTGATAGATCATGTTAGAAGTCTTGCGCTCCATCAAATTCTGCCAAAGTGTCTCTCCAACTTTATCATCTAGAAGATTCAAGAGATGATCTAAATCCTTCACTGTGACAATCTCTTCATCAATTCCCAATACCACAGGATTAGGCCTGATATTTAAGGATAAAAATTCAAAATCATATGCCTCTTCAATATTGGAAACCAGGATAAACCAAATATAGGTCGCCTACCTATCAGGAATCATGTAACGATAATTTTTTGAGCATAACTGGTTTTCAGCTAATAGTTGATGAAATTGTGTAGTTCATATATATTCTCACAATATAGTGAGCAAGCTAGATCGATGTGCTTAACAAGAAACTCATGAATGAAAAATAAGGATGATAATAACTGTTGATCAGAATAAGATGTTGTTAGACTACTAGTTTATTAATGGTCTATGGATCCCATTACATGGATAGTTATGTAGCCACCATAAATATGCAAACACCCCTTAATAATGAAACACATTTCCTCTCCAAAAATTGATACCAGAGCCTTCTCCTAAGCCCAAGTCTTCACAACACCCAAAAAAGATCTCCTTGCCATCCACCTATTACCACTGCCCAGTCCTCATTCAGTCAGTTGTTGGTTGCCTAGCCGTTATTTAGACTGCCACCATTATGTGTTGTCTGCAAGTTTGTCTAAGGCTGTGTGCATGTTGTAGGAGAATTGTTTTTGTTGTTGTTTAGACCTTGATGTGTTGTCCAGCAATGTTCATGGTGTTCTTCATGAAAATCGGTGCTGTCGTTGAACGGAACCGCTTTTAACACAGAACATGAACTTCTTCTATCAAAGACCTTCTATAGTTCTATCTTCTTAACCACTTATCACCTAAACAACCATAGGCATCTCTCCAATTCAAAACTCCTAAGGTCGCAGTAATATATTGGTTAAACTCTCGTTAAAACAATAGATCTGAAATTGGCAAGAAATATAAAAAGCGATTCAAACCAAAAAAGACTTCTCCTTTCCCCCCGCATAAACTCCTCATAAATCAACTCTGACTCCTGAAACTCCAGCAGGCAAGATGTTAGCACCTTAATCATGTTATCAGATCAACACAACAAACAGAAAAGTCGATACGATATAGACCACAACCTAATCCAACATTCTTAAAAGATATTGCTTTTTAAGTATACGAATATGAACAGAAAAAACATCAGATAAACACTAGAAACCACGGTGCCAACTTCTCGATAAGATCAACGAAATGGGAGTGGAAAAGACTAATCCTCCTGACCTCAACAACCCACAATCGGCAGCATCGGGTACCGCCTGCTGATCTCCCACCACCTTCGTCTCCCCATTTGTGCCATCACCGCCTCCCACCTCGGTCTTCCCCTTCCCATTAAAGTTTGCCCAGAGCCTGCTGCAAACGGAGAAGGCGGACAGCGCGGTGAACGCGAACCACAGTCTTCTCGCCCCCAGCCCCGGCGGAACAGCAGTCCAGAGGAACCGTACCTTGCTACGGAGGCCGAGGAAGAGAAGCCCCGTCCACCTCGGGCGCCAAGACCAGCCGATGACCAGCCCAATCATGACAGCGAGCCAGATCGGGACGGCGCAGAGGAGGACGTCGATGGCCATCTCCGCGACCGCCGGGCGTCGCAGCATCTCCAAGAGGTCGGCGTACATGGAGTCCATAGTAGAGAGAGAAAGTGGGATGGGAGAGGAAAAGTAGGAATGGATTGGTTTCCCAGCTACATGAGAGAGAGAGAGAGGGAGGGAGGAAAGGGAGGGAGATGGGTTTGTTACAGAAATAGTAAACGGGAAAATGGATTATACCCACTAACATTTAAAAATGTCGTAATTATTTATAAAATAATTAATTTCAAACTGTAAATTTGTTAAAAGTAATGTCTTGGTTATGATTTAGATATATGAATTTATAATTTATTAATTGTAAAAATTATATTTAAAATAAATAGACTCATTCTTTGTAAATATCTATTTTAAATACAATGTTCACTGTTTTATAAATTTAAATTGATTTACAACATTTACCGTAAATGACTGAACTCACAGGAGATAGAATAGATGGTGCTGATCTTGGATCAATACGGACATTAAGAATATAGATGAAATCACATAATTTTAATTAATTTAGTTTATTTAAAGTTAGTTAATATTATTTTTCCAATAGGAATGCCTAATCTTTTCATTTACGTTAAGGTAAAAGATGAACTGTGCTAAATAAAACCCGAAGTAGTTCGATTAGTCGTTGTGGACCCTACTTTAATTACGGTTCGGATTTTAAAATATTGATCTCGGCATCGAAACAAGGGAACTGGCGACTGTCGCCCACCCGTTTGTACAGGAAATAATTTATGCACCCTTACAACGCTGGATACTTCTGTGCTTTGGGAAATTTATATCGAAAGGTTATTGTGATGGAATATTTGAAAGCTTGGTTGAAGAATATCCTGGCATCGATCATCAACACCAAGCATGACGTCTACGGTCAAATGATTCTTTTCCCAAAATGATAGAGGGGAGAGCGCTAATTAAACTAAAGCACAATTCATCGTCTGTTGTATTTCAAATCTTATATTTATATTCAAGTTAAAGTACTGTTATTATCAAAAAATAATAATAATAATAACAACAACAACAAGAACGTCAAGATAAGCAGGTTTGTTAATCATGATCGACTAAAGAAAATCCTATTGATCCGATAATTAATTGAAACGATTAATTAAAACCCGTTGGTAACATAAATGATAAGCAAAAGTTAGTGACAAGAACGATGACATCGTTTCTTATTAATTTTACTTTCTTTTCGACCAGAAAATAATCTTTATTCTCTTGGTAGATTCCAAGAACCTTCCTTTTCTTTCTTTTTTCTTCTTCTTAGTAGATATTGAGAACCTCCTTGTCACCACCTCCACTGTCAAACTCATCTTTACGTTTCCTGCCGCATCAGTTTTGCACTGCTGATCGAGTTTCTTTTTTAGTAACCACCACCACAGTGATGAAAAGAACAAAAATACAAGTGTCGAATACCAGAAGATGTAACATGTTCGTCATTGTTACGACTTCAACATGTTCGTTTGTGTTGAGTTGCATGAATGAATGGTTCCTGCGCTACACCTTTGTAGACAAAATATATATACACATGAGATTCAACAACACTAGATCTTCTTGGCATCGTGGTAACAGAGAAGATGCCTCATGGCAATTTCATGAGAAGGGACTCAACTACTGCAAAGACAACGTGAGTGAGTAAATGAGATGCGAGACAACTTCTTGACAATGCATCTCCTTCCCGTTTGTTTTCTCTTCACTCTTCATGCTTCGGTGGCCTTCACAACACGTGCAGCCTTGGCAGTAGAAGTAAGGTCATGAAAATTCTTCGTCTTACCCAGAAGTATTTCAATCTGCAAGAAGCGGACAAGTGTGGAAAGCTTGATCGTGATCACATGGATCAGAAATGTATTCAATGGCAAATATCTCAATATGCATCGGCAACGAGGCAGACAAGGGAAAAACATACCCTTGGTTTTAGAATTACACGCCCCTTTTCTTCATCCTTCGAATCAACTGTGGAAGTCATGACATCTGCTCGGAATGAGACGAAAGTTAAAGGCTTCCAAGCATTTAGGTTCATATGAGCGATTATGCATGAATTGCACTTACGCTTCTGGATAGCCAACCCATTGTTCCTCAGAATCTCAGAAATGATCACCACTGTGCTAATAGCTGCAAACAAAACCATCAAAAGAGAATAGTGAAATAATACGACGATATCCAAAACTCCAACTTTCAAAATTTGGCAGCACCTTCTGAAATGACTCGTCTATGTATCAAACAAACACAACCAACTCGTACGCAAATCAAAAGATGGCTTCCAAAATTTCCGCTTACAAGAAAGCATAGATGGCGATCACGTATAGTTCAAAATCACCAATTTGGAAATATGCACATTATGCAAGGAACAGAAGCCAAAGGGAAAAAGAAACAAAGATAACCAATCGGAGCCACCATACCCATGCCCAGACCTGATAGGACAACCTCGTTGTGCTGTTTCATAACC
Organism: Cymodocea nodosa; assembly: GCA_036874045.1. Lineage (NCBI taxonomy): Eukaryota > Viridiplantae > Streptophyta > Magnoliopsida > Alismatales > Cymodoceaceae > Cymodocea > Cymodocea nodosa. The sequence continues at coordinate 1,190,663 of CM072335.1, forward strand.
TTCTGCAGAAATAGAATCTCCGAACGTAAGTATTGTGAAGTTGGTAAACATCATCATCAACTAACGGACAATATTTTCAAAATACTTGTAAAAAAAGTTAAACAATCTACAAGAAAAAAAAAAACAAAATTCAATCTCATAAAGCCATAAAAGAGGCACATGGAACCAACAAAACTGGCATGCGCGGATACAAACCAAGGGTATACAACATGAAAGTCGAAAGAACAACACTCTCAAAATCATACCATTCCTAGACAATCCACGGTAAGAAGAAATTATCTTCCAAGGAAGAAAGGCCAAATTCCGTGCAGACAAGAAGAACAAACAATTCACACACAAATCACCTACATCAAAACTATCAAAAACTGCTCACATTTCTTAAGAGGAAGGAACGATCATCCCCCATATCCGATGAACCAGTGAAGAAGAGAAGAGACGATCAGAAATCTGAAGGACAAATTGGAATAATTCTCCAAAAAGCAGTAAGTTTGCATCAATTAATTAATACGATATGGAATCTTTCCATCACGCCATTCAAATGCAGAAGCTATGAAACAGCCACAAGCAGGTGAAAAAAAATCCACATCTCAAGTCCTAACAAACCAAAACAGGAACCCGTAAAAATCCACCATACGATCGACCGAAACACGAACTCCTATTGGCGTTCACGAAACGATGCGAAATCACAGGTATATCACGAGGATCGGAGCAACGACAGATCATGAAAGCTACAAACCGCCAACCAAAGATCAGGAAAAAGAGCTGCAATCGAAGAGAAATAACGAGGAGGAGGTTGTTGTTTACCTTGGCGAGTTTGACGTAGACGTACAGAGGCTTCTTGTTTGTGGAGACCTGAATCATGTTCCTAACCCGTAGACAGGACGGCGACACCTCCCCAGCCTCTGGCGCCGCCAACTCCTCAGCCTCCTCTGCAACGACAGGTTTCTCGACGGCCGCCACGTCCTCCGCTTCTTCCGGTACCGCAACTGGTGCCATCATTTCCGATCTCTCTCCTTCCCTCTCTTTGCGAGCGGGAGCGAAAGCGGAGGACGTGGATATTTATACTGGCGCCTGGGAAAACACGTGGCAATATATGGTTGGTAATCCACCAAACTTCTAACGGTCTTGGGGCCCACCTGCTTTTCTATGTGAGGCGCCTGGATTTGCCAGCGAGACGAGCTGGAAGAGTCTTCGATTGACACGTGGCGTGCGACTATTGGATTTGACGGTGGATTATTGCAATTCATCGTATAATAAATATATTGGGAGGAATCATAAATACGTAATAATTCAATTAACTTAATATTCGTAATTTTATCGAAAATTAAATTCTAATAAACGTAAAAATTATTTGCTCTTAATGAAACGGAACGTTAATGACACCATCTTTTGGTTAAAATTTTTGTTTAAAATCAAACTCAACTACTTTGTTCACGAACATTTTGGAAGGGCTGAAGATAAGTGTATCATCTGTTGTTTCTTCTAATTGAGAGATGTTTTTATCTATTGAAATAAAGATTTATCTAATTCCACCTTTATTCGTATCCCGCAGTAGACATTTCTCTGTTATTTTATTCGTATTCCCCCATGGAATATGAAGTCAAAATGAAGATATTGAATAAAAAAGCTGATCATGTAAGGAAGGGCCACGTTCTAAAGGAAAATATTAAGCCCCAAGGATAAAATATTAATCCTATCTGCTGTGCTTTCTGATTTTTCATGTGTACCATTTGATATCATAGTCTAAAAGAGGATTCCATCTGCAAATCCTGATTTACACACTCCACGGTTGAATAATCCAGTAAAGGAGCATCGATCATTGTTCTCCGATCAACAAATCTGAAGAACAGCCCAACAGAAGCCAATATGGAGAGCAAATGATAGAGAATGAATGAGATCGAGAGTATTGCAATCTGGTTAATTTTCAGATGAAACAGAATGAACTTCTGTGATGACGATCTCTCTTGGCTTTCCCAAAAAGCCAATTTGATCAAATGGCAAAACAATGATTTGTGGCAAACGGAAATCTGGGGAATAGAACATATAAGATAATTTTCCATCCATACCTGCCAGTGATCGAGATGTGTCTCAGAGTTCTTCAAGAAAATGTTAGCCGTCTTTTGGATTCCTGAGAATATTGATTTGGGGGGAATGAAGCCTGGTCCGAAACAACTAGCATCTAATTTTGATGAGACCAAGAGGTCTAATGTTTTCGAACCAGACAACATTCCACTCAAATCTTTCCAGACCGACATGGGAGGAGAACGAGAAGAGCTTGAGCAAATGTTCAGACGACAAGAGGAAAGCACTTGATCTGCCTTCTTAACTTAGAGAAGGAACTTGGAAATATTCCTTGCTGCATCGTATGGGACATGTCCATGTGCCTTTTCGGGAAACAACGATCTCTCATGGTATGGGAGGTCATTAACTTGTTGCCTCTCTTTGAATTTAAGGGGCCAAACAGACTGCAAGAGACTATGCCAGAGCGTTTAATTAAGATTTGATGCAAGATACTTTCACCACTCAAGGTTCATAAGCTTCAGGAACACACTTAACGAACATTTCCTTTTACGCCTCTGTAGCTGAAAGATTCTGATTTGGTGAATGATCAGTCATGCATGGTTTAGTTGACATAAGATACCCCATTAGTTAATAGCTAAAGCAATGCATGGAAGAAAATTATATTTCTTGAATCAAGCAATTACACAAGGATCCGTCCTAATCAACATAGGGTGTTCCATTCTGAAGCAAAGCATATTTCTTTTTAACTCTCCACTTGAAAAAGAGAAGGCAAAATGAGGTTCGCATGAAGGGAACCTTCATCGGTGGCAGCATACCGCAAGTTATTCTTGTTATTATTCCAAACTTTAACCTCAAGCTACAATAAAGAGTGAATAACTTGTTTCGATTATGCTTTATAATTAGAGAAGACAATTGGACGGTGCCTTATCGTATCAATACTCTCCAATCTAATCAAACATTGCCGATGACCAATACAATATGACTTTTCAAAGCATACTGGGTTCGCCATATGAAACCAAATCATGCCTACACAGTTTAATTTGTAGCACGCGAGTCACCACAATAAAATTCTTTTCAATTCATGTATCACTTATATCAGCAATACGTCAAAAATCAGATAAAACTTTTATTTATATCAATTTTTAATATATTAATTACAAAATCTGTAAAACCTACTATATTAAAATCAACATGGCATTGTAAATGATATACCAGTTTTAATATAAACTTTTAAATTTTACAAATTTAATATACTAACTCTACCATCACTATACTAAAAACACGATACAATCGCAAACCAACACAATTAATATCATACAACCCATTGACATGACAAATTGCAATGCCAAAATTTCAAGTTGCAGGTTGCAATTGTGTTAGACCCAGCAAGCTGCATTCAAACAAATCAGAAAACACTAATGAATTCTTCAATAACTCAATGGCACAAGAAATTGCTCGACTTACCTAACCGGTAACCACTAAAGATCAACAAGCATACAAAATGGAACTTAAGCATGTTCTGTTTGAGCACGAATAAGCAGAGCTTTATATTTCAGTGCTCAAGATACCCATGAAAATGCTACATGGTTCTCACCGAAAAATGGGGGAGGTGAAGAAATTCGCATCGCACGTTACGGGATTGTTCAAGTTCAAGATCACATTGAGCATGCTAAATTTACATTAGTAACACACATTGATCTTACAGTTCCCCACCGTAATAGTGTTCACAGCAGCAAGCAAGTTGGCTTTGTAAAACATGGAATGGTTGAAGGAACTGAGACGCTATTCCGCTGTAAGACCACCATTTGCCTCCGCCATCACTTCAACAGGAACAGGTTCTGGACTCTGTACTTCAGGCTTTATGCTCCTTTTATCTCTAGGAGCAGCATTAGCATTTTTAGTACCAGTCTTTACCTTTTCTTTTCTACTATCAAGGCTGTGACGACCTACCCTACTTGAATTGGCATCTGAGTTATTTGATGGCGCAGCAGTGATTGCATCGTTGCAGCTCTTTCTCCGAGTGAATTTTGGTGATTTAGCACGGGTCAGAGGCAGCTGCAAGAAAAACATAAATAAATTCACAGTATCACAAACTTAAATTGGCATGTAAAAAAAAGAAATGACGAGCAAAGGATCAGGTCTCCTCGTTCAAATAGTCGTTATGGAGATAACAAATGGAAAATTCCAGTGACCATACCTTTTTAAGCTCCACCTTGGGAGGTGGGCCCTCCTGGTAAAAGCTAGGAATGGGGTTTGCTTTAAACATTAAGCTCTTCCTCAGTTGCTTGAGAGCTGCCTCTCGCTCCTCCTGGAAAGTGAGGTTTAACGCAAATCAATGTGCTTGACGTAATCCCATCCGGACACCAATATTACAATCACATTTCTTCTCTTTTAGTCGCAGAGTTGTCTTTGCGATTAATTAGATTTTGGGTAGTTTAAATTCAATAACAAGGCTAGGAGTCTAGGCAATGAATTCAGCTAAAACCTTGTCAAGAACAATAAAGAAGTTCAAATATCTCAGGTAAATGGAATGTGAATTGTTTTCCTTGCCTCTATAATATAAATAACAATAAAAAATACATGACATGATTATTGCTTCATTGTGACCTCTTGGTCACAAATTCAAATCTTAGAAAACAGCTTCTCCATTTATAAGATTGAAGTTGCATACACCTGGACCCTCCCTAGACCCAACGGTGGGAGAACCTTGTGCATTATGTTTGACCTTTTCTTTACATGATATGAGTGTCATGTATATTTCGTATTTTTAACATAATATAATTTATAAAAAGACAAATCAAAATATTACCTTTATAAATGAAGATACTACTTCCTAAGATTCCAACTTGTAATATCTAAATCACAATAGAAAAATCTTACCACTGTGTCAAAACTTATCTTCATATTCATACATTTTATAAATTTGTGCATCTTTTATAATATCAAAAAATGTACCTAAAGCAATCTCTAGGGAACTTTCCAAAAGATACCTCTTATTTATTTTAATTATTTTTATAAATAATTAATTTATAATACAATCTATTATGTATTAAAAATTCAACTTAATCTAAGCTATATTCAATAAGATTTGATGATTGAAAAAATCAATGATCAAAATCTAACAAAAACCGATCAACACTAAGACCTTTAAATCAAGAATCAATACTTATTCAATTTAAGTAAAACATTTATCCTATATTTATTGTTATGGTTATTTCTACCCTACCATATATCTATGGAGAGATATGACGGTGCCTATAGGGAAAATAACTTGTTATAACACATACGCACACACACATCCCATTATCTCTAAGATTCATATTACATTGGGTATATCATTGTGATGGGAGAACAATGTCCTTTCTTCATGCGTGTAATGGAGAAGTTTGCATCGAAGAGGATTGTGTATGGCTAGAATGGAATTTGATTCCTCCTATTAGAAGGACAAATCCCCACGAAGAAGTGGAATTTCATTCCCATTGGAATCATTATTCCAATTTCTTTTTGTACCAAACATTCGAATTATGGAATTCCATTCTCATCCATCTCCCTCAATTCTCATGTACCAAACAAAACATTATTATGGTATAAAATTATTGGCATTGAAGGTACAAACCTTTGTTCTAGCTTCATTCTGGCTTCGTTCAGCCTCTAATGCTTGGTGCTTCTCTTCTAATTTTGAGTAAAACTGAAATTTATAACATGGGAAAACTCAGATTTATAGAGGAACCTACTCATGATTTAATAAAAAAATTATACCTCTCTTCTTTTCTCTGCACGTTCACTACATCTAAATGTAGGAGCTGAAGGCACAGTGACCTTGACTTTCCCTGTTTTCATTGATGTAGTAGTTCTATAGATGCTTAGGAAAATTTAAACTGATTCCAACAAGCGTAAAAGATAAACAAAAGCACATGGGAATTGATGAGGATACGAAGAACCAACAAAGTTGGCATCTTCATCACGATGTTTCACACTGTCAAAAGGTGGAGCCTCCTTTGATACGAGAGGAGAATTAGCCTGGAAAACTAGCAAAATAAATTAGTGCTGAAATAAAATTTTGCAAGAGTAAGGAAAATATACAACATCTAATTTTCAAATAGGGAAGGATACCATCATCAAGACCAAGAAAAAGAAAACTGTAAGCATCCTACCTGAGTCTTCTTCAGCCAGTTTGAGTGCTGTGCATTATCAGCACTAGCTGGTCTAATTCCAATTTTAGCAACAGAAATACCAGAAGGTCGAGCATCCATGTTACACTTTTCAGTTGTATGAGAAATCAGTTGTGGAACAGTGCTCCGTTGGCATTCATTTCCAGAGTTCCAAGATTTCGATGTTGCTTTACCATGAACTGATCTTTGATGACTCTGCTGACTAGAATCATCATTTCTTCTCTTGTCTGATGATGAAACAACCAAACTCGAAGTTTTAACACAGAGCATTTCTTGCTCCTTGTGTGAGTTGTCATCTTCACGACAATTTCTTGATTCAACTTTTTTAGCTGGTGGTGAAGAGTTGGGAACGCCATCCGTACTCAGAGATTGTTTTGAAGCATCATCTTTATTTGGGTTACGGGAATTAGACCCAATAACAATACAATCTGATTCATCATCAGTTGTCATATCTAGAAACTCCTTGTCCATTGACTGCATGAAACAACTGCATTGTGCTCAGTGGTTAATGGAACAACTCAACAATGTTTCAAGCAATGGAAGATGGACATTATAATGATTGAAAGATTTTTTTTTGAAGAAAAGGGGGGTTGAACAAGGTTTTCTGAAAAAGAGTATAAATAAAAAATAAACATGAATATATTTACATGCATCAAAATTTGACAAGTGAAAAGACTGATTCTCATTAATCAAAGTAAAATCACCCAAAAATGGGCTGATCAAGAAGATCTGGCCATGCAAAAAAACAGAAGAAATAGCCCACTGAGGACCCCACAATAAAAAACAACTGATTAACCCAAAACAAAAGCCCACCCCCAAGTCTCGTACAAGGTAGTGGCTAACATGTCTAACTCTTCTTACAAACGCTTATGCTTTTGCCTGAAACAAAAGCCCTCTCCCAAGTCACGTACAAGGAGGTGGCTAACATGTCTGGCACTTCTTGCAAACATTTATAGTTGTTGAAGATGGCACCATTCCTGTTCAACCTGACAGTCCTGCAAACTGCATGCACCAGTATGAAGCAAACAGTTAGCAGGTTTGTCCAAAATATGATGTCTACAAACTCTTCCATTGATGGGAAGTCTAGCCCTTTATTAATCACTTTAGCAGTCAGTGCATCCACGATCTCTTGCTTGAAATACATTGGAAGAAAAGATGATAGCATTCCTCTTGAAGGTTGTCATACAAGATGAACTTGAAATCAGAATCTGCAATCTACTTGCTCCTAAAGACCTTGCTTACTAATCTGTTATGCATAAGAAGCCAATTAACAGTTTTACTTTCTCACTAGGAACTAACCAGAACATACCTAATTCCACAACATAACATCCTGTCCCTCTGAGGTGCTCCCATCCTTAATAATCCCAGCAACAAGGTCATCTCATCAATCTCCACAGACTTTAACCCATGACCAGGAACCTTGTGTGAGACAACCAACACCAACCACTTTAGCATTGAAATCTCTAACCAAGATAAAAACCCTCGGGAACTCCTTGGATAATGTAGCAATTTAGCACCAGCAGTCTTGCCAGTACATGATCAAACTTCCATCTTTCAGATGGACGGAATCTAATCTGGGACTGAAACAAAGGCTGCAAAGAAAGCAAATTTTTCTTGAAGAGTGAGCTGAACTTTCAGTGGTACTATAATATTTGCTGTTAATGACCGTTATCCATAGGCCATTGCATTTTATTTTCCAATGCCAAAGCCATTTACAAATTATAGCACCATTAAAGATCTTCAATGACCTAACCCCCAATCCTCCATACTCTTTCAGTTAGCAAACCTCCAGCAAATTCAGCAATGTATCCCAAGGTTTCTTAGGTGGTTCCCTTTCTACAATCATCTACTACACTTCCTTTCCAGAATGTCAAATGGATCTATTTTTCATGTAGGCAATGTTCAACCACGTTGTCATGATTATGTCCATTGTCCAGAGATAAAAGATGCATTGTTTCATGGCTAGTTTCAAATGCAAACTAAAGGTAAACTAATGATGTAAGATCATTTGACTAAAAATTGTCATATTGGAAAAAATTCACGTCTTTCATGAAGCCGGTGACCGAGATAAACAAAACTCAGCAGATTCGAATCCCTCCCTTCAACGAATCCCAGACCTTTGTCCGAATCCTTCTACTCAATAAGCGTTGAGAAACACCACCCCCAACCACCCAAAAAGAATCATCTTCGATCTAGCGAAATTGCGAATTTCCTAAGTATGTTCCACTGAAAAAGACCCCCAAAAATCCAGACATTAAAAGAAGACCCTCTCCGGATACCCACCCACCCATTTTGGTTGCTCTTAGTTCTTAACGTCCCACATAAGACGACCAAAATACCCCTGCTTCCATCTTCTGATGCACATACTTTTTTTGTAATATTTATCATGTAGAGAAAAAAGAAGGGATGATTTAGTGATAAAGAAAGGTGGAGAATTGAAACCGACTTTCCAGAATGCCCTTTCAGATTTTTTCTGACTGGGAGTCTTCAACCGCATGGCATTCGTCTTTATCCTCGTCTCCTCTCTCCCCCCCCCTCCCTTCCCCCCCCAAACAAAAAAAAAAAAGTGGTGGGGGTGGACAAAACGGCACTCTCCGAACTCCCTATTCTTCCTCCACAATGCAGACCAAATCGAGCAACAACGACCGAGACCCCAAGCCCTCTCCGTCAACCGACCTGAACAACACCCCACTCCAGCTCCATCGAACCCCGGCACACACGAAATCCGCGGAATCCAAGAAACGCACCAGATAAAAAAACCAGAACAGCAGAATCCACTACACAAAGAGTTACCGACGATCCGTGGCCGAGATCCAAGATCTGCTCGTCTTCTCCAGTCTTCTCTGCTCTATGGCTTTCCCCTTCATCCATCTCTCTCTCCTGCGCACAAACCTCCGAAGGACAAGACACCCCCCGGATCTCCAGCAAAAGCCATTTATAGGCCCGAGGCAGCTCGGACCGCATTTGGTCTGAAATTGTCCGGTTTTGTTTTTAAACCGGGGTTTTGCGATTAAACCGGCTACAAGTCACCGTTCGAAAATCTCCCGTGGGAGACCACCGGTCCAAAGTGGACCAGACCAACGGTCCCACCTCCATCTTCTCCCACAGTGTGAAAAGACCTTAATGTCCTTCGGTTATGTATAATCATCTTCTGATAACAGTGACTTTTTTTTACGTTTCTTATAATTTAAATTTAGAAAAAAAATTATAAATTTAGCTGTATTTATTTAATTAAAATATTGTAGATGGTTAAATTTTTACGTACCATTACTCAAAATCAATCTTTTTGATTAAAATTTCATATCGTACACAGCTAAATTCAAACATATTCATTTGTAGGTGTTATAGGTATATAATTAAATAAATCACAAATAAAAAGAAATATTGTAAATAGTCTTAAATTATTCAGATGACAATTGAACTTTAGTTTATAAAAGTCAATTTTCTCTACTCATCATTAATTTATTTTAGTGGAAATTTCATAATCATTATGAATATTTATTAGTGCGTAAATTTTGATGACAATGAAATGAAATTATAATATTTGGTACTCTCTTGATTTATCTATTCCGCGCTAAATTTCACTGTTGAAACAAGTTGGTGATTGACAAATATTTGTTTTACAAACTTTGTCTTTGAACTACATGATTTTGGAAACTTCTTTGTCATGATCACCAAATTCCTTCCAACTGCATATGTTCTTTGCCGATTCCAAGACAATTATACAAAGAAAGAATAGAAACTAACGAAGAGTGCCCAGTTCTCAATAATAGAATGAATATATATATATATATATATATATATATAAGCACATCATTCAAATCGTATCATCAAATGTGCATGTATCAAGATTTAAAATCTAGACTTCATAATGATAATAGGAATGGATCGATGTTCTAATGAAACTCCAAAAAAAAAAAAAAAAAAAAAATTCATCTTGGCAAGGTACACTCATGCATGCACTCTATGATCTACCATTATTTTGGGATGCCATACCTTACTCACACCTACTTAATTATTTAAGGCTGCCTTCCATCTGTGTTGTGTGATTTACTTATCAATCGGAAGAAGCGCATGTGTTTTCTACCTTCCGGATTGGATTGGAAGAAGAGCATCCATTTCATGCAAATGTGCCTTTCAGGAACTCTGCATGGAGGTATCCCTCATCTCTTGCATGTCTGTAATATATATATATATATATATATATGAAAATTTAATTATACAATTAACTGATTTACAATATAATATGTTATGTAATTTCCTTGATTCACATCACTTCATTGATCACACATGAAGGGACAAATTTTCTTTATAATAACAGCAACTTTCATGTTTCAATGCCAGGAGTACGTACATACGTACGTACGCACCTGCTGGATCGTTAATTACTACCCCTAGTCAAATACGTATTACAGAAAAATACACATAGGAACTGAAACAACCGTATATATATACTTTAAACATTAGATAACTATAAATACACGATGAAATTGTTTGTTTTCATTAAACAGATTAAGAATTGGTGCTCTATATATCCAAAGATACCTAGACTTCGTCAGTTTTCATTATATTTCATGCATAAATTTTAGAACAAAAAATATATCAATGTTAAGCTGAAACTTTAGTGCGTGGTAGATCATATATATTATGGATCAATTAATCGTGTGATTAGACTTTAGTATTTAGAAGATAACAGGTGCATCTAAGAATATGTTTCTTCTCTCCCCGCGAGCTATACAAATTGTACAACTAATAGTGTTTCTACCATTTAGACGTTCTATTTTATCAATGACAAGGTTTGATTTATACATGAACTTTTCTTGGCCCAAGAAACTGACTGAGATCTGGTTCTTTCTCCACGATAATAAGTTTGATATATATATATATATATATATATATTTCCTCTTCAGCTTAACTTTTCTCTTCCAAAATTTGTTTGATTTATTTATCTTCATTATCATCTACTTTTGGGGTTTGTAGATAAGTAGAAATGATATTGTTTTTGTCGCGAAGAGGCAAATATTAACTTTGACCTTTCTTCACATTTTACATCTCTATGACAAAAAAAAAATCTTACCACTGGTGTTGGTACCAAATTTATTGAAGAAATTCGTTTAAAGCGAGATCAGCAAATAACGAATCTTTCTGATAATGTTGAAGGTGGCAACTTTAGTATAAATGGTAATTATGATCTTAACTACCCTGTCCATAGAAGTTGGGCCAATGTCATTGAGGGAAACATAAATAATTAATCTATTATTATTCTTCTTTTCAAACTATTGGTGAGGAATTTGGTTGTATAAACTATTAACCTGTTCGAATTCTTTTCACTCCCCCTTATTAATCTCATGGTTGACGTATTATATTTAATAATATTATCTTTTATAAAAAAATGGATTTGACACGTCACGTCTCATTAAATATCGGTAACCGATCACTTGACCGGATTAGACGTAATTATTAGTTGGTCGAAGGTCAGGTGAGTGGAATGTCCTTTTCAACGACGAACTTTATTTATTCCTCGTCACATGAGTTAGTAGTGCTCCATTTAGAAATTTTTACTCGTAAAAATGATAAAATTGTAAATTGATCATATAGTACTCCAGGCATTGTTTTTTTTAAAAAAAAAAAATTAAACGTGTGTATTACAATTTGTGAGCACTTTCGGAGGAGGGAAAGAACTAGATTTTTATTTGTAATATTCTCAAGAAGTGGACAACAACCACCGTATTTTGATTCCTTCCTCATCCAACTACTGTTTATTATATTATATTATTCTGTCCAAGTGATCCGAATATTGGCTTCAATGTCAGGCGCAATTGTCATTTTGTTATTTTTTAAGAAGAAATTAAATCACAGAAATCTTTAGGGAAAATCGACTTTGAAAATAAACAAGTTATCGTGAATATTCATGGCATGAGTGATTTCAATTATTTGAATCACAAAAATCTCCAAGTATCGTGAATCAAGATTTTATAAAATTTTTCTTCGCTGAAATCAATATTCGGAGCAGCCGTTGGAAATGAGATGCCACGATGCAGAGCTGGAGTGCTCCCCTGTAGATTCCCAGCTCCGGCATTTTCCTCCCCAGTCCCGGCCGACGGCGCCCTGAACATTCCCCATCGCGGTCGCGCGGCTTCGTATGGCGATCGAACAACAACAACAACATACGTTGCCAACGGCGGCCGCGAGTCGGTGGTCGATTTCCACACCCGCAACCTCCAGGCCTGCGCACATTCCACCGACCTCAGCTACGGAAGATCCCTCCACGCCGCGCTCCTCAAGAGCGCTCTACTCTCCTCCCTCTTCCTACACAACCACCTTCTCAACATGTACTTCAGGTGCTGGGACCTCTCGTCCGCCCGCCAGCTGTTCGACCAAATGCCTGACCGTAACGTCGTGTCCTGGTCTGCCGCGATTTCTGGCTTCGTGCGCTGTGACCAGCCTCGTCTGGCGCTTCGCTGGTACTCCCGGATGCTGTCATCACAACGGCCCGACCGTGTCCGGCCCAACGAATTCACTCTTGTTGGCACGCTTAATGCATGCGCACTGGCCGTCGCCGACGGTTGCTGTCATACCATAGCATGCCAGGTTTACGCACACGTCGTGAAGCTCGGGTTTGAGCCCAACGTCTTCCTGTTCAACGCTTTTCTCACGGCTACCTTACGGAGTGGGAAGTTGGCCGAGGCGGTGGAGCTTTTCGACAAGAGTTGCCGGGTGAGGGACGTGGTGACGTGGAACTCCATGTTCACGGGCTTGTTGGAACTTCCCTACACGGAGGTCTGGAGGTTCTGGTGCAGGATGCTTCGAGATGGAACGCCGCCCGACGAATACACATTTAGCACCGTGTTCAACGTCTTGGCTCAGGTGGGAGGATTGAACTATGGGAAGAGGGTCCATGCACAGCTTCTGAAGTCTGGCCATGGGGACGACATGTGCGTCGGCGACTCCCTGGTCAACATGTACTTGAGCAACAAGGCGTTCCACCAAGGCTGGAAGGTGTTCGAAGAATTGGCATGGAAAGACGTCGTTTCTTGGACGCAGATGGCATTTGGGTGCCTACAATCCGGGCAACCGAGCAAGGCCCTTCAGCTATTGAAATCCATGATGCAGGCGGGTGTCACACCCAACAAGTATACTCTTGCGACCGGTTTCAATGCGTGCGCCACCTTGGTTTCTTTGGAAGAAGGAAGGAAGCTCCACGGACTGAGGATCAAATCAAGGAGCGAAGTGATCGATGCCTGCGTTGACAACGCACTCATCGACATGTACGCAAAATGTGGTTGCGTGGATGCCGCCGGTATGGTGTTCAGATCAATGAAAGGCCGCCGATGCGTAACGTCATGGACGACGATGATCATGGGCTATGCGCAGAACGGCCTTGCACGGCATGCTCTAACCACGTTCGACGAGATGTTATCGAGGAAGGTGGAGCCGAACAACATCACATTTGTGTGCGTCCTGTACGCGTGCAGCCAAGGAGGTTTCGTCGACGAGGGCTGGAGGCATTTCTGGTCGATGTGTGACGACCACGGCATGGTTCCGGAAGAAGATCACTACGTGTGCATGGTGGACCTGTTGGGTCGAGCAGGACAAATAACAGAAGCAGAGGATTTTATAAGAAGAATGCCTTTCGAGCCCGGGCCGCTCGTGTGGCAGACTCTTCTTGGGGCTTGCCGGCTGCACGGGGACGTGGAGACCGGTCGGAGGGCGGCGGAGCTGGCGATCTCCAAGGATCGGAGAGACCATTCAACGTATGTCCTGCTGTCCAACATGCTTGCCACCTCCCGACAATGGGATGGCGTAGGGGAAGTGAGGAAGCTGATGGAAGACAGAGCAATAGAAAGAATACATGGACGTAGTTGGATGGAATATTAATTCTTATTATAGCTCAACATTAACTCTCGACGCATGCAAGGCATCTCCATAGATCTACAAGTTCACAATTCGGTCGATCATGTACATAATTGAATGCCAACAAAACATTATCAAGATTTTGCAAAAATATTTTACGATGCAAACATTTTTTTCCTCCACAAACTACCTCCCGGCCCCTCCACGGACAAAGCCGGCCGTTTCATGACGAGATGGAATAAATTAAAGAAAAAAAAAAAACAAAAGAGCTCCAATAGAATTGGATTCATCACATAACTTTGATCTGCAAGCTCACATTAATTAGCTGATACTCTTGTTCTTTGAAAATCAAGTGAACACACAATATATATTCCTTAAAAATCATTGTAGCTGGTGATGGACTCGAACAATTAATACATTCGTGGCAAACAAACAAAAATATATCGTAAGAAAGCACGTTTTGTTTCTTTTGCAAAATGCAGGTATTACCCTTTCCACAACGTCTGCCTTTTCTTTTTCATCCTTTTTATGCGATTTAAGTTATTATTTTTCACATGGACAATAAGTTATAATTCTCCCAAGTTGGTTGCGATTTTGAAGGAAATAAAAGCTGGGTAGGATGTCGTGGGAGTCAATTACAAGATTTGACCGGGAAGATGATAAATTAGGCATCGGGACTCTTGTTTTCTGGATTGGATTATGGATGTTTTGCTGTGATCAATGGTGGAATTGAACGATGAATGGAGGATGCGACCCAGAAGCTCACCACACAACATAACATCCATGAAAAAAACAAGAATCAGTCCGACGCTAAATTTTTCATCTTCGCAGTCAAATCACGCATCTTGGCCCTCACGACATCCAACACAACTTTTACCTCATTTAAAATCGCAAGTTGGCAACTTGGGAGTATTTCTGCAGGTACAATTATAACTCAATGTCCATGAAAAAATAACAACCTAAATGGCATAAAAAAGAAAAGGTAGGTGCTCTGGAAAGAGTAATACCTCTCTGTGTCACTCTTCCTCGAATCCGACGGCACCTCTGCCGCTATTTCCTCCCTCTCCGCTTCCATGGGCAAGATGAGTCAGTCCTGTAGTTCCTCGCTTCCTCGATCGGGGGTAGGACTTTATCTATCTGAGTCACACCCTCTCCACCGCCGCTCCCTCCGAGAAACACCTCGAAGGGTACGATCGCTGCAAGCGAAAGTCTCAGATCTTGTGGCCCGAGTTGACCAAAAAGACGAGAGATGGAACAATAGAAACCCGAGTTGACCAAAAAGACGAGCGATGGAACAATAGAAACCCGAGTGTATCGGAAGGTTGGTTTGGTTTGGCTTTGCATAAACGTCTTCCACACGTCTTTTATAGATGGAATTCAGGTGGTAGATATTCCGGCTTCCATGCACACTTTTGTTATTCCACCAAAAAGTACATTGGTTGGTAAATCACTTAAGATAGATGGATGGTTGATCCAGCACATTATATATACATTCATTGAGAGTAAACACTATACGCAGAAAATGCAATAATCTCTGTTTATCGCAATAATCATGTTATGTTTAATATTAATCAATAACATCCCAAAGCCTCTTCTCTTCCTTCTTCCTCTTCTTCTCCATCGTTACCTAACAACTTCCTCCTCACAGTCGGTCTCCCCTGCAACCACCGATCAAGGGAGATCGCCAGAAGCCACCCCCCACGCAGCATTTCACTAGACTTGTCGACAACGATGGCCTTATGCACTGTCAACTATCCTCTTCATGCACCAATGAATAGTGAAGAAAACTCCTCTTTGTGCCTACAGACGATTGAGGGAGAAATAGGTGCTGACTTTAGAGACAGACGCGAGGAGAGAACGAACGAGCTCACGAATGTCAAGATCACGAGTCGTGGGGAGTCGCGATTTTTCGATCATTGCAGAGGGGGGAAGACGAGAGGTTGGTCGCGACGACGAACAACAACGACAGTACGAAGGAAGATCAGTTGCAGAGACGTATCTCGGCAAGGACCAAGAAAAATGTGAGTTTTGCATGAAATTTCATAGGATTTCCGAGGGTTGGAGATGGGAAAGGGGGGATGGAAAATGTATTTACATGTAAGTAACAATGGGAAATAATTTCCCTTCGTTGTCTGATGCACAAACACCTTGTAACGGAGGGAAATCATTTCCCTCTGTCATTTTGCTTCATGTCATGTCATTTTTTATTATTATCTGAATGCACAAGTCCCTCCTTAATAGCAGTAGAGAAGAATTTTCTAATCGAAATTGACAGTAGTAATTGAAGATATCATTGTATATCGAATTGATACTTACATAAAGGTCATTAAAAATATATTTATTTTTGTACTGCTAATTAGAGAACACCGAAGAAGACAGGATAACTTGAAATTAAGATGAGGGAATGTAAGAAGATATTCAATAAGAAGTCGTCATTAATAAGAGTTAGATTATCTTCAAGAATAAAATTCCAAAAAGTGAAAGAGAAAGAAAAGTCTACAAAAAAAGCACTTATTTGTTTTCAAATCAATCTTGGAAACCAACGGTACATGTCAAAAAAAAAGGAATTCCTCTCGTCATATAATTTTAATTTGCAAGCCGACATTAATTAGCTGGAAGCTAGTACTCTTGTTCTTGCATATATAATTAAGACACTCGCTATTCTGTAGTCCTCAGAAATCATTGAAGGTGGTAGTACGGTGGTGGACCTAAACAATTAATACATTCGTGGCAATTAAACAAAGACAAATATGTTGTAATGCATGAAGTGAGAACAGTGAGTTACCCCATCGGACACATTTTCCACCTGGTATTAACCTTGAAAAGCAAGTGCTCCATGATTCTTCCGTTGAACGTTGATGGATCGGAGCAGCTCCACCTCAGACACTTGACAGCTGATTGAAGATGGCAGGACGTCCACTTGGGTTCGATCTGCATATATAGAGTGGATCGATCAATGCGGCTCCTTACATCTGGACACGTGGCTCCTCTCGTATTGCCATATCGTGAATTTGTATAAGCCTTCATGAGGTATTACATATCGTTATCAATATCAAACCAATTCATGGAGCATCATCAATTTGTATTCCCCCTCATGAAGGTTTATGCAAATTCACGATCGGCAATACAAAAGGAGCCACAAGTGCCCACATGCAAGGGGTAACATTGATCCATCCACCCTATATATGTAGATACGAACCCAAAGTTGACGTCCAGCCAACGTAGATCGGCGGCCAAGTGTCCAAGGTAGAGATGCTTCATCAACGTTAATCACAAGGAGAATCCTCGAGTACATGCTTTCCATGGCAAATACTAGCAGGAATGTGTACCAGTAACACACTGCTCCAGCTTCATGCAATACAATGTATCTGCATTCCTCGCCTCCTCCATGCACGTACTCCAGGTGGAAGTTTGGTTTGGTTTTTCATACACGTCTTCGAGACTTCTTTTATAAATGAAATTCAGGCGATGGATCTACTCTACTCTTCTATGTGTTCCATCAACACCTGCGTGATCCACCAAAAAATTAATTAAGTAGATTGATTATTAATTGGTAAATCACACAGAAAGAATGGAAGCAAGTAGCTATAGAGAAAGGCAGGACATGCCAAAAGTTCGAGTTGGACATTAATGAATTTTATAGAGACCGAGTAGGTGTGCCTTGCGAAGGGCACAACCCATGCACGTAGTTAATTAAACACATGATTTTCTTTTCTTTCGTTGAACCTTTCATCTATTCCAATTATATATATACATATATATATAAAGAGAGAGAGTAGGTGTACCATGCAGCCAAGGGCACAACCCATGCACGTAAAAGACAAATGATTTTTTTTTGTTTCGTAATTAGATCTTTGATCCATTGCAATTAACATCATAAAATCTAACTTATAAATCCAGACCTCAGACCCAGGGCAGAGGTTTCTATATATGATAATTTATGTAGCCTTCTGGATTGTTGGCGGAAATATATAATAATAATTCCCTTCTTTAATTTAGACGCAAGAGTTTGTATATGTTAACCAGCTAGTAATAAAAGCTTAATTAATTAGGTGGATGCCAATATATTGTTAGTTTATCAAAGTAGTAGTTTTTTCTAGTAAGGTATCCGAACTCACGAGATTTCTGTAGCGTTGGAACTTACGATCAAATTAGGAAACTCTTCAACCATCCTGCTGTGGTCTTGTGTTGGATGTGTTTCTCATTCCATATGGAGGGCCTGTTTGCCTGTTTGGCAATAAACGCAACTTTACTATGTGTCATACAATATATATTAGAACTTGTTGTAAGGTCTATATTGCAGACGTACGCGACCATATATTAAAGCAAAAAAAATCATGACTTTTACGCATGGCCTGCATGTGTAGTTGCCAACGTACACCTAATTTTTTAATTAATTAAAACTTTCATCCATCTCGTGTGATACACCAACAATCAATCAACTTAATTTTTTGGTGGATCACGTAAGTGCTGATGGAACACACGGGTAGAGTAGATCTAACACCTGAAATCCGTCTATAAAAGTAATCTCGAAGACGTGTATGAAAGACCAAGCCAGCCTTCCACCTGGAGTACGTGCATACATTCATGGAGGAGGCCAGGAATACATTGTAAGCATGAAGCTAGAACAGTGAGTTACTGGTACACATTCTTCCCATGCACCTGGTATTTGCCCCGACGAGTATTTAATCCATCGATGATGCTCCCGATCATTTACGTTGACGGAGAAGCTGTCCCTCAGACACTTAGGTGATCCATTAAGTTGTCCCGATCGTGAATTTGCATAAGTTTCCATGAGGGGTAACACAAATTCATGATGCTCTATGAGGTGATAACGAGATGTGTATTACCTCATGAAGGCTTACGCAAATTCACGTTAAACAGGCAATACAAGAGAAGCCACAAGTGTCCAGATGTAAGGGCAGCGTTGATCCATTCTATGTAGATCGAACCTAAGTGGTCGTCCAGCCTACGTCAATTAGCAACCAAGTGTCTGAGGTACGGCTGCTCCATCAACGTTGATCAGGAGCATTGGAGAGTGCTTGCTTCTTGGGGTAAATGCCAGGTGGAAGAATGTGTACGATCGAGTAACTCACTGGTCTAGCTTCATGCATTACACTGTATTTCTCTCTGTTTAAGTGTCCCGAATGTATTAATTGTTTAGATCCACCACAACCACCACCACCTTCGATGATTTTTAGGGACTACAGAATACTGTGTGTCTTAATTATATATCCAAGAACAGGAGTACTAGCTTCCAGCTAATTAATCTCGCCTAGCATATTAAAATTATGTGATGAATTGAATTCCCTTTTGTTTTTGACATGTACCATTGTTTTCCAATATTGTTCTGAAAATTACTACGCACTTTTTTTTAGACTGTTCTCTTTCTCTTTTTAGTGTTTTATTCTTAAAGATAATCTAATTCTTATTAATGATGATTTCTTATTGAATATCTTCTCACATCAAGTTGATCTTCATTTTTTCTGTCTTACTTAAGACGTTCTCTATTTTTAGCTTTACTGTGAAATATCTAGTAGTATATTCAGATGCAATATGCATTTTACTTTTAGGATGATTTGCTTGTCTAGATGACAAAATTCCTTTTCGTGCATTTCCGAATGATCGAATTCCTCTTTATGCATATCCGAATGACCAAATTGCCTTATCTAAATTCCAATAATGTTCTTTTATGCATATTACCAAGATGCTTCTATATATGTCTAACTACTAAGACATCTTACACACATCTAAAATATCATATTGCTCCTAAATAAGAACCTAAAATATCTAAAATATTAGTCAAATTTATGAAAGAAATATGTATGAAGATTTATTTAAAGTATTAAACTGACTCTTTACTTGAATATGTTTAAAATATGGAAGAGACATAGTGCTACTTAAATGAAATCACTTTTTTTACAACATCATGGTCTGCACTTAGAGGAGAGTTTTGTAAGCAAAAAATAACAGTGCTAAAGATGTCATTGAATATTGAATTGATATTCACAAAAAGGTCATTGAAAATATATTTATTTTCGTACTTCAAAATGTTCACGAGAAAGTTAAAAATAGAGAATGCCAAACAAGGTTGGATAACTTGAAATTAAGATTATGACATTAATGTGTGTGGATATTCAATAAGAAATCATCATTAATAAGAGTTAGATTATCTTGAAGAATAATATTCCAAAAAGAAAAGAGTGAACATTCTTCTAAAAAGTGTTTAGTAGTTTCCGAACCAACATTGGAAACCATGGGTACATGTAAAAAAAAGAGGAATTCAATTCGTCACATAATTTTAATCTGCAGGCTGACATTAATTAGCTGGAAGTTGGTACTCTTGTTCTTTGATAATTAAGACACACGGTATTAATTTTGTATTCCTTAAAAACCAGTGAAAGTGGTGGTGGACCTAAACAATTAATACCTTCCTAACGACAATTAAACAAAGAGAAAAAGAGAAATATGTTGTAATGCATGAAGCTAGACCAGTGAGTTACTGGCTCGTACACATTCTTCTACCTGGTATTCACCCTGAAAAGTTAGCACTCTCTGATGCTCCTGTTGAACGTTGTTAGAGCAGCTCCATTCCAGACACTTGGCTTCTTATTGACGTAGGCTGGACGTCCACTTTGATTCGTATCTGCATATATAGAGTGGATTAACGCTGCTCCGTACATCTGGACACTAGTGGCTTCTCTTGTTTTGCGTGATCGTGAATTTGCGTAAGACTTCAAGAGGTCATAGGCATCCCTTTATCAAGAACAAATCAGCTCATGAGGCATCATGAATTTGTGTCAAACTTCATCGAGGCTTATGCAAATTCACGATCGACCGGCAAGGTGGGAGTTAGTATCTGTGAAGATGGATGTCTTAATGGATTATGTAATCTTAGAGTTGTAAGTTTAGTTCAGATGTTAAAGGGATTGTGCGAGAGATTTTTATTTTTTACAATTCTTTGTTTGGCGACAATGCCTTCAATTTGGTAACTCATGGTGGTTCTTCAAGATATCAAACATTCAAAGTTGATTTATATCCATCTCTTCTCGATTATCTTGGTTGAGGAAGTTCATCTCTTAACCGGAAAACCTTGATGTGACTGCAGAGAACATGGCTATTTTTTGATAGAATTAATTGTTCTTTCAAATGCCTACAGATGGTAGCACAAGGATAAATCATGTGGATTAAATCTGGCAGGCGCCCATTCCCTTCTTGGTATGGTTCATTAAATTTAAAGTCTTTCAAAAGGGTCTGTAACCTCAATGACTCAAGAGATGCTCTTTTTGCTGATCCATATTCGTTGTGGGATACATTTGCTACTGATAAGAGTGTCTTTTGGAAGCAATGGGGTGTGGAACATGTATTGAGAAGTCAAGAAACTTGTGTAGGTTCTTTGGGTGATCATTCCCCATGTGATCATTGGGATTGCTTGGGGAATGTGCCTTAGAGAGAGTGATTAAGTTGGTGGGCCGAATGGAGTTGTTTCTTAACTTGTCCGCTGCCCTAAGGAATTTGGGATTGAAATTTGTTGCTCGATTGGAATCCCGTTGAAGTCTATGGATGCATCATTCCTTTATGGTTGTATGACATACATTTTGTTCTCTATCTTGATATTATTGAAGAGTGGTAATACCATATAGGATAAACTAAAAAATAATTTTTAAAAAAATATATACATACATGGACAAATTAATATGTATGCACATCACTCTCTACCTAGCTTGTAACACACACACACACACACACACACATATATAAAGAGCGAGAGGACAATGTTGAGTGTCTAAAAAATTTAAGTAGTTACATGATTATTAAATATGAACAACTGTTTCTCCCCCCTCCTTCTTGTAACCGTTGGCTATCGATGGTTACAAGGGGTGGATGGGGGAAAGGGAGGTAGAGAGTTTTTGCCTCTTTATAAATAGAGGTAGAAAAAGAGGAGAAAATAGATTGCAAAACAAGAAATTTCACTTTCTGTACCTACTCTACCACCATCAAAGCTCCCAAATTTCATCAAAATCTTGCTTATCTTCGATGATCCGACCAACAATGGTATCAGAGGCATCATTCGCCGTTGCATTATCGAGACCAAGCCACTATCCGCCACAGCATGCTCTCCCATACTCATGTGTGTGATTGTAACCTCGTTTTCTCCTGTCTACATGCACACTCTACTAGCCTGACCTTTAAACTACGCAACCTTGCCCTCTATCTGTGCATCTTACATCTAAATATCTCCAACCGGATTGTAACTCATGGAAGAGACGTGGTGCTTCTTAAATGAAATCACTTTTTTGACAACATCATGGTCTGCACTTAGAGGAGAGTTTTGTAAGCAAAAAATAACAGTGTTAAAGATGTCATTGAATATTGAGTTGATATTCACAAAAAGGTCATTGAAAATATATTTATTTTCGTACTTCAAAATGTTTCGCGAGAAAGTTAAAAATAGAGAATGCCAAACAAGATTGGATAACTTGAAATTAAGATTAAGACATTAATGTGAGTGGATATTCAATAAGAAATCATCATTAATAAGAGTTAGATTATCTTGAAGAATAATATTCCAAAAAGAAAAGAAAGCGTGAACATTCTTCTAAAAAGTGTCTAGTAGTTTCCAAACCAATATTGGAAACCAGGGGTACATGTAAAAAAAAAGAGAAATTCGATTCGTCACATAATTTTAATCTGCAGGCTGACATTAATTAGCTAGAAGTTGGTACTCTTGTTCTTGGATAATTAAGACACACGGTATTAATTTTGTATTTCTTAAAAATCATTGAAAGTGGTGGTGGACCCAAACAATTAATACCTTCCTAACGACAATTAAACAAAGAGGAAAAGAGAAATATGTTGTAATGCATGAAGTTAGACCAGTGAGTTACTGGCTCGTACACATTCGTCTACCTGGTATTCACCCTGAAAAGCTAGCACTCTCTGATGCTCCTGTTGAACGTTGATAGAGCAGCTCCATCCCAGACACTTGGCTTCTTATTGACGTAGGCTGGACGTCCACTTTGATTCGTATCTACATATATAGAGTGGATTAAAGCCGCACCATACATCTGGACACTAGTGGCTTCTCTTGTTTTGCGTGATCGTGAATTTGCGTAAGGCTTCAAGAGGTCATACGCATCTTTTTATCGATATCAAATCACCTCACGAAGCATCATGAATTTGTGTCATACTTCATGAAGGCTTATGCAAATTCACAATCGATCGGCAATACCAAAGGGGCCACAAATGTCCATGTGCAAGGGGCGGCGTTGATCCACTCTGTGTATGCAGACACGAACCCAGAGTAGACATCCAACCAACGTCAATAAGTGGCCAAGTGTCCTAGGTGGAGAGCTCCATCAACGTTAATGGTCAAGAGCATCATGGAGTACACGCTCGCCAGGGAAAATACCAGGTGGGAAGAATGTGTACCAGTAACTCACTGCTTTAGCTCCATGCATTACAATATATTCCTCGCCTCCTCCGTCGCCTCCTCCATGCACGTAGTCCAGGTGGAAGGATGGTTTGTTTTTTCATAAACGTCATCGAGACTTCTTTTATAGACGGAATTCTGGTGGTAGATCTACTCTCCTCTTGTGTTCCATCAATACTTCCGTGGTCCACCAAAAAATTAAGTAGATTGGTTGTTGGTAAATCACACAAAAAAAGAATGGAAGCAAGTAGGTATAGATCAAGGAAGGGCATCCCAAAAGATCATGTTGGACATTAATTAATTTTATGGAGATCGAAAAGGTGTGCCTTGCCAAGGGCATAACCCATGCACGTAAATTAATTAAAGATATGATTTTTTTTCTTTCCTTAAACTCTACATCTATTACCCAATTATTTATATACAAATATAAAGAGAGAGAGTAGCCGTGCCAAGCACACAAACAGATATATAAACAGTTGTGCTCAGCACACACACACACAAATAGATACATCTGTGTGCATATATATATATATAATTGAAATTCTAATTTCGTTTTTGTTTTGTGTGTGAATTAACAGTTTTCTTCTGGTGCCATTCCAGGAAGTTTTTTTAGCTACTTAATAGGTTGGATTATATATATATATTCATAGGAGCCGTCAGATCTCTTTTTTCGATCATGTTAATTTCTTTCAGTAAAATACACAAGGATATATACGGAGAAGCAATTAATGTCCAAAGACAAATTAAGCTCCAGGAGCTAGCTAGTTCACAGAAATATGGAAGCAAATAAGAACCGTGACGATCGAAACTGAGAGAGGAGGCTTACTAGGTAGGTGGACTTGATGGATGATGGCATGAATGATCTGTGTGATGGGATTGCGTCGGTTCTCGATTATACTAATAAAAGCCAGTGGTTTATTCAAAGAATCTGTTGATCAGATATATATGTAAAGACTAAAATTAACCAGTTGAAATGATGAACCACAGTTTAGAATTAAGCAAAGGAATCTGAAGCTAAAAGAAGTACAATTTTTTTTCAAATCTCTGCTTTTGCGATCGGTTGCTAAACAAGAGTTTATTGTAGGACTCTCGATCCATTTCGGCCATTCATGGTACGTATTTTTTCTGTGCCATGCATGGTTCAATGCTCCCTGATCTTTATGTTCTTTTTTTGTTTAAATTGTGCCGTGATTTATTAATTAATTGTTTCCTGGTGCTTTTTTCCATTTGTCTTGATTGTGCAATGATTAGTGTTAATTTCCTGATTCTTTCTGTATGCGTTGAAAATCCAGTATTGCGTATTGGACCATGTACTTAATTCAAGGATCTTGGTCCACGAATCTTGCAAAATTTTCGTCAGAGATGTTGTCTTCCTTCTCAATCGATCTCAATGTCATTGCTGAAGACTACTGTTGATCTGATAGATCCAAATTAAGCAGCTTACGCCTAAATGGGTCATGCATTTCCGATTGCTTTTCGTGGCTGTCCTGAATGATATATAACTTGGACAGCCTTGTGCATGCATGAGCAGCGTGCACAAGCAGCTCCGTCCGTCGCGAGCAGCACCGTGGAGTGTTTAATTCATTTCCGTAAAGGGAAGAGGAGGAAGACGAATTATTATGCCTCTCTACGATTGCATGCGTCTTCTGAAGTCTCACGTCCACAAGGGAAGACTTGTGGATTTGTGAAGCATGTATTCGCCCGAAACGGCGTCCTCACCGATGCCTTAAGTTTTACGAAACCATGCACTTGGAGGTATGGTATTAGGAAACAGCGTGATGGAATCACACACCACGAGGATATACAGACTTATGCAGATGTTTTTGACATCAATTTTTTTTATATATATAAAAAGGGGGTGGTTTTGAAAGAAAAACAAAATCCACCGACGCCGCCGACCGTCTGTCGATTCGCCGCTACACCGGCTACGAAAAGGCCTTCGACGCACGCACAAACCCATGCTATACGAACACTGCACAAGACGTACCCAACACGCATGTGCAGACGCACTCCCTGCAACCAGCGCACAGGCGAAGAACGCCATCTACGCAGTCGATCGCCACTACACATATTCAAAAACATCTCCACAAAAGTTTCGTTAAACGACGGACTGTAACCGCAAGGTGGGTTCCAACCGTGTTTCTTGTCTGTCCGCTCTTCTGTCGGCAATCAAAAAAGACACTTAGCCGGAATCAGCCCCAAACTTCCGCCACCTGCACAGATGAAGACAAGAAAATAATAAAAATAACAACGACAATAATAAGGATAAAATGGCAACTTCGTCCGTTGTGGCGGAGCTTTGCCTCTCTCCGACGGTTCCGTCTGTTGTGGTGGAATCTCGCCTGGCAACTCCGATCGTCTGTGGTGGGGCTCTGCTAACCATTGCAGGTTTCACTCGATCACGACCATGGATGGGTTATCGCGGAGTTGATCGACCGATCGGATATTATCGGACGATCGGTCGGCGAATGGTAACGCTCGAAAAGGCCATGGCCCAACAACAAAGGAATGACACGTAGGCCGAAAAAACGGCAGACCGTCTCGAAACAACAGTCCAAATTGGGCTATCGGTAGCCCGAAACGAAAGATCGAAAATGGAGTCTGGTATTTCGGACTGGGCTTCTAGTGGCCCATAAAAAAAAAGGAAAAACAGAAAGACGAAAAGAGGGGAAAAAATGGAAGCCAGACTGCTCCGGCTGTGTACCCTTGTGGTCACGACGAGGTGCATGGTTCCTCCTCCCCAAGGCATGCATGTCTTACGTACTGTGGTCCTCCCGTAAATTAACTGTCCAATTTATTCTGGATATGGCATTGGGTTTGCACCGGTACGCGCTTTATCAGCAAGTATACTACCGCGCGTTACAAAAGTAATTAAAGACCAGTGTACTTAGTCTATACCAATTTTGTGGGATATATGTATATGTATATACAAGAAGATCTCCAGCTGATACATGCTGGCTTGCGGATAGATTAAAATTACGCGCAAAAAGAAGATTAATTATTCATGACATTTTTAGATCTGATCAATACAGAGAAGCAGCATGAGCTCTTTAATTTTCTTCTGCGCAAGCCACATTCTTCCTTCTTTTAAGGTGTCGGAGTTCATATCAATTTGAATTGTATTCAATATTAATCCAGCTGTACTACATTAAATGGTCTCTCAATTAAATTGCATGAAATTAATATATAAATCTTGATGATTAATTATCTTGAAAAGAAAATCGATTATCTTGTTGCTTACATAATCTGAATTGCATGTATTTCATTTCTTCCCACATCTGAGCGAACGATCTGGATGCAAGATCATCTCTAATAATCTGAATTAAAAGTAAATAATCTTGGTTTGATTATGTGTTCCATATATATTTCTCCCAGTGAAATGTGAAGCAGAGATGTTTGCTCATTTCAAAATTAATTTTTATCTTGGGAGATTGCTTGGTAAATCACACAATACGGATGGAAAAAAATTTGATTCAACAACGCTCTTGTATTGCCCGATCGTGAATTAATCTGCATAATTAAGCCTCCATATATGCCATGATGTAATACACATCTTAGTCGATCCCTGCAGCTGATGAGTTTGAGATTGTCTGCCATATATATGATTGAATCGTAACATGTATGTATTTATCTGCATTACTTATATTCGTACAAATTGGAGATCGAATGCAAGTAGGGATTTTAATTAATTTGCATCTTGAAGATTAATATTCTTTGTTATTATATATGTACGTTCCAAGTTGGGTAGAGAGTGACGTCGTCCTTGGGACACAGTTCATGCATGTACATATTAATTTGTGCTTTGGATGGAGCTTTCATAAGATCAAACTAGGCTTGTGTTTTGGAATTGTAAATAAACTTAATTAAAATTGGACATATATGGCTGGGCCATCGGGGACTCGACGCTATAGGCGGGGACGCAGCTTAAAATTGGACCTGACCCTAACGGTTTAGGAAGCATGCCTCAAAATATTTTCTGCCTAAGTGAGTTCGGATACTTTACCAGAAAAAACTACTACCATGATCAATTAACAATAGTGGCATCCACCTAATTAATGAAGCTTTCATTCCTAGTATGTTAAGATATATAGACTCTGGCATCTAAATTAAAGAAGGGAATTATTATTATATATTTATTTCCGCCAACAATTCAGAAGGCTACAACAATTATCATATATGGCAACCTCCGTTGTGGTTCTGAGCTCTGGATTTATAATTCAGACCTTAGGATGTTAATTCCTCCAATGGATCTAATTACGAAACAAAGGAAAACAATCATGTGTGTCTTTTACGTGCATGGGTTGTGCCCTTGGCAGCATGGTACACCTACTCGATCATGCGTTTAATTTTTGAAAGGCCTAACGAAAGGAAAAAGAAGAAGAAATCATGTGTTTAATTAATTACGTGCATGGGCTGTGCCCTTGGCAAGAAGAAGAAATCATGTGTTTAATTAATTACGTGCATGGGCTGTGCCCTTGGCAAGAAATACTTACTCTCAATGTATGTATATATAATGTACTGGATCAACCGTGCATCTATCTTAAGTGATTTACCAACCAATGTACTTTTTTGGTGGAATAACAAAAGTGTGCATGGAAGCCGGAATATCTGCCACCTGAACTCCATCTATACAAGACGTGTGGAAGACGTTTATGCAAAGCCAAACCAAACCAACCTTCCGATACACTCGGGTTTCTATTGTTCCATCGCTCGTCTTTTTGGTCAACTCGGGCCACAAGATCTGAGAGTTTCGCTTGCAGCGATCATACCCTTCGGGGTGTTTCTCGGAGGGAGCGGCGGTGGAGTGGGTGTGACTCAAATAGATAAAAGTCCTACCCCCGATCGAGGAAGCGAGGAACTACAGGACTGACTCATCTTGCCCATGGAAGCGGAGAGGGAGGAAATGGCGGCAGAGGTGCCGTCGGAGCCGAGGAAGAGTGACATTGAGAGGTATCACTCTTTCCAGAACGCCTGCCTACCTTTTCTTTTTTATCGTTTTTTATGCCATTTAGGTTGTTATCTTTTTCATGGACATTGGGTTACAATTGTACCTGCAGAGATGCTCCCAAGTTGGTTTGCGATTTTGAAGAAGGTGAAAGTTGGGCTGGATGTCGTAGGAGCCAAGTTACAAGATTTGACCGAGAAAATGAAAAATTTGGCATCGGACTGCTTCTTGTTCTTTTCAATGGATGTTAATGTTGTGTGGTGAGTGAGCTCCTGGGTCGCATCCTCCATTCATCGTTCAAAGCGACCATTGATCACAACAAAACATCCATAATCCAATCCAGAAAACAAGAGTCAGTTAATCCCGATGCCAAATTTATCTTCTCGGTCAAATCCTGTAACTTGGTTCCCACGACATCCTACCCAGCTTTCACTTTCATCAAAGTCCCAACCAACCTGAGAGAATCTCTGCGAGCACAATTATAAATCATTGTCAATGAGAAAAATAACAACTTAAATCGCATAAAAAGGATGAAAATGAAAAGGCAGACGTTGTGGAAAGGGTAATACCTGCATTCGTTATTTGCAAAAGAAACGAAACGTGCTTTCTTACAATATATATATATTTTTGTTCGTTTGTCACGAATGTATTAATTGTTTGGGTCCACCACAAGCTTCAATGATTTTGAAGGAATGTATATTGTGTGTCCACTTGATTATCCAAGGAACAAGAGTACTAGCTTCCAGCTAATTAGTTTTAGCTTGCAGATTCAAATTATGTGACGAATCCAATTCTATTTCTGCTGTTTTTTTTTTTTTCCATCTCGTCGTGATCGTCGTTGTCAGCCTCGCTTCTGAATTGTTGGTTGAAATATATAATAATAATTCCCTTCTTAATTTTGAGTTGCTACGTAGGGTTTATATGTCTTAGCATTAATTAAGTAATAAAAGCTTAATAATTAAGGGATGCCAGAAGACTTCTCAATGTCTTCTGTAATGATTGTTTTAATTACGTTCTTAGTGTTAATTAATGATAATTCATCCACATCATCTCTGTTGGTAAGGTTGTTTTAATTTGCTGTCGAGAACTCTATCAATTCAACATACAGCAAGGACATCATTTCTGCTTCCTCTTTCTCCACTACTTTTTCCCTTTACTGCTTTACTCAGTCGTACATATCTACCTCTCCACTAATCTCCTTCGTCTCTAACGTCGTATATTAATTGTTACTATTTTCGTATAATTATTTTCCTGATTGACGCATGATGTGCCATCTCTTTCCATACGGAGGGCCGCCTATTTATGGCTGCTTGAAATGGCAAGGCTTTTCTCCCTTGTCATAACTTCTTCTTCTGTGATCTACATATCATAGGCCCCGTGCATCATGTATTATTTATGTTGCACTTCAGAAAAATTGATAACAGACGATTATCGCAAAATTCGAAAGGAGAATCGCATTTTTTTTTAAATAAACAAAATGTGAAAAACTATTCTTTCTAATTTTTAGGTAAATTTAATAATTTTAACTAAAAATAAAACTAAACAACTAAGAATACAAAACCATGAATTCATAATTTCATAGTCTAGTTCTGACACACCAAAATATATGCTCAAATATAACTCACGCAGATGTTTAAACGTATATTTAGCGGTAACCAAGCACATCTCTGAAGTTAAGGTCAAGGTATGCCCTAAGGCACCACTGGCAAGCTATTTACGTGTTTCTCGCTTGTGCTCGTCCTCCGGTTTTGTGACACTTTGGCATCTAAAACGACCATAAGGATAAATGTGAGCTGAAATTCAGAAGTATGATCCTAGAAAAATGAATAATAAGCAATGAAACAGCATTATCACAACGTAATTGAGGAAAGCAACATACAACTGTGCAAATTATATTTAAACATGTTAGTGAGTCGGGCCGAGCCGGCCCACAAAAGCTAAGTCCGTGCAAGCTGCAGGCCCGACCTGCAAAAATGAAAAATCTCATAACCAGGCCTGGGCTACCCATGGGTCGGTCCGTGGGCCCTCAAGACGTTTTGTTTGGATAAAATTTTATTTTTTTAAAAACAATGGGTCAGTTTTGTTTGTCATTTTTTAATTGAATAAGTTATTTCGGACATTGATTTTTTTTAATTTTTTTACATAATTTTTTATATAAATTATTTTAAACATTCAACCATAGAAAAAAGAAACTTTCAAATAATAAAACACAAACTCATAAAGTTAAAAGATATTATTTTATTTAAATAAATGAAAATAAAAATACATTATCATTTATAGATATGTTTTCAAATATATTAAATATTTTTACATTTAATTTAATAAATGATTTGTCAAATTCTTCTATGAAATCTTCTGGTTGAGAACAAAGCCGGCCGAGTAAGTTTCTAGTCTTTAACATACATTAAGTATTTCAAAATGTCTTCTTTTAACATGACTTTTTTATATCTAAAATATTTCTATTAATAGAAAATACTTGTTCACATAATACAAAAAGGTTAGAATTATTAATAAATTTTTAGTTATTAAGGATAAAATAGGATATGCATGTTTTTGAGATTTCTATCATTTAAGTACATTAAATTTCATAAAATTTGAGTATTCCCCAATTAAATAGGTATAATTAGTATTATTAAAATTAATTAATTCTTGCTTATTCATTAAAATATAAGTTTTATTATAAGCATCAACAAACTTAAATCATATGATGATGATGATGTTGATGAGAGTTGTGTTAAATATTATGAATGTTGTGTTTGTTATATTCCATATCTTGTTACATATAAATCCAACATAATATTTAAATTTTCTTCTATATTTTTAACAGTTTCATTAAATTCTATTTTGAAATAATTTTCTATCATATTTAATATTCTTCCAACAAACTTTAATTTAGTCCTAGGATCTAAATAAGCAGTTAATATAAATAAAAGATATATATTATTCTAATACTTTAAAATTTTTAATTTCATTTTTTAATTATTAGTGTAAAAAATAGATAATTATCATAGTTATTAAAAACCTTTTCAATATTTTATAAATGATGAATTACATAAATAGATGTTGAATAATATATTCTAGATAAATGTTCAATTGCATTAAAAATAGTTTTAAATTTTCAATAAAACAATTACAAACTTGAAAATCATTTTCATCTAAAGATGTTATATTATCGGTAATTCTACTATTGTAAGGGTAATAATTTGTTAACATTAAATATAAAGAATTCTATCTATGTGGAACAACTATGGTAAATATTTTATATGATAAGTCAAATGAATCACATACATGGTTAAATTTTTCTTGACATATACCCCTACTATTAATATAAGCTATTGTGATTTTAATATGATCAATTAAAGGTTTTATTTCTTCTACATCAACTTGAATTATATGATTAATTATGTGATATATACATCTTTAGTGAAATAAAGACAAATCATTTAGATGATTTAATTTATTTTGAAACATAAAAATAGTTACACTATTGTTAGAAGCATTATCAAAAATGATACTATCTATTTTATCTTTAATTACAAAAATTTCAAAACTTCTATAATATGTGAAAAATATTATTAGCTTTATAGGGATGATTTATTCTTTTAAATCCTATTAGTCCTTTTTGTAAAGTCCAATTTTGATCAATAAAATGTGTAGTCATAGTAATATATCCATGTTTAAATCTTGCTTCACAAATATTAAAAGTATATACTATTGAAGTATTTATACTACCCATTATATTAATTAATTCTATTTTAAGTTTATTATAAACATCAACAATATCTTATCTAGTTGTATTTTTAGAAACATGTTTAAATTGTGGATAATATACTTATGAAACATACTGTTCAAAATATTCACTAGTACTAAAATTAATAAGTAAATTCTTAATAGCAATAAATTTAGCATACAATTTTCTAGTCTTTTTAACATCATAATGTCATGTTGAAATATTACCTTCAGGACTAAAATTAATTTGATTTTGAACTATTTAAATTTTCTCATTATTTTTTGTGAAAGTAACTAAATATTTATTTAAATAACTTATATGGCTAGAAGGCTTATAGAAGAAGTTTACATTAAATATGTTGCAAAACACTCTTTCCTTCGTAACGTCGTCTGCCCTAGATTTCATCTTTAGTGTAAAGTTCGTCCATAGGTTAGATCTTTTTTTAGCCTTCGGTCGCTTAGTAGAATTTGAAGTTGTTCTAGTATCTATGGTTTGGGATTACACTTGCAATTCCAACTCAAAAGTTTAAAATTCGTTGTCATCATCATTATTGAATTGGCTGAAGTTGTTCACTATTTTGCTTGAGAATACTTAAGATTGTAAATTTGTAGGGTGTCGAGAAAAGATTGTAAATTGTGATTTGTAGAATAGATGAGAAGAAAAAGATTTGAGTTATGTTATGAAGATTCTTCCCTCTCTCCCTCTCAATATAAGTTTTCTTCTCTTTCTCTACCTCTCTCTAACCCCCTCTCAACTCTCATTTTTTAAAAAAACAATGCCGACGATCAATTAATTTGTGAGTTGTCATATATAACGTATACTTAATCAAATGTTATTTAATTGAACATAGCATTTCACCAAACGTTACATTCGATTGAATGTTAGGGCCATGGACCTAGCACAGGCTTTGAAAACAAAATTTCCTGGCCCAGTCTAACCAGGAAACTAGGCTAGGTCAGGCTAGGCTCATCAATTTCGGGCTAAGTCAGGTCGACCCATGGTGGCCCAGCTTAGTTGACATGTCTAATTATATTATCGCCTAGCACATTCAATATTAGGTTGGTATGGTAGGTCCTTTGGTAACGTAGGTTCAATCCTTTGGTCTTAAGAGCAATTCTTCACTTGCCATGAAAAAACTCAAGCTGTTGGTTGTTTACATGGGATTTTTCACACTTTTAAAAAAATTGTTTTATTTTATTAAATGTTTATTATTTTAGACCTCTCTTGAACCACTTTAAATAAGTATTCATTAATTACTATGAAGAACTTTATAAACAGTTGTCATACATAATAAAAGAAATGAATCTAATACAATAGCATTTATGATTGTATTAATAAAAAGCCTGGTACATAAAAATTTAAGCTTGTATAGTAGAGCATCACATTCAAAATATACTCACGAAGAGAGCAAATAATAGACCTACAAAGAAAACAATTGAATTTGAGACACGTTCATAGAGAGAGAAGCTCAATTTTAAAATATGCTCTCAAAGGTAGTAGTTTCTATTTCAAAACACTCTCATAGAGGTAATGGTTCTAGTTTTGAAATGCACTCATAAGGAAGCGGTTCTGATTATAAAACACACTCACAATGGGAGCGATTCCAGTTTTAAAGCATGCTCATGGAGGGAGTGGTTCTGGATTTAAAATATACTCATGAAAGAAGTGGTTTCAGTTTTAAAACACGCTTGCAGAGAGAGCTATTCAAATTTAAAATACGCTGACAAAGGGAGTAGTTCAGATTTAAAACATGCTAATAAAAGGAATAGTTCGTGTTTAAAACTTAAAGCATGCTCGCGAAGGGAGCAATTTTATCGAAATATTTTTGCGAAGAACTTAGATATATTTTTTTGTTTTACTCATGTCTAGGAGCCTACCATATGCCAAATGGCTTTTTGCACATACATTGAAACACTTTATGTTTTAAACATATTCAAGTGAAGGAGCAGTTTAGTACTTTATATATATTTTTTTCATAAAACAGACTAATATTTTAAATAGTTTAGGTTCTTATCTAGGAGTGATATGATATTTTAGATGTGTGTAAGATGTTTGCATCTGAATATCTCTACCTACATTGTCGCCCATGGAAGAGATATGGTGCTCTTAATTGAAATCATTTCTTTCACAGCATCATGGTCTGCACCTGGATAAGAGTTTTCTATTCAAAAATTGACAATGTTAATTAAAGATGTCATTGAATATTGAGTTGATATTCACGAAAAGAAAATTGAAAATATATTCATTTATGTACTACCAGATATTTCACAATAAAGTTAAAAATAGAGAACGACTTAAGTAAGATAGAAAAAATGATGATCAAGTTGATGTGGGAAGATATTCAATAAGAAATCATCATTAATAAGAATCAGGTTATCTTTAAGAATAAAATTCTAAAAAGAGAAAGAGAACAGTCCAAAAAAAAAGTGCATAGTAATTTTAAAACCAATATTGGAAAACAACAGTACATGTCGAAAAAAAAAAGGAATTCAATTCATCACATAATTTTAATCTGCTAGGCGAGATTAATTAGCTGGAAGCTAGTACTCCTGTTCTTGGATATATAATTAAGACACAGTATTCTGTAGTCCCTAAAAATCATTGAAGGTGGTGGTGGATCTAAACAATTAATACATTCGGAACAGTTAAACAAAGAGAAATATATTGTAATGCATGAAGCTAGAGCAATGAGTTACTCGATCGTACACATTCTTCCACCTGGCATTCACCCCAAGGAGCTAGCACTCTCCAATGCTCTGATCAACGTTGATGGAGCAGCCGTACCTAAGACACTTGGTTGCTAATTGATGTTGGCTGGACGATCACTTGGGTTCGATCTATATAGAGTGGATCAACGCTGCCCTTACAAGTGGACACTTGTGGCTTCTCTTGTATTGCCTGTTTAACGTGAATTTGCGTAAGCATTCATGAGGTAATAGACATCTCGTTATCACCTCATAGAGCATCATGAATTTGTGTTACCCCTCATGGAAACTTATGCAAATTCACGATGGGAAACAAAAGAGAAGCCACGAGTTTCCGGTTACAAGGAGCAGCATTGATCCACGCTATGCAGATGCGAACTCAAAGTAGACGTTCAGCCAACGTCAATCAGCAGCCAAGTATCTAAGGGAAAGCTTCTCCGTCAACGTAAATGATCGGGAGCGTCATCGAGTACATACTCGTTGGGGCAAGTGCATGGGAAGAATGTGTACCTGTAAACCACTGCTCTAGCTTCATGCTTACATTGTATTCCTGGCCTCCTCCATGCATGCATGCACGTACTCCAGGTGGAAGGCTGGTTTGGTTTTTCATACACGTCTTCGAGATTACTTTTATAGACGGATTTCAGGTGTTAGATATACTCTACCCTTGTGTTCCATCAGCACTTACGTGATCCACCAAAAAATTAAGTTGATTGATTGATGGTGAATCACACGAGATGCATGAAAGTTTTAATTAATTAAAAAATTAGGTGTACTTTGGCAACCACACATGCAGCCCATGCGTAAAAGTCATGATTTTTTTGTTTTGTTTTGTTGGATATTTTTGACATCATTTCCGACGTCTATAAATTGCATATAAATCCAGCAGACCTGCATACCACAACTACATCCAAGATTGAAGGTGCCACATCCTCTCCAGCGGCGACGCTAATTAATATATAGAGAAGTCGCCGACATCTGGCCCTTCGGATTCGGCCGCCGCCGGTTCGGCAAGCAAACAACATGTCTGGCTTTCACCCTATTCGTCGGTGATGGTTGAGACCGCAGATTCCACCGCTGTTAATGTCGACAATCCAAGGAGAAAAGATCGTGAAGTGCTGTGGTTAATTAAAAAAGAGGAAAAATTTGTTTAACTGTCGTTTTTTTTTCTTTTCTCTCGAATAGCGTACCATTCTCTAAATAGATTAACCTCAACAGACGGTCTTAATTTTTCCCTTTTCCTGACAGAAAACCATTAGCTGGGCCGTTGTAGATAATTAATGAGTAATTGTGGAATCCACGGTCTAACCATCACCGACGGAATGGGTGCAAGTCGATAGAAAGCCCAATTCTAACTTTAGTTATAGTTGCAACCTTTTTATCGTTTAATCCCATTCGAGTTTTCCTTAATTTGTCGCTCTTCTTCCAGGATTACATGTTTTTAGTGAGAACGATCTAGAGTGCTTCTTGCATGTACGTACGTCTTCTTAATTTTGATGGTTTCCATCTTCGTTGATATGGTATCGATCGACATGTCTTTTCAGTTTATGGCATCAATATCTATATATATAAAGAGAGATGCAAGAGTCGAGCTTCCACAAGGTGCTGCACTATCTTCCAAACGAGGAAGATCGCGACTACTACGTACGATGGGTTGTGGTGATCGAAACACTCCAGGGGTGTAAAAGTTCGTCATGACTTCATGCATGAGTAGTGATGAACACTTTCTGAAGCACGAGATTTCAGAGCAATATTCCAACAGAAACCTTGATGCTGCGAGTGAATCTGATGACGACGACGATATATGTATGGTGATTATGCAGAAGTTCTTCATTGACAATGAAGGTGGTGCTCCCCCAGTCCAGCATTGACATTGTAATTTATTGCTGCTTTATCGGCTTTCTGGCCGGATTTTGTCAAGTTCTAGCTTCGATCAATAATCATTGTTCTAATATTGTCATTACATATCCATCGACACACATTGCGTAAGAAATATTTATGACTATTTTATCTGTTCATGATACTTGTGTATATCCAAACAAAAAGCATTGCACATTTGCATGACCTATTCGTTATAAAGAAACACTTTATTAGCATATATGTTGCATTTGTTTATAAATAAATTACGTGCTTATACCAATCGGTATATATGGGCCGGGAAAGAGGAAGTACGTGCTACTTGAATTTTCAAAGGCATGCAATTAAGTTCAGTAAACGTATTCAACTAACTATATACATATGTATTATTGGAAAATATTATAATTTCTATTACCAAACTTCGATCCGCAATTAATTAAATCAATCACAAGCATTTTCGAATAATTCTTCTAATGGATTGATTAATTTATTGAGTCAGTTATATTTATTATTCTACTCTCGACTCTTGCATGCGCTGCCACCGTCGCCGTGCATATAGAGTCGATCGTCTCGTCGGAAACGATGAGCTGTAAACCAAAAAAAAATAAAATCATGGAAAGTTGAGTGATCGGGGTATTTAATTGTATGCTGTTATTTCGATGGTATTGTACCTTTTTGCTTTAATATATAGCCGCGTACGTCTGCAATATAAACCTAACGAAAGTTCTAATATATATTGTACGATATATAGTAAAGTTGAGTTTATTGCCAAATAGGCAAACAGGCCCTCCATATGGAATGAGAAACACATCCAACACAACACCATATCAGGATGGTTGAAGAGTCTCCTAATTTGATCGTAATTTCCAACGCTACAGAAATCTGGGTTCGGACACCTTGCTAGAAAAAAATACTACTGTGATAAACTAACAATATATTGCCATCCACCTAATTAATTAAGCTTTTATCACTAGCTTGTTAACATATACAAACTCTTGCGACTAAATTAAAGAAGGGAATTATTATTATATATTTCCGCCAACAATTCAGAAGGCTACATCAATTATCATACATAGAAACCTCTGCTCTTGTTCTGAGGTCTGGATTTATAAGTTAGATTTTAGGATGTTAATTGCAATGGGTCAAAGATCTAATTACGAAACAAAAAAAAATCATGTGTCTTTTACGTGCATGGGCTGTGCCCTTGGCTGCATGGTACACCTACTCTATTTCTTTATATATCTATGTATATATATAATTGGAATAGATGAAAGGTTCAACGAAAGAAAAGAAAATCATGTGTTTAATTAACTACGTGCATGGGTCGTGCCCTTCGCAAGGCACACCAAGTCTCTATAAAATTCATTAATGTCCAACTCGAACTTTTGGCATGTCCTGCCTTTCTCTATACCTACTTGCTTCCATTCTTTCTGTGTAATTTACCAATTAACAATCAATCGACTTAATTAATTTTTTGGTGGATCACGCAGGTGTTGATGGAATACGTAGAAGAGTACAGTAGATCCATCGCCTGAATTTCATTTATAAAAGAAGTCTCGAAAACGTGTATGAAAAACCAAACCAAACTTCCACCTGGAGTACGTGCATGGAGGAGGCGAGGAATACAGATACAATGTAATGCATGAAGCTGGAGACTGGTACACATTCCTGCTGGTATTTGCCATGGAAAGCATGTACTCGAGGATTCTCCTTGTGATTAACGTTGATGGAGCATCTCAACCTTGGACACTTGGCCACTGATTTACGTTGGCTGGATGTCTACTTTGGGTTCGTGTATGCATATATAGAGTGGATGGATCAATGTTACCCCTTGCATGTGGGCACTTGTGGCTCCTTTTGTATTGCCGATCGTGAATTTGCATAAACCTCCATGAGGGGGAATACAAATTGACGATGCTCCATGAGTTGATTTGATCTTGATAAAGAGATGTAATACCTCATGAAGGCTTATACAAATTGACGATATGGCAATACAAGAGGAGCCAAAGTGTCCAGAAGTAAGGAGCCGCATTGATTGATGATATATATTAATTTAAATACAATACAATACAATACCTATGGACTTTCATGACACTGAAATTATTAATTTAAATGATGACATATCTCTAGTGAATAATTTTAATAACATTACTTGTCTAATACCATCTTATGATGATACGAAGATGTCAATAACACTATCATAAAAGTTAGATTCTAAAAAGAACCAGAAGTGAGCTCATACTCATGCAAAATTATCTAAAAATATGACAACCTTAGTTAAAGATATGAAAGAATTTTTACAGAAATACAAGGAATGTAATAGAATTAGAATGTAAATAATAAAATGTATTGTCAAAGTTAAAAAAAAAAGAAATGCATTCTTAATACTGCAACACAATGAATTAAACATTATTCCTTTATTATTTGAAATAAGTAAACTACATCAAAATGAAGTATATAATGCAATGATATTATTAAAAATGAAGAATATTTTTAAGTTTATCTTAGGAAATTCACTTGACTAAAATATAATTTAAAATGAAGAATGTTATTACTATTGTTGTTATGCAATAAACATTATTATTATTTAAAGTGTAGGGGCATGTAGTTGTTATTTGTGTGATAATCTACCAGACATTATTATTGAATGTTATATATGTTGATGTGATGATGAAAGACATTATATTGTTTATATGATGATGTTCCAGATAATATTTTATGTTGTTTAATGTTTATGTGTTTTTGCTTCCATTCATTTTGCGTAATTTACCAACCAATGTACTTTTTGGTGGAATAAAAAAGGTGTAGATTGAAGCCAACGGAAGATCTACAACCTAAATTCCATCTACAAAGAAGTATCGTAGAAGTTAATTTATGAAAAAGCCAACCAACAAGCCAAAAATTAATTGAATATCTCTCTCTCTCTTTCTCTCGAAAACCCAACTCTGAACACTATCCATCCTTCATTTTTACCTGCGGGAAAATTTTAGACCCGCGGACACTCGGGTTCCCGGCTGCGACCGAAGACTCCTCCGCGGTCTCAACCATAACCGACGAGCAAGGTGGCAGCAGACAAGACGGCTTTGCCGCATTGGGCAGTGGAATCCGAAGGACCTTACACGTCGTCGAGAAGAAAGGACGGCTTCGTCCGTGGTGGAGGCGAGGACGATGAGCATTCTTCAGAATAACCACCATAGACAAGGACACCATGCAAATTTCCACCAAGGGCACCAGCGGCGCTATGTGGATCCACATTGATCTAACTAATTAAGCATTGACCGGACTCATTCGTCGCAATTTGAGCAGCTGGAAAAGGCGAAGGTTGAGAAGATGGGAAAGTCCAGCGACTGTTCCTGCACGCCAACAAGCGGACACGAGCCAAACGATGCACGCCCATGCGTCATCTTTCTCGGCACCACTAAACTTGCTTACTTCTGATCGATCACCATCTCATTCTCCATATATACCATGCTTCAGCGCCGCCAACTTATATCTATATATATATATCAGTGCGTGTGTGTACGATGGACATGCATCACATCTTGTGCGCCAGCTCCGTATATATGGAAGCCAGAGTGCTCCGGCTGTAAGGACCCCAATCTATTTGTACAAATTTGGAAGGGATGTTGGACCTGACGCCAATGGTTTAGGAAGCATGCCCCAAAATATTTTTCTGCCTAAGTGAGTTCGGATACCTTACCAGAAAAAACTACTACCATGATCAATTAACAATAGTGGCATCCACTTAATTAATGAAGCTTTCATTCCTAGCATGTTAAGATATATAAACTCTGGCATCTAAATTGAATAAGGGAATTATTATTATATATTTATTTCCGCCAACAATTCAGAAGGCTACAACAATTATCATATATGGCAACCTCCGTTGTGGGTCTGAGCTCTGGATTTATAATTCAGGCCTTAGATTGTTAATTCCTCCAATGGATCTAATTACGAAACAAAGAAAAACAATCATGTGTGTCTTTTACGTGCATGGGTTGTGCCCTTGGCAGCATGGTACACCTACTCGATCATGCGTTTAACCTTTGAAAGCTCTAACGAAAAAAAAAAAATCATGTGTTGAACTAATTACGTGCATGGGTTGTGCCCTTGGCAAGGCATACCTACTCTCAATGTATGTATATATAATGTGCTGGATCAACCATCCATCTATCTTAAGTGATTTACCAACCAATGTACATTTTTGGTGGAATAACAAAAGTGTGCATGGAAACCGGAATATCTACCACCTGAATTCCATCTATAAAAGACGTGTGGAAGACATTTATGCAAAGCCAAACCAAACCAACCTTCCGATACACTCAGGGTTCTATTGTCCATCGCTCGTCTTTTTGGTCAACTCGGGCCACAAGATCTGAGACTTTCGCTTGCAGCGATCGTTCCCTTCGGGGTGTTTCTCGGAGGAAGCGGCGGTGGAGTGGGTGTGACTCAGATAGATAAAGTCCTACCCCCGATCGAGGAAGCGAGGAACTACAGGACTGACTCATCTTGCCCATGGAAGCGGAGAGAGAGGAAATGGCGGCAGAGGTGCCGTCGGAGTTGAGGAAGAGTGACATAGAGAGGTATTACTCTTTCCAGAGCACCTACCTTTTCTTTTTTATCGTTTTTTATGCCATTTAGGTTGTTATTTTTTCATGTACATTGAGTTTTAATTGTATCTGCTGAAGTACTCCCAAGTTGCCAACTTCCGATTTTGAAGGACGTAAAAGTTGGGTTGGATGTCGTGAGGGCCAAGATGCATGATTTGACTGTGAAGATGAAATATTTAACATCGGACTGATTCTTGTTTTTCTTATGGATGTTAATGTTGTGTGGTGAGCTCCTGGGTCGCATCCTCCATTCATCGTTCAAAGACACCATTGATCACAACAAAACATCCATAGTCCAATCCAGAAAACAAGAGTCCCGATGCCTAATTTATCATCTTCCCGGTCAAATCTTGTAATTCACTCCCACGACATCCTACCCAGCGTTTATTTCCTTCAAAATCGCAACCAACTTGGGAGAATCTGCAGATACAATTATAACTTATTGTCCATGTGAAAAATAATAACTTAAATTGCATAAAAAAAGATGAAAAAGAAAAGGCAGACGTTGTGGAAAGAGTAATACCTCTCTATGGCATCCTT
Organism: Cymodocea nodosa; assembly: GCA_036874045.1. Lineage (NCBI taxonomy): Eukaryota > Viridiplantae > Streptophyta > Magnoliopsida > Alismatales > Cymodoceaceae > Cymodocea > Cymodocea nodosa. Next base: position 1,232,531 of record CM072335.1, read on the forward strand.
CCTCCACAATTTTGCAGCAACAAAATGTGCTTTTTTAAAATATATTGTTGTTTGTTTGTCACGCATGTATTAATTGTTTGAGTTCACCACCAGCTTTAATGATTTTTAAGGAATATATATAGTGTGTGTTTAAAACGTTGCAAAATCAAGTAAAATGATAGAGAGTATACATTGCAACGACAATGCCCTGACCATCGACCTCAGCTATTTATAGCCGCTTAAACGGTAATGAAACCGAATATAAGATCCGATAAAACAAATAACAAACCGTCAACAGACTAACATTCCCCTAACCAAGTTTATCGGACAACAAACTAAACAGACAGCCATTTAACAGAAAATAATAGAATATTATCTTGTAACAATCCCCCTCAAACTTTGGATATTAAACCTAGTTTACACAAAAGTTCATCATGACACCTAATCGGTAGAACTTTAGTAAATATGTGATGCATATGTCTTCCATCAAGTTTATGTATTTGTCTTTATATATGGTTGTATTTTTGATGATTATGTAAATGGGTAAACTTATCATTTGGGTATAAGTATAAATACCCATAGTTGTCAACTCTCCTCTTGACCCCTCTTGTACCAGCAACCATATCAACAAGGCAATCACCATCGATCAATCACCTATGGACGTACCTGTATTAGAGAATCACGTAAATCTGTTGTTGTTCCGCATTGTTTGATTTCTGTGATTAATCGAGTGTTTTCTCCTACCTGCACACCTTCCTTGCTTGTTGTTCCCTTCTTCCACGCAGCCCTTGGATGGTCCTTTTGAGATCCTATTTGGCATAACAAATGGTATCAAAGCGGATTTGGGCATCTCCAGGTTTGGATTTGAAGTATTGAAGGGTTTTAGCAAGATTCCAGCAATTCTCGCACAAGTCACCACCGCTGCCACATCTGCTGTCGTCGCTAGCGCCAATCTGCGCACTCCGACACCAACCTATGTGCCTTCTCCGTCCGTGCTCTACTTCGTCCCAAATTTTACGGACGTGTTGTAAGCCTCCTGAACCCTCTTCCCTTGAAATTTCATGGTCAGAAGTTTCGTATTGAAAGAGATATTGCAAGAGGCATCTGTCTTGGGCACAAGAGTTTTCTAAACGTGCGATTTTGTTTTTTTCCAGATTTGGGCTTCTTTTTGTGTGATTGTGGTGTTTGTGCGAATATTTGCTATTGATTTGTGTTGAATATTGTGTGTGGCTTGTGGATGATTGTATTTGGGGTTGAAATCATTATATACACTTGCATATTGTTGTTGAGATTTTACTTGCTATTGTGTACCTTGCAGTATAATTTTGTTTGCTCGAAATCAGACTATATATATTGTGTGTATTGATGGTTATTTGCTATTTAAAAATATGAATACTTTGGGGTTGTAGATAGAGAAATTTGATGGCAAGAATAGCTTCAGCTTATGGCAGATAAAGATGAGAGTACTTCTAAAGCAACAACGTATTTGTGCTCCTTTGAATAAGGAAACCAATTTGAACAAAAATTCAGTAGAATTTGAATTATAGGAGGAGAAAACTCACTCTACCATCCTGTTGTGTTTGTCTAATGAAGTTATAATGGAAGTTGTAGATGAATCTACCTCTTCTAGTCTTTGGCAAAAACTTGAATCTTTGTATGACTAAGTCTTTAACAAACAAGTTGTTGTTAAAGTAAAGATTGTTCTCTTTGAAGATAAAAGAAGGAGTTCCTCTCAAGCAGCATTTAGATCAATTAAATACAATTCTAATGGAACTCAAGAATATTGGAGTGACTATTAAGGATGAAGATGCAGCTCTTATCTTATTATGTTCACTTCCATTGAGTTATGAGAATTTTGTGTAGACCTGTGTAGTTGAAAGAGACTCAATTACATTGGAGGAGGTGAGGTCCAACCTTCATTCTAGGGAGCTTAGACACATAGTGCATGGAAGAAATGAGGCAAGTGGTGTTGGCCTCTTAGCTCAGTAGCAAGAGAACAAAGGAAGAAGCTAGAAGCAAGGTGGATGGAAAAATAGCAGCAGAAGCAAGTCAAAGGGCAAGTATTCTAGGGATACTTGTAATTACTGTAAGGAGAAGGGACACTGGAAGCAAACTGTCCCAAGTTAATGAACGAAAGAAAGGCTACAGTAGCAGAAACCAGTTCTACATCAAGGGATGACTTCTCTCTTATAGTTTGTTGCAATGCCTATTTTGATGATCAGTGGATTATGGACTCAGGAGCTTCACATCATATGACTCCTACTAGGAGTAATTTAACACCTACGAGCAAGTAGAGGGTGGCCAAGTGACTTTGGCCAATGATGATGTATGTTCCAGAGGAGGCGTGGGCACTATAAAATTTAGAATGCATGTTTTGGAGGATGTTTGGTATGTTCCAAAACTTGGCAAAAGTCTGATTTCTTTGATGTCTCTTGATTCTAAGGGTTATAGATATTCAGGTGGAGAGGGTAAAATCAATATTGTGAAAGGCTCATTAGTTGGTATGAAGGGAGTCAAATCTGGCCTCTTATATATTTTACAATGCACTCCTATAGTTGGCACAGCTACAGTGAGTCAGCAAGATCTTTCTGTTATATGGCACTCAAGAATGGGTCATTTAGGGCAGAAAGGAATGAAGAGATTGAGTAGTCTAGGCAAATTTAATGGAGACAAGGTTGCTTGCATTGACATGTGCAAGCATTGTGTCTATGGCAAGTAGAAAAGGATGTCTTTTAGACATAGTCAGCATAGCTCCAAGGGAGTTTTGGATTATATACATGATGATTGTTGGGGGCCTTCACGTTAGCCTTCAAATGCAGGTTCAAGATATTTTCTCTCTATCATTGATTGTCATTCAAGAATGAATTGGGTTTTCTTTTTGAAGCACAAGAGTGAAGTTTTTTCAAGCTTCAAGCATTAGATGCCTTTATAGTTAAAGTTGGCTTTAGACGCAGCAACTATGATTCATGTGTATATGTTAAAACTCTTAATAAGAATACACATGTTTATTTGTTATTGTATGTTGATGATATTCTTATGGCTGCAAAGAATATTGATGTGATCCAGGAGTTGAAGGACACGTTGAAATCAGAGTTTGATATGAAGGATCTTGGTCCAGTTGGCAGAAATCTTGGAATGGAGATTAGGCGTGAAAGAAATTCTGGTAAGCTGTTTTTAAATCAATAGAAGTATATTGAAAAGATCCTTAGTAGATTTGGTATGACTTCATGTAAAGCCATTAGCACGCCTTATGATAGGAATGTTAAATTGTCATTTGTTATGTGTCCTCAAGTTGAATTTGAGAAGCTTGATATGCAGCAAGTTCCTTATGCACAAGCAATTGAAAGCTTTATGTATGCTATGGTATGCACTAGGCCTGATTTAGCATTTCGTTTGAATGTTGTTAGCAGGTTCATGTCAAATCCGGGCAAGGAACATTGGAGAGTAGTTAAAAGGATATTCAGATATTTGAAAGGAAGTTCAGGCATTGACTTAATGTATGCAGCAAATCAGGGTTGTACTATGGCTAGTTATACAGATTCAAACTTTGTAGGGGATGTTGACAGAAGGAGATCTTTATCTGGTTATGTCTTCACATTTGCAGGTTCTATCGTGAGTTGGAAATCAATTCTTCAACCTACTATATCTCTATCTACAACTGAGGTTGAATATGTGGCTATGACAGAAGCTACAAAGGAAAGAATTTGGTTGAAAGGCTTGCTAGGAGACTTGGGTTGGCACATTAACAAGGCTAATATCTTCTATAATAGTCTTAGCACTATTTGTCTCTCCAAAGATAATGTCTTTCATGATAAAACTAAATATATTGATGTTAAATATCACTTCCTCAAAAATGAAGATAGGATAAAGATTATGAAGGTTAACACAAAGGACAACCTGGCTAATATATTCACAAAGGGCATTGTGGAGAGCAAATTCAAGCATTGCTTGGACTTACTTAACATCTATTGCTGCTGCTAACCCATGTTGGATCTTAGTAGAGATTGATGAAAGACAAGGTGGAGATTTGTGATGCATGTGTCTTCCATCAAGTTTATGTATTTATCTTTGTATATGGTTGTAATTTTGATGATTATGTGAAGGGGAAAACTTGTCATTTGGGTATGAGTATAAATACCCATCGTTGCTAGCTCTCCTCTTGACCCCTCTTGTACTAGCAACCATATCAGCAAGGCAATCACCATCGATTGATCACCCATGGATGTACCCATGTTGGGGAACCACAAAAATCTATTGTTGTTTCACATTGTTTGATTTTTGAGATTGATCGAGTGTTTTCTCCTACCCGCACACCTTCCTTGCTCGTTGTTCCCTTCTTCCACACAGCCCTTGGATGGTCCTTTTGAGATCCTATTTGGCATAACAAAATATATTTGCATTCTAAAACTTGGAAGGTATATGAGAACTAATTAATGACTGAGAAGCGACTCTTTCTTTAATAAAATGATAATCTAGAGTGATATGCTTTGCTTTAGAATGAAGCACAATATTATTTGTAAGGTTCATCACACTTTGATTGTCACAGTCTAAAACAAGTCTCTTTTAGACTAATATGAAGTTCTTTCAATTGTATAAAGCTCTAGTTGCTTTCTCTTTAGAGGAACCTAATCTTGTTGATTGGTATCTTGATTCAGGTGTCAACTCTCATATTACTGGTGATCAAGGTTTACTTTCTAATCTTTCTTCTTATTCTAGACATGATTATATTATCATTGCCAATGGTGTTCAATTTCCTATTAGTAAATTTGGTATTATTGTTCTTCATAACATTAATCATAGGCCTCTCAATTTAAAGCATGTCTTGCAAGTTCTTGGTATCAAGTTGATCAACTATGAGAAAACCATATCATTGCAACTACTCCACAATTCATACTCATTTCTATTTGTAGCAGGATCTAGAGGTTTTAAACTCCCAACGATGAAACAAAATTTATTATTCATTCTTAAAGCAATCCTAATGGCCTTTGACCAAGAAATATAATTTTCAGTCTCCAATAACTGACTTACAAAACATGCAAATGGATTGTCACTCGGATGTAGATAACAGTGATGAACCCTAGTGGGACTGAGGATATTTCCTCCTCGAGTTCCTTCACAAGAATTTCTACTATTATCAGAAGACATATGACTGCGTACCTGATTTTTCTAATAGAAAAAATATTAGGGAGACCAAACCTCGTAAGGCCATCGAGATAAGAACGAAGAACCAAAGAACAAGCCGTCAATGAATCATTGCTCTAATACCATCTCAAATTTTTGCGCAGAGATAAACGGAGATTGTAGCCACTGAAAACTAGGGTTTGAAAAGAAAAAAACAACGCCACCTCGGGAGACGACATTCTTCATTCAATAAAAGGATGGGATACAGTTTCTATATTACAATATTAGGCGAGACTATAAATATATAAGAAACCCTACGACTATGATGGAGCCAAATATAAGGCTGAGATGATAGATGGTTACAATGTAACAACTTTACAAATAAGAAATCATCATTAATAAGAATTAGGTTATCTTTAAGAATAAATTCTAAAAAGAGAAAGAGAACAATCTAAAAAAAGTGCATAGCAATTTTCGAAAAAATATTGGAAAACAACAGTACACGTCAAAAAAAAGAAGGAATTCAATTCATCACATAATTTTAATCTGCTAGGCGAGATTAATTAGCTGGAAGCTAGTACTCCTGTTCTTGGATATATAATTAAGACACAGTATTCTGTAGTCCCTAAAAATCATTGAAGGTGGTGGTGGATCTAAACAATTAATACATTCGGGACAGTTAAACAAAGAGAAATGCATGAAGCCAGACCAATAAGTTACTCGATCGTACACATTCTTCCTCCTGGCATTCACCCCAAGGAGCTAGAGCACTCTCCAATGCTCCTGATCAACGTTGATGGAGTAGCCGTACCTCAGACACTTGGTTGCTAATTGACGTAGGCTGGACGCCCACTTAGGTTCGATCTACATAGAGTGGAATAACGCCGCCCTTACATCTGGACACTTGTGGCTTCTCTTGTATTGCCTGTTTAACGTGAATTTGCGTAAGCCTTCATGAGGTAATACACATCTCGTTATCACCTCATAGAGCATCATGAATTTGTATTACCCCTCATGGAAGCTTATGCAAATTCACGATCGGCAACAAAAGAGAAGCCACAAGTTTCCAGTTATAAGGATCAGCATTGATCCACTCTATGCAGATGCGAACTCTAAGTAGATGTTCAGCCAACGTCAATCAGCGGCCAAGTGTCTGAGGGACAGATTCTCTGTCAACGTACATGATCGGGAGCATCATCGATGGAGTAAATACTCGTCGGGGCAAATACCACGTGCATGGGAAGAATGTGTACCAGTAATTCACTGCTCTAGCTTCATGCTTACAATGTATTCCTGGCCTCCTCCATGCATGCATGCACGTACTCCAGGTGGAAGGTTGGTTTGGCTTTTCATACACGTCTTCGAGATTACTTTTATAGACGGATTTCAGGTGTTAGATCTACTCTACTCGTGTGTTCTATCAGCACTTGCGTGATCCACCAAAAAAAAAAATTAGATTGATTACTGGTGAATCACACAAAAAGAATGGAAGCAAATAGATATAGAGAAAGGCAGGACAGCACAAACCATATTAATTATTTGCATTAGACATCTGCACGGGGAAAACCGGAGTTCCAAAATCGCATAAAAAAGATGAAAAAGAAAAGGCAGACGTTGTGGAAAGAGTTATACCTGCATTCGTTATTTGCAAAAGAAACGAAACGTGCTTTCTTACGATATATATATTTTTGTTCATTTGTCACAAATGTATTAATTGTTTGTGTCCACCATCAGCTTCAATGATTTTGAAGGAATGTATATTGTGTGTTCCTTTCTTTTTCTTTCTCTCGTTCGTTGTTTTTGTTTTTTTAATTTTGTGTTTTGTTTTGTTTTTTAATAATAAAAAATTTTCCTTACCTTATAAAAATTTTAATGTCAACACTTCCAAGCCGTCTCGATGGAAGAGTACGTGCCGAATACGGTGAGGATTTCTTGGAGAAGTCACTGAAACATGGTGCAGGAGAATACTTCCATGTCCCGATGTCTTAAAAATTACATTACACAAATACTTAATTAAAATAAAATTTACATAATAAAATAGATACTAGATTTGTATTCTTTGCGTACTCTTCTCCTTTCAATCGATTTCACGAGACATAAATCTTCACAAAATTTTTCCATTTATACCCTTGTAAATTATTTAACCTTGAAAAATCATAGAAATTATTCTTTCATAAACCATAATAATACATCAATATTTTATCCTAAACAACAATCAGCTAGCTTACTTCCGATCGATCACCATCTCCTTCTCCATATATATTATGCTTCAATGCCGCCAACTTATATTGTTGCTGGCTGCAACTGAAGACTCCGCGGTCTCAACCATAACCGACGAGGAAGGTGGTAGCAGACAAGACGTCTTTGCCGCATTGGCCACATTATCGCCCAAGAATGCGACATGCCGCTCCTTAATTGAAATCACTTCCTTGACAGCATCAGGGCCTGCACAAAGTTTTCTAACCCAAAAATGTGTTAAAGATGTCATTGAATGGTCATTGAAAATATATTTACTTCTATGCTACTAGATATTCCACAAGAAAGCCAAAAATAGAGAACACCAAGCAAGATAGGACAACTTAAAATTAATATTAAGGTAATGTGAGAAGATATTCAATAAGAAGTCATCATTAATAAGAGTTAGGTTATCCTTAAAAATAAAATTTCAAAAACAAAAAAAGAGTGAACAGTTTGCAAAAAAGTGTTTGGTAGTTTTCAAACCAATATTTGAAGCAACGGTACATGTCAAAAAAAAAAGAATTCCATTCGTCACATATTTTTATTCTGCAGGCGGACATTAATTAGCTGGAAGCTAGTACTCTTGTTCTTGGATAATTAAGACACACAGTATTAACTCTGTATTCCTTATAAATCAGAGAAAGTGGTGGTGGTGTTGGTGTTGGTGGACCTAAACAATTAATACATTCCTAATGACAATTAAACAAAGAGAAATATATTGCAATGCATGAAGCTTGACCAGTGAGTTACTAGCTCGTACAGATTCTTGCACCGGGTATTCACACTGAAAAGCTAGTACTCTCCAATGTTCCTGATGTACGTTGATGGAGCAGGTCCACCCCAGACACTTGGCTCCTTATTGATGTAGGATGGACGTCCAATTGGATTCAATCTGCAGATATAGGGTAGATTAATGTCGCCTCTTGCATCTAAACACTAGTGAACCCCTTGTATTGCCCGATCATGAATTTGTATTACCCTTCATGGAGGCTTATGCAAATTCGTGATCGGTAGTACAAGAGGAGCCACATGTGTCTATTTGCATGGGGCGGCATTGATCCACTCTATATATGCAGACATGAATCCAGAATGGATGTCCAACCTACGTCAATTAGCGGCCAAGTGTCCGAGATGAAGCGCTTCGTCAACGTAAATGATCGGAAACATCATCGAGTACATGCTCGCCAGGGCAAATACCAGGTGGGAAGAACGTGTACCAGTAACTCACTGCTCCATCCTCATGTATTAGAATATATTCCTCGCCTCCTCCATGCATCCACGTACTCCAGGTGGATGGATGGTTTGGTTTTTCATAAACGTCATCGTGACTTCTTTTATAGACGGAATTCAGGTGGTAGATCTACTCTACTCTTGTGTTCCATCAACACTTCCGTGATCCACCAAAAAATTAAGTAGATTGATTGTAATGCACAAAAAAAGAATGGGAACAAGTAGGTATAAAGCAAGAAAGGGCATCCCAAAAGATCGAGTTGGACATTAATTAATTATAAAGAAATCGAATAGGTGTACCTTGCCATTGGCACAACCCATGCACGTAATTAATAAAAGGCATGATTTTTTTTTCCTTCCTTAAACCTTACATCTATTATCCATTTATTTATATACATATGTATAGAGAGGGAGTAGGTGTACCATGCAGCCGAGCGCACAGTCCATGCACGTAAATTTTCAATATTTAAAATTTAAAAGGGCTATCTGAAGGGTTGATAGATTCCATGTATGAAAGACAACTGCAATGGGAACACCAGAATTTCAGCGGGAGGACACCTACACCGCCGCCGGCGGAACTCGAGCACCGGGGACCGTCGGGATCGGATCAACATATTTATATATGGTCATGTTAATGTACACAATTGTGCTCAACATATATTTATATATATATGGTACGTAGTTAACAACATTTACCATAATTGTGACAATTTTGACAGATAAATAACATTGTTACGTTCATTTAAGTATGTTCAACATGGTACGTAGTTAACATGCAATTGATATTACAATTAATAGCATACAAAACCAGCAGCTTGTATTTCGATTCGTGCCGAATTAAACAACGTGACCGAATCGGTCCCGATCTTACTTGGCATATATATATGCGTGGTTGGTGTCTTGTATTTAATTCTTTGTCGTCAAAATGTATGGAAGAAATATTAATAAAGATTCTTAGTAATGATCGATACATAAACAATATTTAACCACCTATCTGTAATAGTATAATGATGGGTTAAATACTCCTAAATTTGTAACTTACTTTCCTCTGAATTTAAATATCACGATCGAACAAGACACCTGCAGGAGAATTATCCATATTTATTTCATTGCGAATGTTTTAGCATATATACAGCAGACCAAGCACGACCGAGCATGTTGCAAGATGAGCGTATATATGACGGCACTTCAACTAGGATGCAACATACATATATTGGAGCTATCATTTTTATCGTCTTTTGATAATGATCATTTTCATTTAATTAACTATTAAAACAAACTAGCGTTTTTCTTTAAATACCTGAATTAAAACATATGGATTGTATTGCCTTGTACCCTAGCTATAGATTTGTATTAGAATGTAAGTTATTAAATTGTATAGAGTTGTAACTCGGATTCAATTGTAAGTATTGAATATATATATCACTACAGTAATTCTAGGCTATAGTGACAGATTTAATCCATTACTATAGCCCAAAATTCATCACTAAAATTCTTACCATATCCCACATAATAGGTGGCACCATATGTTATTTTGTTTTAATAAAATGTAACCCATGTCATCTATGTACGAAGACAACTAATAGACGACAATGTTAAATTCCTACAAAAAAGTTAAAAAGGAAATAGTCTTTTAGCAAAGCAAGATGCATCATCTATTAATTCTTTTGGAAAAGAATGCATTAACTATACTTTTGTAATCCAAGCACTATTGGCCTTTGTTTGGAATATGTTACCAAATACCATATACATAATAAGATTCTATTTTGATGAAATAAAGAAGGTTGAATGGAAAACCCTCCATCCAATTCATGCTCAATCCTTAAAGAATGTTTTGGTGGCTGGTAAATAGCAAATGTCTTGCAATTGGCATTGTCTTGTGAAATTCAGCCAATTCATTGGTCAAGACAAGTGGTAAATCAAAAACACATTTCGTTAAAGACAAGCAATATAACTGGATAAATGACATAGACCTCTACGGAACTATTTTCAGCGTACTTTTATCAGATCAAGTGAAACTTAAAACAAAACACACCTCATAAAACATGATTATGTGAAAGGCAGAATAATGACCTGATGCAAAAATGTACATTACTAATTTGTGGGATGCCACAGAAAAGCCTTGCACAAACTATGGAACCTCTACAAATCAATTTCAATAAATAATAAGCAACCATCTTTTGTTTGCTTTGTGGAAATATACTCTGAGTTCAAAGCTAATTTCTGGAACACATTTTAAAAATCCAACTTTCGATAAACCAAGTTAGGATGTTTGTTTATTTTTATTAATTAATGGTCCAAATACTGAATAGATTCCAGATCAACTCATTAAGATTATAATGTTATACTCACAGATAAAGTGAATGCATGGTAGAAGTAAACGTATAATACATTTAGTTTTTAGACTGATGAAAGTTGAAAGAACTAAACTAAATCTAGTAATGCTGAACTTGCTAATTAATACATTTGGAAGAACCGTATATATTTATCGTAAGAAAAGGAACAAGTAAACCATAAACACACTCGGAATCATACAGTTGCCCTACAGTGAAAAAACGCCTATATCACTTGTCCCACGGTTGCCTCCTTGCCAATAGTCCTGTCCGGTCCACCTTCGAATCGCCCCACTTGCACACAACATTGAACAAGCGAGAGGAGGAGGATGGAGCAACTTCGAGCATAGGGAAAAGATGGAATGCGAACGAAACTTTTTAAAAAATCTGAACGCGGCTGTTATCTTCTTGGCGGTTGCCAGTGATCAACGGCAAGGGTATTCGATCTCCAATATGTACAAATATAAGTAATGCAGATAAATACATACATGTTACAATTCAATCATATATATGGCAGACAATCTCAAACTCATCAGCTACAGGGATCGATTAAGATGTGTATTACATCATGGTATATATGGAGGCTTAATTATGCAAATTAATTCACGATCAGGCAATACAAGAGGATCGAGCCACAATCACCTACTACAAATTAATTATATATTAGGCTATTTGAGTATTCATACATAGTAAGTGTGGCAGTTGAAGTACCGGTGGATGGAAGGACCACTTGAGAATCTCATACAACTATTGCTTTCATGGATATTCTTGGTGTATTCCAAATTGTTTGAGTGTCCATACACAATAGGTGTGGCGGTTGAAGTACCGGTAGATGTAAGGACCACTTGAGAATCTTGTGTAACTATTATTTTCATGGATACTCTTAGTATATTCTAGACTATTTAAGTGTCTATAGATAATAATGTTGGCTCTGCTTAAAGGTAGTTCAATGATAGATGTGTACATCTTTTCAATACACATGTCAATGTTGTGTGCCTTACTTATTTCAATATTCTTAACTGAATTGATAAATGAAGCCACTTAAGGTATCTCGATCATGTGAGAGTGTCTGATGGATAAAATGCGCGTAGTACCTGAGGAATAAATAAAAAAATTAAGGGAGGCAATATATATTTATATAATGACCCACTCTGTGCATGCTCGTCCAGCCAGGTGCCGGGGCAATACCCCAGGTGGAAGAATGCGTAAGAGTAACTCACGGCTCCACCCGATCCCGACAATGCCACCAACTTCTACATGGACTTCTCATCACGACGAATCATTGACGGCAGTGCCGTGGTAAAGTCAGAAACGAGACGCCAAAGGTTCTTCGGATTCCGCTGCCTATTGCAGCATCGACGTATCGTCTGCTTGCACCATGTACTTCGGTGATGGTTGAGACCGCGGAGCTAGTCTGCGGCTACGGGCAGCAACCCGACCGAGTGTTGGCCGGGCTAACATTTAGATAGATAGATAGATAGATAAGGGAGGGAGAGTTATTCAATTGGAATTGAAAGGTTGTTTTTTCGTAAAAGAGTTCGAGTCTCTAATTTATAGATGAAATTCTACAGATAGATATATCTGTGGCCGTTGTGTTGCATCAACACTTCTATTCCACACCGAAAAAACTAAGTAGATAGATTGTTGGAAAATCACACAAGATGGATGAATGGGTGGAAGCTTCGATTAATTGCAAAAGTTGGTGAACAGTAGGTGTACCTTGCCAAGAGCACAGCCCATGCATGCACGTAATTAAGACTGGTATCTCGATCGTTTGCTAGCTTAAAATGTGGGAAGAATTGCTCTAGTTCAGGTTATGCAAACAAGATAATAGATTTTCTTTTGGAGATAATTACCACGATTTATATATTTCATACAATTTGAGATACCCTTTAATGTTGTCTAGTTACATTACAATTCAATATAATTCAAATTATTACGAAAGAAAGGAGAATTTGCCTCGCGCAAAAGAAAAAGAGCTCATGCTGCTTCTTTGCATTTAGAAGATGTCAATAATCTTCTTTTTCACATTGATTAATTCTTGGGAGAAGTTGGCAACCACGCACAAACGGTTTTATTTTGTTACATTGCGATGTAGAATAACAAAAGTTTATACTTCAAAGAAACTTTCTCTTGAAAATTAATGAATTTCCGTCAAAGAAAATAGTTGAATCACATATAATAAAAAATTCATTTTATTTTACAAAAGACCTGTTGTCCTTTCACATTGTATGTATTCAAATTATTTTATCCATGTATATTGAAAAAATTGAATTTCTTTTCTTTTGTCATTTTCATCACCTTAAAAAATTGAAAAGTCAGATTCAAGCCAGCCGCTTAGTTAATTACGACCACAATTCATATTAATTTGTGATAAAATAAGACATACCATTACATCCATGGAAAGAGATTCCAATCCAATCCAATCTCTAAAAAGTTGTATTCTCTTGTTGGACCCCCAGGTGCTTTGTAAAATCTTTACATACATATTTTTTGTCATGTAAACTTCTACCATGCAATTTCTTATTAAGAAGTTCAAGCCTTTTGAGTATTTTACCCTAAATCTTAAAAACTTCCATCTTGTTTATATATAAAATATTTCACGTTCGCGTTAGTTCTTCTTTCCTTGCTGTTGATCGAATTAATAGAGTTTTCAACGGCAAATTAAAACAACCTTACCAACAAAGATGACGTGGATCAATTATAATTAATTAACAGCTAACAACCTAATTAAAGCAACCATTACAGAAGACCGTAGCAGGATCGATGATTGAGAAGTCTTCTGCTTAGATCACAAGCTCGATCGGATCGGATACCTTGTCAAATTAAAAAACCACTATCACGACCAATTAACGATATATAATGGCATCCCCCTGATTATTAAGCTTTTATTCCTTAATTAATGTGAAGATATATAAAATCTAGCTAGCATCTCAAAATAAAGAAGGGAGTTATTATTATATATTTGCACCAATAATTCGGAAGCTAAGTTGCAATAAAGACAGCGATGATCATGACAACGAGATCCAGCAAAAGAAAAAGAACTACAATAGAATTCAATTCGTGAAAGACCAACCATTTTTGTTGAGAGATAAAAATTAATCAAAATCGAAATACTCAAGCCACAGCTAGAGTAAAAAGAGTACAATTCATTACTTCATGAAGTACAAGAACAAAATAATATGGGAGAGCCCCAAGGGCCACAACCCGACACATAACCGAAGTCTAAACAAGAGACCAAACAATTAAATGTTGCCATCTCCGTCCAAATCAGCTTAAAAGTGACGTGCATCTTCCATCTGGGTATCTCTAGTCAGATTGTTGCCCATGCAAGAGACGTGGAGCTTCTTAATTGAAATCACTTCCTTAGTAACATCATGGTCTGGATAAGAGTTTTCTAACCAAAAATTGACAGTGTTAATTAAGGATGTTATTAAATATTAAGTTGATATTTACAGAAAGGCCATTAAAAATATATTTATTTCTGTACTTAATTCTAAATATTAACAAGAAACCTAACAATAAACACCAAACAGGACAGGATAACTTGAAATTATATTAGGGGATGTGGGAAGATATTCAATAAGAAGTCGTCATGAATAAGAGCTAGATTGTCTTCAAGAATAAAATTCCAGAAAGAGAAAAGTCTACAAAATAGTGTTTAATAGTTTTCCAACTAATATTGAAAACCAGCGGCACATGTCAAAAAAAAATTCCTTTCGTCACATAATTTTAATTTGCAGGACGACATTAAATAACTGGAAGCTAGTACTCTTGTTGCTGGATGTTTAAGACACACGGTATTCTGTATTCCTTAAAAATCATTGAGGTGGTGGTGGGGGTGGACCTAAACAATTAATACATTCCTAATGACAATTAAACAAAGAGAAATATATTGCGACGCATGAAGCTTGACCAGTGAGTTACTAGCTCGTACAGATTCTTGCACCTTCTATTCACCTTGAAAAGCTAGTAATCGATGATTCTTCTGATGAACGTTGATGGATCGGAGCAGCTCCACCTTAGACACTTGGGCAGCTGATTGACAATGGCTAGAAGTCCACTTGGGTTCGATCTGCATGTATGGAGTGCATCGATCAATGCAGCCGTAAGTCTTCATGAGGTAATACACATCTCTCTATCAAGATCAAATTAACTCATGGAGCATCATGAAATTGTATTCCCCATGATGGAGGTTTATGCAAATTCACGATCGGCAATACAAGAGGAGCCACAAGCGTCCACATGCAAGGGGTAGCATTGGCATTTCCACTCTATATATGCAGATCGATACGAACCGAAAGTAGGCGTCCAGCCAATGTCAATCAGTGGCCAAGTGTCTGAAGTAGAGCTTCTCCATCAACGTTCATGATCAGGAGAATCATCGAGTTCATGCTCCCCAGGGCAAATACCAGGTGGGAGGAATGTGTACCAGTAACTCACTGCTCTAGCCTCATGCATTACTACGTGTTCCTCGCCTCCTCCATTCATGTACTCCGGGTGGAAGGTTGGCTTGGTTTTTCATACACGTAGTCGAGACTTCCTTTATAGATCTACTCTACTCTTCTACGTGTTCCATCAACACCTGCATGATCCACCAAAAAATTAAGTAAGTAGATTGATTGTTAATAGCTAAATCACACAGAAAGAATGTAAGCAAGTAGGTATAGAGCAAGGCAAGGTGTGCCTTGCCAAGGGCACAACCCATGCATGTAGTTAGTTAAATACATGATTCTTTTTTGTTTCGTTAAAACTTTCATCCATTCCAATTATATATATACATATACATATATATATAGAAAGAGAGAGAGAGAGAGAGAGAGAGAGAGAAAGAGAGAGAGAGAGTAGGCGTACCACGCAGCCAAGGACAGCCCATGCACGTAAAAGACAGACTGGATTTTTTTCTTGATAGACTTTGATTTCATCCATTCCATTTAGCATTCTGAGAGTGAATTATAATTCCAGACCTGCATATCACATCCAATATCGGAGGTACCACATCCTCTGCAAGGGCGACTCCTTGGCCAATTCAGAAAGGACGTCAATATATAGAGAAGTCACCGCCATCAGGTCCTTCGGATTCCGCCACCGGAGCAGCTATTCGGTGATGGTTGAGACCGCGGATTCCACGGTTATTAATGTCGACAGCCCAGGGAGAAATATCATGAAGTGCTATGGTGAAATTGGAGGAAAGTCTAATTTCGACGGAAATTAAAGAAGAGAAAAAGACTGAGATCTTAAGCTTTTCGAGGCTCATCTTCTTCTTAATTAGCTCTCTCCTTCTGCAACTCCGGTAGTCTTTTTGAAATTTAAATGCTAGTATGGAATTAATTAAATAAATGGTACATCTACGTAGGTGAATTCCACGACCTCAATTAGTTTCTAATTGTATGTAGATTTCAGTTCTATTAATTACCATTCTTTTTCTCTTCCTTCCTCTCGAGAAACCCTACTCTAACCCTCAGCGCGCGTGCGATCTTAATTTTCTCCTTTTCCTGGTGAAAAACCTTTACTGCATGTTAGTCCGGTCGATACTCGGGATGTCGATACTAACGTATTGTCGAATCCAGAGTCTTTCCATCACCGACGAACATTTATATAGCATGTTATGCAGTCTTTATCCACGGTCTTTCAGTGGAGAGGATGAAATGTTATAACTGGTTTAACCCCCAACCAAGGCAACCATCTTTATTTATAGGAAAAGTAGTGTAATACAAAAAGGTGTCTTCACTTATTAAAAGTAAAAACGGTGGAGAAAACTTAGGGACAAGAGTAACTACACCAATGAATGAAAGGAATTACACTAATGAATGAATTATTGCACACGCCCTCTCAAACTTTATGACGAGGAGCAAAGTGAAAGTTTGGATTGAAGTGCCTTGAAGTGACAAGGCGACAGGGGCTTTTTGAAACTCGAAGGAAACATGTCGAATGCCTAGTGCTCCATGGGCAAGGAGGTCCCGAATGAAGTGGTAATCCACTTCAGTGTGCTGCGTTCGTTCGTGAAATATGGGGTTGGAAGCAATAGTGAGAGCAGACTGGTTGTCACAGCAAATCAAAGGACGATGATAAATCTTTAAGTCGAGCTCGCGAAGAACGTAACAAAACCACCGAATGCCCGCACAAGCTGAGGCGAGCACAAGGTACTCCGATTCAGTACTGGATGTAGAAATCGTGGGCTGCTTGTGTGAGGTCCAGGAGACCAAATTTGCCCCAAGGAATAGGTAGACACCGGTGACAGAGCGACAATCGATAGGGTCGCCAGCGCAATCAACATCTGAGTAGGCAATAAGTGTGGGCTTCGATAGACGAAAGAAAGGCAAGGGCATAGGATGTGGTACCTTTGATGTACCGAAGAACACGCTAGATAGCTTGCATATAGACGGTGGTCGATGAGTAAAGGAACTCTGCAAGTTGGTTTACGGCGAAGGCGATGTTCTACTGCGAAAGCGTAAGATATTGGAGCGCCCCAAGTAGACTACGATATCACTGTGGATCGGGAAGAAGGATGCCCCTGCCGATAGTGAGATGACTTTTGTCAAACAGAGGCGTAGCGACAATAAAACACTCCTGCATCCCGAAACGACGCAAGACCTCATTTGCGTACTTCTCTTGAGAGGGGTGAATGGAGCCTTGAGATTAAGAGACCTGTAAGCCCAGAAAATAGCTCAAGCGACCAAGGTGACGACAGTCAAACTCAATCGAAAGAGAAGCCATGAACTCCTTAATGGGTGTGTCGTCAGTACCAATGACGACGAGCGGGATGATTAGCATCGACGAGGTAAGTAAGATCATGGATGTGCAAGACATCCAAAAACTGGAAGCGCCAAGCTTGGTAGGTGGTCTTCTGCATTTGTTTGGAAAAGTGGGTGGAAACATTGAAGGTGGCGGGCAGTACAGGAGTGGGGTGAGCTGTGGCCATAGAGGATTATGCCATGGATCGCAGGGAGAAGATTGGCACGAGCGTCTGATACCAAGTGTAGAGGATGAAATGTTATGACCGGCTTAACTCCCAACCAAGGCAACCAACCATCTCTATTTACAGGAAAAGTAGTGTAATACAAAAAGATGTCTCTACCAATTACAAGTAAAAATGGTAGAGAAAGGGACAAGAGTAACTACACCAATGAATGAATTATTTCACACTTTCCACTGCTGATGTCTCGGCTTTTCCATTGTTGTCATATATATATACATCTTTATGTAACTCGGCCATTTGATTTAATTTATCAGAATAATATCCAGAGCGGACATCTTATATATATATATACATAAAAGTTCCTCCGCAATACGTCGCTTCATTCGTTACAATATATTTTTTCCTTGTTTGTTAATTACCATTGTTTAATTAGGTCAACCATTAATGTTGACTACAGATTTTCCATGTTTAGGTCAACATGCAAGACTATCGGCTAATGTTGACTTGTAGATTAAAATTATGCAACAAATAGAATTCTATTTCAGCTCTTTCTTTTTCCTTTACTCAATCTCGCCGTGATCGTCTTCGTCGCTCTCTTTATCTTCTGACCTGTAGGTGCAAATATATATATAATAATTCCCTTCTTTAATAATATATATATATATATATATATATATATATATAATAATTCCTTTCTTTAATTAATTTTTTGTGGAATCAGGCGCATGACTCGGCCACCGGCCAGGGACCGTCGGGGTCAGGCAAAATAATAATAATAATAAATAAACAAATAAATGGTTAGTTAATTTCTGGTACGTAGAATTTACTAATTTAAGTTTTATTTATCAAAATTTTTATATTTAAAAATTAGGGATGCGTTATCTTCAAAGATTTATCATATCTTTTTTCGGACCGCGGCGAAACAACGAATCGGTCCCGATCTTACTGGCCATATAAAATTTACGCACTTGCTAATTAATAAAGATTCTTAATAATGATACATAAACAACATTTAACCACCCATCTGTAATAGTTTAATGATGGGTTAAATACTCCTAAATATTCCTAATGTTTTAGCTATATTACACAGCAGACCGAGCACGCACGTTGGAAAAAGAGCGTACATATGACGACACTTCGACTAGGATGCAGCATATATTAATCGAAGAATAATGAGCATTTTCATTTAATTAACTATGAAAATAAAATAGTACTTTAATAAAACAAATTGCAAATCCCAATTCTTTTCATTCAGTGTTCACCATTCAAACTTCAAACTATGATTTTTTTATAAACTAAGGTATAAAAATAAACTAACATATAAATAATCCATCTGATAAAAATAATCATTAGAAGTGAATGAGACCTTTCTTCCCACCAGAATCTCGTAAGATTAAAAAGATCAACCATGTTATCTACAAGTTGCAAGTTGATAACATCAATCATGCAAACAGCAATTATTAGTTAGCATGCCACAAGACGGCATTTCAGGTAATACCGTATCCGGAATGTATTAGACATTAGAAAATTGATCACAGGTCTCTCAAGCCCTCAGAGTTCAGAACCTGTTTTTTTTGAACATATACTTTACTGATTTCGAACCAGCGAGGTTCAAGTGACGAGAGATAGATTTTGTCATTTGAGTATACTTGTTTGTGTAGCCTTCAGAACCTGTCAATGAACCACTTTTGCTGCAACCATTTGGAGCAAATAGTTAATGCATTACCTCATCGGTCACTTGAGAAGATGACAAAATTCCCAGCCGTTTATGTCCAAAATATTCTAGCATCGTCTCCTTCCCCTCACAGCTTAGCAAATCCGTCGCAACAAATTTGCCTCGAATTGTAGTTCAAATGTCAACAGTTGCTAATTACTTGCTTATGACTGACCTACAAGAAAGTGAGGAAGCAACTACACTTTTTGAATGACCCTTCTGTTGCTACCTTTCCAGATGGCACATTCTTCCTTCATTCATTGCCTCAAGCTTAGGAAGGAGGTCAGAGATTACTTTATCCACGGAGACATGACTAATCCTTCCACCACTTCCATTGACAGCAAATTTAGAAAGAAGAATGATTTCCAGAAAGCTAGAATTTTCCTGTATCGACAGTTTCCATGATTCATCCTCATTCAGATGTGAAACACGCAACAGCTGCAAGACCTTCTCCAATGTGGCAACATTTCGACCAGCTCCAACGCCAGTGGCAGTTGCAGCGCCTACAGCATTTGCAAGGGTTATTGTATTAATGGCAGGCATGTTGCATAGAAAGCCGAATGCAACTGCAGCCGTAAAGCTATCTCCACATCCAACAGTGTCGAGTACATTAACCTGAAAAAAATAGGAACAAGGAAATAGTTTAAACTTGATAAAATTAGTGAACGAGAAACCTATATTTCATGGCAAGAAAACTCAAAATAAACTTAGATTAACAACTAACTTCCAAAATATCCATTCAATTACTCCGAAATAGGCACATTGATTTTAAAGTACCTTGAATCCAGATGCCCCTGAAATACTAGACTTGGTAATTAAAATTGATCCCTTTGGACCCATTTTGATAATGACCCATTTTACACGGATCCCTTTGTCAAGCAGACGCTTCCCTGCCTGAATTGGGTTTCCAATCCCAGTTAATGCCTCAGCCTGGAACACAAATAAATAACAAATTTTAATTTGAATTAACATTTAAAAATAAACAAAAATGTGGCATAAGAATAGCTTGGTTGAATCCATTTAGTGGCTGTTCAGTTTTTTCTGTTGAATCCGCATAATGTCCATTTTTAGTTTATTGAAACATTAAGCATAATCTCTCATAAACACAAGCCTGTATTCCTCTCGTATTTCCCCAAGAGCAGGACCTACAAATCATCAAATGCTTAGAGTTCTTTTCCTCTATTATGCAGAATGCATTCCCGGTTATTCATTTTATGGGCGGTAAAAAGATAAAGTTTACAGCTTAAATCATTTCAGATAATTCTTTTCATTGATATTTCCCAGTGATGGGTACATAACAAATAAATAAAGTTTATTTTTATTAAGTACCAAGAACGAACTTGCTGCTCAGGATACATCTAGGGCAAAGGAATTTGTGAATTTCTGAAGCATGCAATAATCAATCCAAGGACGGCTTGTCATAATTTGGTCAAAAGTATATAATATTAACTCTGACGGAACAGACACCCGATGCAGATAAGTTAGTCAAATATCAGTTGAAAAATGCCCACTGCTTGAGTAAACTCAGTTACTCCAAATGTTCACGTGAAAGCAACACAGATAGAGGAAAGCAAATAAGCCTTACATGATTATTAAGGACAGTTACGAAATTTTATGGGCATAAATAGCAAACAGGAACCAAAAATGATTGCCCAAAGAAAATAACCACAAAAGATATCCATATATAAATTATGGAAAAACATACTGTGAGCTTCAACCATTGCCACTTTGAAGCGAATAACCATCAACCACAACATAAAACCCAAAGAGAGATGGAAATGAAAGAAAAAAGAACTGCATGTTTACTACTACAAAATTTAGGAACAAACCTCTTCTGATGTAAAAAGGAGGACATCACTCAGCTTCAAAAATTGTTCCATTGCTCTACGTTCTTCAATACTTCCATTAGAAAGTGTCTTTCCACGTGGTCCTGGATCAAAAAAGACTGCAGTACCAGCATCCATAGCACAATCAAGCGCTGAGATGATCACAGTGGGATAAAGCTCATCAAATACATAACCATTGCAGAAAAGAATCTTTGACTGTTCTATAGCCTTCCTCACTGGCCTTGACAACATAGTCATCCAACTGAATGCAGGTTCTGTGATAAAATCAGCACGGCTGAAAGACAAACATTCACAATAATAAGAGAAGTCATCTAACTTTCCAAACAAAAACCAAGAGATATAAAAATATGTGAGTTAATGAATGTAAGTCTAGATGTGACCCAAGTAGACATGGTAATAATCATTCCATATGACCATGGCAAGTGACTTCAAAAAATGCAGTCCAGTTTCCCAAAATCTGGGATTATGAAATGAAAGGTGGGCACCTGATATCACTTGAATGAAAGAGGATCAACTACTCAAATATACAAAGACCCTAATGGAAAAGTCAAACATGGACAGATGCAGAGACAAATATTTATTATGACAAAGGACAAAACCCGTTATCCAGCATCTGATGAAAATGCAAGAAATAAATGTTATTGGAACAAATTTTACCTGCAAAACCCATGCCTTTGAAATGAATCAACCAAAACCCAGCACAGAAGAGTTTCATATGATGCATTGTACAGTTGAGAGGCCTCCAAGTCTTCATTCATCGCAACCATACTGATCCCCTCTTCTTGTAGCACGTCCAGAAGGAAATCACCATAAATTTCATCCCCTACATGACCAAGTGCTACACAACGAAGCCCAATTCTTGCTGCAGCAATAGCTAAGTTACAGTTACCACCCGCTTCCCAGTGTTTCTACATGTGACAGTAATCAGTAAATTATACATATAATTGTGCAGCAAACACTAAGCAGACAAATAAAAAATAATGAGACCAAACAAATATGACTTGTGAAATACAGCAATAATAATCACATTTAATATCATTCCTTTTCTTCACTATAGTTTAAAAGGAAGGCAAAATGTGAAGCACGTCAACTGATTAACACAGGGAAAATCTCCCCCAATTAAGCTTTTAAATGGATATCTGAAATCAGAATTCAATTGGATTTGAATACATTTAGCGTTAAATTATCCAAATATGAAACTGCCAGATTTCAATTGGATTTTAATATTCATATCTGAAAATTATTCAAAACAACTTTGGATATATATGATATCCAAATTAAAATTTTATTCAAATTCGTTTAATTATATAATTGAATATCCAGATATCCAACATAATTTATATTTATTATTTTATTTATAAATTTATTATATTATCAGACATTTAGACATATTTTTCTAGAATTTGAACATTATTTGAATTTGAATTATTGAATGTGGACATTTGGATTGAATTTTCTCAGATGTGGATAGTATCTAAATTCAGATAGCTTCATCATATATGGTTTTAAATATTTAAATAGTTATCCAAATATTAAACAAATGGAATCAGATTATTCCGATATTAAACAAATATGGATTCAGATACAGTCCATCCAATTAGAATCCACTCTGCCTACAGCCCTATCCTTAATGATTAAACTTGGATTCTCAAACAGATCAATCAATGTGAAAAACTCACATAATAATTGTAAAACATAGATATATGGTTTAAAGCTTTAATTAATGAGAAGCATATTTTAGAGGTTAAGGGTATTGTTAGCCTGTTGAGCGAAGCAAAGCCATGTGAGCTAACAATCAACACATTGTACTTGTATCACCCTGTTTACAGCCCTATCCTTAAGAATTAAACTTGCATTCTCAAACTAATCAGTCAATGTGAAGAACTCATGTAATAATGGTAAAACATAGATATATGGTTTAGAGCTTTAATTAATGAGAAGAGAAGATTTTAGAGGTTAAGGATATTGTTAGCCTGTTGAGAGAAGGAAAGACGTAAGCTAACAATCAACATACTGCACTTGTATCACTTATTGTCGCTCTTTTCCAATATGAACTTTTTTAAAGGATAAGGGAGATTCTTATTAGATAAGATCAAACAAAGTACAAGAAGAATGATCGAAATGATCATCCAAAATAAGAAAAAAAAAGAAAACTAGCACGCAATAAAGGCTCTAAGCTTTTCGGTATGGAAATATAAAAGTCATAATATCACACAAGCATTGAAACAGGTTAAGATTATTTAAAGGGTGACCAAGGGTTTTAGCGAGAAAAAATTCTGCATTTTTATGATATAAATCATTGATTTCTATAACAAGCACGGCAATACAAAGAAGAACCATATCGAGATTCTCCAATCAAACCGAAGTAGGCACTAAAGAAGAAATATGCGTGTATGAAAGAGAGTTGTAAATTCTTGTTACAAACTAGT
The DNA here is from genome assembly GCA_036874045.1 of Cymodocea nodosa. Taxonomy (NCBI): domain Eukaryota; kingdom Viridiplantae; phylum Streptophyta; class Magnoliopsida; order Alismatales; family Cymodoceaceae; genus Cymodocea; species Cymodocea nodosa. The sequence goes on from CM072335.1 coordinate 1,256,341, forward strand.
AGGTAACAAAACACCGGCAAGGAGAGCTCACAAATCGCAACCTATACATCAAACATCAAAAACTAACACCAAAATCCGATCTTTGATCCCCATGCATCCTGCTCACACCAATCACAACGACCAACGAACATACCAGCTTCATCAAAACAAGCAGTAACAAAGCGGAGACGTTTACCGAACCTTATCGGGAGGAGAAGCCGCGAGCCTCTCCATGTACCGCTTCCTTTCCGTCTTGTCCTTGGGTGGGAGGCACGGGACGCTGAGCACCACATCGACGCAAAGATTCCCCAAGGTTGCCACATCTGCTCCGACACCCGCGAACCCATTCCATCCCCTCAAGGCCGCGCGATCCCGGTCCGAGTCGAAGGCACGGCTCCTGACCGGTAAAACCCGGGCCAAGCGCCGGGGTCCCCGGTGTACGGGAAGAAACCCGGGGGTGGGGCTGCCGCCGCCTGGGGTTGAGCTGAGTGGAGACCGCAAGACTTGCGGAGACATCCGTTCGAGAGAGAGAGGGAGGTGGGGAGTGAAGAAGAGAATGGTTTTTCTTTGGTTCCGCCACTTTTTCTCCCCTCCTTTCGTCCGTTGAAGAGAATGATATGATTCGATCATCCACTTGTCTTGGAAAAGTTTGGTAACATGGTATTAACTTTTTTTAGTTATTTTTTATAATAATAATAAGCTAGGGTTTTATTAACAAGGAAATGTAGCATAAATGAGATAAGATAAGATATCGTGGTCGTTGGTGCACGCCTACTTTTCATCGATTCTACATACTTTTAATTGCAAACACATATTATCTTATTATTTTTAATTCTGTTTTACTTCTTTTGTAAATTATACAGATATATCTTACCTTATTATTCATAACAAAACATCCTATTTTTCCCATATGAATCGTGTAAATACATTTTATCTCGTTACTTCTAATTATAATTTTGCTTTTCTATAGTTTACCTTAGTATATCCTCCCTCGTCACTCTTAACTGTATCTCACTCATCTCATGAATCATTTAAAAAATGATACACTAAAATCAATTTGACATGTTACTTTTATTCACCTAGACGTGACTCGTTAATTCTAAACGTCAATAGCAAAAATTACCTTTTTACAAACACGAAAAATAAGTGGCCAAACGAAGATTAGAAAGAGTGTACACTTGAAAATGAATGAAAATTAATAAAAAGAAAATTACTTTTGTTCGACCAAAAGCATCTTTGAAAACATTCATCTATCTATTTTCCACTAAAAAAACGTGTTCTTCTGATTCACATCTTCGCTGGGACAGGAATAAGTTACATACAGAAATAAGTTAGATGGTAGTAATGTATGTTTTGTGGGCATTACACATAACAAAATTTGACATATTCACATGTTGTATGCCCAAAACCCAAATAGAACACCACCACTTCAACCCTTGACACATGGTACCAGATTTATCAGACAGATGGGAAGAGAGAATATATGCTTTAGCCAAGTTGCTTTGTCCAGTCGAAGGGCTCCCAACTACGAGCAAACGTAGCAACAGCAAGCCGCTGCTTCTCCACGGGTTCATGTCTCCTCCGGCGGTGCATGTCCTCCTCTGGCAGCTTCAGCATGCCTCGGATCACATTAAGTCCCATGCCGCTTGCAAACTTCGTCTCGTCGTCGATGACATGAACAAAACCTTCGTCAAGGCCGAACTCCACGTGGAAATATGGAAAATCCTTGGGTACCGAGCGACGTAGTCCTTTTTCTCTCGTTGTGTGGATGAGTTTCTTCGCATTGTGCTGGCTCCATTCATCTTCGGCTTCGTCAATGGCCTGGAAAGATGGTTATTTAAGAAATGCATCATCTAATATGTTTGACGCAAAAAAGCTTCGTGAAAATGTAAACACTACGAAGATTATATTTAGTTCAGGAACGCTACAGGCCCAATATGAACTGACAAGCGAAATCTTTTATCATGAAGAAAAATCATATTAAACGAGAATTTAACCTTTTTAAAATAAAGAGGAGCTTGTTTTGCAAGTCCCTGAGGCATCGGAATGCACTCTACTAGGCAATGACGTTGCTGCCTTGCAAGACCTATAACGGTTTCAAGGAATATTACACCTTTCTCTTCTTTTGCAAACATCATTAGAAGACACTTTTTGAAATTGCGAATTTCTTCCCACACGTTATCATCGACGCTTCTGGTGGAAGACTCATGCTGAAAAGAAGAAAGGATGAAAATTTAAGACATCAAACCGTATATCGCACAAAATGACGAAAGATGGAAGACTGAGACACTAACAAATAAAATAATTCATTTTCCAAAAACCAACAGATATTTCATTTGAGTCAAAGCAATTCAAACCGTATATTGAGTCAAAGGAATTCAACAACAAGAAGAGCTTCGTAATTCCCATATTGCTTCGTACTTTTTTTTGAAGATTAATTGACTCAATTATGAAGGCCAAAATGCATAAGTGAATGGAGAAACCCTGGGCTAACCTCGATTGGCAAAATGCAGCAATGACCTTGCACAACAGGCTGTGACTGTGGTAACATCATATATGCAAATTGTGCGATGGAGACAATCAGGTGTTTTGGTCTTGTTGGATTGTCAATGCAAAATTGGCAGCGCTCCTTTTGTGTTTGTAAGTGGTTTCGAATTATGGCTTTTCTATCAGGAGCTCCACTTATGCGATTGCGCTTTTTGACGGGAGCATCATCATCAAAGTCATATTCATCATCAGCACTTTTGGACATACTATATTGTTTGTTCCTCATTATCGTCTGAGCCAGATGTAGATCGCCATCATCATCCTTCTTCAATTGATTAGATCGATCTATTCTTATCAATCTATAGTCAAGAAAACCAGATGTTAGATTGCAAAACAAGAAAATTCAAATGGAATAAAATTGATTTAAAGGGCTAAAAATATGCTTTTGTAGCTTCATTTTTATCTACAAAGTTAAACCTAAGAATATTTAAAAGGAGTAAATTACAATTACCATTATTTTGTTAATAATTGCAATTACTATTATGTGTAAGATTGCAAAACAAGAAAACATTCAAATGGAATAAAATGTATCCTTGCATGAAACATCTATTTATGAACACAGTTTACGGTGGCCTCATCCATATCTACAAAGTTGGAAGAAGATTCAATGACTGATGTTACAGTACTATTGCTACAGTTCTACATTTTTTTTTCTAAACAACGAAATTAATTGTTTAACTACCATGCAACAACTTGACAAGAAAAGCTATAAATGCCCTAAGTAGATGTCACAACCAAAAATCATGCCAACAAATCAAAATAAGTGAAAATAGAGTCAAGAGATGAAACGCAACATGATACCCAATGAAAATGTTTAAGCTAGCAACAAAAATAGATGGAGAGCAGTCTCCACCTCGAAAACAATTTTGATATTTAGCAATTTTGATTTTCAGTTTGAGAGACAATTGGTTTTCTGTCATAATACCATTTGATCTTTCTTATCTACCTATACAATCTGCGAGAATATTCATGATTATAAATATGATTTTACTTCAGAACAATAACACATCAAAATTATCCTGTATTTGAAATGGGTCTACAAATGAATAGGAACTCACAACTTCCACAGATTAAAAACTTTACCTTATGAGATTCAAAAATGGTTGTCATGCTATTCTATCCTACAGTTATAGGTTCATGTAAAAATTACAAACAGAAATCCCCATCTTAACACATCCCTGTCTCCAGATCACCCCCTTCTGTCAATATTTTCAACTTATACTTCCATTGTTTTCATTTCCTTGTAGAGATGAAATACTTTTCTCAACTACTACGAAATAGACACCTAATTACACTTCAGTAATATCAAACTGATACACTGAGCAGATTAAAACAAAATAATATAAACAATATGCCATAGAGTGAAGAAGATCACACAAATGCTCAAGAATGATGCTTTACCTGCTATTGTCTCTTCTCGTATCTGAAATGTCTGAATTCACACCAGTATCCTGTGTTACCTTCATAGCTTCCACATCTTTCTGTAAGCATATATCCAGTAATTAAATAAGGAAATTATTTTGATAAACTAAATACAAAATGGAAGAGTATTTTTTCTCTCAAAAGATGAAATATGGCACTCTTGATATATTTAATTTGGATTTAAAAAAATAATCCATGTATAGTTAATAGGTACATGACAAGGGAGGATGGGAGGTGAAAACAAATTAAGCAGAATATAACACCATGTTACATGGGAAACAGAAGTTATAATTTACAGTGGAATAAAAGATTATAGAATAATGTATTCCTGTTGTACAGAGATCCTGAATCTCAGGATTGAACCAAAGTTAAAAGCTTATTACAAGAATTAAAAATGAAACCAACTTTTACAAATATTTATAAAACTACTACTAACAATCCTTTTGAGTAATGTAGGATGATTTAGCAGCAAAAATAGGAAGTTAGCAAGTCAAGAAAAAATTTCATTTTGATGGGGGCTCACTCTTTTTTTTCATGTGATTGTTTGAAGCAACTAAATTTTCATTATAATACGAAAATGTCATCTCATTAAAAGCTCATAATATATATTGTAAATGATTATGATGTTGTTCAAACTAAAAAAGTCGTAACATTTCCAAAACATAAAAAGAAAATATAACAATGACAATTCAAATCATAATCCCACTACATGGAATCAACTATATGAATCTTTTTCTTATATATACTACTATCTATCATCAAATCTTCAGTTAAATTACATAAATTTAAATCTTTTCTTACAATTTCAAATCAAGTAGTTTATGTCTACCTCTATTTCTTTTAATTTCTTCTACATTAATTAATTTTGATCTTCTAATTGGCACATTCATTGATCTCCTAAAGATATGATCAAATAACTTAAACCAATTTTCTCTATTCCTTATAAAAACATAAATAACAGAACTAAAAATCTTGAACAGAATATCTTATTGAACAAATTGGACAATAAGCTGGAATTTCTTGCATCCAAAATACACTTAGTTGAATATGCATAAAAAGCAAGCTTAAATTATCTTTGTTTTTTGACTCTTGTAGAAAAATCAGAAGACTAGGAAGGGAATAGAAAGAAAAGGGGTAAAGTTGTTTTGAAATCTCACTAATATCTTTTCAGCCTCTTCATGTTTTCCTTTCAGACGTAACTGTAGAGCCTTTGCTGCTAACTGATTTGAACTTAATCCAGAAGAGGGAGCAGGCACCTCGCTGTTTTCTGCATTAGTTTTAGAAGATTCTGCCACAGTGTACTTGTCATCCCCCTCGCTATCATAAGAAGTATCAGATGCAACATTTTTCTTTGAACAAACAAATTTCTCCATAAAGCTTCCATCATTAGAAAACTTATTTATGTTGGATAGTGCTGCAGAAATCACTGAGGTATTTTCAGAACCACGGTCCCTTCCTTTTCTCCAGCTAAAAGATTCATTTTTTGGTTTTCTCATTTGACGATTCCGTGAGGATATATCCTGCAAGCAGTCTTCCCTCTTGGCATGTTCCTCATTGGCACATTTTTCTCCCATCATTTTACCCACAGAATTTTCTTGTGCTTCAGTTTGACCCCTTTTTCGGTCATATATGGCATGTAAGTGTGCTTTAGCAGGAGCAGCTTTATGAGATGTCACAGATAGTGCCAAGTGACCCAAGGAACCCCATCGTTCCTCAACAACCTACATAAAAGGGGTCATGTGCAGGCATATAGTACATAGGATAAAAACATCCCAATTTTCAGAGGACCCAATAGGATCTACCTCATCAAATTTTCTTCCTTCTCGTTCAGCTTGTTCCCTTGCACGTTTCAATGCTTTGAGCCGCCAACTTGCACCACCATCACCAACCAGTGAAGAAGAATGAAGATGATGCTTGTTCTGTTCTCCTTGAGATGCTTCATCTGGATATCCAGTACCATTGTCTCTAAGGTATGGGTTCAATTCTCTGGAAATTGATTGTTTTTCTACCTATAACAAAGCAAAAGCAACAAAAATAAACATAAATATGATGAATCATGGGTTCAACAACAATAACTTTTAAAAGTGAGCCACCTCAACTAAGCATCATATATTTTGCATGGAAAATTTAAAAATACATACAAAATAACAAATTCAAAAAATGGGAACCGTTAATTTTTGCCAAGGAAAATATATAAATTGAAGATTCTTGTAACTGAAAAAATGATTGATAAAACAACAATATGCCTACTTTTACAGTGTTACCCAATCAATTACTAATCAGCCTTTTAACAAATTCAACTTTCACTCTTGTTTTCTAACAATAGATATTCCAAGTTGTCATCTGTAAGAAATATTTACAATATTCTTTCAAATTATTCAATTTAACATACTTTAATTTCAATTTGAAGATTTTTTTTCTAAGTTGTGATGTTATATTGAACCAAACATAACTGAGTTGATGGTTACAAGTTTACGTTGTCATTTCCCTAGAACAGATAAGAAGACATGCACAATTTCTTTTAGGTTAAAGTGAAAAAAATCAAGTTATTAGATCAAAGGAAAGCTCATTTAAGGAAATAAACACTTTGATAAGTAGAAGGATAAAGATATGAAGACAACACAACTCTACTATTAAAAGATATCAAAATTTTAGAAAGTGTTACCTCCACGGGCTTAGACACTTGAGCAATATCACTAACTGAAGCATTATCATCTTGTTTGTTCACTGGCTTATTCATCCAGTCCAAACCCATTTCATTCCTAGAAATCACATGAATCTCCTCAAAAGCAACATCATTGCTGCCTTCTGCATGTAAAAATAGAAAAGCTGTTGATTTCTTCATGATGAATCAATATGTTGATTAGGGCATAATGATCATTAGAGTTTCCATTACACAATCAAGAATATAAATACAAGACTATATGGATCTTTTTTATCAGATTACCCATTTACACCATTTACATAATAATAACAACATAAACTAAAAAAGAGGCATTTTACCATCTTTTTTCTTCCTCTTTTCCTTTCCAAACCTTCTTCCAACTCCATCATAAGCCTTGTCAGATGATGAATTACCCTTTTCTATTTTCTGAGATTCCCTACTACTTTTATAGCTGGTTTTCTCAATATCTGAAATGCTCTCACTTTCACTGTAGGAGTCCAAAGACGAATCTGAAGAATCTTCCTTGGAGGAATACCACTTCTTTCTCTTTTTCTGAGTCTTCTCTGGCTTATCTTCACTATCTGAGTCACCAACATGTGATGATTTCCTCCATTTGCTTTTCTTATGTTTATCTTTTCTACTCTTAGACCGCCTTTGATTTTCTAGCTGTAAATCTGAACCACGAGTTTCACCTCCCTGCACAATACTCATAGACCACCATAAGAACCACTAGAATTCAGACAATAACAGTGGAAAAAACAAATATATAACGCTTTTTCTTTTGATATTGACAGATCTGTAACATGTGTATCAAGAGCATTTTACGTACACCATGGAGCCGATCTCTTGATATGAATTTCACTCCCGAGAGCATTGTTTTATTCTACAAGGAACAGCACCAACAACACAAACGTTAATAGACAATTTGGATATCAATTAATACTTAAGAAAAATTTACAAGCACATTTCAAAGATCCATGGCACCCAATACACAATTTTCAGGTATAAGCCAAAAAAAATTGAAGGCTACACTGGAATTAGAAGGAAATAAATTTCAAGTCTAGGCACATCTCCCCCTATCTCTATCACTATTGTCAAATATCCCAAAAAACTTTTCTGCAATAATTTTCTAGTTTCCAAAACAGAAATAAATCTGGAAGAGGATTTACCTATTCTACCAAAATAGAATTCCGACAGTTTCAGAATCTGAAAACATTTTTTTTCCTATAGCAATCAACACTTGCATGATAAGTCACCAATCAATCCATACTAAGGATCATATCAAAGTCTCTCATCTCTAAAAGAAACAAATTTGTTGGAATAACTTAGTCATCAATGGCAACTGATTCAGCAGGAGTCCTAACTGACAACTCAACCGAAGGTCCCACAGACCAAGCCACAAGATTAGTATAATACCCAACTAATAAAAATAAACTACTCTCACGTTAAATAGGTCTTATTTCCAAAAGTCAAATTTATGCTCTGATACCAATTTAAGTGTCATACTCTCAAATAAATTAGAAATGACAATTACTGTAAAACAAAAGAAGAAAATTTGCACATTTTTAAATAAAAATGTGAAAACCTTTGCCTTTATTTTGCTAGGCAAAGGTACCTATGCATACTGCAACTTTAAAAAGTTCTACAATAACAAAAACCAAAACAATATTTACAAAATTTAAATCGATTCCAAACATACTTTCCTGTAGGTCTATACATGGTATGTTCACATCTGTAAATAAAACTATTCACAATATTTTAAGTGCAAAACCATCATACAACTACTCTCCTTGGTTACATTACAATTAACTACAATCTACACCCGTACAAGCATATTTAAATCGTGCTTGTATGAGCTTCAACCATGAATCACTTTATGCCTTAGGATCTAGGTCTAAAACAACCATATAAGAAGAAGGAAATTAAAGCTTAGTAAATATAATCCTAAATGTCAACAATAGAAACTACCCATAACAATGTAGCAAATAAACAGATGACAATACATTATGGTAAGAAATAAAGAACAGCAAATATTAGTTCATGTCTTATCATATAATTGTTACAACATACTTATACTTAAGTATTTGCATCCAAATGCAACAGTCATCTACCGCCTTATGATAGGCCCTAAGTCAACTCACATATTATATCATGCCACATACCACCCTGTGATGGAGCCTGAGTTGATTCACACAATCCATCTTGTCACATGATACCCTATGACGAGGCCTGAGCTATCTAGCTCAACTCATTGTACATAGCTTTTGGTTGCAACTACTCTCTAAAGTGACAAGCAAATATAACAATTAATGAATTTAAACTCCTCTAACAAGCTTAGTTAACAAAAATTATGCTATTTTTACCATAAAGGTTTATGTTCCATAAATTATCTACATTTAGTTTCTTTTCAACAAGCCAACATTTGCCAACCCATTATTGAGATTGTCATCAATCATATATACCATTAATTACAAATCAGCTCCCAAATGAAGCTATTTAGGCATATCTTAGTCATCTCGATAATAAGTTTTTATTAACAAAATTTATTTGCTAGCACATATGTGTAATTTATCTTGAATTACACAAAACCAAGTTGTTATATATCAACATAGCACAAGCATCAACAAGCAAAGCATGCACTGTAAGTAACCACTTTGACATAAACAAGGAAAATACTTACCGATGAGCTTAAACCCAAGCTCCAATCCCTTTTTCCTCCCTCCCAAAGCACACCAACACGTCGAAGAAAACCCTCCAAGCAAGACCCAATAGACGAGGTCGTTACCTCCTCCTACGCGGAACGCCGGCAGCTCGTTTCTCCACGCCCAACCGAAGCTCGCACAGACAGAGCTCCGCGCGCCTCCATTGCCGTCGATTCCACCTACGCAAGCACGAGCACACCGATGTAAACCAACGCCTGCCTCCCTCGCGCGAACAACCAGACGGAACGCGCGACGCACCTCCGGCAATCGGTGCTCTTCCCTCGCGCAGAATCACCTGCGGACGCACAAACTCGCCCTGTAACGGAACTCTCGAGCTGTGCCGACCTCAGCCTGAATTTGGGGGAATTTTATTTGGGAAAACGTGGCTGCGAAAGAAAATGATTTAAGTGATTAAAGATTAAGTTAAATGATAAAAAGTATTAATTATGTGATTAAATTAAATAATTTAATATAATGATTAGATTAACTTAATTAAGGATTAATTGAGCACTTATATTAATTATTTAATAAATAAATGATAAGATTATATTATTTAAATATTAATTAAGTGATCAAATTAAATAATTAATCAAGTGATTAGATTAAATAATTTAAAGATTAATCAAGTGATTAAATTAAATGATTTAAATATTAAATTATATGATTAATTAAGTAATTTAAGTAAGCTTTAAATGATTAATAGATTAAGGAAAAGCAAAAGGAAAGCGACAAGTTAATAAAGAAATAAAGTTCAACAAATTAGGATAGACACAATCAACGCTAAGAAAAGCCTTCCATAATATTGACCAATTATTGAGTATTAAAGTAAGTTGTCAACGTATAGATTTTATTACTAATAAATGTATAGCCTAAGTAAATGAATAAATTCTATTATCTATCAACCTAATTAGCGAAAGCTTAAATTAATTTTCCTTGAGTTAGTTACGTATCTTAATTTACCTTTTTTTATGAAATATGATTGATAATTGAAGCAAAATTGAAGGAAGAGCATGTTCATCTAATTTTACAATTCATAAACAACGAGGACATCCAGGACTGAATTTCAATAAAAAAAACTACCGACGGATCAAAATGCAAATCCACTATTCTTTTTATTTAATCCTCCCTGCGTTCCAATCCTCATGCGAGAGAGAGAGAGAGAGAGAGAGAGAGAGAGAGAGAGAGAGAGAGAGAGCGCCATTGTCGAACGCCCGAAGATGCCTTTCTGGGGTGGAGGAGGTGGATCCGATGAGGCGGATGACTACGACGAGTACGATCCCACCCCCTACGGTGGCGGCTTCGATCTCTACCTCACTTACGGTCACCCGCTCTCCCCATCGGAAGAGATCTGCTACCCCATCACCACTTACGAGGATGCCGACTACGAGCGTCCCACCTATGGATCCGACGCCCAGCCCTCGGCCTACGTTGGTGGGTATGGAGGTCTCCAAGAGGGGGGTGGATATGGAGGTGGGGGAAGAATTCCCCAGGTGGAGCCGGAGTATGCGTACCAGATGAAACAAGAGGAGGTGAGATATGACTATGGTGGTGGTAGCGGTGGCGGTTATGGGGGCGGGGGTGATGGCTATGGCGGTGGTGGCGGTGGCGGTTATGGGGGCGGGGGTGATGGCTATGGCGGTGGGGGCCGTGGCGGTTATGGGGGCGGGGGTGATGGCTATGGCGGTGGGGGCCGTGGCGGTTATGGGGGCGGGGGTGATGGCTATGGCGGTAGGGGCGGTGGCTATGGAAGGAGCGAAGAAGGTCAGCATGGGTATGGGAGGGGCGAGGAAGGGTTTGGGAACGAGTACAGGAGGAATGAGGAGTACGGTTATGGAGGTGGGAGTGGTTATAGGAAGAACGAGGAGTACGGTTATGGAGGTGGGAGTGACTATAGGAGGAACGAGGAGTACGGGCATGGTGGCGATGGGTATCGGAGGAGTGATGAGTATGGGCATGGAGGGGAGGAAGGTGAAGGAAGGTATCAGAGGCCGGGTTACTACGGTGGCGAGCGGGAAGAAGGTTACGGTCGCCCGTCGCATGTGAGTGCTTATTATCGAATTGTTTTGATTTTGTCTTAGATTTGTATTCATTTATAGTGAAATAAGAAGAGAAATGCCTTTTCATGATAGATTTAATACAAAATTGATTTTATCGGAGCGAGTAGTATCAGATAGCTTGCAGGTTATTCTGTGGCTTCTTTTTTTTTTGGACGTCGCTCTACATGTTTGAAGAGTCTTATTGGTCGGTATAGCCTTAGAGAAATGGGATTTTCTAGGATGAACCGAACAATATTCTGAATGATTTTCCTACCAACAACTTTGCATCTTCATATTCAAGCCTTGTTTCCTAGTAACGCCAAGTTACAATGGAAGGCAACCTTTGCCAACAGCCTAACCTCTTAGTAGGTGAAGCTTGAAAACCACCCCAAAAGGTCATTTACAAGATGTTATGGATATAATGTGTCATAAGAACATAAACTTCTTCTATTTCTACAATTGAATTTTGTTGCAGTTCAGTAATAGTTTGAAAATGTAAAATGCCTTGTTGCCATCTATTGTTTTTTCACACTATAGTAATTTGGATTTAAAAACAGGTATATATGGTACGTATAAGATGTCTCAGGGATAACCCTGCTAAGCCAAAACTGGGCCATAATGTCTGCAATTACCTGCTAATAAATCATTTTCTTTGTCTAAATTGTGTTTGCCATTCTTTTTCTTACACAAAATGGTTAATTTGTCCCCAAGTCAGGAAAGGGAAAAACTATGTTCTATCCTACTTGAATAAGGATACGGAAACCATTTTTTTTCTACTTATGGCTATGACTTTATTTTTATTATTGTTAAATTGCTTACCTGCAACTCAAATGTTTTATGTTGAAATTTTACATAATATCAGAGTATATTCACATACATTCAAACACTTGTAGGTAGTAAATAAGCCACCAATGAGAAAAGTATTGGAAATAGCTGTATATCGTCTAAAAGGAGATTGAACTTGAGTTTAACATGTTGATTTCTTTCGCTCATTATAGATTGGTTTTAAATTAGAATTTCATACAGCCTAAAGGAATATTCAGATGATTTATTGTTCCAAAGGTTATTGACTTACCTTCCTTGGCATCAAGTTTTATTTTAGGCATATTTTTCCTTTTTCTTCTGTTTTTTTAATTATTTGTACTCTACTTGTTTTCCTTACTAGAGGGAAGTAAATGGAATCGAAAAGGGTAGAGTTAAAAACAGTCCTCGCACCATATTATTTCTACATGTATACATACCATCCTCTTCCTAAACCGATCTGATTTAACTTTCAAGAGCTTAGCTTGCTTAGTTCCTTCGGAATTTTGTTCTACAATGATATAGAATAAATGCACAGTGCTTTTATTAACACACTATATATTGGGTCCGTTTTATTTTTTCTCAGGGCCGTGATGATGACTCTGCTTATGAGAAGCGTGGTTACTACCGTAGGCAGTATGACGAATGACGGCGAGCCATTCTTCTCCTCTCAGTTATGTGGTGCAGCTTAAATACCTCATCTATGATCTAGTAAATAAAGGTGAGGGTGCCCTTGCTGGCGACTGCCGTGTTCCTTTTGTGTTTCCAGCTGATTATATGAGCTGGATTTATCCTTGTGTTGTCTCTATGTTTGTCCTGAACTGGTTGTATGTTTCATAATTAAAGAATTTCCAAATCATGGGAATGTTTTTATTGGAAACAGATGGAGCCTGCATGCAATATTTTATGCTATTAAAATACTTAAGGATGTGCTTATGATGCTTGAAACAGATTCCATTATGAAAGGTTTGAAAAAGCACCATCTCTATGAAAGGTTCTATACATCTGTCGTTTCTCAACGCATTTTTCTAAACAAAAATTTTATTTTTTTCTCTTTCTTTCTGGATGGTAAATATTTCTCAAAACATGGAGTGGGAATTAAACCCATGTTTGCATTTCTCTTGACAAAGACTCCGTTCTTCCTTCTTTCTGGATGGTAATTATTTCTCAAAATATGGAATAGGAATCAAACCCAAGCTTAAGTTAAAATTGAGATACTGATGGAAGTATTTTATCATATCTGAAAAGGCTGACAATAAGTCTTTTCGAAATTGATAATTTGTTATGTTTACAAACAATGGATCGAATCTAATTACAAATTGGAAAGATTTGTATAAGTTTTACGCTTCGTCGTTAATAAAATCATTAGGTATAAATAAATATGTCAGGTGCCTGTAACTTTATTGATGAAATAGTCTTTTCTCTTAAAAAAAATTATGTTCTTTTTAACCGACACACAGGAAATATTTTGGTTGGAAGACTAAAACTTTATGCCACACCGGGCGCAC